>CM076577.1:964379380-964979380 GCA_034641835.2 Pinus albicaulis
GCCGACTCTCAATAAACATAAATCTGAAAAGCTCATTATTTGTTAAATTCCAAGTCTATCTTACGAAGTTTGTGATCTTGCAGGATTTTCTAAGGTTTGTGCCCCTCACTAAAATTTTAAATTTCCAAAAATTGTGCTGAATTGGGTTTTAATCTGGCCATGAGGGCCTTAAATTTGTAATTTTGTAAATTTGTATTTATTTTTTAGATCTAAGAGTTTATCTCCGTACATGGTTTGGATCTGATCTGATTTGTGCAGGTTCTACAGGTTTTTTTTAGAAAATTTTTAAGATTTGGCTTCAGATCTTTGATTCAAAAAATTTGAAAATCTGACTTTCTGGTGAAATTTGTTGTTGGGTGAGGGGAAATTGTTTTGGGAAAATTTTGCTGCAATTGAATTGCTGATTTGCCCAATCGCCTTTTTAAATCTGCGTCCGTACGATTTGGGTTCAGCACCAGTGTCCGTACGGCCGTACAGCGGAATTTCTCTGCGCAAAAGAAAATTCTGAACTGCATAAAATCTAAAATTTGTTGCAGAAACAATCAAATTGCAGCCTGATTCCCTCTGTGCATGATTGATTTACCCTATTTCGCCTTCTGCAATCATCAATTTCACCTCTGACAGTCGAATTTGTTGATCTTTGCCGTCCGTACACCCTACGGCCTTCAGAACTTGTAAAAAAATCAAAATTTATCTGCATTCAACCAGTTAACTCCACATCCATACGAAATTTTTGCCCTTTGCTTGTGGATTTTATTCCTTCGCTGTCCGTACGCTCTCTTCCTCAGAAATTCGCCTTCTGTACGGTCGTACGGCAGTTTGGCCTGCGTTTATTTTTCATTTCACGTTGGTTGGGTTTGATTTTTTTTTTGTTGTAATTTTAGATTTTGATTTTTGTTTTACGTTAGTCTAAGTTTAGCATTAGTTTTAATTTTTAATTTTTTAATTTTTCTTAGATTAGATTTAATTTAGTTTCGAATTAATTTGATTTAGATGTTTAGATTAGGATTTAAATTTTTAGTGTAGTTCGACTTAGTTTTAGAAACAAAAGATAGAATTTTTTTTGTTTAGATTTAATTTAGTCTTTAGCTTTAGTTTTAAATTTTTTTTTTTTAAAGATTAACTTTAGAGTTAAATTTTAATTTTTGTTAAATTAGAGATTTTATTTGGACTTTAATTTTGACATTTGTTAGTTTTAAACTTAAATTTTAATTTTAGTTTTTCTTTAGAATTAGTTTAAATTTTGTTTTAAAATAAAAAAATATAAAATAAAAAAATTTCAAAATTCTAAAAAAATCTAGAAAATACAAAAATTTTTCGAATTTTCTAAAGTCAAATGTGTTGAAATTTTTTTTATCTAAAGTTTTGACTATAGAAACATTTTCTGGATCGAAATTAATTGAAGCTTCATAAATCTGGAAATATTGCAAATATCTGGCATTTTCATCTTGTGATAATATTTGCTGTGGGTTTAGGATATTTTAATGCATGGTTGTGGTGTTTTCAATTGAATATCATTGTGATCAATCGTGTTTTAATAAGCAGCAGTTAATCGTCACTTACTTGTTTATAATTGCATAACGGGATCTTGTTTGACTCCATAAGGCACTGGTCTTAAACGTGAAATCTAATTTAGATCTGTGGAATCTCGTTCATTTCTATCAAGTATTTGATGTTTTAGCTATGTCTCCTGGATTTATCATCCTCATTTATAATAGGGTCTACCTCCCTTAGCTTGCAAGGAGACAGCTTAAATAGTGGGATTGGGGATAAGGGTGACAGCCCCCAATCTGAGCCGTTGTCGCGGTGCCTTGACAATCTGTGCGACAACATTTTTTGGCGCCGTTGCCGGGGATAGAGTTTTTCTGTCCTTGGTCTTAACGACATTTTCTAATTGTCTAATTTTTTCTTGCCATTCATTACGCTGTCACAAGGCATAACATTTTCTGGCATTTTTTTCATCTTTTCATCATCTCACTAGTCATTTCATCATCGTATCTTTAGCACCTGGACATTTCAGTTGGCTTCTTGTTTGGTTGGCGACTCCACTTATCCATCTATCTACTCCCAGACAATAATCCCCCCTGATATCCATCTGCTACTCTAGATTATTCTTCTGTTTTGGAATTAGTTTCATGTTCAAGTGGTGACTCCAATTCTTTCATTTCTTACGAGAATTTCTACTAAGAAGCTCGCTTCTTGTGGATCTCTTGATTTTTCTTGAACAAGGATCTCTTTCTTTAACATCCATTTGGTTTTTCCATTTAAGCAAGTCATCATGAATGATCCTTTTTATGACATGCCAATGGAAGCCATTCGAGAAATGCCTGTGTTCTTAGGTGGTAATTCAGTCGCTACTCGAAATCATCTCTTAATGATTACTCGTATAATAAATAGATATTGTCTTCCTTCACAATATAATCGAGAAGATATCAAGATACGTCTCTTTTGTTGTTCCTTAGATGGTGATGTTCTGAAAGGGTTGGATAATTGTCCTGGGGGTTAAATTACTTCTTGGCGAAGTATCGTCAAAGCTTTTGTAGAAAAATATATGGCACCAGATGATTCGCCTTGTGCTCCCAGTGTTGTGCAAAATAAAGAAATTGATCCTCTAGAAAATTCAACTATTAGCATGAGACTTCCAGACAATTCTCAGGATGAATCCACTTGTACCATGATAGCACAAATCCATAATAGTGGTGAAGCAGAAACAAGTTGTCAAACCATTGTTGACAACGATAAGCATCTTGTTAACGAATTGATTCAGATGGTTAAGGATATACAACTAAATCAAGCTCAGGTAATCAAGAATATGGAGGCCAACCAGGCTCAAATCATTAAGAATATGGAACTTAATCAAGAAAAAATAATAGCAGATCACGCCAGGGAAATTGGTTCTATACAGAGCAAGTTATTGGCCTTAGAAGAAAAACATATCAAGGAAATGATGATCATGGAAACAAATCATGAGAAAGAGATGAACTGTATGCAAAATTTCTTCATGGCCATGAAAACAGATAATGATAAAATGATTCAAAACATGGAAGCTAACCAGATCAATCTTCAGAATATGATAAATACCATTGAAGCAAGTCATGCACAGGAAATAAATGTCATGGAAAACAGATTAAAGATGATGGAAGTTAATCATTCTAATCATATTTCTCTTCAACACAATTTGTTGACTATTGAAGAGAGTCATGTGAAGGAAATTACTGTTGATAATGTTAAGCATCCCACTGATATCCAAAAGAAATTGGAAAAAATGGAAGAATTACAAAAGTTTCAGCCGAAATTTGATTATGAAGATTCATCAACAGATCATAAGACTTCTTGTCTGTTAAAGCCATTCTCATCTCATCACACGAAGGATTTAACTATGGTTTCAAAGGATGTTGAGAAAGACCAAGCTCATGTATCACCATTGACAAAGTATATCCAGAACAACATTGGTTACGCTCCAGGTTCTTCAGATATTTTGTACAAACATCTTCAAGATGAGGACAAGAAATCTACAGTGGTCTCACTGCTGACATCACAACCCACTCAGAAGAAGAGAAAGAAGCAAAGAAGAAGTAAGTGGTTTGATTCGTCTGATGGTCGAGAGCAGCTTGACATTTGGATAAGACAGAGTCCTACAATTAGCAAGATTGGACATGGCACATTTGAAAAGCAACCTACAGACTTGCCTGAAAGTAGGCAAATGCTCAGCATACACTATATTGAGCACATCTGATGCCATAGGGCATGCTCTGTATTGTATCTCTAACCTTACACCTTGTTATTTCAGCATTTCATTTTGCAGTTAGAGTAGATTTACTTTTCATGTTAAGTAGAATAATAAATAAAAGAAGAGCTTCTATTTTTCATGAGCTTAATGTTGTTATATAATGATATTTGGATGGACGCTACTTATGTAATCTTGTGTGTTGCTTGGATGCAGATTCTGGATTCTCACATTCCTTCGATGAAGCAACGTGTCCCCAAGTAGAGCCAGATGTTGACCACACTTTGTCAACGACTCCATAGCAGTACACCCCCATTTTTTCAAATGGGATTCGTCATGTTCGACGTGGTTGCGCCATTCAGATTCCATCATCCAGATTTCATCGACAGTTGACATTGTTATAAATGATGTAAACCCATTCTGCATTTTATGATGTAAATGATCTAAGTAAGACCGTCCATGTATGTAACAACCTAGGTAAGCCTAGTATGTTGTTGATGACTTCAATCCTAGGAGGTTTTTTGTCTCACTGATTCACGAAAGTGATCGGCAGAGTTTTTCCCTCCAGCCTCACCCCAAAGCTAGGGTGGATTTTGTCATCGGCATGCTAAGTGAGTCCTAGTGTTTTCTATCGAGTCCTTGTAAAAGTAGTTTGAGCTACTTGGTCTACTAGATCATATTTTGAGTCGCAGAACTGGGTATTTATTTGAGGGTCTATACAAATGGGTATTCCCCCTTCATGTATGTAAATGTATTATCTCATGTAAAAGAGGGTTGGAAAATAATTATAATCCCCTCTTAGTCAATTAATTAAATTTTTTGGTCAATTAATTAATAAAATCTTAAACCAGAAATTTAATTAATTTAGGGTCCTAAGTTAGGATTAAATCTTTAAAGGCAAAATTTGTGGGTCCTTGGAAAATGATTTTGAAAGCCCCAGGCCAAGGGAATATTGAAAATTTTAAGAAATTTTGGACCCTTGGGCCTTGGTGGTTAATTAACTTAAAAATAATATTTTTGAGTTAATTAAAATTGAATTAAATGATAAATTCGTTTTTTCCCCAAAATTTTAATTTTAACGCTTCGGATTAAAAGATAATTAAATCTTTTGGACGGTTGAGATTATTTTGACGAAAATCATCCAAACTAGCCGTTAGAGATCTTGTCCTATAAATTTAGAGGTCTTTCTCATTCTTGAATCATCCGATCTCAGGATCGTGCACTTGTTCTTAGAAGCTCTTGTAAATTTTTTGGAGGAATAAAGCATAAAGACTTTGGGGTTACAAATCTTGATTTTCCTTCTCAGATCTATGTGGTGAATTGTCTCTAAACTCTGCTACTTTGTTTTTTGCATTTTATGGTTGATGGCCTTCATGGATTAATCTGCATACAGGTATCTTGTACAGTTTTCTGGGTTTATAAAATGACATTCTGATTGTTTTGAAGGATCTCATGTTGTTTTCTTGAATCTCTATCGATCTAAAATTCAAATCTAAGTGTGCATGATTTTTTTTTTTTTTTTAAGATTGAGTGTCTGGGGAAGTCTTCGGTTGGACCAACCGACTCTCAATAAACATAAATCTGAAAAGCTCATTATTTGTTAAATTCCAGGTCTATCTTACGAAGTTTGTGATCTTGCAGGATTTTCTAAGGCTTGTGCCTCTCACTAAAATTTTAAATTTCTAAAAATTGTGCTGAATTGGGTTTTAATCTGGCCATGAGGGCCTCAAATTTGTAATTTAGCCTTGTAAATTTGTATTTATTTTTTAGATCTAAGAGTTTATCTCCGTACATGGTTTGGATCTGATTTGATTTGTGCAGGTTCTACAGGTTTTTTTTAGAAAAATTTTAAGATTTGGCTTCAGATCTCTGATTCAAAAAATTTGAAAATCTGACTTTCTGGTGAAATTTGTTGCTGGGTGAGGAGAAATTGTTTCGGGAAAATTTTGCTGCAATTGAATTGCTGATTTGCCCAATCTCCTTTTTAATCTGCGTCTGTACGATTTGGGTTCAGCACCATTGTCCGTACGGCTGTACGGCGGAATTTCTCTGCGTAAAAGAAAATTCTGAACTGCATAAAATCTAAAATTTGTTGCAGAAACAATCAAATTGCAGCCTGATTCCCTCTGTGCATGATTGATTTACCCTATTTTGCCTTCTGCAATCATCAGTTTCACCTCTGACAGTCGAATTTGTTGATCTTTGCCGTCCGTACACTGTACGGCCTTCAGAACTTGTACAAAAAAATCGAAATTTATCTGCATTCAGCCAGTTAACTCCACATCCATACGAAATTTTTGCCCTCTGCCTATGGATTCCATTCCTTTGCTGTCTGTATGCTCTCTTCCTCAGAAATTCGCCGTCTGTACGGTCGTACGACAGTCTGGCCTGCGTTTATTTTTCATTTCACGTTGGTTGGGTTTGATTTTTTTTTTTGTAATTTTAGATTTTGATTTTTGTTTTACGTTAGTCTAGCATTAGTTTTATTTTTTCTTAGATTAGATTTAATTTAGTTTAGAATTAATTTGATTTAATTTTAGATTTTTAATTTTTTAATTTTTCTTAGATTAGATTTAATTTAGTTTAGAATAAATTTGATTTAAATGTTTAGATTAGGATTTACATTTTTAGTGTAGTTCGACTTAGTTTTAGAAACAAAAGATTAGAATTTTTTTGTTTAGATTTAATTTAGTCTTAGCTTTACTTTTAATTTTAATTTTTTTTAAGATTAACTTTAGAGTTAAATTTTAATTTTTGTTAAATTAGAACTTTTATTTGGACTTTAATTTTGACATTTAGTTAGTTTTAAACTTAAATTTTAATTTTAGTTTTTCTTTAGAATTAGTTTAAATTTTGTTTTAAAATAAAAAAATATAAAATAAAAAAATTTCAAAATTCTAAAAAAATCTAGAAAATACAAAAAAATTTCGAATTTTCTAAAGTCAAATGTGTTGAAATTTTTTCTATCTAAAGTTTTGACTATAGAAACATTTTCTGGATTGAAATTAATTGAAGCATCATAAATCTGGAAATATTGCAAATATCTGGCATTTTCATCTTGTGATAATATTGCTGTGGGTTTAGGATATTTTAATGCATGGTTGTGGTGTTTTCAATTGAATATCATTGTGATCAATCGTGTTTTAATAAGCAGCAGTTAATCATCACTTACTTGTTTATAATTGCATAACGGGATCTTGTTTGACTCTATAAGGCACTGGTCTTAAACGTGAAATCTAATTTAGATCTGTGGAATCTCGTTCATTTCTATCAAGTATTTGATGTTTTAGCTGTGTCTCCTGGATTTATCATCCTCATTTATAATACGGTCTACCTCCCTTAGCTTGCAAGGAGATAGCTTAAATAGTGGGATTGGGGATAAGGGTGACAGCGCCCAATCTGAGCCGTTGTCGCGGTGCCTTGACAATCTGTGCGACAACACTTCTAATCAAATCATTGCTTTTTATACTATGATCAGATGTTGTTCATCAATACAGAGATCTGAACTACTGACTAGGAGTCTAAATCCATCACTGCCTTCTTTCATATAATTTTCAACTTGAACGAACGAATTTCTTGCTTTGTAGATGAGAATCTCTGTGGTCCTTTTATAGGATCCAAAACCTTTGTTGTTGTAGACTTCCTTATTTGATTTTGATTCTTCAATCCTTCACCTTGCTTTGATGCCTTCCATGAAACCTGATCCTTGAGTGTCTCTATGCCCTTTCCTGACTGTCACCTTAGCTCTGATACCATGTTGAGAAATGAGGGCTTTTAATTAAAATTTCTCATTCATGATAATTACTAGTGGTTTCGTTATGCTTCTTAGTTCTTTCTTTTGTTACATTATTATGTTCTTCATCAAGTCAATTATCAAATTGACAAGAGACACAAAATTTAGGCTTTCAATCCAGGGCCAAAACCTCTCCCTCTTGGAGAGGAAAATCCGATGATCATTCTTCTTATAGATCTTCATTTGACAAGTACCATGACCATGACACAGACCCTTGACACCATTATGCCTCCAAGACCCTTGTCACTGTTCTTCTCGACTGCTTATGATGACCTTCCTTTTCAGCACTGCTTTGCACCATCCTTAGGAACTTGGTCCCTAGTCTTATTAGCATTCCTTACAACCTTCTTTGTTTCAATGTCAAGTCACCAACTTTTGCATTGTATAGATACAACTTTTCTTCACTGTAGAATCTCCTCCTCACGCACTGCAACTTCAGACCCTAGTTGCAGACCTTAAATGTGAGGTTGTAGCCAAGACAAAACCTTCTTTCTTGCGCTGGACTACCTCTTCTTCCTTCGATTTATATCCATCATCCTTGCACCAAATCATAGTCCCTTAGCTCGCATATAATTGTAGAACTAATCCAAACTTGTGGTCTCTGTTTTCCTTATCTGAAATCTCAGAGAGATTCAAACCATTCTTCCTGTAGTGACCCAGAGATGTCCGAATTGTGTGCTAACTAACCCATCTTAAAATCACAGAGATATCCCATCGAAAAACTCAGAGAGGAATTGCGACATTTCTGTCTTTCTGTGGTGATCGAGGTTCCTTTATATAGTGGTTGCCACCTATAATGAGCCGACATGACCTATTGAATAGCTGCGTCTACTTCTTTGAGCCAACATGCGTTTTACTCATTCTTTTGCTTTGAGGTCGACTTCGAGGAGATAGTGACAAGGTCTTGGAGCATACAATTACGTCAATCATTTTTCCTTTACATGAGTGTAACATGACTTCAGATACATGACTCTAATTATTTTTATACAAGATTACAAACCCCTAAAGACATCAAGAAGAAGACTTTGACCTATAATAAAAACTTCTTGCTCATGAAACCCATGAGGAAAGCATTACAAAAATACATTTTATTATCTTTGTCTTCTTCATTACATAAATTCATAATTACAAGTCACTATGAAGACTGAACCTAGTTACACTTTCCAACACTAATTACCCTAAAATCCAGCAATAGTAAGCCTAAAAAACTTTGATAAGTAACACATAACAATTGCAAGATTAATCATAAGTGTTTCACTATCATCTTGTGACTGACTGGGTTGACAGTTTTTCCTTGCACTTAGCGTTAGAATTGGTCACTAAACTTTGGTATTACTCCTTGCATTCTTGTGAATAATTTTGTGACTAATCTCTTGTTGACAATGGGATGATCTAATTGGATGTTATATCTCTCAAGGTCTAGTGCATTCATTTTACTCCCAATTTGACCATTGTGTGCTAAGAAGTGTATTAGATAGCCTTGAGGATAGCATTGGTTTCTCTCTTATCTTGAGGATATCCTTGTTTGGTTACTAATTGCTCCCTGTTTCATCTCTCTAGTTACATTCAACGTTTGCATCTCATTGTGTATGGTTATATTTTAGTTGTTTCTCATTGCATCATTGCCTCTCTCTTGAGTATCTAAGTGCATTGGTTGGTTTCACTTCCTGATCTCATTGTTAGTGATCTCAACTAAATTGCTTGTAGTGGTGCTCTTGAACAATCTTGTAATTTTCTCTTACTCTAATGCGGTAATCTAATAATTGAAAGAGAACGTCTAATAAGCACACATACGTGACAAGGATATCTTGCTATAATTGTTTCATTGAGTAACATTAAGGTTCTTCTCTATTTGGTTCTTGATTGACAAAGTGATATTTGGCATACTGATTATAAGTGATCTTATCTTGTTGTCATTGAAGCATTTTCTCATTGTTATCTCATTGAAGCATTTTCTCATTTTTATCTCATTGAAGCATCTCTAAGTGGCTCATCTCTTGCATTCTCATCATAGAGTAGAATTGCATAATTAAAATTTACCTCCAAGCATAAGCTTGGTTGATAGAAATTTAGGGCCACTTTCTTCATCCAATTTGATAAATTAGAACCCATTCATGGTTAACATAGGTGATCTTGTGGTTCTCTTGTGGGCAAATCCCTAGTAGGAACGGAGGAGCTTTGGTGGTTAAAGGTATTAGGGAGGTATCATTAATGAGACTGTAGCCTCCTTCCCCAACACTTCTCTCTACAACCTTGTTTGTGGATAGCTTCAAAACAATTGCGGAGAAGGCTTCACCTAAAATAGGAATTTAACTTAAAAATAACCAAGATCTTGCATTTCACATTTGGATTAGATCTTGCATTTCATCTAGGATAGATCTTGCATGTCATCCTAGCAACATTTGTCTATCTAGTAACTTGACATATTAATCATCGTTGTGCAAGTATTCCTCAATTTTAAGGTAATAGTATATCATTGATATATCTCAAGAATCTAATTGGTTGTTGTAATATTCCCTTTTTTGGTGTCACCTATGACATGGCTAGGATGGACTTCCAGAGTTAGGAGCAGACAGATCATAGGTACAGGTTGGTGTCATCAGCGGGCTCAGGGGATTTGTAGAGGAGTTTTGAGGAGTTTCTATGTGGTCGGGTGGCATTGGCTTGATATATTCCATCATCTGAGCAACTTGCCTTCCGTTCCGGTGCATTCCAACAACTTTCGGAAAATTGAGTTATTTTTGGGCTTAACTCAGTTAATTACGCTCAAGGTGGCATTCCGGAAGGAATACATGATAGAACACCTTAATGTAATAGCTCATTGGAGTCGGGACAAGGATACCTACATGATGGGACAGTTGGACAAGAGTTTCAGTGACCGGAGGAGACGTGGTAGTCGATTTACTCTTTTCTGCATTAAAAATGAATATTTTAATAAGAGGGAAAAATGCTCCATGAATAAAATAATAATAAAATAAGGCTCAAGAAGGATCCAAGAGATCTATAAAAGAAAGGGAGGAGGCCATTGAGGGATATCTTTGGATTAGATCATTTTCTTATGTGAGAGGTTTGAGACGTGGTTCTCTACATCATTGGTAGCCCCAAGACGGAAACCCTTGGGTGATTGGTGAGTGTTGGATGGAAACCCAACTCTCTTTTAGGAGACTTCATTCAGAAGTTCGCAGATCTTCAGAGATATTGGAGTGAGGATCATTTAGATCTTCAACGGGTGCTTAAGTTGATTCAGTGGTAGCTGTTGCTGGAGGGAGAGTGCAGCAGTTCAATCTTGGAGGCCAGCACAATGCAACAGTGCATATTGATTGCTAGTTCTCCATGTCATCTCCTTTTGGGTCAGATGTATTTGTAAACCCATTTATTATCTATAATAAAAATGCTGAGATTCTTCCTATTCGATGTGTTGATAGATTGCAGTGCTTATGTGTTTTATTTTACATGGCAATCTTCTATTTATTAATTTAGTAATTTTATTGTAAAATGTTGGATTAGCAATATTTAGGCAAAATTTGTGAAATATCCCATTTGGGGATATTACAGTGGTATCAAAGCTTCAATCTTGGATCAGCCCGTGGGTTTCAAGTTTTCAGTTGCAGCTATTATGGTTCGAGATTATTCCCAGAAAAAAAAATTTGTTGGCCATTCTATATGAATTTTATTATGAAAATCGTAGATGGATTCGAAAAATGAAAAACTTGGCCAAAATTCTAGAGTTGAGGGCCAACATAGCTGTGCAGCAGATTATCTTGGAGGCCAACTTTCATCTCAGCTATTTTGGTTAGAAGGGCCTACGCAGTCATTGGAGGAGGCTCATTTGTGGGAGCTTCATTGGTGGGATTTTAGAGCTGGGGTGTTGGGAGATTGATAGGAGAGCCATTTGAGGAGGTTGGTTGGGATTTTGGAGAGCAGTGATTGACAGTAGCAGCTGCAGTGCCAAAAAACGAAATTAGAAGAGGGCCAAACTACAAAGGGTCAGATTTTGAAGGTTGAAATTAGACGAGACCCTTTCTGGGTTTTTCTGGGTTGTGGACAAGGATCACCTTCCCAAATTCCTAGATTTTTTTGAGCAGTTTTTAGCGGGTAAATCAGAGGCCGAAGTCAGGCAGCAGTGTAGTCTTGGAGCAACAGTGCAATTTCTGGAGGAGCTTGCTATTGGAGCGGTTGGATTTGCTTGCACTCATCACTTGGTGCTTGTAGCTTGCCTTGTGCAAGTCCAGCTAAACCACTGTTACTTCCATATATGTCGTTGAGACAATGAAGTTTTTAAAACAACTCTTAAATCAACATAGCAGTGCCTTAGTGGATTCCGATCTAAACCAAAGACCAAAAAGATTAAACAATACAGAAGTTAGTTCCTTGAAACAAAACAACAGACCCTTCTCCAAGGAGGTAAATAATTTGCTCCAACAAAGGCACTCGAGGAATTTACAAAAGGAGAGAGAAGTGGGAAATTGGCTTTATGCACTTGGGATGGACTTAAAAAATGGAAGATCAGAAAATGACTTTCCCATGTTGGAGAGACTAGAAACCTTTCTTTCAAAGATAGAGCAATCTGATTGAAGTTTAAATTGGGCTTTGGAGCCATCTATGCTTGCATTGGTATAAGCGAGATTCTTGGAACATCCAAGTGAGAGAGTCAAGTTTATAGTTGCCTCTTGTTTCAGTGATAGTTTGAAGATAGCATCACCCTTTCCTCCCTACAATGATGATGTTATGAAGAGAGTTTTTAGATTGATAGTAGAAAATTTTCAGGATTTGGACAACAGCGCAGGCTGTACCTTCGAGATGAAGCTTGAGATTTTAGGGAGTATGGCCACATTCGAGACGTATGTCATCATGTTTGATCTTGAGTGTGATGACTTGATTCTGCAGATGTTTCGATGCTTCTTCAACATTAGGAGACATCATCTTGACACCGTCATAGCACACGTGCAGTCCAGCCTATCGTCATGTATGAGAGAACGTGAGACCATTTGTCGAGAATTGTAGACCAGGTTGTTGAGCATTTGGAGGAGAGAGTAGTTGGTCTCACCTGCTGCTTATGAGCTAGCCCAAGGGCTGGTTGAGCATAATATTGGGATATTCAGAAGATAGTTGACCAGGGAGGAGCTGCTTCAGTTTGGTGGATTAGGCAGCAGAAATGAGCTGAGGAGGAAGGGACTTTGCTTCATTTGCAAAGGACCTTGGGGGCCTGATCACTCATGCTTGAGTGATGCAGATGATGTGGCGAAGGCAGAACAGAAGGGCATTCCTTTTGTATAGCAGGATGAGGACTCTTCTTCAGATGAGTCCATGGGATCATATGAGGATGCTTTTGGGGAGCAAGAGCAGTCATGCAAAGATGATGACAGTAGGCCGGAGCCGTATTCCAGTGTGCAGGGTGAGCAATCAGGTGACTCTACGAGAGATACTCAGGGTGATGAGTCACTTGTGACGATTCAGCCGGAGTAGCATATGATGGAGCATGAGTCAGCAAAGGAGGATACTACGCACATCATGCATGATAGTCCTTTGGGGGAGAATCGGATGGAGGCTCACATTGAGTCTATGATGGATATGAGGCTAACAATGGAGTCAGCCAGTGAGGAGCAGTCAGATGCACAGACACCGAGTACGGTGACAGCAGTTGCAGATCCATATCCTCTGGAGATGTTGGAGGTTGATGGGGTAGTTCTGCAGGGGGCTAGTGGACAACAGGAGCATTACATTCCCAATCAGGAGAGGGAGGAGTTGTTGGAGATGGTGGAGCATCCATCTTTTTGCCGACACATTGATGAGGTGCAGATAGATGCGCATGCAGTCAGCGGAGCTGCAGAACTTTCAGGGAGTAGCACTCTCTTGGAGTACATTGGTGGGGCTTGCAGCATATCTTGCCCACTTTGCCCCATTATAGAGAGAAGGGCCACCTTTTGCAGGCAGATCTCGTCGGTAGACGGGACAGTGCAGCCTGAGTTGATTACGGACTTGCGACAACACTCTAGGCATGTTCTGTATACAGTTGTCACTACATTGGATTCTTCTTCCAGGATAGATTGGTGGGAGATCATGAGTTGGTACCCACTTGATGGTACGATCTTCTTCGTAGGGAGCATAACGGAGCAAGGGCCCTTGGACATGGCAGATGCTACGGATTCCAGCGGGCAGTGGGGCACAGGTCGTCGTTTCTTCAGCATGCCATCCCGTTTTCAGGAGAGAAGGATTAGCATTGGAATGAGTCAAGACTTGGATTGGAGAGAGGTGATGAGTTGTTACACAGTTGGTGGGGCATCTTATACAGTTAGAGGTACAGCACAATAGGGGCCAAGGAGCATTGATGCTTGTTGGCGGACTTCACTTCATGGGGTATCAGCGATAGCCAGAGGCAGTGCGTAGTCCAAGTCGTGGGACTTGGGAGATGTTTGGCCATGGTGGCGTTGGGATCCGGGAGGATTGTTTGATGACAGGTCCTATGAGAGATCAGTTTGGGATCCCGACATTGAGGGGTCTATTCCGGGTGGTTTGACACATGTGCATAACAACACCCAGAGGTTTGTATAGGATCCGGGCATTGGGTCTTAGTTGCATCAGGCCAACAAGGTGGCCCACATATTTGGATTTCTTGAGGGCAAGCAATCTTGGGGTGGAAGGTCTGTAATATTCCATTTTTTGGTGTCACCTATGACAGGGCTAGGATGGACTTCCAGAGTTAGGAGCAGACAGGTCACAGGTACAAGTTGGTGTCATCAGCAGGCCTAGGGGCTTTTTGGAGGAATTTTGAGGAGTTTCTATGTGGTCGGGTGGCATTCGCTTGATATATTCCATCATCTGAGCAACTTGCCTTTCCTTCTGGTGCATTTCGATAACTTTCGGAAAATTGAATTATTTTTGCGTTAACTTAGTTAATTACGCTCAAGGTGGCATTCCGGGAGGAATACATGATAGAACACCTTAATGTAATAGCTCATTGGAACTGGGACGAGGATACCTACATGATGGGACAGTTGGACAAGAGTTTCCGTGATTGGAGGAGACATGGTAGCCGATTTACTCTTTTCTGTATTAAAAATGAATATTTTAATAAGAGGAAAAAGTGCTCCATGAATAAAATAATAATAAAATAAGGCTCTAGAAGGATCCAAGAGATCTATAAAATAAAGGGAGGAGTCCATTGAGGGATATGTTTGGATTAGATCATTTTCTAATGTGAGAGGTTTGAGACGTGGTTCTCTACTTAATTGGTGGCCCCAGGACGGAAACCCTCGGGTGATTGGTAAGTGTTGGATGGAAACCCAACTCTCTTTGAGGAGACTTCATTCAGAAGTTTCGTAGAGCTTCAGAGATATTGGAGTGAGGATCATTTAGATCTTCAACAGGTGCTTCAATTCATTCAGTGGTAGCTATTGTCGGAGGGAGAATGCAGTGGTTCAGTTTTGGAGGCCAACACAGTGTAGCAGTTCATATTGATGGCCAGTTCTCCATCTTAACGCTTTTTGGGTCAGATGTATTTGTAACCCTAGTTATTATCTATAATAAAAATGCTGAGATTCTTCCTATTCAATGTGTTGATAGATTGCAGTGCTTATGTGTTTTATTTTACATGGAAATCTTCTGTTTATTAATTTAGTAATTTTATGGTAAAATGCTGGGTTAGTGTGATTTCTGCAAAATTAGTAAAATATCCCATTTGGGGATATTACAGTTGTGCTCATTAATACCACTTTCCATACAATATAAAATCAAGTTTCTAGGATATTTATTTATATCACCTAAACTTGTTGATTTTCAACAGGTTCCTCGTCATTTTTCCCTTAGGGACTACCCCCCTTAGGCTGCCTTAGGAGATAGCTTAAACAGAGTGAGTAGGGATCAAAGTGACAACCCCTACTCTGAGTGTTGGCGCCTTGGTTGTACACTTCAGGGGACAACAGTGACCATTGTTAGCTTTTGGGATTACTCGAAAAATTATTCACCTTGGTAGGAGGGCATTAGGTCTCCTAGCCCCTCAACTATGCCTCATTTACATATTAATGGCTATGTTTAGGTTGATGCTTGACCATGGGTTGAGTGCAAGCATAATGCCCTTACCTAGGAATTTTTTATCCTAATCAACATGATAACTAACATGTTGGGTTCACACAAATGGGGAGTGGTTACTTGATTAGTAGATATACCTACCTAGGAGGAGGAGTGCGCTTTGCCGTAGAATTTTGGGACGATCTGATATACACCTTGGAGGTTTGACACTTGACTTGAGGACGGTTTGGTGAGGATCATACTTCATCGAGGTTGATGGTAGACCCAGACTTGTGTTTGGGAGGAGTATTGCAGCATAATGACCGCATTAGCATACATGAAAATAACGTCGGGTATATGAGGGCATGCGACATATAGTTAGAGAAGGGACAACTTGGATTGGGGCACTTGGATACAACTATGGAAGAGGATCATTGTACTAACAACATGTTGGAGAGCACATCATTTTAGATGAGGGGCGTTGTTCCCTAATACCTTGTGGGGCCTTTCATATTTTTTGTTTGATAAATTCTAGTATGATCCTAGGAGAAGAGAAGTCTTGTAGGTTGTAGGATGCTTGGAATCATAACAAAACCCTAGGAGAAGACAAGAAGAGAGAGATAGATGTATTGGGTGCTCTTGGAGTGATTACTCTTGTGAGATACTAGGGTTTGCTTTGGTGAAACATGAGGTTTCAACCTATGCATGATAAGCTTAGATAAGAGCATGTTCGAGAGGATGATGGTTCTTGGGGCTTGCATGATTTTGTAGTATTGTTGTTGTGGGATGTGAGGGTAGTAAAAGGTCATGTTTAGAATAGCTTGATGAGCCTTGAGTTTGGTGTGCTGCCTTGCTTGGAAGAGGACTTGGTTATTGCATCCTTGATAGTGATAGAGGTCTTGGTGCTTGTGTTTTTGACCCTAATCCTAAGATGGACATGTAGATTTGGAGGCTAGCGCTTTAGTTGTCTTTCCATGTGCTTGTGTAATGCAATATGGTTAGTGTTTACAAGCACCATGGAAAACATGAGTGCTAGTTCATACTATGGAGAACTCGTGTTATACAAACTTGGTGCATGTGTAAACGAGGGTAGCACTAGAGTTAATGCACCATGTATATTTGGGAGTTAGCGCTAGAGTTGTCTTTCCATGTACTTGTGTGATGCAATGGCTAGTGTTTGTAAGCACCAAGGAAAACATGAGTGCTAGTTCAAACTATGGAAAACTTGTATGATACAAGCTTGGTGTATGTGCAAAGGAGATCTTCTTAGTGTTGATTGTAGCATGTTGACTATATTTGTTGGAGTGAACAACTTTGGTTGGGAGTAATTCCTAGATGGGTGGAATTTGTGGTTGGTGTTTTCCTATGGTTTCCTTGTCTATGGTTTGGACTCCGGAGAGCATGAATTTTTGACCTATGCATGTGAACCTAGATAAGAACATGATGTTGGAGGTGACGATGGTTGTTTCAGCTCTTGCTCTAGGGCTAGCGGTTTTACAACTAATAGAGGGCATAGTGAGTAGAGCTAATGCCTTGCATGATTTTGTAGTATTGTTCTTGTGGGATGCAAAGGTAGTGAAAAATAATGTGTTCATTAGCTTGGTGACCCTTAAGTTTGGTGTGATGCATTGCTTGGAAGAAGTCTTGGTTATCTTATCCTTTATATTCGATGGAGGTATTGGTGCTCATGTTGAGGTTCTGTTTCTGCTCAAACTAGCAGGGGTCCTAGGAGGGGATCCTATGGAGCGACTACTAGGTCAAGGGGCAACAATGGAGCGATAGCCCACTGTCACCTCAACTAAAGCTACTTGCCCTTTACAGAATTTCACTAATGGGAGGAGACTCGGTATAAGGGAATCATTTGATGAATGGATTAATAAGAGGAAAAGGAGGGATTCTTAAGGCCTATTCACAAGAGAGACTGAAATAGATAGCTTGCTTTATTTGAAAGCAAGGTGATGGGCTCTCTAGGAAGGGCTAGGAGGATTCTCAAGGCTAGGGTTTGGGAGTATATCTTTTCAGGATGGTTCCTAGCCCGGAAAATCCTTTGGGAGAATTGGCCTTTATGTGATCTTGTGAAATTAGAGTTATAAAGTTGTGGGACCACAAAGGACCACGTGGACCTAGAATTAGGTCAAGGGTATGGAGTTGATCAACCAAGGAGGGGCTTGACCTAATTATGGAAGAGAATAGGATCAAATGACAAATTTTCTTTTGAGGATTGAATATAATGATCCAAATGAGGACACTAGCCAAGGGAAACCTAGGGCAAGAAATAGTCTTTGAGCTAAGGCTTGCTATATCTCAGGATCCCATCATCATAATTGCTTCAAATTTGGAGGGCCTCTTGAGAAAACTCCAACACAGTGGTGGACTAATTTTCAAGGTGTTTGGATGGCTACAAAATATTTTACTTGATGCCCTAGGTGACCAATAGGGTTAGGCCTAGAATTTGGAAAAGTGAAGAAAAGAAAGATAAATTTGACCACCAAAAGGATGTGAGGATCAGTGCCTTGCTGAGGGGGGCTTAATGGAGTCAAGATACACCTATATAGAGAAATTTTCGTGAGCTAAGGAGCCCTAATTAACCTTCGCTGGCCTACTCAAGGGAAACAACTAGGTAATTAGACATTTATACTTCACATTTTCCAAAGAGATGAAGTTTCAAGGCGTAAAACATATTAGATGCCTCTAGGAACATTTACCCACTCTCTTCAAATACAACACATGCATTGAATCACTTATTCAAGGTTCCCAAAATAATTTCGCTTTTACTTTAACCCATATAAGAATAATGATAACCATAACAAGAGTAAACCAGTAAAATAACAAGAATAACATCAAATTTGGACTTACATGAGAGAGGGAGTATATCCATTCATTAACTTTGCATTAGAAAGAAGCTCCAAAGATAGGAGCGAAAATCCAAACATCATGGTGCATCAAGAAAGCTCCAAAAAGTGCGAAAATCTCTCAAGAGATACCAATCCAATCCAAGTGATGATGAGAGAAATGAATCACCTTCTCATCTATTTATACAAGTCCAAAGGGGATTAAATTTTCCTAATTAGCCTGATAATTTCCCTAATAATAAAATAATGTACAATAATGATATGACTTAGTGACAAGCCCACCAAGATAGCTCTGTAATACAATGAAAAACCTCTCAAGAGGGCAGAATAATGAACATGATGATTCGTTCGGCCATTGAAGAGGCCTAATGGAGTCCAAATGTGCCAAATTGAGAGAAGAAGCTCCCCAACATAGTCGACAAGGGGTTGGCCCCTTGTTTTCCAAGAATGTCACCTATGGTGCTCCCAAGTGGGTGTGGGAGCACAATGACATCCTCATGGGTCTCCAAGTGGATTGATAATGTTTGTAAACCATTTGTAAGGGCTAGGATGATGACATAATCCCTCCCTTTGTCTCTTGCAGTGAGTCACATCCTCATCTGGGCCCTAGAACCTCTGCCAAGTGTGTGGTACAAGTGTGGAGCCGATTGGGCATGGTGGTCCAGGTGCATCATCCTCATCCAAAAAGGTGGAACACGAGCAATCACTGAACGATGTTGGGGATCCATGAAGTAATATCTGCTAGGGTGGAGGCCCATAGCTCTCAACGCCCACCCTACTAGTGCCAATGTGTCCCTTTGGAGGGCTAGGACCCCGTATAGGGAGACTAAGCCCCAAATGGAGACCCACTTGCAATCCTGCATAAGATCCAATGCGTCTCCTTGCCCTCCAATACAACAAATCATTAGAATAATCAAGTAAAAGAGCTTACAAGTCATGGAATCAATGGGGCACTTCTTGGTGGCATGCCCTTTCATAGTGGGCTTTGGCATGTACAAATGTCTCCAAGGTCAATAAGGGGGTTAACCAAGGACCCTATTAGGTTGTTTCAACCTTTAAAGGGGGTGACATGTTCATGGTACATCCATAAAATGGTAGGTGGCAAGTGATATAGTGATGGAACAAAGTGGGGATCAGGGGAATGCGTCAGGCCCCATGCCATGGTACAAGGGTAGCTATAATAAGGGAAGCCCACACCTTGGTATATGAGTGTAGGAGGGAGAAAAGCGTGGTACATGAGTTACCCCAACCTTTGTTTTTCAACCCTTCTTCATATGCATTTTTCCTTTGATTGATTTTTCTTCATAACTACTTGGGGTCCAAGTGATGAGAGCATGATTTATAGGATATAGCATTAGGTACCCCCTTTTAAGGTGGGGTATTTCATTGCTTGCCAAGGGTTGGGACAATCGTGGGTTCCTTAATGTGGAGGGGGCTCATCTAGGTCCCATAGGAACCTGGGTGATGGCCATAAATAAGAAGAAGAGCTCATGTTTGGCTTTTGCCCACGTGCTAAATTTGTATGACCCAACCATATTTTGCATTTTGTGGTACATTTCTTGTTGAGAGTGGCCAATTATGCGTTTTCTTATCTTTTTAGTTGCATCAACCTTTGGGGCATCGCTCCAGGCTTGACCCAAGGTGTAGACAAGGGGAGGGGGAGGGTAACCCTATGTGGACCCCATGGACACGTGCACCTATATGGGAAAATGACAAATGGGGTTAGAATGAGCAGAAGGGAAGGATATATATGGTGTCGGGAAGCGGGACCACGCAACCAAAATCGGTATTTCCCATGTAGTGCCACCCTAAAGCTAATGGACAATAAAGGAGATCCCACGGGACTAGGATACAAGGTTATGTGAAAATTTCTGAATATTACTTACGCAGAAACCTTACTGTTAAGTCTGGTTGTGCTTCTCCTACTTAATCAAGTTATTAATCTGAAATTTCAGCATTAACATCGAAGTAAACACATTAACAGTTCTTCACAGATACAGATCTAAACTGGATACATGCACATAAACAAAGTGACACAAAAGATTTTCTGGATAACTGTCCCTGGAAAAATCCAATGCGGGAAAACTCGTCTTCTGGTTGTTGGAGGGTTTTTATTATTAAGTAGATTTAAGTACAAAAAGTCTGGGCACCTTGCTGGTTAACTCGACAGTGAAAACAAAAATCTGCAGCAATACCTTAGTTACGGAGATGGAAAACTGGATTGATTCACACCCTCAAATGGGATTTACAGAACTCAACCCCTTTCTGTCTTCAGAAATCCCAGCGCTGCTCTGAAGCCCTCTGCGTCGACTCTGCTAGCCTGCTGGTGCCATTGCGTTGCTCAGGAGAGGGTTGCGTAACCCCATACTGGGTTACGTTGTCTCTGCGTTGCCCTATTTGGGCCTGCATAAGCCCTAACTGCCTCTGTGCTGCCCTTTCTGGGCCTGCGTAGCACCTCAAGCCTCTGCGCTACGCAGCTGCTGCTTCCTCTACGTTGCTCTGATTGCTGCTTCTCTGCCTCTTGCTGACTCTTGGCTCTGGGATTAGATCATCCCCTTAGCTAATACTACCCCTCGCTACAGCTGAAATACTTCTAGAAATTCTTAGCAAACCACGCCCTAGAATTCCAGCTTAGTCTCAGTGCTCTACCTCGTATGTTTGTTCTCCAACTGACCCCAAGCCTTTCCTTTATACTTTTTCGCTGGGAAACCAACGGTCGTGATCTAATCTTGATTCAATGGCTAAGATTAACAGAAAGCTTGATCTGTGTGACTTAAGTCATTTCCATCACATGTTTAAATTAATTACCTTTAATATTTTAATTTTCCTAAGTTAGACTTAGGGTCCTTAATTAAAAATATTAATTAATTAATTTTCTCTCAAACCGGATGGAATATCTTAAATCCCTTTCTAGCTCTTGGAGATCTCATGTATGTTGGAAAAATTGTCATTGATGGCAAAGGAGAAGACAGGAGTTGCACCTGAACTATAATAAAGGCAGCAAGTAAGGCAATAGATCAGGCAATTATGCAGTAAGAAAGTCAAAGGAGCACAAAGGAACAGAGGCAGCAAGCAAGGCAGAGGCAACATAGATAGCAAAAGAGAGACAGAAAGAAGCAGCATTAGACAGGAAACAGAGGCAACAAAGGCAGCAAGGCAGCAGATAAAGCAGAAGCAGCAGATGATGTAGAGGCAGCGGAGTCCAATGCGATGCGATGTGATCGTATACTGCAATCGGCGAAACACAAAAGGAATAGGCAGATCAGATGCGATGCGATGCGATTCAGTACATTATAGTGTAATTCGATGTATTGCCGAAACTTTTACAAAGGAGTTAACGCTATGGACCAGTTAAAAAATCAAAGGAAATTAGAGTGGGGCTCGCAAGGAAAGCGGCTTTGAAAACCCAATACCAGTGGGTTCGCACGACTCGTCAAGTGGTAAGTAGTTTTCGCTTTTCGAACGCGATATTGGTCTTCGTGTGACGCGTGGCAAAGAGTGGTTTTTAAAACCCATTTATATCGCGTAAATTCTGAGAGTTAAACCTTGTGCATCCAAATTGCGCGATATTGCACGATATCCGTTGGATGTGCGCCCAAGGTATAGTTGGAGTACGAGAGCAGCTAGACCGTTGGATGTGAATGGTTCGTTAAAAGAATAGTGGGACCCAATATTAAAGGTGGATCATGCAATGGTTTATGTTTTAAACCAAGGTCGGAGTTTTGTATAATATTCAATGGAACATGAACATAACCCAATGTGTTAATAAAAGGCGGAACCATGAATAGAAGTGGAACCGTGCAATGAACAGTAGAAGCGGAAGTGTTGAAGATTAACGGCAGAGATCTTATCAGAGATAGAAAATCAACGGTGGAGATCTAATCGCATCGGTGATCTCACATCGCATTGGCGGAAGGGAGAACAAAGGAACGACAGTGAAAGTTGCGATTACGATTGAGCGATTTAATCGCAACCGTTTGATTTTGATTAACTGCAACCGTTGGATCTACAGGGAGTTATCGCGTCGGAGATTTCTAATCGCATCGGTGCAGTGAAAGTGCAAGGGAACAAGTTGTTGAAAGTTGTGATTGCGATGGTGCGATCCAATCACAACTGTTAGATCACAGTTGATAGCAACCGTTGGATCATAAAGTAAGTCGGAGTGGGGTCTACTGGATTTCAAAGCCGAAAATACAAGGATTTCCTTTGTTAAAGTGCATCGACGGGTAAAGAAAGAAATATAACAAATAACATTGAAAAGCTGAGGTACTGCCTGGTGGGACCCTCGCTCATCGCATCGGCGGAAATCATATGACCAAAGGCACAACGGACCTATGAAGTTTGCGATTGCGATTCATCGCATCGGAACCATCGCAAACGGTGTGATCGCAATCAGAAGTCATCAGAGGAGGCTCATTGCATCGGGGAATAGAAAGAGTCGGCAAGTGGGACCGAAAGACTATTTACTATGCTAAAAAGTTTTTTTTATATTGCCGAGAATTATTTGGTTCTTATAGGAAGAAGCAGTGTATATGTGTTGAGTGGTTTTGAACCATATGAAGAACTTCTGCAATATAAAATACTGTGAATTTTGATAAAGCTGCCAGATTTGGAACAAAATTTGGGAAATGCATTCTACATGCATGGAAAACTGGAGGGTATTGAGAAACTAGAAAAGACAGAGACAACAGTAGAAAAGACGAACGCACAGCGAGCCAAGAACTGAATGGGTTGAATTGAAATTCTTATTGTAAATGAAACTGTAAATGTTTTAATTGATTTTATATTGTTTGTGATGCAAAGACAAGTCTCCGGAGGCAAAGAAATATCCCACTATAATGTTGAAATGTATACATATTGTAATATTTTTCTGAATATGCTGGATAAAGAAATGAGAAGGCAGAAGGCAAAGAGTCATGACTGTCCACTTCGAATTCCCTGTGGAATGCAAACAGTGATGAGGTGAACTCTATAAATGATATCACATTGATATGCAAAGAGAGTTTTTTTTTTAATGGAGAAATGAGGCAGAGAGTGTAAGAAGAAGCAGGAGAAGATAGAAATGCTGTGAAGATGCAGAGATGATATATGGCAGATATGAAGACTGATGGACAGCAGAAAAGAAGGAACAAAACAAAGCTGATATCCAGGTAAATCAAAAAGTGGTTTTTTTTTGAAAGAGTAAGGAAGTTGGTGCTTCCATATCAAGTTGTAGCTTGATATAAGTCAGTTGTAGCTGGCTGAGGTTGGAGCCTCTTGTAGGTTGGAGACTGCAGAAAATAGTTGGGAGTTGGAGCTTCCTTGCAAGTTGTAGCTTGCAGAATTGAGGTAGGAGCCTCCTGTAGGTTGGAGCTTGCCTTTGCATCACAACAATAATAAGATGTGGTTTTCTCCCTTTATGGGTTTCCACTTATATCTGTTGTCTATATGCATGATGATTATGTGTTGATACTCTGTATTTATTCTGCTTAATACTTGTTGCTCACTTATTAAGATTGCAGTTCCATTGTATAGTAAGTTGATCATAAAATGATGATGTGAATGAGTATAAAAGAAAGTTTAAAAAGGAACATAACTGCATTACACTGATTCACCCTCCCTCTCTCAGTTTAACCTAGGGTTCAACAATTGGTATCAAAGCCAAGTTGCTTCTCTTTCAGTCTAACAACTGGAAGGAGATCCTTGGTCCCCAGGATGGCTAGTCTAGAAGGATGCTCAACAAATAAAGCCCCTTTGTTCACTGGTGCAAATTATGCCTTTTGGAAAATAAGAATGAGGACGTACATAATGTCTCTAGGAATAGAAGTTTGGGCTGCTGTGGAATTGGGATATGCCCCAAAGGCGACGGACTTAGAGAAAGATTGTAAACAAGACTTTGTAGCTAATGCAAAAGCCATGAATGCACTCTTAAATGGACTGTGTGAGGCAGAATTTATCAAAGTAATGCACAAAGAGACTGCCAAAGAAATATGGGATACTCTAGAAATCATCCATGAGGGAGACAAAAAGGTGAAGATAGCCAAACTTCAAGTTTATAGAGCTCAGTTTGAAAATATAAAAATGAATGATGATGAAGACATTGCCAGCTTCTTTTTAATGGTTGCAGAAATTGTGAATGACATGAAAGCTCTAGGAGAAACCATAAAAGAATGTGTAATTGCTCAAAAGATTCTAAGATCTTTACCATCCAGCTTTAGCCCTAAGGTTTCTGCCATAGAAGAAACAGCTGATTGGGAAACTTTGACCATGAACCAATTGCTTGGAAACCTAACAGCTTATGAGATGAGACTGCCACAGAGGAAGTCAAATGTGAAGGAGGCAGCCTTTAAGATAGAGAAGAACAAAGAAGAAAAAGAAAATACATGCTCCTGCTCCGATGAAGAAGAGGCCAAATTTGTCAGAAGATTGAAAAGAGGCTTAGGCAAGTATAAAGGCAAACTTCCATTTAAATGCTTTAACTGTGGAAGAGTTGGACACTACGCATCTAAGTGTCCTTATAAGAAGACAAAGAATCAGACTCAAGAGTCGGAGAAAACCATATCAAAGAACTGGCAGAAAGGGAATAGACACAATAGAAAATCATTGTATGCTCAACAAGACAGCAGTGCATCTGAAAGCTCAGATGAATCCTCCAATGAAGAGGGAACCTCTGAATTTGTATTGATGTCCAATGAAGAACTTGAAGGATTCCTTCTAGAAGATTAGGAAGAAGGTGAAGTTGATCTTGAGGGGGAGCTAAGAAGTGCCTTGGAGGAAATAGACAGACTTAAACTAAAGTGCAGAAAACAGAAGGACATTCTCCTAAAATATGTAAGAGAAGAACAACACTTAGAAGACTTCATTCAGTTGAAAGTAGAGCTTGAAGAAGCTAAGAAGGTAGAAGACACTCTACTTAAGCAAATTAAGGATAAAATTCAGAAGTAGGAGAAATTGGAAGAAGAAGTAGTGTACCTGAGAAAGAAATTGGAAAAAGGCCAAAGAGAATTATTAATGAATACTCCTCAAATGAAAAGCTCTGGACAATTGGACCAAATTCTAAATGCTCAAAGGTCTCCTCTGATAAAGACTGGGATAGGCTATGAAGGAGAAACAAGTAAGTCCAAGGTGGAAGATAACAGGAACATCATTTTTGTAAAAGTTGTAAAGGATAATGAAGTAGCTCAGAAGATTCCTACAGAAGTAGAAGCCAGCAAGAACATGATTTGTAAAGAAACAAACAGAAACAAGCAGCAACATGAAAGGACAGAGAATGAGAGAATGAAACAATCAACTACTAAAGGCTCATATGCTCCTAAGGATGAATTGAATAA
Organism: Pinus albicaulis; assembly: GCA_034641835.2. NCBI lineage: Eukaryota > Viridiplantae > Streptophyta > Pinopsida > Pinales > Pinaceae > Pinus > Pinus albicaulis. The sequence continues at coordinate 964,405,070 of CM076577.1, forward strand.
ATTTGGAAGCTGTCAAAGAAGGTTCTTTTCTCCTATGAGAAGGATCACTTGTTTTTCTTGCCACAAACTTGGACATATTGCAGCATTTTGTAAGACAAAGCAAATCCAGTGCAACCAGCAAAGGATGCAGAAAATGAGAAGAGCCCCTCAAGCAAGCAAATGGAGAAGACAACCCTTCATCAGGTATGCTCATTGTTTTTATGGGTATTGCTTTTACTGTAAGGAGTTCGGCCATAAAGCCAAGGAGTGCAGAGCATATGGACAAAGATTGATGTTCAAAACCCCAAGGAGATTTATGAATTATGGAGAGATCACTTGTACTCATAATCCTGTTAAAAATATGATCAAATGTTGTGTATGCCATAAAATCGGACATATGTCTTCCTAATGTCCTCTCAAAGAATGTGGTCCATCTTCCCAGAAAAGGTGCCAAACAAATAGCTGCGTGCAATGGAAAAAGAAGTTGAATATGTGTGACCTGGCTCTAATAGCCCAAGATCAGAAAAGCCAATGGTATTTGGACAGTGGATGCTCAAAGCATATGACTGGATATAGAAGCAAGTTTATAACCTTTGATGAAAAGAAATCTGGAAATGTAACTTTCGGCAATGATAAGGCAGGGAAAATCAAAGGAAAAGGCTCAGTCAGTCTAGATAATGGAAGAGGAAAGGCCCAAGATGTACTATTTGTGGATGGGTTGAAAGAAAATTTGCTAAGTGTTAGTCAAATGTGTGATAAAGGCTATGAAGTTCTTTTTAGAGCACAAGACTGTGAAGTAAGATCAAGCACCACAGGAAAGACCTTGATCAAAGGTGTTCGAACATAAAGTAATGTCTACATAGTGAAAGAAGAGAATGAAGCATGCCACCTTAGCAAACTTGAGGAATCATGGTTATGGCATAGAAGATTGGGACACCTAAACTTTGCCCACATCATAAGTCTAAGCAAGAAGAATGCAGTCAGAGATATGCCAGTCATAAAGAAGCTTTCAAATACCATATGTAAATCCTGCCAACTAGGCAAGCAGACCCGCACATCTTTCAAGACCAAAGACCAACTATCTACAAGTAGACCTCTTCAGCTTGTTCACATGGACCTGTGTGGACCTTCAAGAACTAAAGCACCTAGTGGAGAATCCTATTTCATGCTGATAATAGATGATTTTTCTAGAATGACTTGGGTAGCATTCCTCAAATATAAATCGGAAGCACTTGAGAAATTCAAGATATTCAAGGCATTGGCAGAAAATCAAATAGGATGCAAGCTTAAAGTGCATTAGATCAGACAGAGGAGGTGACTTCACAGACTATGATTTTGCAGACCTATGCAATGAGCATGGGATAAAACAACAGTTTACAATTGCAGGTACACCTCAACAGAATGGAGTGGCAGAGAGACAAAACAGGTCAGTACAAAAGATTGCTAGAGGAATGATGCAAGAAAGTAACATTCCCTAAACCTTCTGGGCAGAATCTGTACACACAGCTGTTCACATTCTTAACAAAGCTCATTTAAGACCAAACTATGACAAGACTCCTTATGAACTATGGCATGGTAAACCAGCATCAATCAAACACTTTAGAGTCTTTGGAAGCAAGTGTTTCATAAAAAATAATGATGAAAATCTGGGAAAGTTTGATGCAAGAGCAGCTGAAGGAATATTTTTAGGATATGCATCCAAGAGTAAGGGTTACAGGTGCTACAAAAAAAGACTGCATAAGATTATGGAAAGCATTGATGTAATATTCGACGAAGAACTACCAAATAAAACAAGAAGCACAAGATGCGAAAATTCTCCAGATGATCATGAAGATGAGGACCAAGATAATGATGAACTGAGCAAGACAACAGAAGATACTGAACTAAACTCAAGAGGTCCCTCAAGACACACTCAAAAGAATCATCCAGAAGACCAAATCATTGGGGACAAGAGTGTTGGAGTCCAGACTAGAAGATAGTTAGCTGAACAGACAAAAGAATTATACCTAGCTATGTTATCTCAAATAGAGCCAAAGAAGTTCGAAGAAGCCAGCAAAGACAAAAACTGGGTAAAAGCTATGAATGAGGAACTGGACCAAATTGAGAAGAACAATACCTAGGAATTAGTTCCACGAGCCATTGGGAAAAATGTCATTGTCACAAAATGGATATTCAAGAATAAGATGAATGAACAAGGGCAAGTAATCAGAAATAAAGCCAGACTTGTATGCAAGGGATATTCACAAATTGAAGGCCTTGATTATGATGAAACCTTTGCCCCTGTAGCTAGAATGGAAGCAATCAGAATGTTTCCGGCCTTTGCTTGTTATCATGATTTCAAGGTATACCAAATGGATGTGAAGTCTGCCTTCTTGAATGGAGATCTAGAGGAAGAAGTCTACATGGAACAACCTGAAGGATTCTCATTAACAGATAAACATGACTATGTGTGCAGATTAAAGAAAGCCTTATATGGTCTGAAACAAGCTCCTTGTGCATGGTATTCAAGGCTGGACAAATACTTACAAAAACAAGGATTCAAGAAAGGAGGAGTAGACAACAATTTGTACATAAAGGCTAATGAAAATGAACTCTTAATTGTAGTAGTGTATGTAGATGACATCATGTTTGGAAGCAACAAAGATGAGTTAGCAAAAGGATTTGCTGAAGAAATGAAATCAGAGTTTGAGATGTCAATGATTGGAGAGCTCACCTTCTATTTAGGATTTCAAATTCAACAAAAGAACACAGGAATATTCATTTCACAAGAAAAATACTTAAGAGAAATGTTGAAAAGGTTTCAAATGGAAGATTGCAAACCTGTGTCAACTCCCATGATTACTGGATGCAAACTATGTGCTAATGATGGATCAAGATATGTAGATAAAAAACTTTACAGATCCATGATAGGAAGTCTGCTATACCTAACAGCTTCTAGACCAAACATTATGTTGGCAGTAGGACTGGTGGAAAGATATCAAGTAGCACCAAAACAAAATCACTTACTAGCAATCAAGAGAATTTTCAGATATCCACAAGGAACTGCACATTATGGGCTATGGTATCCAAAAGGCAAGAGTGTCACTTTGACGGCATATACATATGCAGATTTGGCCAACTATGTGGATGACAGGAAAACCACAAGTGGAGGTGCATTCTATTTTGGAAAATGTCTGGTGGCATGGCTAAGCAAGAAGCAAACTTCTATCTCTCTATCTACAGCAGAAGCAGAATACATAGTAGCAGCAGCATGTTGCACACAAGTAATGTGGATGAAAAAAACTCTCCAAGACATGAAGGTAAGCATTAATGAACCTATTTCTATCAAATGTGACAATACAAGTGCAATTAGTATATCAAAAAATATTGTACTTCACTAAAAAACAAAGCACATCCCAATTAAGTACCATTTCCTCAGAGAACAAGTAGCACATAAAGTAGTGAAGTTGGAATATGTACCAACAAAGGAACAAACAACAGACATATTCACAAAACCTCTTGCTAAAGAACCATTCGAATATCTAAGAGACAAACTAGGGGTAGTGTCTGCACATGTTACTCTCTGACATGAAAATAAAGCATCATTCCAGGGGGAGATCAGTCAACAAATATTGTCACAAAAGAGCCAGAGCAAGTGAGCAGTGCATGGAACAGGTCCTCAAGATCAGAGTATTATGGATAAGATTTGGAAACCACACTAGGAAATGTGCAACCCTTTTCCATTGATGTCAAAGGGGGAGGAAAAGCAAGCAAAAGAAGAGTATTAAAGTATTGCCATCAATGCCAAAGGGGGAGATTGTTGGAAATATTATCATTGATGGCAAAGGAGAAGACAGGAGTTGCACTTGAACTATAACGGAGGCAACGAAAGCAGACGACGAATCGAGGCAATTATGCGGCAAAGAGAAAGTTAAAGGGCACAAAGGAGCAGAGCGTGAAACAAAAAGGAGCGACGGAGATAACCCAAAAGAGAGATGAAAGCGACAACATTAGACGAAACGAGATGCAAGGCGAGATAGCAAACAAAACTTAACGAATAAAGTAAAGTAGTAGATGATACGAAAGCGACGAAGTCAATGCGTACGATGCGATGTAATGAAATGCGATGTGATGTGATAGGTCTGCGATGCAATCGCATATCGCAATCGACGAAACACAAAAGGAATAGGCAGAGTAGATGCGACGCGATGCAATTCAGTACATAGTAGTGTAATTCGATGTATTGCCGAAACTTTTACAAAGGTATTAACGTTATGGACCAGTTAAATAATCAAAGGAAATTAGAGTGGGGCCCGTAAGGAAAGCAGCTTTGAAAACCCAATACCAGTGGGTTCGCGTGACTCGTCAAGTGGTAAGTAGTTTTCGCTTTTCGAACGCGATATCGGTCTTCGTGTGACGCGTGGCAAAGAGTGGTTTTTAAAAAACCATTTATATCGCGTAAATTCTGAGAGTTAAACCTTGTGCATCCAAATTGCGCGATATTACACGATATCCGTCGGATGTGCGCCCAAGGTATAGTTGGAGCGCGAGAGCAGCTATACCGTTGGATGTGAATGGTTCGTTACAAGAATAGTGGGACCCAATATTAAAGGTGGATCATGCAATGGTTTATGTTTTAAACCAAGGTCGGAATTTCGTATAAAATTCAATGGAACATGAACATAACCCAATGTGTTAATAAAAGGCGGAACCATGAATATAAGTGGAACCGTGAAATGAACAGTAGAAGCGGAAGTGTTGAATATCAACGGCGGAGATCTTATCGGAGATAGAAATCAACGGTGGAGATCTAATCGCATTGGCGGAAGGGAAGAACAAAGGAATGACAGTGAAAGTTGCGATTGCGATTGAGCGATTTAATTGCAACCGTTCGATCTTGATTAACTGCAGCAGTTGGATCTACAGGGAGTTATCGCATCAGATATTTCTAATCGCATCGGCGAAGCGGAAGTGCAAGGGAACAAGTTGTTGAAAGTTGCGATTGCAATGGTGCGATCCAATCGCAACTGTTAAATCACGGTCGATAGCAACCGTTGGATCATAAAGTAAGTCGAAGTGGGGTCTACTGGATTTCAAACCCAAAAATACAAGGATTTCATTTGTTAAAGCGCATCGACGGGTAAAGAAAGAAATATAACAAATAACATTGAAAAGCTGAGGTACTACGTGGTGGGACCCTCGCTCATCGCATCGGCGGAAATTAGATGACCAAAGGCACAGCGGACCTATGAAGTTTGCAATTGTGATTCATCGCATCGGAACCATCGCAAACGGTGTGATCGCAATCGGAAGTCATTAGAGGAGGCTCATAGCATCGGGGAATAGAAAAAGTCGGCAAGTGGGCCCGAAAGACTAGTTACTATGTTAAAAAGGTTTTTTGTTATATTGCCGAGAATTATTTGGTTCTTATAAGAAGAAGCAGTGTATATGTGTTGAGTGGTTTTGAACCATATGAAGAACTTCTGCAATATGAAATACTATGAATTTCGATAAAGCTGCCAGATTTGGAACAGAATTAGGGAAATGCATTCTACATGCATGGGCCCAGAGGTATTGAGAAATTGGAAAGAAACGGATACAACAACAGAAAGACATAAGCATACAGTGAGCAAAAAATGAATGGGTTGAATTGAAATTCTTATTGTAAATGAAACGCTACATGTTTTAATTGATTTTTATATTTGTGATGCAAGGCAAGTCTCCGAGAAAGTAAAGAAATATCCACTATAATGTTGAAATGTATACATATTGTAATATTTTTCTGAATATCTTGGATAAAAAAAGAAATGAGAGAGAGCGAAGGCAAAAAGTCATATTTATTCACTTAATTCTTTGTGGAATGCAAACGATCATAAGGGTGAACTCTATAAATGATATCACATTGATATGCATAGAGAGGTTAGAGAATGAAGAAATGAGGCAGAGAGGATAAGAAGGAAGAGGAGAAGATAGAGAAGCCATGAAGATTCAGAACTGATATAAGGGAGATATGAAGGCTGGTTGACAGTAGTGAAAAAGGAACAGAACAGAGTTGATATCCAAGTAAAATCAGCAAGTGTTTTTGAAAGAATGAGGAAGTTGGAGCTTCCCTATCAAGTTGAAGCTTGATAGATGTCAGTTTCACCTGACTGAGGTAGGAGCCTCCTATAGGTAGGTGCCTTCAGAAAATAGTTGGGAGTTGGAGCTTCCTTGCAAGTTGTAGCTTGCAGAATTGAGGTAGGAGCCTCCTATAGGTTGGAGCCTGCAGAAAAATCAGTGGCGAGAGGGAGTTGGAGCTTGCCTTTGCATCACAACAATAATAAGATGTGGTTTTCTCCCTTTATGGGTTTCCACTTATATCTCTTGTCTATATGCATGATGATTATGTGTTGATACTCTGTATTTATTCTTCTTTATACCTGCTGCTCATTTATTAAGATTGCTGTTACATTGTATATTAAGTTGATCACAAAATGATGATGTGAATGAGTATAAAAGAAAGTTTAAAAAGGAACATATTTGCATTAAGCGATTCACCCCCCTCTCGATTTAACCTAGGGTTCAACAATGTACTCTAGTCCCTCCACAAATTTTGGGAGCTAGTGCACATCAGAAGCTACCCCAACACACCACAAAATCTAAACACTCCCTCTTAGCGAGGAAGTGCTCTAGCACACACTACTTCACCCCGAAGCTACGCGATCTCTAGTGTGGGTCCACATGTTGATGCTTGGCTTTCCACCCTTCATCCTTTGGGTGTTGCTTCTTTAAAATCTTTGGCACGCGATGATCTTTATGCCATCGCCACATACGTGCGAACCAACAACTCCCTCTCAGTCTACTGCATCGTACTGCCAACTACTGCACTGCAACTCAGTTGCTGAGAGAAACAATTGAAAACTCCTGCCCAATCTTTGACAGACAAGTCAATTGGGCTGCATCCTCATCACTGAACCTCCATAGGCTGCTTCTCTGCGCTCTCCTCTCAAAGTCATTGCGTTGCTTTAGTTCTGCTCTGCGTAAGCCAGCCTGCACTGCATTGCTGAAGTCACATCAGCCCCTCTACGTTGCGCTGCCACGCTACTGCTGCATCTGCATTGAGTTGCTCTCTCTCAGCATCCAACTCTGCCTCTGCTCCATCTGTAACACTCTGCACCCACTGCTCCATTTGTCCCGCTATTATCTTAAGGCTCTCGTAGCTCGTATGTGATTCAAGAGCTGGGCTACTCAAGGATCTTTCCACCACTCTGTAGCTGCTCTACAGATCCATGTCGCCCCACTTTCGTGGTGTATGAGCGCTCATGGTTACACCATCTTCAGAGCCATCGTCCGCCATAACAGCATTAGAGGTAGAAGCTTCCTTGTCCTTCTTGTAAGGACAATTGTTGGTGAAATGTCCTAGTTTGCTGCACTGTAAACACTTGATCTTTGATAGATCACACTTCTTCCTCCCTTATTGCCTCTTTGATGCGAAGGCTGCATCTTTCCCTCTTCCTTCTTCAATTTACTTGAAGGTCTGCTTTGCTCAAGCTACTTTGGACAAAAGTTTCGCAGTTCTTTGTGAGCGCATTGAGTGCAGTCCTCACCATCACATCATCCTCCACTTTCACTCCCAAGGCAATTAATTGAATTTTGAACCTTGATCATCTATAATTTGAAAAGGAAGGGTTCGATTTCTTCTCCCTTGGCCATCATGAATAACCTCATCTGATTCTCCAGAAGCATTCTCCTTTCGACGAATCTTCCTTCATATAAGGCGGTTAAGGCTTTCCACATCTCATCAGTCGTCTTCTTATCAGCTATATGTGGTACAACATGATCCTTAATCCCGTCCATTATGAAGCACTTGGCATGTCCGCTGCTTCTTCATGCTTCCTCAGGAGATCTGCATCGGTCGGCGTTGCCAGGACTTTCTCTGCATGCTCCCTCAAACCGTATGCCTCAATGACTACCAAGATTCTGGCCTTCCAGACTGCAAAGTTGGATAGGCCGTCCAACCTATCTTGATCACGTAGTCCATGAGGTGCCATCTGCTCAGCAAATCTGTCAGAACTAATCCTTCTCTCTATGTTAGAGACTCAGATCTAGGGTCCTTGGCGAGAAAGGCACCCTCTGCTCCCTCTGACAACTGACTTCCTCTCTTGGAAGTCTACCAAATCACAACCAATCAGCTCTCTTTGATCCTCTGATCAAACAACAGATTTCTTTAGCAGGAAATCCTCTGAGAAGCTGTTCTCCTCCCGCTCTTTGTCAACTAGTGCTTAGGCTAATTTTTGCACCTTTAGAAATTTAACCCCACCGACAACTATTGAAGCTCTGTAGCTCTGCTTTCGGCACTTTGAATCAGCCACAGCTTCAAGACTGCATCACACTGGCTGGCCTTTGCGTGAGCAAACAGTCCCAGCTCTGCCTTTGCGCAGTAATTACGTGGGCCTATGTGGTGACTGTGTCACTTCGGCCTCTGCGTGGCTTTGCTCCCTTCTGCTACTACGCTGTCCTCTCTGGTTCAACTTTCTGCTGTTGCTGCCGCTTTCTTTACTGCTTTCTACAGCAAGGATTCTTTAGTGTTCTTGCTGGTGATCCAGCTAGATCTGCAATCGCTCCGATACCATGTGAAAATTTCTTAATATTACTTATGCAAAAAACCTACTGTTAAATCTGGTTATACTTCTCCTACTTAATCAAGTTATTAATTTGAAATTTCAGCATTAACATTGAAGTAAACACATTAACAGTTCTTGACAGATATAAATCTAAAACTGAATACATGCACATAGACAAAGTGACACACCAGATTTTATGGAATACTATCCCCGAAAAAACCCAATGCGGGAAAACCGGTCTTCGGGCTGTCGGAGGGTTTATATTATTAAGTAGATTCTAAGTACAACAAATCTGGGCACCTTACTGGTTAACCCGACAGAGATATAAGATCTGCAGCAATACCTCTGTTCCGGAGACGAAAAAATGGACTAATTCACACCCTCAACCGGGATTTACGAGCTCGGCCTCTTCCGGTCTTCGAAACCCCAACGATGCTGCGGAAGCCCTACTGCCGCCGACTTTTCCTGGCTGATGGTGCCTTACCCACTTTGCTGAGGAGTTGTGTAACCCCATTTGGGTTATGATGTCTTTGCGATGCCCTAGGCCAGGCTGCGTGTGGCCTCCTGGCGCCTCTGCGTTTGCCTTTATGGAATTTCTGCGTAACACCTAAAGCGTCTGCGCTGTGTCGCTAACTGCGTAAACGCTTCCTCTTTCTTATTTGCTTTATTGTTGCTTCTCTCCCTCTTCTTGACTCTTGGCTCTAGGATCGGATGCTTGTTCCTTAGCGATACTACCCTTTGCTGCAACTGAAACACTTCTAGAAATTCTTAGCAAACCCTCCCTAGAATTCTAGCTTAGTCTCAGTGCTCTGCTTTCGTGTGTGTGTTTTCCAACTGACCCCAAGCCTTTCCTTTATACTTTTCTTGTTGGGAAACCAACAACCGTGATTTAAACTTGATTCGATGGCTAAGATTAAAAGAAATCTTAATTTGTGTGACTTACGTCATTTCCATCACATGTTTAAATTAATTATCTTTAATAATTTATTTTTCCTAAGTTAGACTTAAGGTCCTTAATTAAAAATATTAATTAATTAATTTTCTCTCAAACCAGATGGAAATTCTCCAAACGAGATGGAATTTCTCGAATCCCTTTCTAGGTCTTGGAAATCTCATGTACTCCGATCCATCCACAAAGTTTGGGAGCTAGAGCACATCTGAAGCTACCCCAACACCACAAAAATATCAACGGGTTAACCATCAAATTGGGCGGAGGAGAAGGGTACAAACCTAGCCCACTCTTGTCACATCCCCCACCAATCACGCCCGAAAGTGTCCATTATAAGAAAGGAAAATTACCCAACTATACCGGTAAACGCCATACCTTCGGGGTCGGAAAGCCCCCCTCAAGCAAGCGATCATAACAAATGGGTAGGGAGCACATGGCTATCGGTTGAGGACCATTTGTAAGGGCTAGGATGATCTCCCTTTGTCTCCTGCAATGAGACACATCCTCATCTGGACCCTGGAACTTCTGCCAAATGTGTGGTACAAGTGTGGACTCGGCTGGGCATGGTGGTCTAGGTGCATCATCCTCATTCAAAAAGGTGGAACACAAGCAATCATTGAATGGTGTTGGTGATCCATGAAGTAATCTCTGCTATGGTGGAGGCCCATGGCTCTCAACGCTCAACCTACAAGTGCCAATGTGGCTCTCTAGAGGGCTTGGGCCTTGTATAGGGAGACCAAACCCCAAATGGAGACACGCCTAAAATCCTGCATAAGATCCAATGCGTCCCCTTCCCTCCAATACAACAAATCATTAGAATAATCAAGTAAAAGAGCTTTTAAATCATGGAATCAATGGGGCACTTCATGGTGGCATGCCCTTTCATGGTGGGCTTTGGCATGTACAAGTGTCTCCAAGCTTAATAAACGGGTTAACCAAAGACCCTATTAGGTGGTTTCAACCTTTAAAGTGGATGAAATGTCCATGGTATACCCATCAGGTGGTAGGTGGCAAGTGATATAGTCATGGAACGCAGTGGGGATCAGGGGAATGCTTCAAGCCACATGTCATGGTACAAGGGTAGCTATGATGAGAAAAGCCCACACTTGGGTATATGAGTGTAGGAGGGAGCAAATCGTGGTACATGAGTTACCCCGACCTTTGTTTTTCCACCCTTCTTCATATGCCTTTTTCCTTTGATTGATTTTTCTTCATAACTGCTCAGGGATGAGAGCATGATGTGTAGGATATAGTAGTAGGTACCCGCTTTTAAGCTGGGGCATTTCATTGCCCACCAGGGGTCGGGACAATCATGGGTTCCTTAATGTGGAGGGGCCTTATTTAGGGCCCATAGGAACCAAGGTGATGGCCATAAATAGGGGGTAGAGCTCATGTTTGGTTTTTTCCCATGTGCTAAATTTGTATGCCCCTGCCATCTTTTGCATTTTGTGGTACATTTTCTATTGAAAATGGCCAAATTATGCTTTTTATTTGCATTTTAGCTGCATCAACCTCAAGGGCATTGTTCCAGGCCTGACCCAAGGTGTGGACAAGCGGAGGGGAGCCTAACCCTATGTGGACCCAGATGGGAAAAATGATGAATCAAGCTAGAATGAGCGGAAGTGAGTGATGTATATGGTGCCAGAAAATGAGACCACGCAACCAAAATCAAGATTTCCCATGTAGTGCCAACCCTAAAGCTAATGGCCAATAAAAGAGATCCCATAGTACTGGGATACAAGGGTAACCACCAAATCGAGTGGAGGATACAAGAGTACAAACCTAGCCCACTCTTTCAGTCGAATCTCCCCACCAATCCATGCCCAAAAGTGTCCATGATAAGTAAGGAAAATTACTCAACTATACCAATGAAAAGCCATACCTTCGGGGTCGGGAGGCCCCCCTTCAAACAAACAATCATAAAAAATGGGCGAGGGACCACATGGCTATCGATTGAGGACCATCTAGTAGATAAATTTTCTCCCATACATACTACCCACACATGGTGGGTAACAGGTCCCAAACACTACAATGGACATGTAGATTTGGAGGTTAGTGCTAGAGTTGTCCTTCCAAGTACTTGTGTGATGAACATGGAAAACATGAGTGCTAGTTTGGACTATGGAGAACTTCTGCGATTCAAGCTTGGTGTATGTGCCAAGGAGGTCTTCTTAGTGTTGATTGTAGCATGTTGAGGATATTGGTTGGAGTAAATAACTTCAGTTGAGAGTGATTCCTGGATAAGTGGAGGTTTTGGCTAGTGTTTCCCTATGCTTTGGATTTAGGAGAGCTTGAATTTTACTAGTTTTTTTGTAGAGATGTAGTATGTGTGAAAATTCATAGATCTCATACATCTAAGGAATCCTACTGCAACAAATGAGTGTACTTCTCCTATTAAGTAAATTACTTTACATAATTAATTTAGATCTGAATTATCGAAGCAACTACTGAAGCAACCTACACTAAAAATTTGATTTAGAAACAAGGAATTGAACAAAGAAAATCATTCACACATATGACACCTTTATTTTGGACTAAGTCCCCGGAAAAACCCAATGAGGGAAAAACGGTGCAACAGATATGAGGGTTTTATTATTATGCAGTAGCAATGTCTGAATACATCTCTTAATATCCTTTGGGTAATTCAGTTACAGAGAGAGAAATAATGGCAGAAGAATTTGTGAGAAATACCTAACTCAATCACCGAGTTTCCAGCTACTACATCACCCACTTCCAGGCTTAACATTAGCCCTCCCTCCAAGTCGTTTTCCCTCTGTGGATGCTGAGGAACAACCTGCTGGTGTCACTTTTAGGATCTCGATCTCCGAAACTAATCCACCAACAAAATTCCAAAAACTTTGCCTTTACCTCTGCGCTGCTTCTACATGAGCTTACGCAATCACCGCGTCAACCCCTTCCTTCAATGCTGGCTAGGCTTGATCACCCCTGCCTCTCTCTCACTTATGCTCCACTAGATTGAGAAAATATCTTCCTCTTCGGATGCTATCTCTGCCCCTCATTGCTCAGATCTCTAGTTTGAAATTCTAAGCAAACCCGCTCGAGAAATTTCAATCTTAGATCAATTCAGAGTCTCGGTGTATCTTCCAAATGACCCTCAAGCCTTCCTTTATAGTCTTCTCGTTGACATATCAACGACCCAGATTGGATGTCTAATTGATGCTAAGATTAAAACATGACTTGATCTTTGTTCTCTTGATCATTCTCACTCTGTTTTATTTAATACCCTTTAATTATTTAATTTCCCTAAGTTTAGACTTAGGGCCCCCATTAAAATAATTATTTTTTCAAATAAAACATGAACCGAGCGGAATTTCCACAAGCGGTTTCTGGGTTCTTTGGAATACAAGTGTCTAAGCCTCCACACCAAATTTGAGACTTAGATCACTTTTCGATGCTACAAAGATCAACACTCCCTCTTAGCGAGGAAAGTGCTTTAACAATTATGCCTGTTGCATACTGCTCTGACCGTGAAGCATACTCTACGCTGTTGAAGTCCATCAAACACTGCGTTGTTGTTGCCACAGTCCTTCTGCCCATGATACTTCCACTATCACTGCTGCATTTGTACTACAACTCCCTCTCAAGTGTTGCATCTGCTATGCTGCTAGCACTGCCACTGTTAACACTGCACTTGCATTGCGACTTAGCTGTTGAGAGAAACAACTGAAACTCACCCAAAACTGAACTAATGTTCAGCGAATGCAACTCGGTGTTGAAGAACTTGATTGTTGATAGCTACTGCGCTGACCCTTTGATGATCTGCGTTGTTGTTGCTTTGTACTGCGTAAGCACTGCTCTGCATTGCGCTGTTGCTGCCTCTGCTCTGCGCTACTCCAGAATTTGGCGCTGCTATCATCTGCACTATCATCTCCATCATTCCTCGGCTCCACTGAAACTCCTCCATCTCGCTACTGCTGGCCATGGGCTCCTATAGCAAGGTATTATCTATGAGGTGGGCTCCTCAAGGATCCTGCCCAACTGAAGTTCAAGACGAACTTAGAGTTCCATGTCAACCCACTTCCCTCCAGGAGAAACATGGGTACACATGTCCATCTCATCCTCCTCGATTCTCGCGGGTGCAACCTTCGGGTCATGTTTCTCATCTTTGTCCTTCTTCTTCAGAGGACACTGAGGTGCATAGTGGCCCATCTCGCCACATTTGAAACACTTGACCTTCGAAACATCACACTTCAATTTTCGTTGCATCTGTTGTCCCTTCGATGCAAGGGCTGTGTCCTCCTCTTCCACCATAGATTTCGATCTGCTTTTGCTGCTGCCATCATGTTTTGCACTTGACGAGATCCCTCCTCAGCTCTTCCTCCTGAAAAGCTGACCACAATTGCTCCCAACTAGGTAATGCTGCCCGACCCGGTATGCTTTGGAAAAACACTTGCCACTCCTCCGTGACACTGTTAATGGCCATCTGTACCATGGTTGCAGTTGTAGGTGTAGCATTGATTCCAATTAGCTGATGATGAACCTCCTGAAATCACATGAGGTTTGAAGCCACGTGCTCCTCTTTTAGCATCTAGATCATCCAGAGTTTCTGCTCCAAGTACAACTTCCGCTACTTGGAAGATCCCTCATATAGATCGTGCAAAGTCATCCACATATCTCGGGCAATATCCTTGCTAGCCACATGTGAGACAATATCATCCTTGACACCATCAAGGAGCAACCTCTTTGCCTTCGCCATATCTGCCTTGTACTTTTTGTTCTGATCCGGATTAGTAGGTTAAGCTACCACGTTATCCACGAATGTCTTCAGACCATATTCATCCAGAAGAATCTTAGCTCGTTCCTTCCAGATCAGATAGTTGAAGGAGCCCTCCAACTGATCTTGGTCACGAAGTCCGTGAGATGCCATATCAATCGAACTCTATCGAATCTACTCCCTCTTTCTCCCCACTGCGTAGTCCCTAGCTGGCTTATGCACTCCCTGATGGAGTTGTAAGTACTGTAGCTCTTCTCTTGCTTAGCTACTGAGAAATGCTAATTTCCTCGACTAGGAAATCATTGTGGAAGAATTCCCTGAATATATGTCCGTCTCATTCCTTCTAACGCTCTTTTGTAAGGTAAAAACTTCAGAAAACCGCGTCCCTCTGTCTTTTGCATGGAGGGTCTGCGCAGCTCCCACTGCCACAGCAAAAACTCGAACTTGAAGTCCTACCTCTCTGTTGAAGCACTCAGAGAGAGACAACCGCGAAGCTTCAACCCTCTTTGCTAGATTTGCGTAATCCCTCTGGGGATTCGTTCTGTTGTACTGCAACAACAACGGCCTTCACTTCATAAATCAGATCTATCCTTCTTGTTTCACATCAATGCTCTGATACCATGTGTTACACAGCAATTTGTCACCGTCCCTGCAATTCCAGCATAGTGTGCTGGGGGCATTGGGTCCTGATTTCCGAGATGTTTTTCTTCCATCGGGAGTGGAACTCTTGGAAGCGATGGCTTCTTGTTCATTATGATGAGGTCTGTCGGAGCATGGTTCTTTTCCTATGTCAAGCTCCTTAAAAAATGAAATTGGGACTGGTCGGAGCATGGTTCCTTTCCTGTGTCAAGCTCCTTAAAAAATGAAACCAGGTCTGGTCGGAGCACAGTTCGTTTTCTTGTGTCAAGCTCCTTAAAAAATGAAACAAGCTGGTTGGAGCATGGTTCCTTTCCTGTGTCAAGCTCCTTAAAAAATGAAACAAGGTTGTTGGAGCACAGTTCCTCGTCTTGTGTCAAGCTCCTTAAAAAATGAAACAAGGTTGTCGGAGCACAATTCCTTGTCTTGTGTCAAGCTCCTTAAAAATGAAACAAGGTTTTCGGAGCAGAGTTCGTTGTCTTGTGTCAAGCTCCTTAAAAAAATGAAACAAGGTCGTTGGAGCATAGTTCGTTTTCTTGTGTCGAGCGACTTAAAAAATGAAACAAGCTCTTCGGAGCAGAGTTCCTTGTCTTGTGCCAAGCTCATTAAAAAATGAAACAAGGTGTCTCGAGGATAGTTCTTTTAATGTGTCAACCTCGTTAAAATAATGAAACACTTTCCTGTTCAATTCGAGTCTTTGATAAGATCTCGTAAAATCCCAGTTGAGTCTGTCTCTGGATCTCGTAACTTGAACCTTCATTCCATCTGCCTTTCATATGGACTGAAGCTTGGGGGGCATGTACCTCGAATTGAGTCACCATGCTGGGGGCATGCTTACTTGTTCAAGCATAGTTTGTTTCCGTTTCAAGCTTGTGTAAAAATGAAACCGGTTTCAAGCATAGTTTATCTTTGTTTCAAGCTTGTGTAAAAATGAAACCAACTTCAAGCAGAGTTTCCTGATTTCAAGCTTGTGTAAAAATGAAACCTTGCCCATTTTACCCCTTGTGATTGCCATTTTATCAGCCCGTTTTTGCCAGATGAACTTTGGTTTTCTCACTCCATCGTCACTATTTGCTTGGCCGATCATATGCCTTCACTTGGTTGTGTTACTCATTCCTGAGGAATCGCTGCGATGAGTGGTCTTGTTAGCCAGCCTCTGACTTTTATCTGTTCTGAGCAGTTCCACCATTACCGGAACCAGTAGCTACCCTTTATACCACTCGTTCCTCCAGGAGGAGTCATCTTTCAGCTCTTTTCTGACTCTCTAAACATGAAAAGATTGTCGAGGCCCTTGTCGTTTCGATCTCGTTAAAGTGGCCACGAAACGACATCTACCCAGTATACGTTTACCCCTTTTTCGGGCTGGGATAGATTATTTACGAAAAAGGAATACCCTAGCCTATCGCGACTAGGAGGTTTTCTCGGATATTGTTTTCTACCTTTTCGGGTCCGAGGAACTATTTACGAAAAGGGACCGCTGGAGTTTACTTTTCTGCTGTCTTTTCAAACTCTCTAAATATGAAAAGACGTCGAGTTCTTCCTTTGTCAGACTCGTTAAACCCTGATGACATCGGATTCAGTCGCAATGACGTTATTCGAGTCGCTCCTTCCTAGGGCTCGTTAAATGTACTAGGATGGATTCGTCCGAAGGACGAACTTATATTACAAGCATATGCTATCCCCTTCAAGCTTGTTATCAAAATAATTGGGGTACTCGCTAGAAATGGTGGGGGGAAATGGAACCAGAATCATTGTCGTGTCGGCAGTATGTCGCTCTTGAACATGGCACTTTTCTGCATTCGTGTCGGGTTGGGGATATCTCATCTCGTTTGTTCACTTGCCTCCGTGGGTTTGGGTAATCCTTTTTGACCTCTCATCTGCTCTTTGCCTCGTCGCCATGACCTCTGATCCGTTGATGTCAAATACTGCCAAACTCACTGTCGTGCCGCCATGTGTTCAAGAGAAGTTGACCTCTGCAAGTATCAACCTTCCTCTGATTCTCATCTGATCGTGATTCACAAAAACATTATGTTCCTCTGTCTCGCGTCGATGATGTGGGAAAAACTATGGCCCACCTTCGATCGAGGTCACTTCCTGTCGACTTCAGCTCATTATCCAGGAAGCTGATCTAGAGACTCCCTTCTGGTACCTTGGAGCCTGCATGCCTCAATGGCAGGTTCTTCGCATTCGACGTGAGGTTTTCATCATTGGCCTCCGATTGAGTGATTCTGCGGGTGTTCGACGTCAGCTCATTTGTTCACATGCCGTAGATTGTACCTGTAGTACCTTGAGGACCATTGGCATTAATGGTGGTACCTCTCGTGTCTGTTAACAGCTTTCATCATTGGCTGGTAATCAGGCGATGTTCTTGCATGTTCGACTTCAGTTCACATATTCGCATGCTTGAACTTGTACTTTGTTCGGGTCGAGATGGAGCGCAAGACCCTGGATTCTTGTCTGTTATAATCCAGGCTTCGATTTTGTGGATTCTTATGATTAGTTACATGACTCACTGATTGGATGGCTGCGACCAAACTTGAGTCTATTTACCGATCCTCACTGGATGGCTGCGTCCATGCCTTGGATCTAGATTATTACATACTCTGTTATGGATGGCTGCGCCCATACCATAGACATATCATGTATTTGAGATATCAGTTGTACTTTTCTACGCAGGTTTTTCGACGGCGGTGTTTTCAGTTGGACACATTCTCGTAAAGCATTTCACCCCTCTCTCTCTCTCTCGGGCCTCATGCTTTAGGGGGCATCTGTTACGCAGCAATTTGTCACCGTCCCTGCAATTCCCCATCCCGCACAATTGGAGGGTTCATTCCGTGACCTGTGAGCAGTGACATAACTTGAAAACACTTTCATGGCATTCCCCTAAACATGTACTTTCATTGCCCTGAAGACAACTCCTTGTGAAAAACCCTAAAAACACCCCTTTTTGCATTGGCGCGGGCAACCAGTTCAGTACCCACGCCAATGGGGGAAATCCTTCAAAGAGGGCGCGCTAATTGGCACTCTGTCCCAGAGTCGCACTCTCGCCAACCATTTTAAGGAGTGTTTTTTAAAAATAAATGGCGGAAGTTTTGTCCTAATTGATCCAGAAAATGGTATCTAATTTGAGTTGGGAGGTTTGGCTCCGGATCTCCATGTAGAGGAAGTGGCTTGCCACCTCTCATGGAAGCTTCCTTGAGGATAGGGCCAATCCCATGATTATAGGGATCCCAACTCCCCTTCCTCCATCTATAAAAGCTTGCTCATCTCCTTTGCAAGCTAGTCTCCAAGTTCCCAAGAGCCATCAGAGCCTTATGCTGTAAGAGCCTTGATTCATTCCCTTAAGGCCAAATCCAAGCAAGGAGATTATTGTCGAGACATCCGAAGAGAGAGGTTTGTCCCATCCCCAACAGGCTTTTTCGAGACG
Source organism: Pinus albicaulis (assembly GCA_034641835.2). NCBI lineage: Eukaryota > Viridiplantae > Streptophyta > Pinopsida > Pinales > Pinaceae > Pinus > Pinus albicaulis. The sequence continues at coordinate 964,423,378 of CM076577.1, forward strand.
TGTTCCGCTGGCGACCCTCCGAAGGAGAATTCAGCGTCAGAGCTATGGTTGTATTTTTCTTTGATTGATTAATGATAAGCGACTATTGGTTATGGTTCCACTTCTGTTGTTGATTATGATGATGAGTTATGTCTTCTCTGACTGACATATAGTTGCATATACTGGATTTTACGCTTGCGTTTGTTTTGTTTCTTGCGTGTGTAGGTGTCCGGTCACGGAAATCGTGAGGATTGTGATCGGCCAGAGCTAAGGAACGAGAGCGCTACTTTCTCTACGAGCGACAGCGTTGGATTCCAGGTAAGCCTTCATCGCTAGTTGGTTTATTTGCAATTAGGAACCTGCACTATAGCGTGAACGATTGTTGCTAGACCCGGTCTGGGCTAGTAGGGATCGCCTCTGTCCGCAGAGGGGATTTACCTCAACAACACCATGTGAAAATTTTTAGATCTCATACATCTAAGGAATCCTACTACAACAACTGCGTGTACTTCTCCTATTAAATAAATTACATTACATAATTAATTCAGATCTGAATTATCGAAGCAACTATTGAAGCATTCTACACTAAATATTTGATTTAGAAACAAGGAACTGAATAAGGAAAATCATTCACACATATGACATCTTTATTTTGGACTACGTCCCTAGAAAAATCCAATGCGGGAAAACCGGTGCAGCAAATCTGATGGTTTTATTATTATTCAGTAGCAATGTTTGAATACATATCTGAATACCCTTGGGTAATTCGGTTACGGAGAGAGAAATACTGTCAGAAGAATTTGTGAGAAATACCTCACTGAATCACTGAGTTTCCGACTGATCCGGATGAAGAAAACGCTGCTCTGGATAGGCTTTGTGCCGATCCAACACTAGAACTTCTAGCTACTGCGCCACTCCCTTCCAAGTCGTTTTTCCTCTGTGGATGATGAGGAAAAGCCTCCCTGTGTCACTTTCCGGATCCTGGCCTCCGAAACTGATCCACCAACAAAATTTCAAAACCTCTGCCTTTGCCTCTGTGCGAGCTTACGTAGTCACTACGTCAGCCCCTTCCTTCAATGCTGGCTAGGCTAGATCACCTCTGCCTCTCTTTGACTGATGCTCCATCACACTGAGAAAATATCTTCCTCTCCGGATGCTATCTCTGCCCCTCACTGCTCAGATCTCCAGTTTGAAATTCTCAGCAAACCCGCCCCAGAAATTTCTATCTTCGATCAATTCAGTGTCTCGGTGTATCTTCCAAATGACCATCAATCCTTCCTTTATAGTCTTCTCGTTGACATATCAACAGCCTAGATTAGATGTCTAATCAATGTCTAAGTTTAAAACATGACTTGATCTTTGTTCTCTAAATCATTCTTACTATGTTTTATTTAATACCCTTATTATTTAATTTCCCTAAGTTTAGACTTAGGGTCCCCATTAAAATAATTAATTTTTCAAATAAAACATGAACCAAGTGGAATTTCCACAAACGGTTTCTGGGTTCTTTGGAATACAAGTATCTAAGCCTCCACACCAAATTTGAGACTTAGATCACTTTCCAATGCTACAAAAATCAAGACTATGTACTTGTACTACACATGAAGTTTCTATCTGTCCAAATTTTGGGTATTAGTAGATTTGATTTTCAGTACCTGTGATCTTCATGATTGAAAAGATTTCAACGTTTGTTATGTATGCTCATTTGACATAACATATAGCTGAATTGGTTAAGTGATTAAATACATTAGTAATATAAAGGAACATATTTGCTGTTGTCATAATCTGCTGTAGTAAGACATTTGAAATTTGTTTCATGCTTCTAAAAGTGTGCCCCAAGGGCTGTATCATTGTGTTGTTGAAATAGACTGACTTGATATCTATTCTCTTGGACTGCTGGGTGAAATTTGGTTGAGGGGAAGTAAAATATTACCACTGTAATTTAGTATTTCACATCAACCCTAGAACTGAATTTTCACAAGGATTAGATCTTGGAAACTTTTTGTATACCGGTAGATTTGATTTTCAGTGTATGTGATCTTCATGATTGAATGAATTTCAATTTTTGTTGTTCATGCTGATTTGGCATAACATATAGTTGAATTTGTTAAGTGATTTAACACATTAGGAATATAAAGGAACAGATTTGCTGCTATTATAGTCTGTTGTAGGAAGACATTTCAAATCTGTTTCATTCTTCTACAAGTGTACCCCAAGGGTTGTATCATTCTTCTATTCTCTTGGAATGCTGGATGAAATTTGGTTGAGGGGAAGTAAAATATTACTGCCGTAATTTAATATTTCACATCAACCCTAGAGCTGAAATTTCCTAAGGATTAGTTCCTGAAAACCCGAAGCAAATGAGATGAAGTTTCTGAATTACATTAGTTGCATGATTTTGAAAATTTGTACACCTCTCTCTGTATCATGTTTGTCACTATTTATTTTCCTATTTTTATGAACATTTTTTTACAATGGAATGCCCTAGAATTGTCCTTGTTATTGTAGTGTTCACCCCTTTTTCAAGAGGATTATATAGGCAGGTTCACATGATCTTGTCTCTATTAATAGCTTGGAACTACACAACTTTACTTTGCTATGCTTCCTCCATTTGTTCTCTCATTTTCACATTCTTTTGTCTTTTTTATTTGCATACTTTAATAAATTCAATGAGTAGAGCAACTTGGCATCTATTGGAACAACTTTGTATTCATCTTACAAGCATTGCACATTTTGTTCATGGAGGTGCAACAAAGGACCCTATTGTTGTTTGGTTGCTTGATGTCTTCCTTTTTAGGATCAATATTTGGAAGATGCTTCTCGGGGTGCCGAGGCATGTCATGAAGCAGACCTCGGATACCCAAAGGGGACTGGGCCCCCAAGCTAAAGGCTGGCGGTGGACAACTCTTGGTAGTGGCTGGAATATAATACATCTGGCATTGCCTTTTGTGTCACTTTCAGTGACTAACCTAGATCCTTCACTGGTATGAGGAGGCTCCCTGCCATTAAAAGGGGCTCTCAGATGCCCTAAATCCCTAAAGTTCTTGATATTTTTGAAGTTTCCCCTATTCCTTGGGAATCAAAGTTGTCTTTCGTTGCGAGGGGGATCTACATTAGAAATGTTAACTCAATCCCTAATATTATCTTCACCACTCGACCTTTGAAAAACCTCGGGATTCCTACTGGGCGGTTGGTCATCACCCCTAGCATTCGTTGGCGGGGGTTGATTATCACCACGCGCATTCTCTTGGTGCGGTTGGTTGTCACCCCGCGTAATCGTACTTCTAGGGCCTTCTCTCTCGGATGCAGGGGGACTTCGAAACCTTCTATTGATAGTCTTTCGACGACATCTACATAGTCATCCAAAATCATACCAATAAGATGTGGAACTGAGTTTACTAAAACGTCCTTATGGGTATGGTGAGGCTTGGCAGTGTGCGAGTTAGGAAGGGAGCTTGTAGCAGGGATGCACTTAAGGCCCTTAGCAAATTGTCGGGTAATAGGGCGTAAAGCTCTCACTTGTTCATACATGACTTCATATAGAGGAGACTCTTATTTGAAGGGAGCGTCTTCGAGTAGAGGGGTTTGAGAGTCTGTAATATTCCCAATTAGCAGCAGCTAATTGGTAATATTAATTTTGGCCAACTTTGCTTTTCTAAAGTTAAGTCAGTTAATAATGTGGGTGATGAGATACATAACCACACTTAGGAAATAAATCATTCCCTAAAGTCACTTGAGCATATATTTATTTGATAGAGTGGGACCCAGGAGGGTGAAGTGGCAGTGTGAGGGAAGAGAGAGCGTGGGCATCGTGGGCCCATGACAACGCAAGTGAGAGAGGGACAACGTGGGCCAAGAGGGACAACACAGTTTGGTGGGGCCTGGGAGAGCAAGGCTCTCAAAGCATAAATAGGGGAAGAGGCTCCTCATTCTCTCATTCTATTATGCATCTATGATTTCTGCCTTTTGACATTGAGTACGCTTTTTCTGTTGAGCGAAGTCTGCAAGTGCTATTTAGCACACCGGGTGTCTTCGAGCGGAGATCCCAACCTTAGCCCTGGGGGACTTCGAGTGCTTGCTCGGGTGAGGAGTTCTATCCATCATTTTGTAGGAAGTAGCCATATCATCTTCAACCAGGAATTACACATTTGCTTGGGCAGCAAAGTCTCTGGGAGCAATCACGCAGTTTATGGTAGAGGCAGTTTCGGGAGCGAGGATTTATTAGGGGTTTCAGCTCAGGATAGTGTGAAGGGATCAACCCTTCACTATTTCATCATTTTAGTACATGATGAGGTCATTATTTGCAGAGGATCATTCAGGGCTAGCTTATTTCACTAGGATAGCGTTATTCCTCAAGGGAGGTCAAATTTCGAGTTCATCCATTCCGGGATTCCTTTTTGGGCTTTTCTGTGTATATGGAGGAGAGCTCATTCCCAGAGTTTCATATTTGTCTGAGCAGGGTAATAGCCCCAAAGAGCCATCCCATTCCGGCAGTAGCAGTAGCGGCCTTTGGAGATTACGCAGTCCTTGACAGAGCAACCATTCCTTGAGCATTTCTGAGAGTATTTCCAACTTGCCTTGTGCAAGCCAAGGTGCCATCATTCTGATCACCTTTGTACTCATTGTATCTTTCACTTACATAATAAAATGGCTCAGCATTTCTCCATATTTGCATTATCTATGTGATGTCTCTCTATTTGTTGTAAATGCTTGTTTATGTTGCTTTATATTACTGTTTATTTCTATTCGGAATATTACAGAGCCACCCAAATTAGGATCACCAAAAGGCGTGCCAAACGCAGGGTGAAGGGGTGTCTCAAGAGAAGTAGGACGAGGTCGATTGCTAGCTTGTTTGGAAGTTTCAGAGCGAGGACGGGTGTTAGTGCCAACCATCTTGGCCCTCCTAGCGCAAAAATATGTTAACGGGCCAGAATGTATTGTCGACAGCTAGGGGATCTCCCTAGTGAAAAATCCCAATCAGACTCTACACCATTTGGTTTAGGGATCCCATTCGTTATGTAGGCCCGACTGCCATCTCATTGGTTGAAGTTTGCCTCGGACAAAGAGAGCATTGCTTGAGAGGGAACTAATGGAGCTTCAACAAATGCAAGAGAATAACTAGTGAACATCCAATAAAATAGATACCATGAATAGCAACAACATAACTTCAAAGCATGGATCCTAAGAAAATAATTGTTAGCAAGATTTTAAATAAGACCACGCGTATATAATAAATAAGTTCAGCAACCAAGAATAAGTTCGTGATTGTTAACCCTTGAAAGCATAAGTGAGCACACAATCCACAATGATACAATGCTAATATAAATAAATCAGTTTACCAACAAAAGCATAAAGTAAGCATATCATATACCATTCATTTGTTGTAAGGAAAAACCTCATAGCACATGAAGACACATGAAGAGACAATATGCCGAAGTTCATAAGAACTTTTCATCCATTGGGCTGAGAATATCCATGATACCATTATGCCAGATCTCCATCAAATCCATGAGTGGAAATAGACACTTAATCCTTGCATTCACTAGAAGATCCTCAGTTCTCAAAACAATATACACCATAATAAGTCCAAACCTAAAAGTCCCTTTACAATGTGTCATGAGTGTGTATTTATAGAAAAGAGGGTGACTTTTTGTCTACCCATGAATCTTGGACCTCCTCATGAATTTTCACATTCCTACTTGACTGTATCCTATCCTATCTTACTATGCACAACAAAATTTGACACTAATCTAACAACTTGGTAATAGACAATTCTGGAACATCTATGCACACTGTGAGGTAGGTGTGCCAAAGCTTGTACTCAACAGCTATTGTGGTCACTTTCTGTTGTTCTTCATCATGCCTATGGAGACATTCAAGGCCATCCGGTATGAGAGTGTTTTTCTTCTTCGACCTTCTTCTTCTGTTCCTCTTCTATTCTTTCCTTCTCTTGTTATTCTTGTTCCTGCCTTTTCTTGAGATCTTCTTCTTGTTTGCGTTTCTCCTCTATCTCTTTGTGCTGTCGCCTCTTCTTTTCTTCTTCCTCGCAGGCTCTTCGTTTCGCTTCTTCCCTTCCTAGCCATTCTTCTTTTTGCTTCTTCCTGTTGCTGTTGCTCTGGATGATCCTCAGGCTACTGGTCCCCTGATTTCTGCGACCTCCTTAGTTATTCTTCTCTTTTCCTCTTCAACTCCTGCTTTTTTCTGGGCAAGGTCGTATTTCTTTCTTGTAAAGTTTCATCATGTCCCTGTAGATAGGAGGCGGTGGGCCTTGTTAGCTTTCTTGGACACTGATTTTGGCAATCTTATGAGAAGGATTGACTATCGGAGGTGCCATCTCTCTAGAGAAGAAGAAATCGAAATGCACTCGAGGTCGACGTCGCCTGGCATGTCAAACAAGCAATACGACAATGAGAGATGTTATGAATATAATTCATAACAAATAGTATAAATAGAATAAATATAATTATTAATAGTCAAATAAGGATTATGTAAGTAGTCATTAAGTTAGTGAAAGGGCATGTCTAAAAGACATGCCCAGTCATGAAAGGCCATCTGCCTATGTATATAAGCAGGGCCTCATTGTAACATTTTATCGTCACTTATACATTTTATATATAATAAATTATTATTACGAATATCTCTTGTGTATTTTACAATGAAGTCAACAAGCCTATAGCTTTGTTGCTCCATTTGGTATTGGAGCGATGATCTTCTCGCCTGGAAGAAAACACCTACACCACTGCTGTTGGCTACCTTCAACTGTTACATGCGGTGCCTCGAAATCGCTGTTGCTCGATGTCTTCATCAATGTCGATGGCTGATTTCAACAAAAAGTTGATCGATCTTGAGACTAAGATCAATAATTCCGATGAATTCGCTAAAAGATTAATCAATCTTGAGGATAATTTTACAGGACATTTTGACGACATCAAAAAACTTCAAGACACGACAAATTAGATAGAAAGACAAATTTGGCAAAACCATAGCGAGTCCACAGACAATCATAACAAGGCAATGCAGATGTAATATCCTGGAAGGGAAATAGACAGCAATGCAAGCATAGGACAATATAGAAAATGCCAGAAATAGAACATAAAGCAAATACTCATAAAAATGCCGGAAATGCTAAGCCATTTTATTAATCTGAGAAATAAAATGTAATACAATAGATGATTGGAATGATAGCACCTATTCTTGCTTAAGGCAAGTGAAGGACTCTCTTAGAAAAGACTGGAAATGGCTGCCCTAAGGAACTGCGTCCCAGCTGCTAGGAAACTGCCGGAAAACTGCTACTGCTGGAATGCACTAGAAACTAGGGGCTGCTCCCCTTGCCGGAATGAGCTGAAAATCTGCAAATCACCTATACTCGCCAACCCGGACAAAACCCAGAAACCATATAAAAAATGGTCAGCCTCCAAAATCTACCGAAGAAACCCTCCTCAAGGAATTACGCTGCCCCTGCAAGGCTCAGCGCAGATGCCAAATGAAAATAGCTGAAACAGTGCCACAACTCCTCAGGAACCCTCCGACTGGCAAAGATTGATCCCCTACTCCGGATATCAACTGAAACTCCTGCAGAAATCCCCAAACCAGAACACCTCCAAGAAGAACTGCGTCCTCTCTCCCAGGGACTGCGCAGTCACAAGAAAAGCCCAGCTCCTCAGCAAAATAATCAACCAAACCTCCCGCTAAAGACTGAAGAAATAACCTTACCTGAGCAGGCACTCGAAGTCCCCCGGGGCTAAGGGCGAGATCTCCGACCGGAGATACTCAATGCAGTAAACAGTGCTGCAGACAGGCTAAACAGCCAGCGTGCTCAAGAAGACAAATGTCTAGCTCAAATATCATCAACAAGAATAATACCAAATGAGAAGGCTCTACCACCTTTTATAATGCTGGCCTCTCTCCAAAACCCTAACGTGGTCTCCCTCTCCTCCACGTGCTCCTCCTCAATCTGCGCAGAAGCTCCTAGAGGCTACGTGGGCCCCCTCCTCTACGTGGTGTTGGACCCCCATGGCTCCCCATAAGTTATAACGTTGTGCTACTAGGGAGATACTTTATTTTACTTAAGTGAGTTAGACCCTTCTTCTCACTTTTATTTATTAATAAACTATAGTCGGCAAAACTATACAAAAATCGAATATTCCAATTAGTTGTTGCTAATTAGGAATATTACAGTCTCCCCCGGCAAAATGTTGCTTGACCTCAAGCAACTGAAGTGATGGATGCTGCAAGATCTTCTCATTCTCCCAAGTGGCATCCTCATCCAGCAAAATTGCTTGTCCTCAAGCAACGCTTCAACAAGCCTCCTCTCTAGCTGATGCTCCCCACCGATACTGCAAAATGTGCCTGGGTCCCACTGAAACCTCTCTGACCTCTGCATCACCCTGATACGAAGGGATATCTCAATGCCAGGATCCCAAAGTGACCTCTCACAGTACCAGCCAACCAATAATCCTTCCGGATCCCATCGCTACCATGGCCAATAATCGCACTAGTCCCACGGCTCAGACTGTGCACTGCCTCTAGCTATGACCAATGCTCTAAGAGGTGAAGACCACCAACAAGCATCAATGTTCCCGGGCTCCTGCTGCGCTGTACCTGTAGCTGCATATGCTACCCCTCCAACTGCATACCAACTCATCACCTCTCTCCAATCCAAGTTGTGACTCAATCCCATGCTGATCCTGCTCTCCTGAAATCAGGATGGAGTGCTGAAGAAATGATGTCCTGTGCCCCCTTGCTAGTTGGAATCTATAACCTCTGTTATGTCCAAGGGCCCTTGCTCGACTGTGCTCCCTACGAAGAATACCGTACCATCTAGAGGGTACCAACTCATGATCTCCCGCTAGTCCATCCTGGAAGAAGAATCTGATGTATCAATAACAACGGCATATGGAACACGCCTGAAGTGTTGCCGCCAACCCGTAATCAACTCCCATTGCTCTGCCCTGTCTGCCAATGAGGGCTGCCTGTAGAAGGAAACCCCTCTGTCTATAATGGGCCAAAATGGGCAAGATATGCTGCAAGCTCCATCGATGTACTCGTGGAGAGTACTACTCACTGAAAGTACTGCAGCTCGACTGACTGTATGTACATCTATCTGTATCTCATCAATGTGTCAGCTAAAAGATGAATGCTCCACCATATCCAACAACTCCTGCTGTCTACTAGCCCCCTGCATAACAATCCCATCAACCTCCAACATCTCTAGAGGATATGGATCTGCAACTGTCGTCATTGTACTCAGTGTCAATGCATCTGACTGGATCGTCACAAGTGTCTCATCGCCTAGAGCATCTCCCATAGAGTCCCCTGACTGCTCACCCTGTATACTGGAATGCAACTCTGGTCTACGATCTCCATCCCTGCGTGACTGCTCTCGCTCCCCAGAAGCGACCTCAACTGATCCTATGGACTCATATGAAGAAGAGTCCTCACCCTGGCATACAGGAGGAAGGCCCTCCTGTTCTTCCTCTGCCACCTCATTTGCATTGAATAGGCCATCCACCCTCTTGATGAAGTGTCGATACAATGTCTGGAGTCTAGACGCATGATGGAATGCTACCTTTGCTGAACCCAGCATCCTCTGCTCATGCATGATCTCAACATGCCCTGAGGGAAGAATGATGCATGTCTCTCTCATGACCCGCTCCCCGGGTGTAGGCTCAGCGATGATCGATGTGCCACCCCTGTAGAGGATCATCTCATCCCTCGACCTGTGGCTGTCAACTAGCAAAACAACCCAGTGCCACTGCTAAGAGGTCTCTCGCCGAGTGTGCTGAATGTCATCCAAATATCTTGGGTTGAGCCTTGTGTACCCTGCTACTTATGCCCAAAGTGCTAAAGGACAACAACAAAATCGACTGTGCCAGTGAGTGATGTAGAAGAGGGTCGGATACGTGAGTCCCCACTGATACCATCAAGTATCGCTCATATGTCTCCTCATCGACCCTGGGTGAACTACTCCCAAAGGTAAGCCTGGTGTCCCTATCTGTGAGTCTCCCTGGATGCAACACTCTAAAACCCTGCTGTGCAGCACTGTATGCCCTCGCATACCACGGATCATCCATGTACTCCTCGGCATGCCACTGCACATTGAGGCATACCTCTGTATACTGCTGGATACCCCAAGCTACTGTTGCACCACCCTGTATCGTCTCGTGCCATGACTGTGTCCAGGCATCGATCACTCCTCGCATGCTCTCAATGTGATGTAGGACACTCCTACTCCACAATGCAATCCCACACACTATGGTACAACACCATGCAACTCCATGTCCACCGGAAGTCCACTGCTCAATGCTAGAGGCTCCCACACATCCCTGGATGTAGTGTCCTAGAGTTGGGCCTCTACATGTTGGACTTCCTCCAATTGGTATCATCATCTCCACCGTTGCATCACTATACCCGCCGACAAATGGATCATCACTCCAAATCCTCCTCGAGGAGTCCGAGAAGTGAATCTCCCTATGTGTCAGTAGTGTTACCACCACTGCTGGGCTCCGTTGCGTCCTCTGTGCCCCACACAAAGGTGAAGAACCTTGGGCCCCATACAAGGCGCCATCTGGTGGCCTGCCAATGCCACCTCCTCCGACAGGCTCCTGCCAAGGTATGTTGACCACCCCGTGATCCCGTGTATAAGTGTCATACCAGGACAACCTAGGAAGTCTTCCCATAAACTGGTTGGCCACTGGAGCTAACCAAAACTCCCTTAGCAAATGTGCATGCTCAACTACTAGGCCAACTGTACCCTCCAAGACATAGTCAATCGACCTGCCTGGAAAATGATAGGTGATCCGACCTGGATCCCAATGCCAATCTGGGGTTCCTGTACTCCCAGCACCTGGAAACTCCTGCTGAACTATACTTGGGTCCACCACCATCTCCATAACCCACTCCACCGGGTACCAACTCAAAATCTTTCGCCATCCAACCTCAACATGTGGATGCTGTACCCTGTGCAACTCTGGTTGTCTCATACCGCTATCCAAGTCAACGTATGAGATCTGACTAGGTGGCTCTGTCTCTCTCTCTCTAATGGGAAGAGGTAACTCAACAACGCTGCCAGTCCCGTCCATGCATGCCTGAAGGGGAATGAACTGACGCTCCAACGTGCCCTCAGGTTGTACCATTAGGGAATCCAGTCGTTCTCCTATGCAAGCCAACTTGGCCGCCGTCTTGGCACAAGCCACTCTCATGCCCTCCAACTCCTTGTCCTGCAACAAAATGGCCTCCCGTACTGACATGGCCTTCCCTTTCAAAACTCGAAGGTCTGCCCGAAACCGATGGTACCGCTGTCTGCGACCATCATCTAATCCCTCTGTATCTCCTAGTGCCTCATCGAATGTGGATACATCTCCTGTTGCCTCACCCATCTGTTGTGTGCTACTACCACCCGAAGACTCGGACATGACTCCGGTCATCACCTCAATGGATGGCTCTATTGGTGTAGGCTCTACCTTCTCCACTACGATATCAACCGGCACGGTCAAGGAGGTCTCTAATGAGGGTGAGTCCTTTGTCACACTAGGTGTATCTTCGAACTCCCTACAATCCTGTGTGCTCTCATCCTCCAAGTGCGAGGTAACCATTTTAATGGTTTCCCTCTCCGATACTCGGTCAAGCTGGAGAGAGGTATCCAACTTCTCCACCCAAGCTTTTTCCGAACGCTCGGATGACCCGTCAAATGTCGGTAGATGGAGTCTACCCACTGTGCGCCACAAGCCCCTGTCATGTGACTTCCTGTTCCCTCTGTGAAAGTTGTGAGGTTTTCTATCCCGCTAGAGATGAACAAAATCTCTGAATGGAAGGGCATCCCTGAACTCCTGCCTATATACCTGATACTCAGCGAAATAATCACCCATGTGGCCAGGCTCTGGCTCCTGCTGTGCTCCTGCCCCTGTGTCTGCACCCAGAAAAGTGGGCATGGTAGAACGTGTGGGTGTATGTGACGCCATATGCTAAGTGGCATCATGCTCCGGCAAATGGTGGGATGTGCCTGAACCTTCGCCAATCTGGAAACCCCTTGGGGTTTCACGCTGTCTAGCCTCCACAGTAGTGAATCTCTGTCCCATCACCTCAATCTGCCTCGACAGATCCTGTACTGATTTGAGGAGCATCTCCCCAAATCTCTTTGCACCATCATCACCTGCCATCGGCTCCTCCTGCTATGTGTTTACAGGCTCCTCATGAAATGGCACTGCTGCTCCAAAACTATACTGCGGCTTGTATTCGGCCTCTGATTTACCCACTGAAAACTACTTAGAAAATTCTAGGAACTTGGGAAGGTGATCCTTGCCCAAAACCCAGAAAAACCTCAAAAGGGTTTCTTCTAATTCCAAACTTCAAAATTTGACCCTTTGTATTTTGGCCCTTTTTCCAATTTCGTTTTTGGTACTGCAACTGCTATTGCTCTCCAAAATTCCAGCAAACCTCTGTATGATCTCTTTCTCGATGTCATAGACCACAGGCTGAGCCAGAACTATGCTTTGATACCACTGTAATATCCCGAAAGGGAAATAGACAGCAATGCAAGCATACGACAATATAGAAAATGCCAGAAATAGAACATAAAGCAAGTACTCATAAAAATGTCGGAAATGCTAAGCCATTTTATTAGTCTGAGAAATAAAATGTAATACAATAGATGATCGGAATGATAGCACCTATTCTTGCTTAAGGCAAGTGAAGGACTCTCTCAGAAAAGACCGGAAATGGCTGCCCTAAGGAACTGCGTCCCAGCTGCTAGGAAACTGCCGGAAAACTGCTACTGCTGGAATGGATTGGAAACTAGGGGCTGCTCCCCTTGCCGGAATGAGCTGAAAATCTGCAAATCGCCTGTACTCGCCAACCCGGACAAAACCCAGAAACCATATAAAAAATGGTCAGCCTCCAAAATCTACCGAAGAAACCCTCCTCAAGGAATTACGCTGCCCCTGCAAGGCTCAGCGCAGATGCCAAATGAAAATCGCTGAAACAGTGCCACAACTCCTCAGGAACCCTCCGACTGGCAAAGACTGATCCCCTACTCCGGATATCAACTGAAACTCCTGCAGAAATCCCCAAACCGGAACACCTCCAAGAAGAACTGTGTCCTCTCTCCCAGGGACTGCGCAGTCACAAGAAAAGCCCAGCTCCTCAGCAAAATAATCAACCAAACCTCTCGCTAAAGACTGAAGAAATAACCTTACCCGAGCAGGCACTCGAAGTCCCCCGGGGCTAAGGGCGAGATCTCCGACCGGAGACACTCAACGCACTAAACAGTGCTGCAGACAGGCTAAACAGCCAGCGTGCTCAAGAAGACAAATGTCTAGCTCAAATATCATCAACAAAAAGAATACCAAATGAGAAGGCTCTCCCACCTTTTATAATGCTGGCCTCTCTCCAAAACCCTAACGTGGTCTCCCTCTCCTCCACGTGCTCCTCTTCAATCTGCGCAGAAGCTCCTAGAGGCTACGTGGGCCCCCTCCTCTACGTGGTGTTGGACCCCCATGGCTCCCCATAAGTTATAACGTTGTGCTACTAGGGAGATACTTTATTTTACTTAAGTGAGTTAGACCCTTCTTCTCACTTTTATTTATTAATAAACTATAGTCGGCAAAACTATACGAAAATTGAATATTCCAATTAGCTGTTGCTAATTAGGAATATTAGCAACAGAAGATAAACGCCATTTGGGACAAGATCAATCTGATGCAAGAAACAAGATTTCCGAATATTGGACATAGTCAACAGAACAATTCAGCTGATTCAGGGAATTCAGAAGATCTTGATGAAGTTGATATAGATCAAGGTAAGGATTCAGATGAAGTTGGTATGTACATGGATGAGAATGATATAGATGAAGATGATGATTCAGATGAAGATGATATGAAGGAAGAATATTTTGAGAAACAAGAAGATGATGATGAACAATATCATAAAAGTGAGGGAGATGTTGGAGAAGACATTGATCGTAAAGAAGAAGAAAACCATTCAAACGCTGAATCCAATTGGGAATATGAAGAAAAAGAAGAAAATGCTTTTGATGAGGAAACTGATATGAATCTGAATTTTTTTGAGGATGATGAATGTAAAATTAATGACATGCATGCATCGTTAGAGGATGGGAAGAAACAAAAGAAATTTGAAATTTTTATAGGTGTCCTTGGGCAAAGAATCCTATGAAGAAGATTTAAAAAACAATTTTGTTGCAAATGGTGAAACGGAACAAGGTAGATGATTATAATGTTGAAGATGAAGATGTTGCAGAAAATGATCAAGATGATGATTCCAATGAATTTGATATAGATCAAGATGAGGATCCAAATGAAGCTGATCTTGATTTGAACCCTAAAGATCCCCATCAATCTAAGTCTCTTTGGGTTACTATTGATAGGCATAAGTTGTATGCACAACTTCAAATCTACACTCGAGATGATGTGACTGGACTATGGGAGAGAGGACCTGCAATTACATCTGGGGATGCACAACCATAGGTGTCATTATCAAATGGAGAAGTTAGGGATAGAGAAAGTGATGCATCCAAAGTCATTGAAAGCATTACTTTAAGTATGCCATATTCCAAAACTTCTGCTGTGGAGCAACTCCTTGAAGCAAGCCTTGTTCGGGTCAATGTCATAGTACCACCAAGTATTAATTCCGATTGTCTTGAAAGTAATTGTTCTACTGGAATAGGGGTTGTGATTTATCATTCTAAGACACTTGGAATAGTTGCGGTTGACAAGAATACAGTGCCCATTTCTGTATCAGATATTATCATAATATTTCGTGCGTACCCAATTGAAATACCTGGAGATGTTTTGTTTCTTCACCCTGTACACAACTTTGCATTAGTATCATATGATACTGCGGCACTAGGTCAATCTGGGACTGCAACAGTGCGTGCAACTGCTCTTTTTCTTGAATTTGCTTTGCGTAAAAGTGATGTAATATATCTTGTTGGGTTGGGTTGGAACTTACAAGCTTTAGCCCGCAATTGCATTGTCACAGATCCAAGTGCCAGTTTAAGGATTCCTTCATTTAATAGTCATCCATTGAAACACTTCGTCCCTATCCCTTGTCTTCGACCAAATACCTGTTGCCTTCTGTCCGCCCACCATAACCCTGTCACCGTGTCAATTTTCTCCAACAACGACTGGTCTTCCTCTGGTCTCCTTGGTCGCTCGTTCAACCGTCGTAGCCCGACCTGTTTGTCTGTTGCCTTGATCAATATGCTGACTATCGTCGGCCCCAACTCACCGTGTTGGCCACGACTCCACCATTCGCTGATTGTCGTCATGCCTGTTGTTTCCTACAGTCGCTGCGGTGTGCCTCGAATCACTGTCAATTATCCACGTTCAAATCGGAATCCAATCGTTGATGTTAAACGCGACCACGTCGTATTGTGGGGTAACAAAAATTATATGCGGTTAGTTAATTCAGTCCGATGGTTACTGTTTAAAAGTATAAGGGGCATGTAGTTATACAATTCATATATATATATATATTATATATATAATTTATAACTATATTAAATAAATAAATTTATTAATTTAATTAATTAATATAATATTAATTAATTAATTAAATTAAATTAAAAAAAAAGGGTTCAAGACATCATTTAAAAAAAAAAAAAAAAACCCTAGTTTCAAGACAACATTACGAGAGAATTCTACAAGGTAAGGTACTCTACATGAGATGAATGACATATGCCAAGATGATAATCACAAAGTGAAGAAATCATTAGTAATATCTGCCAACTTATAAGTAAAGATGGATAAATCATTAGTAATATAGCTTTGAGGACTAAGCTTTTGAAGGAAAGGGCAATGTTATGAATATAATTCATAACAAATAGTATAAATAGAATAAATATAATTATTAATAGTCAAATAAGGATTATGTAAGTAGTCATTAAGTTAGTGAAAGGGCATATCTAAAAGACATGCCCAGTCATGAAAGGCCCCCTGCCTATGTATATAAGCAGGGCCTCATTGTAACATTTTATCATCACTTATACATTTTATATATAATAAATTATTATTACGAATATCTCTTGTGTATTTTACAATTAAGTCAACAAGCCTACAGCTTTGTTGCTCCAAGAGAGATGACATGAATAACGTAAAACAAAAGCAAATCACGAATCAAGGCTTCAAAGTACTCGACAAAGTCTCGCGTGGGAGTCTTGTTAAGAAGAGGTCGCTAGGTCGTGCATGTTAGGGTTTAGAAGAAAACAAGGGATCCAAATTAGATACTTGGAAACTTGAGTTAACTGGGTTGCAAACATGGGTGATTCACAGGGTTGAAGGTTGCGGGAGTCGCGTGCATCGCAGGGGTAGATAGGTCACATAAGTCGCGGGGTCGCAGGTCACTTAGGTTGCTGGGTTGTGTTGGTCGCATAAGTTGTTGGTCGCGTGGGTTGTGTGGGTCGCAGGTTGCGTGGGTCGCACAGGTTGCAGGTCGCAACTTTAGACCTATCGCGGTTTTTGGAAGCATGACTTGTCCTTAGGCCGGTCCGGTGGGGAAATGAGGCTTGGGTTGCAGATTTTGTGCCTTGTCTAGATCCTAAAGCCTGAATCGCTAGGAAAAAGTGGTTAATAAACCATAGATTGTGTAGACGACTAAGGCAAAGGGGAATATGGGTGGAAGAAAGACAAGCTAGAGGCTTTCAAAGGCTAATTGAGTTCAGAGAGGTGGCCAAAACCAAATAAAACCCCCCCCATAAGGGAAGGTGCAGGGTCACTAACAAGGAAGACAAATGGCATGAAGAAAATGGGGAAGGGTCACCTACTTGGACGAAGTTGTGCGCCTCTCTCAGTCGCCTAACCTTTCTACCCCTTGAGCGCTCCAGTGAAACAGACAAATGAACTGACGGGTGAGTGATTTAAATAGAAAAAGGTCGCATGTGCGGGGTCCAAGGGGTCGCCGAGTCGCAAAGGTTGTAAGGTCGTGAGGCATCTATCATCATCTCTTGCGACATAACGACCTCCTGTGAAAATTATCAAGAGGAAAATATTTCTGCAATACTTGGTTTATTTCTCCTACTTATGAGATAAGTTATTTACAGATGCTTCAGTAAATTCTGAAATAAACACATTTTCGGATCTTCACTATCATTAAGAGCATAAGAACAGAAAGATAATTTACACAAGTAGCACAATAGAAACAACCACATGAACACAGTGGTTTTTTGGACAATCGTCCTTGGAAAAACCCAATGTGGGAAAACCGGTGCAAAAGATGAGGGTTTTATATTTATCTTCAGAAATGGAAGCTACATTATAGGAGCCTGATGAGTAGAGAAAAATTGGCAAACACCTCATTGAATTTTCTAGACTTTCCAGACAAATTTCGGACCCTCGGGGTGACATCCTTCACTCTCTGCGTCATTTAGCATGAGAGCTCTGCGCAGTCCCTCTCTGGACTGCGTGATTCTGCGTGGAGAGGTTCTTGCTGCTGATTAGCTCACCCTTCTTTTCACCCTCCTGACTTCTGCTTCTCGATAACTAACTCCTCCCTCCTCCTTCTGCTTTTGCAACCCAGCCTCTACAAACTCACCCACTGAAATCAAATTCTCCTGCTTTAGAATTGATTTCCTTCAGGTACTGAGAGTGTCCCTGGCTTATTTTCCAAATGGCCCTCAATTCTCTTCTTATAGTCTTCCTGCGAACGAATCAACGACCAAGATTATATCGTTAATCAATGGCTCAGATTAAAAGATGACTTTATCTTCGTTTTCTAGAAGATTCACACTCTGCTCTATTAATACCCTTTAATTATTTAGTTTCCCTAAGTTTAAGCTTAGGGTCTGCATTAAAATAATTAATTATTTTAATAAAGTCATAACCGAGTGGAATTTCCAAAAAAGATTACTGGGTTCTCTGGATAACTAATGCCCAAGTCTCTTTACCAAAAATGAGACTTAGAACACTTTTCGATGCTATAGAAATCAACATTCCCTCTTAGCGAGGAAGGTGTTTAAGCAAGGTACCGCTGTACTGCTCTGACTCTACATCATCTGCTGCGTTGATAATGTCCTGGCTCTGCCTTCATCTTTGCGCTGCTGCTTTTTGTACTGCTGCCCTATCACAACAACATTCGTACTGCAGCTCCCTCTTCTTCTGAAGACCACCCTTTCCTCTAATGGAAGGGGTTCTTGACCATCCGCATCTTCTCTCTGAAGTAAGTGAACTTGATCTTACTTAGAGCCTTTGTGAAGATATCTGCCACCTGTTCTCCTCTAGGAGTGTATCATTGTACTGCTCCTCCTTGGACATAGTCCCTGATAAAGTGACACCGAATGTCAATGTGTTTCGACTGGTCATGAAACACAGGATTTTCAGAGAGCTTAATGCAACTCTGATTATCGCACATAATCTCGGTCGGTTCCATCCACTTCTTGAGTAGGTTCAGGAGTAACTTGCGGAGCCATATGGCCTTGCACGAAGCTGTGCTCGCTGCCATGTAGTCTGCCTTGGCTGAGCTCAGTGCTACGGACTTCTGTTTCTTGCTGCACCAGGAGGTCATTCCTAATTCGAGACTGAAACAATACCCACTGGTACTTTTCCGTTCTATTGTGCTTCCAGCCAATTTGCATCTGTGAACCCACTCAACTGGACCTCATCACCCTTGGTGTACTTCAACCCATATTCGACTGTCCCGCTCAAGTATTCGAGAACATGTTTGGCTGTTGCCCAATGAGCCCTCCTTGGTTCCACCATGAATTGACTGAGGGTATTCACTGCATAACAGATGTCTGGTCTCGTGTTGACCAGATACATTAAGGATCCGATGAGCTGTTTGTACAATGTGGGATCAGCCTCATCATCCTCCGATGTGTCTATCTTCTTCCAGTTAGTAATCACTGGCATGGCCATGGCTCTATAGTCTTCCATTTGGAATCTCTTCAGGATTTTTGTCGTGTATCTTCCTTGTCCTAGGAAGATTTCCCCTTTCTACTGCCAGAATTCTAATCCAAGAAAATAGTGCATCTGTCCCAGGTCCTTCATGTCGAATTATGTTGCCAGATTCTCCTTGCAATCTTTGATGAGCTTGGATGATCTGGTAAAAAACAGGTCATCCACATAATGAAAAAGAATAAGCGGCTCATCTCCTACTCTTAAGTAGTATAAGTTGGGATCTGTGTCACTCTTGGCGAATCCCATCTTCTGCAAGTAGCTATCAATCCGACCATACCATACCCTGGGGTTTGTTTTAAGCCATACAAGGCTTTCTTAAGTCTGCAAAAATGAGTCTTCTACTCATGTGTCTCGAAGCCTCTCGTTGCTCTATGTAGACTTCCTCCTCTATCACCCCGTTCAAGAATGCAGTCTTGACATCCATCTGGAGAATCTCCCTCCCATCTGCGCAGCGAGAGATATGGCAAATCTGATAGAAGTGCATCGCACTACTGGAGCAAAAGTTTCTTCATAGTCAATGCCTTCCTTCTGGGCATACCCCTTGGCTACAAATCTTGCCTTGAATTTCTCTATGCTGCCATTTGCAACATATTTGATCTTGTAGATCCATCTGGACCCTACAACAGATCTGTCCTGTGGTCTAGGGACTACTTCTGAGACATCATTTGTCATGATGGAGCTATACTCCACCATGGCATCCACCCATACCTGATGTTGAGCTGCTTCCTGAAAGGTAGAAGGTTCTCCAACTTGAGCTACCAGTGCCTGATATCTGTCTGGTTGTCTCCTTATCCTGTTACCTTCTCTAGGGGCTCCAACAAATTCTTCTGCATCCCTAAGAATTTGTTGGAGTTCTTTGCTTGGTCTCCCATCAGTGGTGGGCGGTCTCACCTGTTCTTCCTCCTGTTCTTCGTCGGAGGAGCTTCCCTCAAAATTATTGTGCCTTAGAGAGGCACTAGATCTCTCCTCTATAGGTCGTTGAGGTTGTACCAGTGGATCTTCCTCAATCTGCTTATCCGTGGCCATCTCTGGAGATTTCCTGAAGGCTCTCTCCTCCAGGAATTTTACATCCCTTCTTACCACGACTTTCGTGCTCTCTGGAATATAGATGCAGTATGCCTTTGCATTCTCGCTATCGACCATCAGGAGACCCTTCTCTGTAGTTTGATCCAGCTTCTTCCTCTTTTCATTTGGAATGTGGCAGTATGCTATGCTGCGGAATGTCCTGATGTGGCTCACTTCTGGCTTGCTGCCTGTGAACACACTCTCGGGAGTTACTTTCCCCAAAGCTCTATTGGGGACTCTGTTATGAATATATACTATTGTGTTGCAGGCCTTTGCCCATAAGAAATTGGGCATATCTTGGTCGTACAACATTGCCCTTACAACATCTATTATGGTCTGATTCTTCCATTCTGCAACTCCATTTTGTTCTGGATTGTATGGATTTGTCCATTCTCTCTTGATGCTTTCTTGTGCACATAAATTTGTGAAGTCTTTATCGACATATTCTCCATTGTTATCTGACCAGAACTTCTTGATCTTCTTTCTTGTATAGTTCTCCACCAATGCTTTGAAATCTTTAAACTGATCAAAGACTTCATCTTTGTTCTTCAGAAAATAGATCCAAGTTTTCCTGGAATAATCATGAATGAAGGTGGCAAAATACTTTGCCCCATTGAGAGCAGTTGTGGACATTGGACTGCAAATGTTAGAGTGTATTAATTCTAATACACCTTTGGCTCTGCTGCTGCTTCTTGGAAATGCTGCCTTGGCGTACTTCCCTAGTATGCATCCCTTGCAAACTTCGTCTTTCTTCGTGCTGAGTTCAGGAGCCCCTATGACAATATTTTTGAGAATCCCCAAGGCTCCATGATGTAGATGCCCCATCCTTTGTGCCATAATTCATTCAGATCTCTGTCGTCTATACTGCTGATCAAAGCCACCGGGGATTCAAGCTGGAGATTATACAGCTTGTGACTCCTTACTCCGATTTGTGCCTTTCTGCTTCAGTTAGGTTGTTTGACATGCGCCTTATCGCAAATAAAGTATATGTCATAGCCCTTGTTCTGAAGTTGAGACATCGAGAGTAAATTCATCCCCAACCCTGGTACATGCAGAACGTTTGTGGCTCGAATCTTGTGGCCATCCTCAGTCTGAAATGTTATGGTACCTCTCCCAATGGGGGTACATTTTTCCGTATTTCCCATGGTTATCTGGAAATTCCTCTGTTCTTCTTGGTAGCTCGAAAAACATTCTCGAACCCTCGTCATATGAGCAGACACTCCACTGTCAATATGCCAAACACTTGGAGGAGCTGTGCTTGACACACAAGCAAGATCCTCCTCTAGTTTGGATGCCAACACCTTCATGTCATGTTCTTTCTGCATTTCTGCGTGATCTGGAGGACTGCGTGAGTCCCTTTGACTGCGTGAACCCTTCCGGATGATGGAGCTTTGGTCCATGGCAGATCCTCCCTTCCTGTTTTTAGCCTTTTGCTCTGATACCATGTGAAAATTTTCAAGAGGAAAATATTTCTGCAATACTTGGTTTATTTCTCCTATTTATGAGATAAGTTATTTACAGATGCTTCAGTAAATTTTGAAATAAACACATTTGCAGATCTTCACTATCGTTAAGAGCATAAGAACAGAAAGATAATTTACACATGTAGCACAATAGAAACAACCACATGAACACAGTTGTTTTTTGGACAATTGTCCCCGGAAAAACCCAATGTGGGAAAACTACTGCAGCAGATGAGGGTTTTATATTCATCTTCAGAAATGGAAAGTACATTTACGGGAGTCTGATGCGCAGAGAAAATTAGCCAACACCTGGCTGAATTTTCTAAACCTTCTAGACAAATTTTGGACCCTAGGGGTGACCTCCACCCTATGCGTCATCCAGCGTGAGAGTTCTGTGCAGTCCCTCTCTGGACTGCGTGATTCTGTGCAGAGGGGTTCTTATTGTTGATTAGCTCACCCTTCCCTTCACCCTCCTGACTTGCTTCCCGATAACTGACTCGTCCCTCCTCCTCCTACTTCTGCAACCCATCCTCTACAAACTCACGGACTGAAATCGAATTCTCTTGCTTCAGAATTGATTTCCTTCGGGTACTGAGAGTGTCCTCGGCTTATTTTCCAAATGGCCCTCAAGTCTCCTCTTATAGTCTTCATGCTAACGAATCAATGACCAAGATTATATCGTTAATCAATGGCTCAGATTAAAAGATGACTTGATCTTTGTTTTCTAGAAGATTCACACTCTGCTCTATTAATACCCTTTAATTATTTAATTTCCCAAGTTTAAACTTAGGGCCTGCATTAAAATAATTAATTATTTTAATAAAGTCATAACCGAGTGAAATTTCCACAAACTATTTCTGAGTTCTCTGGACAATTGATGTCCAAGCCTCTTTACCAAAAATGAGACTTAGAACACTTTCCGATGCTATAGAAATCAACACCTCCGAGGACGAGGTTGCATAGGTTTCGAATTTTGAGGCCTAGGAAGAGAATGTGTTGCGATCTGGCGACCTCAGTCGCGTAGTCAGATGTTCACAAGGAAAAGAAAGTCACAAAATTTTAAGTTAGATATTGAATGAAATGGCGACCTTGTGACCCAGTTTGTTAAAGAGCAACTCTTGAAAAGGAAGGTTGGAGGTCGCAGTTTTCAACTTCATGAAAGCTCATTTTGTGCGACCTGCGACTTAGGAAGAAGGTGAACCTTAAGTCTCGAGGAACTGGACTTTTGAAGGGACCAAGGAGACTTGGCTTACTGGCAGGATGTCGAGGCGAGTTTCAGAGGTAAGTGAAAGGTATAAACTTACTGCAAGGGCCCAAAAATTTTGAAAGGGCAGAAATTTTGGAGGGTTGTTGCAGCGGCTACGACAATTGGCGATGTGTTGGTAGAATTTCAGTATATCTGCTTGCCCTTGATTTAGGATGCAGTGGATCCTTGTGAGTGCGTCGTTCGGCCAAGATCACGGGTCCCATTGAGGACTCCAGGTTACCCTTAGTATTGATCAGAAGTTCCATACTACTTTGACTTGGCTTGTTAACCGCACAGACTAAAGACGTTCCCGACGACTCGAAATAGGGGTTCGGATAATGATATGAGTTGTAAAGGTTTTCGGTATTGTGGTTATAAGTCTCTGGTGTTGCTTTGCTACTAGCGGGCCTGAACGATACCCCGACAGAGTCACTTCCTAGAAATCACTAATGTTGATTCCTTGCCAGCTAGCCTGGACAGTCTCTCGACGGAGTCGTTGCATTACCTCTCTGTGCAGGAAGCCTTTCTGAATCCTTGACCCCTTATTTAAATTTTATTTGTGCACTCACTGGAACTTATTTATTGGGCATTTATTTTCCTAGGTGGTTGAGGGATCCCAACTTATTTTATTTGCAAGAGAGGTTGTTTCTGGTTTTTCAAATACTTTATTGTTTTTCAGAAATATATGTCGCTCATTAAGGTTTTCTTTCCCATTTTGAGTCAGCTGGAAAAACTGATTCATTCAAGCTATGTAGGCAAGTCAAAAGTAGGGTCTTATTGTTGAAAGATATGGTGCCATGGATAACCAGAGTTCCCCATTGAGATAGATCTTCGCACCTCACCTTGGTCGTGACTTTAGAAATGATCAAGTGCAAGCACAGACAAGAGTACAACTTAGCCATTACAGTAGAGGCTACCCCAACACTAAGGTGTCTGATTCGGTCCATGTTCCGAAATTGTGTATTTAGGCTAGGATTTTACTAGTGAACTAAAATAGGACGATAAAAGGCATGAAAGAAGGTAAAATAAGTGCGAAAACAAAAGTGGGCTATAACTTAGAGAGAGAGTGGAAAATAGAAAGAAGAGAAAACTATAGAAGAGGGATGGGAAAGCAGCTACGAGAGGTAGTAGGTGAAATAAAATTTCAGGTAATGGCCATTTTGGGGGAGGGGCTTGACCCTCCTTTCTAAGGTTTGCAATTTGTAGGTATGTTGGCCAATATTCTCCCTTACTTGAAAGGGACCAATCCACAAGGCGTGAATTTTTGTGTGCTTTCCTTTTTCCTCATGGGATTTATCCCATTTAGGACTAAGTCGCCCACATTAAACTCGTTATTGCCTGCAGATTTCCTATCGAACCACCTATTGATTTGGCTTTGGTGAAAGACAAACTTCTCCCTAGCCTTCTGTCTTTTTTCCTCCAGTTTGAGAAGGGCGTCGATTCGGTTTTGCATCGTAGGGCAA
This sequence comes from Pinus albicaulis, assembly GCA_034641835.2. Taxonomy (NCBI): domain Eukaryota; kingdom Viridiplantae; phylum Streptophyta; class Pinopsida; order Pinales; family Pinaceae; genus Pinus; species Pinus albicaulis. The sequence goes on from CM076577.1 coordinate 964,447,499, forward strand.
GCTCGTGACTCTTGCAACAATTGGAAGTGCGTAAGGAACATGTTCAATGGTAGAATGGCTTCTTTCCCGTAGACAAGGAAGTAAGGGGATTTTCCACGAGATGGTTTTGGGGTGACGCGGTTGGCCCACAGGGCATTGGTTATTGCATTATGCTAGTTTCTTTGGTGTGACAACAAGGTTTCCTTGATAATGCAGATTAAGTTTTTTTTGATGAACTCTGCTAGGCCATTTCCTTAGGGATAATAGTTAGTTGAGTGTTTCAAAACAATGCCATTTTCCAAAGCGAAATCATATAACCTTACGGACGAGAAATAAGTAGCATCACTGAAAATGAGGGAGGTTGGAACATCGAACTTGGTAACAATGTGCTGATTGACAAAATATATTACCTCTTCGTCGTTGATTTATCGTAATGGGATGGCTTCCACCCACCTTGTGAAATATACCTGTGTTGTTTTGATGAGTGCGACACAATCTCTACAATGACATCCAATGCCCACTGTTGAAATGGTTCTTTGATTGCTATAGATTGGAGTGGGGCGGCTGAACGAGATTCTCTTTTGGCACACTTTTGGCAGATTGAGAATTTTCGAGCATATGCGTGGGCATCCTTGAAAAGGGTAGGGCTAGTAGAAACCTGCTCTCATAATCTTATGTGTTCTGGTATCGCCAGCATAATGGCCTCATGCTGGTCCATCATGTATCTCCTTTAACGCCCGTTGGGCTTTGTCATACTCCAAACATTTGAGTAATACACCATTGTGGTGTTTATGAAACAGATTCCATTGTATTTATTAGTAAGATGAAGCTTTGAGTCTCGCAACCCTCTTCTGTTTCGCGGATAGGGTAGGAGGTTGGGTCCCCTGTCCTAAAAATTGTTTCAGGTCAGCATACCAGGATAAGGAGTCGTGAGAAGACGTGTGATTGTTTTGGTACATCTTGTTTTTGTGGTCTCAACCTTCTTGTTCTTCAACTTGCCTGGATTGATGCTTCAACGGCTAGTTTACACAACCCTTGCCCATTGACCATGCGTGTCGGCTTGAACGCCAAACAATATTCCTAGAGGCAAGTCATCAACTTAGCTCTTCGTTCGCCTAACTCTTGTTGGACAAATAATGACTTGACAATAGGGTGCGAAACCAATACTATCACATGGTTCTTCAAGATGTAGGGTCGAAAATGGTTGACCACCTTGTAGACTGCGTATGCCTGTTTATCCATGTCTCGGTAATTTGTTTATCCATGTCTGGGTAATTAAGCTCCGAACCTTGCAGGCCAACACTCATGAAGGATATGGGCTGCTCATTGTTGTTGTCATCCTTCTGTGTCAGCACAACAACAATGGATGAATTTGAAGCAAAAGTATACATAATAAAATCTTTGTTGAAATACGGGCTATAAAGAGAAGGGGCTTTAGCGTTGGTTATATTGATACTGTCGAACGCCTCCTTTTCTTCCTAATTCCATTTGAATCCCACATCCTTCTTTATCATATTTTCTAAGGGCTTACAAATCTGAGCAAAATAAAAAATAAACTTACGGAGGAAGTTGATTTTCCCTAGGAAAGACTGCATACCTTTCTTGTTACTCGAGAGTGGGATTTGCATGATAGATTTCACGTGGTCGGGATAAACAATGATTCCCCTTTTGGTTACAATATGCCCGAGGAGGTTTCCTTCCAATACTGCAAATATGTTTTTCTTGGGGTTTAGTGAGATCTCGTACTTTCAACAACGCTCAAATATCTGCTTTAGATGATGGAGGTGATCTTACCTCCTTTTTTAAAACACTGTGACATCATCCAAGTGCACTACCATGCTTTTGATCCATCAGTCCTCTGAACGCGGTGTCAATCACCCTCTGAGATGTTTCTCCGACATTGACAAGGCCAGAAGGCATGCGCGGGAAAGATTAGGTTCCCCACTTCGTTCTGAAAGTCATCTTCAAATGATCTGGTTTGGAAACCAGCACCTGGTTTTACCTGATGAAATCATCGAGAAAGGATAACATTGAAGAACCAGATATCGTCTGAAGAATCTATTCCATGGAGGGGACCGAATAGTTATCTTTATCCATAGCTCAGTTTAGATTCCGAATGTTGACGCATAATTGAATTTCACTTGAATTTCTTCCATATTGGCACCAAATTCGAGACCCAAGTGGAATGACTGACTTTGAAAATTATGCGTGCATCCAACAGCTTCTTCAACTCCTTTTGAATAAGGAGCTCCAGCGTGGGGTGTACTTTCCTTAGTTTTTGCTGGAACATTATGACCCCTTCCTTTTTAGGTATAACATGTTGAATGATCCGAGTGTCATATGTCTTTAGGTCATCATACGTCCAGGCGAACAGATGCCAATATTTCCTGAATAAGTTGACGAATTATTGCCTCTCATCAGACGAACCTTTGACACCCAGATCGATAAACTTAGGGTCAGCGTCTGTCCTGAGATTGATTTTCTCATGTGAGAGTGTGGAACTTTGAGTCTTGGTAATTGAGGGACCTCAAAAACGGTTTTGTAGATCGAATAACTTTTCTAGTGTAACAACACCTTTGGGCATGGGGTTGCGCTTGCTCTCACCTGCTTATTCTTGCAAGGCTCTATCATGCTCTTCCTCATCTATTGGCGCATCCTTGAACACATCCGCGTTAGCCATAAAATCGAGTATGTATTGATCATAATTGAAAACGCGTAGATTAGTTACGTTATCTGGGACAACAGGTTTATAAGCAATTTCAATAGAAAAACCATCTCTCGAAGGTGTAAACCTAGTTGCGTCATTAGCTAAAGTATTATAGGCGACATTATTGATCCTAAGAACAAAAGTAATACCGAAAGCTTTAAAAGAAGAGATTAAGCGCAATACCTCCTGTTGATAATTTTTTAGATGCAGTGATAAACAATGAATATTATTTCGTACAAGGCTCGTGATGATTTCAGAATCACTGATCACCTTCAAACATTCAACCTTTAAGTCAATAGCCTTCTTGTGCCCAAGGATCAACGCCTCATACTCTGCAGTGTCATTGGTATACTTAAATTATAACTCCAAGAAATCAAAAAATTCTTTTTTTGGGGGTGCATAAGGATACAACCAGCGTCGACTCCATCATGAATCTTAGACCTGTCATAATATAAAGTCCAAATTTCATTCCTAGTTACGTCTAAGTCAAAAGTATTTACATCTATAGTAGAGGGCTAATTAGCATCAACTGGAGGGAAAGGAAGGAGTTCGAGCTGGGTGTCAGGTGGGATAGGTGATGGCAAAGCTTCATAGCACCCAATACTTGTTTCTAATAAACATATCCCAACTCTTCTTGAGCGAAACTAATTGGCTCGTTCTGTAATATCCCAGCATGGAGATTAACAGTAATAAAAGTGCAAATAGACAATTAACTACATCAAAATAGGAAACACCATTAAACACATAAAATGAAGCCAAATCGGGCTCTGAGCCATTTTATTATATTTGTCAGAAAGAGTACAATAACAGTGCTTAGAAAATAGCACTTGGGCTTGCTCTAGGCAGGCTGAAGTACAACTCTAAACTGGACAAAAATCTCTGCTGGAATGTGCTTTGCGTGACTCTCCCTCTACACTGTCAGTCCTGGAAACCGTTGCTACTGCTGGCTGAATTCGGAATGTTGTTTGGCCTAGCTCCCATGCTCAGAAAATTCTGGGAATTGGTCACCGGAATCCTCTCACTAGACCCACAAAAACTCGCGAATGGTTTGCAGAAAGCTTGACCCCAGAAAATTGCCCCTTTGGTCTTGACACATTGATCTGCTGGGTAACTCGGCCTCGTGGTTGAATCTGTTGGGAAATGCCTCTGAAAAGTCACCAAAATCCTTGGTAGGAGGTGGTTAGCCTCCCCTCCAAACCCTCCGGCAACTCTCCTCCTCGACTCCCTTATTCCGACACTCCTCCTTGGTTGGACTGCGCAATCACTACGCAACCTGGGCTGTCTCTACGCTGTCCTGAAGGGACAACGTACTCCTGCTGATATGGCTTTGAGTCCCCATCACAAAATGATGGAATCTCTTCTCTTGAGCGGGCACTCAAAGTCCCTCGAGGCAGAGGTTGAAATTTTCGCTTGAAGATCTCTTGTGCTGAACAGGACTGCAGACTTAGCTCAACTGCTCAAGCGTGGTCAATGAAGAGAAAAAATTACTAAGTGAATGAATGATTAGAAGTGAGTTGCCTCTTCCCTTTTATCTCCAATAGCCCAGCGTCCTTCTTGGGCCCCACCTAAGACTTTGTTGCCCCCTCACTGGCCACTCCCGCGTTGCCCCTCCTTGGCCACTCTGAGGGCTGCCATTCAGCCCAGCGCAGAGCCTTCTCATTGGGCTCTCCCAAGCCCCACGTAGGCCGCAATTTTTGCATCTAACTATAGGAAAAATACTTCTGCTTGCTTTATTATGATTTGTGGGTCCCAATACACATCATTTCTGTTATTAGGGAAAGCCAAAATTTGTCAAAATTTAATATTCCCAATTAGCTTACTGCTAATTGGGGATATTGCAGTCCTCCCTGCTAGATTGTTGATTGTCCTCAAACAATTGCAAAGATGGGTGCTGAAGAATATTCTCCCCCTCCCAAGTGGCATCCTCATCCGGGAGGTTCCTCCATTTGATAAAGTATTCCTTCACAACCCTGCTCCTCAAGTGCCTCTCCCTGGTATCTAATATAGCCTTGGCTGAAATACTAAATGACCCTCATCATCCATGGGAGGAAACTCATTATACTTCTGCTTGCTTTATTATGATTTGTGGGTCCCAACCCACATTATTTCTTTTATTAGGAAAAGCCAAAATTTGTCAAAATTTAATATTCCCAATTAGCTGACTGCTAATTGGGGATATTACAGTCCTCCCCGCTAGATTGTTGATTGTTCTCAAGAAACTGCAAAGATGGGTGCTGAAGAATATTCTCCCCCTCAGCGAATTGGGGATATTACAATCCTCCTCGCTAGATTGTTGATTGTTCTCAAGCAACTGCAAAGATGGGTGCTGAAGAATATTCTCCCCCTCCCAAGTGGCATCCTCATCCGGGAGGTTCCTCCTTCTGATCAAGTATTCCTTCACCACCCTGCTCCTCAAGTGCCTCTCCCTGGGATACAATATAGCCTTAGTTGAAATACCAAATGACGCTCATCATCCATGGGAGGAAACTCAGCTGCTGCTGTCACCTGCTGGTCGAAAGACTTCTTTAGGCAAGATACATGGAATATGTTGTGCACCTGGCTCCCCGAGGGTAGCTCCAACTCATATGCTACCTCCCCCACTCTCTGAGTGATCCTATAAGGCCCATAAAAGTGTGGCTTCAGCTTCTCTGCTCTCTTCTGCTTTAGCTTAGACTGCTTGTACAACTGGAGGTGTAGGTACACTAGATCTCCAACCTCAAAGTGTCTCTCCATGTGGTGCTTGTTAGCGTAGATCTTCTGTTGGTTCTGTGATGCCCGCAAGTTGTCCTTGAGAGCCCTCAAGATGTATTGTCTCTCTTGGATACATTACTTGGCCCTAGGGGCCTTACTATCTCCAAACATGACATCGATGAAAGTCAAAGCATCATAACTATACAAGGCACGAAATGGAGACATACCTATGGACATGTGGTAGGTGGTGTTGTAGCAGTACTCCCCTATGTGCAGCCACCCCAACCATGCCTTCTGCTACCCGGTGACATAGTTTCGCAAGTAGCCCTCCAGCCACTTGTTAACTATCTCCTTCTGGCCATTTGTTTTGGGGATGGTAGCTCGTACCAAGGGTGAGGTCTGTACCCACCAATTGAAATAGATCCTGCCAAAATCCCCCCATGAAACCACTGTCTCGGTCACTGACAATGGCCTTGGGGAGACCATGCAACCAAAATACCTCTCTGAAGAACATTTTGGCCACCTGTGAGGCCATATACTTGGTCAAGATCGCGAAAAAGTGAGCATACTTGGTCAAGCGATCCACAACCACGTAAATGCAGTCTTTGCATTGTAACATGGGCAACCCCGTGATGAAATCCATCGAGATGCTTTCCGTATTCCCCTCGGGGATGGGGAGAGGCTGAATCAGTCTTGCTACGTGGGTCATCTCCCCCTTGTTCCGCTGGCACACTTCTCACTCCTGATGTGTCGCAGAACATCCTCCTTGATGCCCTTCCATGAGAAGCTCTCCCGGATGGCCCTGTAAGTTTTGGTGTACCTCTGGTGCCTAACCAATGGTGAGTTGTGATCTGCATGTAGGATCTTCTCTCGTAGCTGGGAGTTTGCCACTAAATAGATCCTGCCTCTATAGTATATCACCCCATCCATCACCCTGTAGTGGTCATCAGTCACCTGTCCCTGCAAGACCTCGCATGCAAAATGGTCCTTGGCGTACTCCATTAGCAAGTGAGCCTTCCAATCCGGCTCGATACTCATCAGTGAAAGGGAAGCCGACCTCCTGGACAAAGCATCAACCACTATGACATACTCTATGTCGAAGTCATATGCCTGGACCTTGATCACCCACTTTTGTTGCCTCTCCTGCAATTGCTTCTGCTCTAGAAAAAATCTGACGCTGTTGTGGTCAATCATGACCCGGAATCTGTTCCCCACTAGATACTGCGAGAACTTGGCTAGCGCATGCATGATAGCCAACATTTCCTTATCGTAGATGAGGTACAACCTCTCATGTGGCAATAGCTTTCGGCTCTTGAAAGCTATGGAGTGTCTTCCCTGCATCAGTATTGCGCCTACTCCCTCCCCGGAAGCATCGTACTCCAGCACCAATGGCTGTGTGAAGTCAGGTAGAGCAAGCACCGAACAACTCCTCATCACCTCCTTGAGTCGATCAAAGGCTGCTTGTGTTGTCTCGGTCCAATCGAAAGCCCCCTTTTTGGTTAGATTTGTGAGAGGTGCTGCGAGCTGCGAAAATCCCTTTACGAACTTCCTGTAGTAGGTGAAAATGCCCACAAACCCCTGAAGTTCTCTCACATTCTTGGGCTTTGACCAATCTTGTAAGGCCCTAATCTTCTCTTCGTGGACCCTCACTCCATCCACCTCGATGATGTGCCCCAAATAGAGCATCTGTGTCAAAAAAAATTTGCACTTCGACAACTTGGCGTAGAACTGCTCTTCCCATGTGCGGCTATATATCAGAATATCGTCGAAGAATACTAGCACAAACTTCCTTAGCTGGCCATGGAAGATATGTTTCATGAAACACTGGAAATTGGTCGAAGCATTGGTCAGCCCAAAGGGAATCACCAAAAATTTGAAGTGGTCGTAGTAACACTTGAACGCAGTCTTGGGGACATCCTTGTCCCTCACCCGGATTTGATGGTACCCAGACCTCACTTCGCTCCCCTCAGTTCATCCATCAACTCATCGATGCTGGGGATGGGGTGGCGGTTCTTCATGGTTTTCTTATTTAGGGCCTTGTAGTCTATGCACATCCGCAACGTCCCATCCTTCTTCTTCACCAGAACAACTGAAGAAGCGAAAGGACTAGTGATGGGCCTGATGTGCCCCAATTCCAAGAGCTTATGAATAGCCTTCTCAATCTCGTCCTTTTAGGTCTTGGGATTCCTATAGCGGGTGGTGATCATGGCCTGAATGTTGGGCTCCAACTCGATAGTTTGCTTGAACCCTTGGTTAGGTAGCTGCCCTGGTGGAATATCCTCGAAAACCGTGGAGTAATGGTCTAAGAGGGCCTGTACATCGGGGTGTGTGGGAATAGGTGTACCATCTGCCTATGAAATCCTCAGCTCAAAAGCCCACTGTATGTCTCCCCGCTTGAAGTCTGCCTCCATCCTATGCGCATAAAATGTCTGAGGGGGTAGGTATGCATGCCCATCAACATCACCGACTTCCCGCTCTTATTATCCACGAACTCCATCTCCAACTTCTGCCAATCTGTGGCGACTTTCCCAAGGGTGATGAGCCATTGAACCCCCAACACTATGTTGGTGTCTGGAATGTCGACCACAAAGAAATGGGCCATCATGGAGTACGTCACCATAGTCACCGTCAAAGCTGAAACATATCACATTCACTGCATGGTTCTGGCCCCCAGAACTAGCACAAAAACCCCATAAAACTCCTCTGGATGCCCCTCCTCTGCACCATCTAGGCATCAATGAAGTTGTGCGTGGCTCCACTATCCACTAGCATTGAGACACGTTGTCCCTGAACTATCCCTCAGATCCTCAGTGTTAAGTACTTGGGTATCCCCCACAAGGATGCAAGGACCCCTCTAGTTGGTGCAAACGCTAACCCTCCTATTGCTGGAGGAGGTGGTGGTGGAGGACCTTCCCCTGGTGCTGTAGCACTGCCATCTCCTCCCATCTCGAAAAGTCTCTCCTCTTCTCCTTCACTGTTTGAGAAGATCTCTATGTAGTGTGACTTCCCTTCATTACCCCTGTGACTCGGTGCCCATGACTCCTGGCATGTGAACCAAAGCTTCTTTCGCCTCAAATCTTTCTGGGTATCATCATCCAATGGCCCCCGACCTTGGTTACCTCTCTAGGGTGGAGCTCTCGTGTCCCTTCCTCTATGCTGGAACGCTGGTCTGTTGGGTATGGGAGGCCTAGTCCTCGGTAATGCATCCTGCAAATCTCGAGTCCTCCCAACTGTGTCCTGCAGCGTAGTGTGAAAATTTCTGAATTTATTAAACAGAAACCCTACTGTTAAATCTTGATTTACTTCTCCTACTTACATAAGTTATTAATTTGAAAAATTCAGCATTAACATTAAAGTAAATACAATTAATAGCCTACACATACAGATCAACTACGGAATAACATGCTCATAGAAAAAGTGACACAAGGATTTTCTAGACAAATGTTCGCTGAAAAACCCAATGTGGGAAACCGGTGCTGCTAGCTTCTGGAGGGTTTTTATTATTATGCAAATTCTAAGTACAACAAATATGGGCACCAAACTGGTTAACCCAACAGAGAAATATAAACAACAACAATACCTCTATCTTGGAGACAGAAAAACTAACTGATTCACACCCTCAAAACAGGATTTATAGAACTCAACCCATTTCCTGCCTCTGGAAACCCCAGCGCTGCTCTGAAGCCCTCTGCGTCAGCCTCTGCGTTGCTCAGGAAGGGCCTGCGTCATCCTAGAAGGGGTTACGCTGCCCTTGCGCTACCCTAACTGGGCCTACGTCAACCCTCTTGGCCTCTTGCTGACTTTGTGCTGCCCTTGATGAGCTCTTGGCTGGCCTGCCTAGTTGCTGCCTTTGTGATGCTATGGATTGCTCCTCCTCTGCCCTCGTTGTACTCTTGGCCCGGGACTAGACCATCCTCCTTGCCAATACTGCCTTCGCTGCAGCTGAAACACTTCTGAAATTCTTAGCAAACCATGCCCTAGAATCTCAACTTAGCTTCAACGCTCTGGTAGTGTGTGTGTTCTCCAACTGACCCCAAGCCTTCTTCTTAGACTTTTCTCGTTGGAAAAGCAACGACCGTGATCTAATCTCTGATCGATGGTTAAGATTAAAAGCTGCTTGATTCACGTCACTTGAGTCATTCTGATCACATGTTTGATTTAATTAACTTTAATCTTCTAATTTTCCTAAGTTAGACTTAGGGTACTTAATTAAAATGATTAATTAATTCAATATCTCTTAAACCTGTTGGAATTTCTTCAAATGCTTTCTGGGTCTTGGAGATCTTATTTACTCTAGTCCCTCTACAAAGTTTGGGAGTTAGAGCACATCTGATGCTACCCCAACATCCCAAAATCTCAACACTCCCTCTTAGCAAGGTATGTGCTCTAGCAAAACACTTCACCCCAAAGCACTGCTCTGATCTTTGGTTTCGGTCTCCGCGCTAATGCTTGGCTTGTTGCCCTTCATCATTGCGCTGCTGCTGCCCATGAATCTGCCACCGGCACTAATACATTCGTATTGCAGCTCCCTCTCAAATTATTGCATCATGTTACCAACTTCTGCACTTGAACTCAGTTGCTGAGTAAGCAATTGAAGGACCATCACCGAATCTTTGACAGACAAGTTAGTTGGGTTGCATCTCATCACTGAAGCTCGATAGGCTGCTGCTCTATGTTGTCCTCCAAAGGCTACTGTGTTGCTACAACTCTGCACTGCGTAAGCAAACCTACTCTGCGTTGCCTCTGCGCTGCAGCCCTCTACGCTGCTCCTGCATCTGCATTGCGTTGCTCCCTCTCCAGCGTATTAGCCTCTGCTTCTGCTTCATCCATCATCTAAGCACCCACTGCTCCACTTGTCCTGCTACCACCTCAAGGCTCTCGTAGCTCGTATGTGATCCAAGAGTTGGGCTACTCAAGGATATCGCCATCACTCTGTAGCTTCTCTACAGATCAATATCGCCCCACTTCCATGGTTCATGAGCGCTCATTACTACGTCATCTTCAGAGCCATCGTCTACTACAACAACCTTGGAACTAGATTTTGATTTATTGTAGCATCGGATGTGCTCTAGCCTTGTAACTTTGTATATAGGCTAAGACACATATATTCCTTAATACCCAGAAAGTATTTTGGAAAATTCCACTTAGAGATGGTTTAATTAAATTAATTAATCATTTTTTAATGTTTTCTTAAGTCTAAACTTAGGGGAACTGATTAATTAAAGGGTATTAATTAAACTAAGTGTGAATCTTCTAGATAAAGTCATGGATCACCTCCAAGTTAATCTTAGCCCTTGATTATGTTTTAATCTTGGCTGTTGAATGGTCAACGAAGGATTATAAGGAGGGTGAGGGGCCTATGGAAAACACATCAGACGGAGAAAGAATCTAGAGATCGATTTCTTCAGTCGAAGGAAGAATCGAAGTGATTCTCGATTGCAGAGAGGGGAAGGTGAAATCTTCAGGAGGGATAATTTCTGAAGGATAGAGAGTACAAGAAGAGAAGAGAGAAGGGAGCCATAGCAGCAACGCAGAGATAGCCAAGCAGGAGTTACGCTGGGCCAATGCAAAGCAGCAGAGGGAGATTCAATTTCAGTTGGAGAGGCAGCTGAGGGTTCGTCTAGAATCCGGAGGGCATTTCTGGTAGGGGGAAAACTCTAGTCTCACACAGTAGTGAGCATCGAGGCAGTCATAACGAGCAGCAGCAGCAGTGATATAGTAACAACGTGAGGGACGCAGTCACTGCGTAGAAATTACGCTTAGCTACTCAGTGTGGGTGCAGGTCAATGCCGAAACTTCATGGTGAAGTGAGATTTACCTCAATAATCTTATTCTCATCAGATTTCTTCAGGTGATTGATTGATAATTACAACCACACATTTGTACTCAGAATTTCTGCATAATAAAGAAACCCTCAGATCTGCTGCACCATTTTAAACAAATTGGTTTTTTCCGGGGACAATTGTCCAAAAATAACGGTGTCTATGTGTGAATACTTGTGCTATTTCTTTTATGTGTTTATTGATTATGAAGTCTGCAGCATATTTTATTTTGTTATTTAACACAGTGAAATGTTAAATAATTGTGTTTGATAATGCAATAGAAGAAATTTAATAAGTAGCTGCAGTAGAATTGTACATTATAGATTTTTCACATGGTATCAGAACTATTAGATCCAAAGGAAGCAGGGTCAAAGAGGGGACTGCGCAAACCAGAAGCTTCAGAAGGGACGCAACACAGAGAAAAGAAAGCACATATAAGTATGGCAGACTTAGATGTTTTATCCTCTAGGTTGAAAGAGAGGATTGTGCATGCTTGTCAAGTTCAACATTTGCAGGAATTTGGTATATTGATAGTGGGGCTTCAGCTCACATGATTGGAGTACGAGAATATTTCTTGAGCTATAGGGAAGAGCAGATGAACTTCCAAATCACTATGGGGAATAGCACGAAATGCACTCCAGTTGGGAGAGGAGTCGTAGTGTTTCAGACGGAAGCCGGAACCAGTGTCAAGGTCACAGATGTACTACATGTGCCAGGGCTTGGGATGAATTTAATCTCAGTATCCCAGTTGCAGGACAAAGGTATGACATACACTTTATCAGGAATAAGGTATATGTCAAGCATCCAAGTTGGAAGCAAACAAGGAAGATCAGAGTTAGAAGCAACATACTATATAGGTTGCAGCTTGAGACTCCGATGGCACTAATCAGTGGTAATATTGAAGACAAGAAAGGGTTGAATGAACTTTGGCATAGAAGAATGGGGCACTTGCACCATGGTGCTTTGAAGATGCTCAGAGAACTAGTTGATGGGGCACGTGTTCTCAGCATGGAGCATGATGATGTATGCCGAGGATGTGTACTTGGGATGTGTAGCAGGGCAACAAGCATATTATGATTGTTACACTCAGATATCTGTGGACCAATGTCCACTAACGCTCTCAAGGGTGGCAAATATTTTGTCACATTCATTGATGATCACTCCAGGAAGACCTAGATCTACTTCCTGAAGAAAAAGATGAAGTCTTTGAAAAGTTCAAGGAATTCAAGGCTCTTGTTGAAAATATGATGGGGAAGAAAATCAAGACATTGCATTCAGATAATGGTGGAGAATACATATATGGAGACTTCACAGATTTTTGTGCAAAGGAGGGCATCAGGAGAGAGTAGTTTGCGCCATACAATCCCGAACAGAATGGTGTGGCAGAACGGAAAAATAGGACAATTGTAGGCGCAACCAAGGCCATGTTATTCGACCTTGATTTGCCCAGATATTTATGGGCTGAACCCTGCAATACGACAGTGTACATCTAGAACAAGACTCCTAATAGAGCATTGAGGAAGAAGACTCCTGAAGAGGTTTTCTCAGGGAAGAAACCGGAGGTAGGGCACCTTCGGATATTTGGTAGCATGGCATACTGACATGTACCAAGCGAGAAGAGAAGCAAGCTTGATCAAACTACAGAATGGGGGTTTCTTGTAGGGTACAGTGAAGTCTCCAAGGCATATAGGATCTATATTGCTAGCAACAGGAAAGTTGTGATAAGACGTGATGTTAAGTTCATGGAGGATAGAGCTTTTTAGAAATCACGTGAGATGTCGACAGTGGTTCAAACTGCAAAAGTTCCCTTGCTACAGGAGTAGCAGGGGAACCAAGAAGAACAGACAAAAAAATAGACTTTGGTACCCAGTACAGGTACTAACATTTTCTTAGAAGAAGATCAGGAGGATACTTAGTCAGAGGAACAACCACATCAAGAGGAAGAGTTGAGAGAGTAGCTTTCCACCAGTGGTGATGCGGGGTTCTGCTAGAAAGCAGATCCTAGCATATAAGAAACTCACTATGTAATATTCCCAATTAGCCTTGCTAATTGGAATATTTCATTTTTGCTTTATTTTGCCGCTTTAGCTAGACATAATAAATAAAGTGAGAAATAAGAGGGGTCACCTCACTTTAGTCACCTCACTTTATAATAAAGTGTTCTTTTCCTAGTAGATTGACGTTGTAACTTAAGAGAGGGGGCCTCGGGGGTCCACATGAGTATGATGGGGGAGGCATCAGGCTGACCCAAGGTAAATTGCGCAGGTCAAAGGAGAGTTAAGTTTTGGAGGGAGTTTGGCATTATAAAAGGAGAGGTTCTCACCTCATTTGGATCATTCATGATTTGATATTATTATTGAGAGCTAGACTTCTGTCTGCTTCAGCACGCCGGTTGTTTAGTCGGTCTGCAGCACTGTTTAGTGCACGAGTGTCTCCGGTCGGAGATCTCACCCTTAGCCTCGGGGGACTTCGAGTGCCTGCCCTGGTAAGGTTATTTCTGGTTTCACCCTTAGCTTCGGGGGACTTCGAGTGCCCGCCCTAGTAAGGTTAATTTCTGAGTTTCATTCTTCAGTTTCAGTATCAGTTTCAGGTGGAGATTCGGAGAGGAAGAAGCCCTCTAGTGACTGCGCAGATCTAGCAGGAGAAACGCTGTTTCAGCAGGAAGAGGAAGGACGCAGATCTGAAGGCACAGTGATAGATCCAGCCTTGGAGATTGTAGATCTGAGCAGATATTTGCAGATCTGGTTCTGTAGGTTGCAGTTCTGGAGGGGTAGCACTAGATCCACCTTGGGAGATTGCAGACCAAGGGAGACATTGCGCATCCACCTAAATCAAGAGATAACATCAGATCCGCCCTTGAGGTTGCGTATCCGAGGAGAGGAGCCATGCAGACTAAAGCTAGATCCGAAGAGCCAGCAGCTATGAAAATTCATGTAGGACTCCATATCCGGAGAGATAGTAGCAGCATCCGGGCCTCGTATGACTCGTATCCGGAGAGACAGCGCAGCATCCACCTTTATGACTCAGATCCAGCGAGATCCGGACAGGAGGACGCAGATCTGATGAGTAGGGTCTTTATGTGGGGTTTTGGCAGCGTTTTTCAGTGTTTCCAGCCCTGAGGAGTTGGTTATCTTATCTGGAGGATTTGTGGTCAGATTCAGCCCCTTTTCTCAGCGTGTTCCCTGAGCTTCTGTGCTGTTCCTGAAGGCACAGCGTTTTTGTAGGAGGAGGGTTTCTGGGGGCGATTTTCGGAGGTGGTCCATTTGCTTCACGGTTTCTGGGTTTTGTCCGGAGCAGCGAGTATAGGTGATCTGTAGATTTTTAGCTCATTCCGGCAAGGGGATCAGCCCCTAGCTTCTCAGCTTTCCTATCTCCAAGAAGAAGAAGGTATCATAGCTTTCTTTCAAAGAACCGGGGATGTGAAGCTCGTAGCGCCCATTTCTTATTTTTCCGAGAGGCCTCCACTTGCCTAGGGCAAGGATAGGTGCACTCATTCTGATTTTCTTGTACTCCTCTCTATGTACTTTCAGATTAATAAAATGGCTCAGTTTTCTGGCATTCTATGTGTAATTGTTCCATGATCTGGTTCAGCATTGTATCTTCTATATCTGTCTGGCATATTTCTGTTTATTACTGGTTATTTCCCTTTGGGGATATTACAGTGGTATCAGAGCATAATTCTGGCTCAGCCTGTGGTCTATGACATCAGAAAAGAGATCATACAGAGCAATAGCAGTTGCAATACCAGAAACGCAGTTGGGAAAAGGGCCAAAATAAAAAGGGTCAAATTTTGAAGTTTGGAATTAGGAAAAACGTTTTCTGGGTTTTTCTGGGTTTTGGGTGAGGATCACTTTCCCAAATTCCTAGAATTTTCCGAGTAGTTTTCAGTGGGTAAATCGGAGGTCGAAGTTAAGCAACAGTATGGTTTTGCAGCAACCGTGCAGTTTCTGAGGAGCCTGTAGACACATAGCAGAAAGAGCTGATGGCAGGTGATGTGGATAAGAGGGGATTTAGGGAGACAGATCAGCGGAATCCAATAGAGGACATGATTGTGAAATTGGCTGAGAAGATGGATACATTCATGCAGGATGTAACCAAGAGATTTGCAGCCGTAGAGGTCAGTCAGAGAGAACTCCCTAGGGGTTTTCAGATCGTTCGGTATGATGCCACTCGGCATATGGATTCATGTACACCCACACGTCCCACTATGCCCACATTCTTGCCAGAGGACACAGGAATAACAGTACAGCGAGAGGTAGATCCGGCTCGGATGGCTGACATTCTTGCAAACTATCATGCTCTCGGACAGGCATTCATGGATGCTCTCCCCTTCGAGGAATATACCCATATCTGTTATGGCATTAGACTCCATGATCAACACAAGGGACACCGGCATCATCATGGTGGAGACCACCACCGCACAGCTAGCAGAGATTATGATCAGCTCCAGCGTGATAGTAGACCTCACAACTTTCAGAGAGGGAACAAGCACTCACGTGATAGGGACCTACAGCGCACAGTGGACAAGTTGGATACCTCTTTCCAGCTTGACCGAGTATCAGAGAGGGAAACCATTAAAATGGTTACCTCACACTCGGAGGAAGAGGACACACAGGATTGCAGGGAGCCTGAGGTTACACCTAGTGTGACACAGGACTCACCATCATTGGAGACCTCCTTGACCGTGCCGGTTGATATCGTAGTGGAGGAGGTAGAGCCTACCCCGGTAGAGCCATCCACTGAGGAGATGACTAGAGCCATGCCCGAGTCTTCGGGTGGTAGCAGCACACGACAGATGGGGGAGGTATCAGGAGATATATCCACTATCGATGAGGCACTAGGAGATACAGAGATATTGGATGATGGTCGCAGACAGCGGTATCATCGGCTTCGGACGGACCTTCGAGCTTTGAGGGAGAAGACCGCATCAGTACGGGAGACCCTTTTGTTGCAGGACCAGGAGCTGGAGGGTATGAGAGCGACTTGTGCCAAGTCGGCGGCCAAGTTGGTCCACATTGGGGAGCAGCTGGATTCCCTGATGGTACAACCCGAGAGCACATTGCAGCATCAGATCATTCCCCTTCAGGTATGCATGGATGGGACTAGCAGAGTTGTTGGGTCATCTCTTCCCATTGAAGAGAGAGAGGCAGAGCCACCTAGTCAGGTCTCAGATGTTGACTTGGATAGTGGTATGAGACGATCAGAGTTGCACAGGATACAGCAGCCACGTGTTGAGGTTGGATGGCGAGAGGTTTTGAGTTGGTGCTCGGTGGAGCAGGCTATGGAGGAAGGGGAGGTCTCAAGGAGAGACCTCGCTGGAGATGCACTTCGACACACCATGGGGTGCAATGACTTTCTTCCTTTCTCACCAGAGCAAATAGAAGATGGGGGACATCTTCGGATGGATAACGTCTCTCATGCTTGTGTTGGACATCCCTTGAGCCATACACACCATGATGGGAGGTTTTTGCCTACCACCTATTTGAGTCTTGATAGGGTCTCATTGATCCTTGAGAAGTTTATATTCCAAAAACCCATGAAGTGCAAAATCAGAAATTTGATTTGGGAGGATGGTAGTACCGGGATGAGGAGAAGGAGGCATCCACAAGTGATTGAGTGGATGGGGATGATGAGCAAGGAGCTAGGAGGCTACTTGCAGATCTATGACACCAGGCAGCAGGAGGCTTGGCTGCGCTGGTTACTCTTGAAAGAGTTTGGCCATCACTTGGCAAACACTCTCCCTAAGAGTAGGAGGATGGGGAAAAGATGGATGGATACTTGCATCATTGAGCAGCATAGAGTATGGATGCATGGTGTTGATGTGTTACTCATATCATTCATTGTGTCTTCATCACATGAGTTGTTTGATGGAGGTATGGAGAGGCAACACAATGTCTTGTTGCTTGGGTTGTTCCTAGGAGAGCAAGGGCAGATTTGCTCTCACACTTTGTATGGTGTTGCAGGAGAAGGAGATGGCACAATCTCCATGGTCTTTGATTGGGAAGCACTTCCACCTTGGGAGGTATTCCATATTTATTGCAGCATTATTAGAGGAGTCTTTGACAAGGAGCATGTCAAAGAACAGAGTCTTGTACTGACAGGAACTCAATTGCATGAGCTCACAACGTTGTCACCTTGGAGCAGAACATTATGGAGGAAGTATGCGCAGCAGAGATATGGTGGATCCATAACCCATAGGTCCCAGGATCACTTCATATTTGTTGCACTTACAAGAAGTAATGATGATAGAGACATCTATGGCCTATTCTTCTTGACTTGGGTTTCAAAGCATAAGGAGGATTATCTTCTTGCACCACATGAGACCTTCGGCATTTCCTTCATTTTGCTGCTGATCATGTCTTCATTTGCTGATATATATCAGATTTGTATGGGAGGCTTGATTATGAGGGAGACACATGAGCCGGATGTATCCGTGAGTGGGAAAAATTCTCACAATTTCTGCACTACATGTTCTAATGGGAGCATGGGAGGAGGCATGGCCACCACTACTATGTATGCGTTCTCTTTTGATGTGGGCCATGAGATTGATATTTACAGCCATGGGCAAGTGTTTGGACCTATGTTGTTGTCATATTCCGCCATTTGCTATCCATTAGTAGATGTGTTGGATCTTGTACATTGCTTGCCATGTGATTTTCTGAGGTTGCAGTGGATGAGACTGCACTATGGGTTGTTTTGGGCCAGCTTGTTCTTCATCGATGGAGGAACCTTCTATGGTGGATTGTTTTTCACGTTGCCATTGGAGGGCAATGATTTTGCAGCCCAGGATCAGCATAGACTCTACACTTGTCATGAGTGGAGAGAAGGACAGCATGAGGTAAGCTATGATGCTTGCCAAGTTCATATTTTCAGCCCACCTTCATTACCAGAGCTTGAGGTGGAAGGAGATTTTTGGGAATTGCCTTGTTGGGAGGTGGCTCATTTGGTCCGGATGATTGCTTGGAGATGGAGGATCCACAGGAGGGAGATATTCCTCATTATATTTTCGACTCCATGCCTTGATGGGAGAGAGATGATGAGCTGGTGCACAGTCGATGGGACAACTTACACAGCCATAGATGCAGAGCAGCAGTGGTCATGGTCTTCAGTCATAGCTAGAGGCAGTGAGCAGTCCGAGCCATGGGGCTTGTACGATTATTGGCCACAGTGGCGATGGGATCCGGGAGGACTATTGATTGGCCGGTACCATGAGAGGCCAGTTTGGGATCCTGGCATTGAGATATCCCTTCATGTCAGGGTGATGCAGGAGACAGAGAGGTTTCAGTGGGACCCAGGCACATTTTGCAGTATCGGCAGGGAGCATCAGCTAGAGAGTAGGCTTGTTCAAGCATTGCTTGAGAACAAGCAATTTTTGCCGGAGGAGGATGCCACTTGGGAGAGCGAGCAGACTTTACAGCATCCATCACTTCAGTTGCTTGAGGACAAGCAACGTTTTGCTGGGGGAGACTGTAATATTCCCAATTAGCCTTGCTAATTGGAATATTTCATTTTTGCTTTATTTTGCCGCTTTAGCTAGAAATAATAAATAAAGTGAGAAATAAGAGGGGTCACCTCACTTTAGTCACCTCACTTTATAATAAAGTGTTCTTTCCTAGTAGATTGACGTTATAACTTAGAGAGGGGGCCTTGGGGGTCCACATGAGTATGATGGGGGAGGCATCAGGCTGACCCAAGGTAAACTGCGCAGGTCAAAGGAGAGTAAGGACGCAGTTAAGTTTTGGAGGGAGTTTGGCATTATAAAAGGAGAGGTTCTCACCTCATTTGGGGATGCATATTTTTGATATTGATATTGAGAGCTAGACTTTTGTCTGCTTCAGCACGCCGGTTGTTTAGTCGGTCTGCAGCACTGTTTAGTGCACGAGTGTCTCCGGTCGGAGATCTCACCCTTAGCCTCGGGGGACTTCGAGTGCCTGCCCTGGTAAGGTTATTTCTGGTTCCACCCTTAGCTTCGGGGGACTTCGAGTGCCCGCCCTAGTAAGGTTTGTTCTGAGTACACTTTTCAGTTCCAGTAGCAAAGCAGCAGCAGTTTCTGAAGCAAATCTGAGGAGGAGAAAGCCCTCTTGTGGCTGCGCAGTTCAGGAGAGGAAGGACGCTGTTTCTGGAAGAGGAAGGACGCAGATCTGAAGGCACAGTGATAGATCCAGCCTTGGAGATTGTAGATCTGAGCAGATATTTGCAGATCTGGTTCTGTAGGTTGCAGATCTGGAGGGGTAGCACTAGATCCAGCTTGGTAGATTGCAGATCTGAGGAGATATTGGCAGATCCAGCCTAGATCTGAAGAGATAACATCAGATCCAGCCTTTGAGGTTGCAGATCTGAGGAGATATTGGCAGATCTAGCATAGATCTGAAGAGCTAGCAGCAGATCTAGCCTTGTAGGACGCAGATCTGGAGAGATAGTAGCAGATCCAGCCTTGTATGACTCAGATCCAGCAGATCTGGGCAGAGAGGACGCAGATCCAGTCAGGGAGGACGCAGATATGATGAGTAGGGTCTTTATGTGGGGTTCTGGCATCATTTTTCAGTGTTTTCAGCCTTGAGGAGTTGGTCATCTCATCTGGAGGATTTGTGGGTAGATCCAGCCCTTTTGCCAGCATATTTCTTGAGCTTCTGAGCTGTTCCTGAAGGCACAGCATTTTTGTAGGAGGAGGGTTTCTGGGGGCGATTTTCGGAGGTGGTCCATTTGCTTCACTAAGCCGGGTTTTGTCCGAGTAACAGTATAGGTGATCCGTAGATTTTTAGCTCACCCCAAGTGACCGGCCCCCTGGGCCGCTCATCTGCATAGCCAGCGTGTACTCGGGCAGCTTTTCCAGAAGAATGATGCAAGCCCAGAATAGCCCATTTCTTATTTTTCTGAGAGGGCCTCCACTTGCCTAGGGCAAGGATAGGTGCACTCATTCTGATTATCTTGTACTCCTCTCTATGTACTTTCAGATTAATAAAATGGCTCAGTTTTCTGGTATTCGATGTGTAATTATTCCATGATCTGGTTCAGCATTGTATCTTCTATATCGGTCTGGTATATTTCTGTTTGTTACTGGTTATTTCCCTTTGGGGATATTACACACTACTTCAATCAACTATGAAAATGCTCAATTCTTCTATAAAATAAAACCATAAAAACATTCAGTTTAAATTCACATGAAGGCGAAAAGAGCCATACAGATGAACTACAGATAACAATATCAAAATTCTCTGGCCAAATATTACATTGGGCGGCCTCTTGGCTCTTGGTCCTTCAAACCATTCCTCACTCTTCCTGTACTCCTCACTCACTCAGCTCTTCGACTATGTATCTTCCTCACAAAAACACTCACATTTATACATAAATAATGAATTTAATTCATTCCAAAAATCTCTCCCCACAAATCTCAACTATATCTAATTTAGATTCATTCTAGGTGTGGACTCAACAAAGTCCCGTACATAGAATTCCTACTCCCTAAATTTGCTACCTAATTCATTCATATCTTATTAATTATTAAAAAAATATATACAATATCCTCACTTTTACATTTTCCTCTCTTAAATTATTAAAATTAATAAAATAATAAAAAAACCTCACACCCTATTTTACACAAATGAATAATTAAAATTGAGCTTGATGCTCTTGCATCAGACTCCCAAGGTTGAAATTAATCATGATCGCCTGATCATGTGTTCGGATCTGTGTCTGCCTGGATCCGATATCTTGTGCTGCAACTTTCCATTTGTTGCTGCTTCTGTCTGTTATTCTTCTCCAAGTCTCCATACTTTATGGTGCATTGCCCCACTGGCTATGCTTTCACAATCTTCTGTTGTCTTTCTCTTGCTGCTTCTTCTTTGTTTTACTGTTGCTGGCTTCTTCCGGAATGCTTTCATCATTATCCGCCTCATCAGTTCAATTTCTCTATCCAATAGATTTTCTCCAGCATTTGCAATAAAACCTGTACTCACAATACAATTGTTAAAATAAAAACATAAGGCCTCAGTGCCTCTTCCTTTACTGGCAACATTTCAGTACGCTGCTCTGAAATTTCCTCATCCATCAGCACATCAGTATGCTGATTTAAATTCTCTGTGAGACTATCAGTTAGTCCCTCCTCCACACCACCTGTTTGAAGAATGTCTCCTTGTTTTGGTTCACAATAATGAACTTATTCGAATTTCTGAATCATTCCTACCTCCTTACTTTTGTTTCCTGATTATTATTCAGAGCAATTTCTTTGCCTTTCTCTTTCAGCAACTCACCCTGAGTATAGATCCTCTGCTTTTCCAACTCTCTTCTCTGAAGATCTAACTTTCTATATAACTTAACAATCTCAACTGGAATAGAACTTGGAAATTTTACACAACTTTCCATACCTTCATTTGTTGTTGACCAATCATCAGATGGTCCTTCTTCCCTGCTTCAATATTCTGTTGAATATTTCCATGAGACCCCTCTCCCTTCATTACTTTCTGAGATCTTGCTATGTCAGCATCATTCTGAATAGATTTCAGATTCAACTCTTCTTCTTTAACAAGCTTCAAAGTTTGTTCAACACCCTGTGGTGTACCTGTAATCACACACAAATAATTAGTCTTAAAAACATAAGACCTTGTGGTCTCACTGGATGCTTCAGTCGATATCTCTCTTTGCTGCTCTAAATCCTTCATTTGATTCAGTTCTTCTGTAGATTTCTCTTCTGGACGGCATTCTTTGCAATGCTCCAAAAACAGCTTCACAAGCTCTGATACCAAAATGATGCCGGGGTTCTGCTAGAAAGCAGATCCTGGCATATAAGAAACTCACTGCTTCAATCAACTATGAAAATGCTCAATTCTTCTATAAAATAAAACCATAAAAACATTCAGTTTAAATTCACATGAAGGCGAAAAGAGCGATACAAATCAACTACAGATAACAATATCAAAATTCTCTGGCCAATTATTACATTGGGCGGCCTCTTGGCTCTTGGCCCTTCAAACCATTCCTCACTCTTTCTGTACTCCTCACTCACTCAGCTCTTCGACTATGTATCTTCCTCGCAAAAACACTCACATTTATACATAAATAATGAATTTAATTCCTTCCAAAAATCTCTCCCCACAAATCTCAACTATATCTAATTTAGATTCATTCTAAGTGTGGACTCAACAAAGTCCCGTACATAGAATTCCTACTCCCTAAATTTGCTACCTAATTCACTCATATCCTATTAATTATTAAAAGAATATATACAATATCCTCACCTTTACATTTTCCCCTCTTAAATTATTGAAATTAAAAAAAAAAATTAATAAAATAATAAAAAAACCTTAACCCCTATTTTACACAAATGAATAATTAAAATTGAGCTTGATGCTTTTGCATCAAGTGGTCGGATCAACAGGGAAGCTCAACAGATACTGAGGGACGCAGAAAACTTTATTGGGACTCCTAGGAATGGGAAGAGGCAGCATAGACCCCCAGACAGGTACCAGGCTTTGGTTGCTCAAGTAGAGGAACCTTCCAGCTTCCAGGAAGCTGTTTAGCACCAAGTATGGGTAGATTCCATGATAGAGGAGTATGCTTCTATCATGACAAATGATGTCTGGGAAGTTGTGCACAGACCTCATAGCAGATCAGTTGTTGGATCACGATGGATCTACAAGATCAAATACGCTGCAGATGAAAGCATAGAGAAATAGAAGGCAAGGTTCGTGGCAAAAGGGTATGCTCAGAAGGAAGGCATTGATTATGAAGAGACCTTCGCAGCAGTTGCCAGATATACCTCCATGTGGACTGCCATATCCTTAGCACTGCAAATGGGATTGGAGATTCATCAAATGGATGTCAAGACAACGTTCTTGAATGGAGAGATCGAGGAAGAGGTATATATCGAACAGCCAGAGGGTTTTGTGACTCATGGTATGGTCGAATAGATAGCTATTTGCAAAAAATGGGGTTTGTCAAGAGTGACGGAGATCCCAATCTCTACTATTTATTGTAGAGGATGAGCCATTAGTATTAGTACTATATGTAGATGATTTGTTTCTCACTGGATCATCTAGGCTCATCAAGGATTGCAAACAGAATCTAGAGGTTGAATTCGACAAGAAGGATTTGGGCTTGATGCATTACTTCCTAGGAATGGAAGTTTGTCAGAAGAATGGAGATATCTTCATGGGGCAGGAGAGGTATGACTTGGAGATTCTAAAGAGGTTCAAAATGCAAGAGTGCAGGCCCATGGCCACACCCATGATCACAAATTAGAAGAATATAGATGCATAAGAAGACGCAGAAGTAGACCCCACCTTATACAGATAGCTCATCGGGTCATTGATGTATCTAGTTAACACCAGACTAGACATTTGATTTGCTGTCAACACTCTTAGTCAGTTCATGGTGGAACCCGAAAGAGTGCACTTGGTAGCAACAAAGCACACCCTAAGGTATGTACGAGGAACAATTAGATTTGGTATAAGGTATGGCCAAGGAGAGGATGTCAGACTCGGTGGATTCATAGATGCAGATTGGGCAGGAAGCTCACTGGACAAGAAAAGTACCTCTGGGTATTGTTTTAGCATTGGATCTGGAATGGTGTCCTAGTGCAGCAGGAAATAGAAGTCAGTAGCATTGAGCACCGCTGAAGCAGAGTACATGGCAGCTAGTACAGCTACATGCAAATCCATCTGGCTTCAGAAACTTCTGTCGGTCTATTCAGGAGCAGGATGGAGTCGACTAGCATTTACTGTGATAATTAGAGTTGTATCAAACTCTCTGAAAATCCAGTATTTCATGATCGGTCTAAACATATCGACATCAAGTGTCATTTTATCAGAGACTTTGTTCAGCGTGGGGCAGTACAACTCCAGTACATCCCCACAAGAGAACAGACAACATATATACTCACTAAAGCTCTAGACAGGATTAAGTTCACTCAATTCAGGGAACAGTTGGGTATGACTAAAAATCCATTTCAGTAGTCAATGGATCTTCAACGCAGTTGAAGGAGGGAGTTGCAGTACAGTAGCAGTTGGTAGGAGCATGTAGAGTCAACAACGGTATAGTTGCAACATTTGTGCAGTGTTGGTGAGCAACATCAACAACACAGCAGTAGATTTTATAGAAGTCAGAGCAGCACATTGAGTTGTCTTGCGAGAGCACTTTCCTCGCTAAGAGGTTGTGTTCATTTATGGTAGCATCGGATATGATCTAGCCTTGTAACTTTGTATATAGGCTAAGACACATGTATTCGTTAATACCTAGAAAGAATTTGGAAAATTCCACTTAGAGATGGTTTAATTAAATTAATTAATCATTTTTTAATGTTTTCCCAAGTCTAAACTTAGGGAAACTGATTAATTGAACGGTATTAATTAAACTAAGTGTGAATCTTCTAGATAAAGTCATGGATCAGCTCCAAGTTAATCTTAGCCCTTCATTATGTTTTAATCTTGGCCGTTGAAGGGTGAACGAAGGATTATAAGAAGGAAGGTGAGGGGCCTATGGAAAACACATCATACAGAGAAAGAATCTAGAGATCGCTTTCTTTAGCCGAAGGAAGAATCGAAGTGATTCTCGATTGCAGAGAGGGGAAGGTGAAATATTTAGGAGGGAGAATTTCTGAAGGATAGAGAGTACAGGAAGAGAAGAGAGAAGGGAGCCATAGCAGCAACATAGAGATAGCCAAGCAGCAGTTACGTTGGGCCAGCGCAGAGCAGCAGAGGGAGTTTCGATTTTAGTTGGAGAGGCAACCGAGGGTTCATCCAATATCCAGAGGGCATTTCTAGAAGGGGAGAAAACTCTAGTCTCACACAGGAGTGAGCATCGAGGCAGTCATAACAAGCTGCAGCAACAGTGACAGCGTGAGGGACACAGTCACTGAGCAGAAATTACGCAGAGCTTCTCAGTGTGGGTGAAGGTCAATACTGAAACTTCATGGTGAAGTGAGATTTGCCTCACTAAGCCTATTCTCATCAGATTTCTTTAGGTGATTGATTGATAATTACAATCACACATTTGTACTCCGAATTTCTGCATAATAAAGAAATCCTCAGATTTGCTACACCAGTTTTCCCGAATTGAGTTTTTCCGGGGACAATTTAACACAATGAAATGTTAAATAATTGTGTTTGAAATAGAAAAAATTTAATAAGTAGCTGTAGTAGAATTCTACATTATAGAATTTTCACACTAGAAGCTTCCTTGTCCTTCTTCTTTTGAGGACAATTGTTGGCTAAGTGTCCAAGTTCGCTACATTGGAAACATTTGATCTTTGACAGATCACGCTTATTTTTCCCTTGCTGCTTCTTCGACGCCAGGGCTGCATATTCCTCTTCCTCCTTCCTCACCTTGCTCGAACCGGTGTTGTACTGTCTCTTGGTCATTCAGCGGATCTCCTCTTGTCGGAGGATCACCCACATATTGTCCCAGTTAGGAAGATCCACTCTGCCCAAAAGACTTTTGACAAATGTTTCCCAGTCCTCTGTGATAGCATTTAGAGCAGTCCTCACCATGACATCACTGTCTACCTTGACCCCCATGCCAGTCAGCTGATCCCGGATCGACTGCAGTCTGAATAGGAAAGGATCGATTTTCTTTCCCTTGGACATCATAAATAACCTCAGCTGGCTCTCCAAAAGCATCTTCCTCTGGACAGACTTCCCTTGATACAACGTGGTTAAAGCTTCCCACATCTCATGAGTCGTCGTCTTCTCGGCTATGTTTGGTACCACATGATGAAGCGCTTGGCATGTGCTGTTGCTTCATTATGTTGTGCCAGGATTTTCACATTGCTTTGTGTAGCCAAGACTTTCTCCACATGCTCCCTCAAGCCATATGCCCCCAGGACTACCTGGATTCTGGCCTTCCAGATAGAAATGTTGGACAGGTCGTCCAACCTATCCTGATCACGCAGTCTGTGTGGCGCCATCTGCTCAGAAATTTGTCGGAACAGATCTTCCTCTCTGTTAGAGACTCAGATCTAGGGTCCTTGGCGAGAAAGGCACCCTCTGCTCCCTATGACAACTGATTTCCTCTTTGGAAATCTGCCAAACACAACGAATAAGCTCTCTTCGATCACCCTACGATCAATCTTCAGATTTCTTTGGCATTGAAATCTATTGAGAAGTTGTTCTCCTTCCGCTCTTTGTCAACTTAGCTTAGGCTTAATTTTGCACTGGCAGAATCTTCACCCCACTAGCAACTGCTGAAGATCCGCAGCTCAGCTTCCGGTTCACGACACTCTGCACAACAATCAAATTTTGGACTGTGTCACCCTGGCTGGAATATGCGTGAGCAGATTGGCTCATCGTAGCCTCTGCGCAATGCAGGATGCTCCTACGTCCCTCTGGCTGTGTTGTCTCTGCATCCCTCTGGAAGACTCTGCGTTGTCTTTGTGTCACCCAGCTGGGATTGCGTCAGCCCCTACGTGGCTCTTGCTGCCTCTGCATCCTTCTGCTACTGTGCTGCCTTCTTCGGTTTATCTGCTGCTCCTGCTGCTTTCTACAACACAAATTTCTTCAGTCGTCTTGCTGGAGATCCAGCTTGATTTGCAATCGCTTTGATACCATGTGAAAATTTTTGAATTTACTAAACAAAAACCCTACTATTAAAGCTATTAATTTGAAAAAGTCAGCATTGACATCAAAGTAAATGCAGTTAACAACCTACACATACAGATCAACTACTAAATAACATGCGCATGGACAAAGTGACACACAAGGATTTTCTGAACAAATGTCCCCGGAGAAACCCAATGCGTGAAAACCGGTGATGCTAGCTTCTGGAGGGTTTTTATTATTATGCAGATTGTGTGTACAACAAATCTGGGCACCAAACTGGTTAACCCGACAGAGAAATATAAACGTTTGCAATACCTCTATCTCGGAGACAGAAAAATGGACTGATTCACACCCTCAAATGAGATTTACAGAACCCAGCTCCTTTCTGGGCTCTGGAAACCCCAGCACTGCTCTAAAGCCCTCTACGTCAGCGTTCCTAGCCTGCGTCAGCCTCTGCGCTACTCAGGAAGGGCCTGCGTCACCCTAGAAGGGGTTACGCTGCCCCTGCGCTGCCCTAATTGGGCATGCATCAGCCCTCTTGGCCTCCTGCTGCCTCTGCGCTACCCTTGCTGGGCTCTTTGCTAGCCTACGTAGCTCTTGCCTCTGCACTGCTCTGGATTGCTCCTCCTCTACCATCGTTGTACTCTTGGCCTAGGACTAGACCATCCCCCTTGCCAATACTGCCCCTCGTTGCAGTTGAAACACTTCTCTAATTTTTAGCAAGCCACGCCCTAAAATCTCAGCTTAGCTTTAGTGCTCTGCTAGTGTGTGTGTTCTCCAACTAACCCCAAGCGTTCTTCTTATACTTTTCTCGTTGGAAAAGCAATGACCGTGATCTAATCTCTAATCGACGGCTAAGATTAGAAGCTGTTTGATCCACGTCACTTAAGTCATTCTGATCACATGTTTAATTTAATTAACTTTAATCTTTTTAATTTTCCTAAGTTAGACTTAGGGTCCTTAATTAAAAAAGATTAATTAATTAAATATCTCTTAAACTTGATGGAATTTCTTCAAACGCTTTTTGGGTCTTAGAGATCTTATGTACTCTAGTCCCTCCACAAATTTTGGGAGCTAGATCACATCTGATGCTACCCCTAACCCCGAAATCTCAACACGTAGTAGGTCGAGTTGGCCTCACTAGTCCACGGAGTGGATCTGTCAGCGCATCTATAAACATGAAAATCCGCCTTGGCTCAGACAGATCTGGAACCATCACTGACAACCTCAAGAATTATGAAATGTATGTTTCAAGATTCCCCATCTACTTGACCTTGGTCAGCTCCCCAAAATGCTCTTCAGGATCCCTTCGATCAAATTTTTCCAGCACTCTCCTGGTAAAGTCATCATATGTTGTCACCCCTGCGTCACCTAATGTAGTCATCCCATGAAACCACTAGTGATGGGCTTCTTCATCCAAGTGTAGCGCAACCACCTTGATGGCCTCCAACTCTGTCATTTGGTTAAGTTGGAAATAGACGTCTAGCTTCTCCACCCATGCTTTAGCTGAGCTCTTCGATGACCCATTGAATGTTGGAAGAAAAAGTGTGCCCACAGTACGCTACAGGTCACTCCCCTACATGTACCTTCCTCCTTTGACTTGGCCCTTGGGTCTGTTGTTGTTCTTTAACTGGCAAAACTCATTGAAGGTGATAGCTCCTCCAAACTCCGTCCCATTGGACTGATTCTTTGAAAAGCATTCACCATAGTGAGCCACCTCTGGCTCTTGCTGCCCTCCTGCTCCTGAAGATAGGAATGTGGGAATGGTGGAGCGTACATGAGTGTGTGGTACCACCTGGTGTGTAGTGTGACGATCGGTCTGGTCGTGTGAAGTGCCAAATCCTTCCCCGATCTAGAATTCCCTTATGTTTGTTGTCTTTGCTAAGCTTCTGACCCATCTCCTCAATCCTCTTGGAGAGGTCTTGAACAGATTTCCGAAGGAGGTATGCAAACTCTTTCTCCTCATTCCTTCCGTCATCCCTATGTGCCATCTCTTCCTCTTCAACCTCCGAAATGCTGTCAACCTGGTCAGGAGTGATTTCAAGCCTCCTTTCCCTGCTTCTGTACCTTTGTCTCCGGTAGGTGACGTTTTGCCTATCTTTCGGTGCCATGTACTACATGCTCCAAAGGCTGAGCCAAGTCTACAAGCTATGATACCACTGTAATATCACCAAATGGGGATTAAAAGTAATAAAAGTGAAAATAGATATTTAACTACAACAAAATAGGAAACACCATTAAACACACATAAAATGAAGCCAAATCCAGCGCTAAGCCATTTTATTATATTTGTTGGAAAGAGTACAATAATGGTGCTTAGAAAGATAGCACTTGGGCCTGCTCTAGGAAGGTTGAAGAACAACTCTAAACCATACAAAAATCTCTGCTAGAATGTGCTCTACGTGGCTCTCCCTCTGCGCTACAAGTCCTAGAAATTGCCGCTACTGCTCGCTAAATTCAGATTGTTGTTTGGCCTAGCTCCTGTGCTCAGAAAATTATGGGAATTGGTCACCGGACTCCTCTCACTAGACACACAAAAACTCGTGAAGGGTTTGCAAAAAGCTTGACCCCTGAAAACTACCCCTTTGGGCTTGGCACGATGATCTGCTGGGTAACTTGGCCTCCTAGTTGAATCTGTTGGGAAATGCCCTTGAAATGTCACCAAAATTCTCAACTCCCTTCTTCTGACACTCCTCCTTCGCTGGACTGCGCAATCACTGTGCAACTTGGGCTGTCTCTACGCTGTCCCGAAGGTGTTAGGGTCTTATAATAATAGGATTTGAATTGACTATGATTAGTCTTTTAATATTGTACATACTTTTTCTTTCTACAAAATTGTTTTCCCATATTAAAAATAAAAAAAATGTAAAGAGGGTGAAGTCCTAAAAGAAAAATCAAAGGACTAAAATAAAAAGATCAAAAAAGAATATAAATAATGAACCCCACCAAAAAGAGATAAAAATAGATCATGAAAGTGATGCAAATTCAAATGCCACTACTTTTTACTTTACTTTGCAAAATAAGATTGTGTGCAGCTTGTAAAAAATGCCACAATATATGATAGTCAAACAACTTAATGTTGACTTTTTCATGCTTTAAATTTCATGATTGATATATAGAGAATAAAGATCTAGCCAAACTGTTTAATCTTGGCAGATCAGTAATTAGGTAGAGAATAATAATGAGCTCAACAGTTTAATCTGAGCCATTGGAAGTCATAAGGTTAGAATTAGATAGTTTGTTGTTAAAAGAAAAATAAAAAGGGTCTGCAAGCTCAAATGCACCCATGTAAATGAAGAAAAAATGTTAGGGTAGATGATGGGTAGGCAGAAGAGGTTTTCACAAAGCATGGATAGCAGAAATTGATCATTTCATATTTACTAATTTCCCTTGTAAAAATACCCCTTCCCCTTCATTTTACTTTTTTCCATTACACCACTCATTTTTCCCTACAAAAATCCCTTTTCCTTAGTTAAAAAGCATATTACATTTGGAAAAGTAAAAAATCCCTTTATTAACTTTCCTTTTCATTCAAAATAACCCCTAAAATACACTTATCCTAAGTTTAAAGTTTAAAATGATATATCGGGTCCCACTATGAAACATCCCTCCCCAATATTAGTTTTTACATTAAAACTTAGTATATTTTATATCCCGCACATATTAACATTCCACTATATATTATTAACCCCCGATATATATATATATATATATATATATATATATATATATATATATATATAGATAGTTAAACCCGTATTATATTAATTCCCTTTATATGTATTTCCCAACCCCTTATGTTAATTAATATATAGTCTTATTATATCACCCCGCCTATATGTATTTCTGGGCCCACTCATTATAAAACCCAACCATTGTATATTTATAAACCCTTTGCATATACATAAAACCCATCGCATTGACTTAAAACCTGGGCCCCACGCCTATCAAATCCCCGACAGATCTCGCTCATTCGCCCATTCGTCTGATCGTTATTCCCCAGATCGAATGGCTAATATCTTTTATCGCATTCCCGAATGCTCAACTTTTAACATCATGCAGAGCTTGCGAAATAAGTGGTTTTCACGTCCCAGCTCCATGCTACATGGCCTCCTTTCATTGCATCGCATCCTCCAAAATAATATTGTCCACTCGCCTTTGCCGATGCGAAAACCACTCGCTTGTTTATTCCGCCCGTTAGGAAAACCACCGCTCCCATTTAAAATTTACCCCGCGCATTAAAGTGTAATCAACGCTGGTTAAAAACACATAAGACCGCCCTTTGCAGCCTTTTTTCACCATTTTCTGTTATAGTTTGCGGAGAAGAAGACTGCCGACCTATTTCAAAGCAAAGATTACTCTGTCGACCTGTTATTTAGCCTTTTCACAACACAATTCAACACTCTTTGTTGCTAAAGACACTGCAGAACCAGTACGAGGCTCTATAAAGACTAGCATAGCCCTTGTTGCCTCCAGACCTTTATGCAAACAGAAAAGCTTCGTTTTTCCAGGTATTCTTGAAATACCAAGGCCTGTACTTATAGCAAGAGAGTAATAAGTTAATTTAAACAGTTTAGGACCTTTGCAGGCCATAAGAAAAGAAACTGTTGCTTCCCAAACCTCTTTTTGCAGACCCTAGTCATCTTTTCACAGAATTCCCAAGGCCTAAGACTATTCTTGATCATAGAGATTAATTATTTGATCAATTGAAGCATTGTAGACCAGAGGAAAAGCCGTTTTTTCATCCCAAACCCTTCTGCAGACTATAAAAATCTTTCCACAGTATTTTAAGGGCCAGATCCGATTTCTTGAATCAGAGAGTAATCAATTGATTAAAATTAACAAAACAAATGGCTTCCCAAGGTATTGTAATAGTTAATCCATTACAACCTCCAGTTGTTGATGTGGAACATACTCCCCTTGTAGACAAAGACTTGAAAAATTAGTGACCCTGTCACTGAGTTTAACCTCCTTGGGCTCCACTGCTGGAGCCATGACAGTCAATTGACCAAGATGATGAGGTTTTCCTTTGGGAATCCAATTTTCCCAAGTATAATGTCCCACAGACCTTCCAGTGTCCAGAGGTTATTAGACTTTGCCAAACTTGTTATTTCCCTGACCAAAGAGCCTTGGTGACCCCTGGTAAAGAGATTTTATTCACCATCACAACTGAATTAATAAATCAGATGCTACAAATCCAGCCTAGGCCTAATGAAGTTCCACTGTCTATTGAGATCCTTACCAAGTTATATTTGAATTTGGACTTCCTCAAGAGGTTCCAGATATTCCAAACATTCACTCCCTCATCAGTAGAAGCTCCCAGGACTAGCCATCCTTATCTGGCAGCTATATTCTCTGAGAGAACTAGGCATATCATCAAAATGTTGTCTTGTATTTTGGGTTATTTCACTGATGAGCATGTTGATGCATCAGTGTTAGGTTTCCTTTCTATTTTTTCCCCTGGTTAGCCTCCTGCTACTATATTCAATTTTTCCCAGTACCTCTCTGATTCAATCCATGAACAACTTGTTAAAATGCCTGAAGAAGGTGTCTTCAAGTATTCATCTGTTCTATTCCACATGTTCTTATACTTTCAATCTGAAAGATTTGCTATCAACCTTCAGAAACTGGATGTTGAAGGTAATCCATAGTCAGTGATATTTTGGACTACCTTAATCAAGAAAGATTCAACAGATTTCACATATACAAACTTCATTGACACATTCATACATCCAATTGTCAACATGCTGAGCAACAACATTCAACCAAGAGATGATATAAAAAAGGTCTTACAGTTATCAGAACATAGTAGGACAAGAGGTTGGTACCTTTATCAGAACCACATAGAGATTAGGGTATATGGATCTAATATTTTTCCATATAAGCTGCCAAAATACCTCCCGATGAGGTTGTTTGCACTTGAATATATCAGGCAGATCCTTAACTCTGATGGAATAAATTTTTGTCAGCTAAAAAGAAGGCATAGTTTAAGATAAAGAATCAGATTGGTCCTTTTATTTGCAATAGTAGAGATGCAGGTCAACAAGTAGAAAAATATTTGCAAGAATTTAAGTTTTGTCAAAGTTTCCAATGGTATTATGATCCTTTAGGAGCTATAAGCAAGTTAAGAGTCAAATTTAAATTAACTCCTTATGTACATGAATCCAAGCCAGACATTGAGAAGTACTCCAATTAGTCTAAATGGTTGAAGAACACTTTGAAAGAGGTAGAGAAGCAAGGTGATACTAATTCCACCTTGCAGACTCCAGCCTCACGATAGGAACTCCAAAAGAGTCAGAGAAGAGCGATCATACTCGGCGTAGACTACCACTGAAACAAAATTCAAATTGATGTACAGGAAGAAGCCCAAATTAAATCCTGTAGAAGAACAAGTTGAAACTATTGAGACCATAGATACTGATACAGTGGTGAAAGACAATGCACCTCCTGCAGTTTCTGAAGAAACTCACCAACCTTCAATATCTAACAATCAAATTATTTAGAAGCAGCATAGTGTTGAAGTGTCTTCATCCAGTAAACCAGAAGATAAAGAGGGTGATATTATGCAGAAGTATAAGGAAATCAAGATCATGAATGAGGCATTAAAAGCAGATACTTATACCCAATACTGGAAACAAACACTAAGTGACCAAGGCAGGTTACTTTCAACATTTGACTACAAGACCAGAAAGATGCAGATGACTTTCTTACAGAGCACAGTAAAGCATCCTAAGTCATCAGTAGATTATAAAAAAACATCATATGAAGTTCAAGCAAAAGATATTCATGCTATGGACCAGATAGAATTTCACAATCAAGCTGGTGAAATGTTGTATTCTACCATGACCAATAAAGCCATGAGTGTACAAAAGCGGCAAAACACTCTAGAGAACATCAAAGCTCAGCTAAAGCTAGAAAAAGCATCCTCACAGGCTAAAGATAATAGAATTAAATCTATAGAAGATTTGGTTATTGAAGTAGGATATGATCAAACAAATGTCAAAGTTGCAGATGAACTCATAAAGAAAAAGAATGCAGACATCGCTGCATTAAAGAAAGGGCTCAAATTGCCTCCTGAACATCCATAGGCCAAAGAAGTATTATAGGATGAAAGCCAAAAAGATGAGATGACGAACCTCATTCTTTAGTTAACTACCCAATTGAAAGAAATGGAAAATGAAATGGATAAGTTAGTGCAGGAGAAAAAGGTCAGCTCAGAAGAAATCCCTGTCGCTGTTATTCCTACAGTCATTACAGCTGTTCCTTCTACCTTAGCAGAATCATTGGCCCCATCAGTTCCATTAGCTACAACACTTCCTATTTCATCAGCAACTACTTTAGATATAGAGTCATTTACAACAAAAACTCAGCCTAATGATGAAGTAGGTAAACTAGTTAAAGCAATGCAGGAAATGTCAAACCAGACTAATGAAATAAATAGACTCAAAGAACAGTGAAAAAGTCTAGAGGATGAGAAGAAACTAGTTCAAATTATGCACAAAAATGAAGTACAGAAGACAAATAGATTGACAAAGAAATTGCAGAAGCTAGAGAAAGGGTTGACATTGAAAGAATCACTTGCACAAGCCAAGCAACAACTGTGGGCCAATATCATTGAATTTGTCAATGATATTTGGCCATCCATTCAGGTTATTTATGAGCAGAAATATCTAATCAAAGCAGCAAATGAAGCCATCCAGAAAATCAAGGAAGAACTTGGTAAGAAGCCAGAAGAGGCTAATGAAATCATTAAGTTTCTTAATTCCAAGAATAAACAAGAATTAGAGGAAATTGGATTTAGTGACAGGACGGAAACAATTCTTGAAGTTAGAAAGGGGATTTCTAAAAGAATCTTAATGGTCCAACTAGAAGAAAAATGTCAAAACATGGACCTTGCCATAACCAGATTCATGGTTAAGTTTGATATTTAAGGCAGAAAGGCCTACCAAATCCATTGGTTATTAATGATAGATTAATGAAGCAAGAAGATTATGATAAGAAAATCAGAGAAGTGGCAAAGGAGCAAGCCAATAATTCAACCATGCAAGGAATTCCAACAGGAAAAGTACTCTATAAGAGTTTTGAGAACCTCTTTTACCTACAACACAAGGTAAAACACCTATTCATTAACAAGCCTACATTTTCAAAATATACAGAGGCCGATGAGATATTCAAAAGGATGGTAAAAATCAAGTTACCAGATGCAGAAGATTGGGAGAAGTTCACCGACTTACTTTGAAAGTAAAAGGTAAAATAGAATAGTCAAATTAAAGTGAAAACATAGCAGTAACAGTAAAGAGTATCAGAGTTTAAAGTGTAATAGATGAAAGACAGATTTAAAGTCAAAATAGAAATGACAAAGCAAAGTGAATGCAGCTATCGTAAAAGACACTCCACATGAAGGAGACAACTTTCGTTGAGCAAACAGTCAGAGAGAAATCAGCAAAAGATCAAAGACAACAAACAACAAAATCAATAAAAGCAGGGACAACTTGCGTTAGTTAGATAATTGTCTCTATCTTCTTGCATGAAGATATTTATTTTTCCTTGAATAATTCCTAAGACAGTTTAGGATATTTGGTAAAAGCTTTTGTATAAATACTTCACATTTCGAAGTATTGTGTGTGGATTGTGGATTGCTAAACATTTCTATAGATGTATTGACCTGAACCAAAGGGTTCTTTGTACCATTTTCAAGTTAGCAGACTGGATTGAGCAATAAAGGCATTATATTACAGGATTCATGTGTTGGGGCACTTCAGTGAAGTACTCGCAATTGTTCTTTGTTATTATCTGAAGTTTTCACATACTTGCATGTTTTCTAAATCTTAATGTATAACAGGAATATTATTTCAGAACTTGTTTAAAAACACTCTGTCTTGAACTGTTATTTCATTTTCATGTTTTCTACTTATATCCAGATTAGGGAATTCTTAATTTCGACCTAGTTTCGATTGATCTCTATCATTTCCCTGATTATTCGGATCTGAGAATCCTTAATTGCTCTCTCATCCCGATTGAAACCATTTTCATCATCTAGCCTAAAGATTTGAATCAACTCAGCTACCTTGCCATGTGAACACTTCCTTTAGACTTTGATCCTGCTTATGTTGCTTGATACATACTCCATTAGCCCAATGGTAAACAAACCTACATCTATCCATCTGACTTAGTGATTCCACCACCAAACCAAATCAAAACCCAAAACCAATCAATCTTACATAACTAGCCTAAAATCAACTAAAATCAACAAAGTTAAATCATAAAGAGCATTAGGAAGGCTAGATCCTAAAGCTTAAAAGTAGGTTTGTGGTTACCTCTAATATTCTTTAAACCAAAAAGATTAATAACCCTGAGAATTATTGGAGAGATAACAGAGGGGACTGCGTACTCTTGCTGATATGGCTTTGAGTCCCCATCACAAAATGATGGAATCTACTCTCTTGAGTAGGCACTCGAAGTCCCTCGAGGCAGAGGTCAAGATCTCTGTTCGAAGATCCCTTGTGCTGAACAACACTGCAGACTTGGCTCAAC
This sequence comes from Pinus albicaulis, assembly GCA_034641835.2. Lineage (NCBI taxonomy): Eukaryota > Viridiplantae > Streptophyta > Pinopsida > Pinales > Pinaceae > Pinus > Pinus albicaulis. The sequence goes on from CM076577.1 coordinate 964,483,762, forward strand.
ATCTCAAGCGTTCTCAATCAATGAAGACAAAAAATTACTAGGTGAATGAATGATCAGAAATGAACTGCCTCTTCCCTTTTCTCACCAATAGCCCAGCGTCCCTCTTGGGCCTCACCTAGGACTGTGCTGCCCCCTCACTGGCCACTCTTGCGCCGCCCTTCCTTGGCCACTCTCAGCGCTGCCACTCAGCCCATCGCAGAGCCTTCTCATTGGCTCTCCAGGCGCCCACCTAGGAAAAATACTTTTGCTTGCTTTATTATGATTTGTGGGTCCCAGCCCACATTATTTATGTTTAGCATTAGGAAAAGCCAAAATTTGTCAAAATTTAATATTCCCAATTAGTTGACTTCTACTTGGGGATATTACACGTTCAGGGCCTCCAGATCGATGACCGTAGACTTCATATAGGGCTCGCTGTTGACTTCGATCTGGTTGTTCTTACCTTTATATAGTAGCCATAAGTGGGACCAGTTAGTCGCGAAGTATCCCTGCAGCTTGCTTGACCAATCTCTACTAAGGAACAACCCATATTCCTCGGGAATGTCAACAAACCCTATGTGAATGCATTGATGTACCCTAGAATCGTAAGACAACCCGATTATTACATTGTTCAACTCTCCTAACCCAAGAACTTGAGATCTATCCAATTGAATGATCTTAGCATCTGTCTTCTCGGGCTGGATGTTCAACTTTTTACAAACTGATAAGGCAATTGTATACATTGTAGTTGAAGATGTCAAATGTTAGAAGAAACGGGGTGGTTGAGCCTCTCGAATTTACATTCGCAACATTTACGATGGATTGGAGGTTAATAGAGGCTCAGGACTGGCTGGGTGAGCTAACCTTTGCGGATGAGGAAGGCCTACTGGTAGAGGATGAGGTAGCGAAGGATTTAATGTTTAATTCACGTTGGCTAGCTATCTTGGCAAGCTCATACAGCGAATTGTTGGCCCGTATGTTCATCATATCTTCCATGATGTTGTAGCCCCAATCTGACGTCGGGGTGCCTTCTCTAGATGCTTGTGGAATTGAAGTGGATTGGGCGAACTTAGCTGAAGTTTCGGGAATCAGGGAGTGGCCTTACCACTTATTGAAATATCTTTTGGAGTTTGGCTAGACAAATTCTTGGGAATAGAGGTCAACGATTGATTCGAGTTTTTTGGTGGAAGGTTCCTTCTCAACAACGCTCTCTTCTTCTCCTCCAATGTGGGGACTAGTACTGGCCCCTTACTCCTAAGGTTATAGGTGTTTGGTGGCTTAGGGGGCGGAGTGTCTCCTACTACGTTGGCTTCTTGGATGGATTGAACTTCTCCTTTGCAGATGACCTCAAAAGGTAGGACAATAGAACTCGTACTCTCATCAGGGGGAGTGGTTTCTTTCGGAGGATCTTTGGACTCTTCTTCGTCATCTCCAATGATCTGATCCTCAAGTAATTTGGTAACCACTGCAGTCATATTGTGTATCTATTGCGGACATGTTTTTTCTGAGTTGGCGGCTTGGTCAAAAGTGCAGTAATTTTCCATACCTGGCTCCTCTACATTGAAATTTGTATTAGAGCTCTGAGCTGACTTTTCACATTCCTACATGACTCTATCGTATCCTATCTTACTATGCCCAACAAAATTTGACATTAATCTAACAACTTGGTAATAAGCAATTCTAGAACATCTATGTGCAATTGCTCCGTGAGGTAGGTGCACCAAAGCTTGTACTCAACAACTATTGTGGTCAATTTCTGTTGTTCTTCATCATTCCTATGGAGACAGTCAAGGGGATCTAGGAAGAGAGTGTTCTTCTTGACCTTCATCTGATTTGATAAAGTTACCAGCTTGGTATACATCCTTACTGGTTCTTTCACATACTGGTTGATGTTCTCCTTTGTAACCTGTAAATCTTCCATGGCGGTGGCTCGTCTGAAAGGGTCAAGGAATTTCTGGATTTACTGCAGGATTTATTCTTCCTTCCTTATCTCTCCCACAACCTCGATAGAAGGAAATCCATGAACTTCAATCACAAACTCCAAAACACTCAACAAATGCTTGTAAAGTGCGAGAACCCGGTCCACATATCTAGCCAATTTATCCCGAGATTGGATCTTAATGCGAATCTGGTCCTTGTCATTCTGTGTAGTAATCCAATCCTTTATGAGAAGAGTCGCAGGTGCCTCTGGATACTTGTTGGTCCATTTATGAATACTGTTAATGGTTGTGGTGGCTTGCTTTATCAAGGCAGTCTTTTCTTTCATGTCAGTTTGTATGGCCAGGAAGCATGACACAGTTTGATGTAGTGTTAACATTGTTGAATTTCCACGACCTTGGGTCTAGGTTAGAGCCTTAAAATCACTGACACTACCAAACCAATAATCTCAACCATGAACTACTTTGCACAACGGAAATATAAAGCAGTAAATCGCAGATGGACAAATATACACATTTTTTCAACAAATTAGAATAATGTACAATCACCAATCTTCGTTATATTAAACCAAAATCTGAATATTACGACAATCTATGGTATACAAGGTACAACGACAAACTAGATTTCTTATCCGTCCTGCTGGTCCTTTGCTTCCGTACTGCTCTCTAGTGGTGCCTTAGTCCATCAAGGCTACCACACATCGAGACTCCATGAGGGCTGCCACCTAACACTACTGCAAGTCAAGTTTGTAGAGTGTAAATAGGCTGATCCAATTTTCTCTTTGGGTAGGCCTAATTCTCGAGCTCCAACTTGCAGGCTAGCAGACACTTTAATCCATCAAAGTGCTGCACTTCGGCACCAACCTTCACCCAACCTTTATTTTCTCTTCATCATGTCAAGATAGCTTGTCTAGAGCTACTTTGGGTAGCCAGCACACTGCCCTCCACCAGATCAATGGCACCCAACACTACACTGTCGCTTCTACTCCTAGGATGGACTTTTCGCCACCACGGAAGGTCCTCCACAAGGCACCAACAGGTTGCAACAATAAATGATCCAAAACTGATCTTAAACTACGATCCAACACCTACAAACATTCACCAAAATAAATACCCTTGTCCATTGTTTGAAGTCTGCTCCACTGCTCCAATCTAGGGCATCATCACAGTGCCTTTTCCAGCCCTTACTTTTGCCTAGATTTGCACCTAAGGACTACGACTATCCTTTAGTGAGAGGTTCTCCCTCCATGTTGAAACATTTAGGCAGTTTCAAGCCCTTAACTCAGACTTGCCACCCTTTTATTACAGCAGTGGTCTAAAATACATTTAAACAGGCCTGCAACAACCTCTTTTGAGGGTTTTCCCACCTCAACAAGCCCTCAAACAAACCCCTCTTCCTGCGTCCCTCCATCAAGGCACTGCGACCCTCACTCCAGCAACTCGATGCTCTTGAATTGGCTTCAAAATAGCCCTCCAAACTGTGTTGGTCCTATCCTCCTTGCTACAACCTAGAACATATGTATCCTCTCTCCAACGAGCTCTTTGTGAGGTAAGTGTTTCACAAATGGATTCTCTAAGTGCGCCACTTCACCCTTTATTTATATAAAGGGTCTCCACGAATTTAAGAAGATACATATCTATTGGCTTATTTTTACATCAAGCATACATTACTTGAAAACCAATAATTACTTGCCAACTTCAAAAATTCATTTCTCCTCAACGACAACTCGGAACCAGACGGTTCTTGTTTCGTTAGAATCGTCCTTTCGAGTACTATCATCCTCATCCATCACATGTCGAAAACTCATCATGGTTTTGGCCCAAACATCGATGGGTGAAAAACCCCATACTTGGGTTCCAAGCCCACAAGTAGCCCTTGTGGTGCTTTGCTCTCCAAACCTTGAACCCTAGGGCTTGGAGTACCTCCCAAGCTACACAAATCAACAAACATTTCTTCATAAACAACGACCATGGCTTCTCTTAGGGTCTCAACCTACTCCCTAATTGAGGCCAACAATTCCTTCGTGCTTGAGTGGGCCATGCGTAGTGCTTTATTCTATTCTTCAATCCTCTTCCTACCTTTCTATGCTCTAGCAACTCTTTGTTCGGATGCATAAAGCTTTCCCTAGAGTTCCGCAATCTATTTTCTCATTCTTCCCACATTCAACTTAGTTGCGGTTACAAAGTTGGTCTCGGCTGAAGGGATCATCTTGGGATTTATAGTGGTGTCCGGGAAGATCTCCTTCTCCGTTGTCACAAACAAAAGCTCAACAGGCTTCCTAGAATAGTATTTCCTCCTGTCCTGCATAACCTTACGATTTACTTGGTCAAAGATAAGTCTTGTTAGGTCCAACAATTCCTCTTTCGCCTCATCGAGAATTCCCAACTCCTTAAGGGGCAGGTGGCATCCGGTGATGGGAGTGGGTGGAGGAATGTCTATCAGAGGAAGTTCAACCTACACATTAAATTCCTAGTGTTGTTGTTGTCGTTCGAGATCTTGTTGGGCTTTCGTGTCGACCTCTTCCTGCTGTCTCTTCAGTTCTTCTTCCTGCCTTTTCTTTTCTTCTTCGGCCTTCTTCTTCTGTTCCTGTTCTATTCTTTTATTGTTCTTCCTCTTCCTGCTTTTTCTCGATCTCTTCTTCCTGTTTGTGTTTCTCTTCTAGCTCTTTGTGCTCTCGCCTCTTCTTTTCTTCTTGCTCGTGGGCTCTTCGTCCCGCTTCTTCCCTTCCTAGTCGTTCTTATTCTTGCTTTTTTCTCCTTTCTTCTTCCTTCTGTTGATGCTCCGGATGATCCTCGGGTTAATGGTCACCTAATTTCTGTGACCGCCTTAGTTCTTCTTCTCTTTTCCTCTTCAACTCCTGCCTTTTCCTAGCCAAGGTCACATTTCTTTCTTCTAAAGTTCCATCATCCTCATCTTCCTCTTGTTTGCTTGGAGGGTCTTCTGATTCTTTACCTTTGTGCTTCTTTAATTTCCCTCCCATATTTTGTTGTTCTTTCTTTCTCTTGAGTGCTTATGACCTATGTTGTAAGCTTATGTTCTCCTGGGAATGCTCAGCTTGCTTGTCCTGCTTTTCTTATTGCTCGCTTGGGCTGAGTTCTCTGGCTACATTGTACCAATGCCTGATTTTATCTTCTTCGTGACACTGCTTGGTATGTTGGTATGACCAGTTAAAGTTAGCTTTCTTATAATGTGTTGCTAATATCCTTTTGGGGTCATACGTACGATGATTTAGTGTCACAAAATGAAATCCCTTCATCTCCTTGGCCTCTGCTTCAACTTCCTTAAAGCTTTCAACAGCATATGCCCCAATGGTGAGAGGGAAGGCAGGCCAAGGTTTTTCCTTGCCCTTATTGAGTGTCTTTGAGAATCCTGTAGTCATCTGGTAACATACCTCCTACAGTAGTAATTTTTCTGTGGCGAACCTGGGAAGTGCGTGAGGAGGTTTGTACGAGCCGAATACCTTGATGAACGTGCCCTCCTGGATGGGAAACCAATCCACTACTTTGGTAATCATCTCCATAGCTCTCTTTGACATGCAAGGAGGGTATTCTCAGAGGAGCAATTGGTACATAGGGGCGATGAATGATTCAAAGGCAAACTCTTGCACACTTTTATAGCCCGAATCCCAAAATATCTTATAATGTTGATGCACGGGTTTTGCCGCAGTTGTTGTTGAGTTATAACTCCAATTGTCGAAATGACACCTTGCACATACCTCATCTAACATGTATGATGCCATGTATAATTCTGATGGTTGATCTACCTCGGGATACTTCATTGCATGTTTGTTGGTCTTCAATGCAAAAGCAAGGATGCTTGCCCAGTTGAAGATTGTGCCTCTGGTGGTGACAACGTACATGATAGGGACCCATGTTCCGAGAACGATATCGATGTCAGGCCTCCTGTACAACCGATTCATCATTTCAACCAACAGTTGGTAAACTTTCCTAAGGCCTTCTAGCCTGTACACTTGATTGTTCTTTACCCGGAGCTTAGAAGGGTCTTGCCACCAAGACTTTAAAATGTCCTTTGTTGGTACAAGGAAGTATGAAAACCACTTGGTATTGAAGGTTTCTTCTTTTTGTGGCAACCTGTAATAAGCAACAATGTCTGCAAATGAGATAGTTGCGAAGGCCTCGCCTATATGGTTCCTTACCACCAACTGATCTGGGTCAGTATTCTATATAATCCAATCAATGGTCTCTGCACATGGGAAGACAAGCGGATGCAAGGCCACTTTGCGGAGCCTAGACCTCTTGACGTTGAGGTGTACTTTGTAGTCTTCTTAGTCCTCAGCGATATCTGGCTTAGAAAATTCTACATATATGTCGAACCAGGATAGTTTGGTAGCCTTATTGATGTTGCATGCAGTGTCCTTGTAGATAGGAGGTAGTGGGCCTTGGTAGCTTTCTTGGATACTGGATTGGGTACTGTTACGAGAAGGCTTGACTACTGGAGGTGCCATCTCTCCAGAGAAAAAAAAAATTGAAATGCTCTCGAGGTCGACGTCGCCTGGCATGTCAAACAAGCAATCCGATGATGAAAGAGACAACATGAATAATGTAAAACAAAAACAAATCATGAATCAAGGCTTCAGAGTACTGGGCAAAGTCTCAAGTAGGAGTCTTATTCAGAAGATGTCGCTGGGTCCCGCAGGTAAGGGGTCGGAAGAAAACAACTGAGCCAAATCGGTGACTTGGCGACTTGAGTTAACTGGGTCGTAGACTTGGGTGAGTCGCAGGATTATGTTAATCGCTAGGTCGCGTGTGTTGTAGGGGTAGATAGGTCATAGAAGTCACGGGGTTGCAGGTCGTATGGGTCACGTTGGTCACATAAGTTGCAAGTCGCAACTTTAGACCTGTTGCGGTTTTTGGGAGCGCGACTTGCCTTTCGGCTGGTCCGAGGGGAAATGAGGCTTGGGTTGCTGGTTTTGGGCCCTCTCTACATCCTAAAGCCTGAATCACTAGGAAAAAGTGGTGAATAAACCAAAAATTGACTAGATCGCTGAGGCAAAGGGGAATCTAGGTGGAAGAAAGACTAGCTAGATGCTTTTAGAGCCTAACTGAGTTCAGAGAGGTGGCCAAAACCAAATAAAACACTGCCCATAAGGGAAAGCGCAGGATCACACTGAAAAGGAAGACCAATACGCTATACTGCCAAATATCCTGATGTGGCTCACCTCAGGGTTGTTGCCAGTGAACACACTCTCAGGGGTCACTTTCCCCAATGCTCTATGAGGCACCCTGTTCTACACATACAACGCTGTATTGCAGGCTTCTACCCACAGAAATTGGGGCATATCTTGGTCATATAGCATCGCCCTCACAACTTCTACAATGATCCTGTTCTTCCTTTCTGCAACTCCATTCTGCTCTGGATTGTATGGAGTTGTCCATTCTCTCTTAATGCCTTCCTTTACATAGAAACTTGTGAAGTCGTAATCAATATACTCTCCACCATTATCTGATCGTAGCTTTTTGATCTCCTTTTCGGTTAAATTTTCTACCAAAGCCTTGAATTCTTTGAATCACTCAAAGACTTCATCTTTGGTTTTAAGAAAGTAGATCCATGTTTTCCTGGAATGGTCATCAATAAAGGTAGAAAAATACTTTGCACCACTGAGAGCATTCATGGACATTGGTCCGCAGATGTCTGAGTGTATCAACTCCAATACTCTCTTGGCCCTACTGCTGCTTCTTGGAAATGCTACCTTGGCATACTTCCCTAGTACGCACCCCCTGCAGACCTCATCTTTCCTTGTGCTGAGTTCTAGAGCTCCCATGACAGTCTTCTTGAGGATCTTCAAGGCTCCATGATATAAATGCCCCATTCTTTTGTGCCATAATTCATTCAAGTCTCTTTCATCTGTACTGTCGATTAGTGTCGTTGGAGACTCGAGTTGTAGCTTATACAGTTTATGACTCCTTACTCCAATTTGTGCCTTCCTTTTCCAGCTAGGATGTTTGACATAAACTTTATTTCCAATAAAGTATACATCGTAACCCTTGTTCTGACGCTGAGACATGGATAGTAAGTTCATCCCTAATCCTGGTACATGCAATACATTTGTGGACCGAAGCTTATTACCAACTTCTGTCTGTAATATTATGGTTCCTCTACCAACGGGGGTACATTTGGCCTTGTTTCCCATCGTGATCTGAAAGTTCATCTGCTCTTCCTGGTAGCTCGAAAAACATTCTCGAACTCTCATCATGTGAGCAGATGCTCCACTGTCAATATACCAAAGTAATAGAGAGGCCGTGCTTGACACACAAGCGAAATTCTCTTCTAGTTTGGATGTTAGAACTGACATGTCATGATCCCTCTATTTCTCCATGTGTTCTGGAGGAATGCGTGAACCCTTCTGAGCTGTTGTTGCATCTATGTCGGATCTCAGTTCCATTATAGAGCCTCCTCTTTTGTCTTTTGCCTTTAGCTTTGATACCATGTGAAATTTTCAATCTGAAAATACTACTGCAGTGATTGATTTATTTCGCCTACTTATTTATAATAAGTTATTTACAGATGCTTCAATAAATTTTGAATAAATACAACTGCAACATTCACTTTAAACTTAAAGCAGAATAACAAATAGAACAAGTATAACACAATAGAAACAACCACATGAACACAATTATTTTTTGACAACTATCCCTGGAAAAACACAATGTGGGAAAGCTGGTGCAGTAGATGAGGGTTTATATTAATCTTTAGCAGTGAAAATATTGTTTACAAAATATATGACGAGCAGATATTTAGCATACACGTGAGATGAATTTTCCGAACACCTCGGAAGAATTCCCTACACACGGTAGGCGATTCTCCTCGCTCTACGTGGCCCATCTACGCAGTCACTACGCTGGACTGCGTCACTTTGCACGGAGGGCTAGTGTTGCTGCTCAACACTTCCTCCTTTGCGTCTTCTGACTTGCTTCTCTTCGTCAGTGCTCACCTCTCCCTCCTCCTGTCTCTGCAACCCAGCCTTTACAACCTCACCCTCTGAAATCGAATTCTCTTACTTCAGAATTGATTATCTTCGGGCACTAAGAATGTGCTCGGCTTACTTTCCAAATGACCCTCAAGCCTTCTCTTATAGTCTTCTCGCTGATGAATCAATGGCCCAGATTATATCCTTAATCAATGGCTAAGATTAAAAGATGCCTTGATCATCATTTTCTGGAAGATTCACAGTATGCTTTATTAATTCCCTTCAATTATTTAATTTCCCTAAGTTTAGACTTAGGGATCACTTAAAAATAATTAATTATTTTAATAGAGCACGATTCGATTGGAATTTCCGCAAACGATTTATGGGTTATCTGGAATACCGATGTCCAAGCCTCTTCCCAAAATATGAGACTTGAAACACTTGCAATGCTACAAAATCAACAAGGTCGCAGGTAGCAGTGTTCAACTTCATGAAAGCTCATTTTGTGCGACCTGTGACTTAGGCAGAGGGTGAACATTAAGTCCTGGAGAATTGGAATTTTGAAGGGACCAAGTAGACTTGGCTTACAACTAGGATGTCGAGGCGGGGTTCAGAGGTAAGTGAAAGGTAGAAAATTATTGCAGGGGCCCCAAAATTTTCAAAGGGCAAATTTTGGAGGGTTGTTGGAGCGGCTACAACAATTGGAAATTCGCTGGTAGAACCTCAGTATCTCTGCTTGCCCTTGATTTAGGGTGAAATGGATCCTTGTGAGTGCGTCGTTCCAAGATCACGGGTCCCACTGACGCCTTTAGGTTAACCTTAATATTGATCAGAAGTTCCCTACTACTTTGACTTGGGCTATTAACCGCACAGACTAAAGACCTTCCCGATGACTCGAAATAGGGGTCCGGATAATGATATGTGCTGTAAAGGTTTTTGATATTTTGGTTATAGGTCTCTGGTGTTGCTTCGTTGCTAGCGAGCCTGAATGGTACCCGGATGGAGTCACTTCCCAGAAATCACAAACGTTCCCCAATGAGCCTGGACAGTACCCCGACGGAGTCGTTGCATTACCTCTTTGTGCAGGAAGGCTTTCTCAATCCTTGACCCCTTATTTAACTTTTATTTGTGCGCTCATTGGCACTTATTTATCGAGCATTTATTTTCCTGGGCGGTTGAGGGATCCCGACTTATTATATTTGCTAGAGAGGTTGTTTTTGGTTTTTCAAATACTTTATTGTTTTCCCGAAATATTTGTTGCTCGTTATGGTTTTCCTTCCCCTTTTTGAGTTAGTAGGATAAACCGATTCATTCAAGCTATATAGCCAAGTGAAAAGCAGGGTCTTACTGTTGAAAGATATGGTGCCATGGATAATCATATTTACCCATTGAGATAGATCTTCACACCTCACCCTGGTCGTGACTGTAGAAATGATCAAGTGCATGCACAAACAAGAGTACAATTCAGCCATTAGCATAGAGGCTACCCCAACACTAAGGTGTCTGATTCGGTCGATGTTCCAAAATTGTTTATTCAGGCTAGGATTTTACTAGTGAACTGAAATATAAAGAAGAGAAAACTATAGAACAGTGATGGGAAAGCAGCTATGAGAGCTACTAGGTGAAATAAAATTTCAGGTAATGGCCATTTTGGGGAAGGGGCTCGATCCTCACTTCTAAGGTCTGCAATTTGTAGGTATGTTGGCCAATCTTCTCCCTAACTTGAAAGGGACCAATCCACAAGGTGTGAAATTTTGTGTGCTTTACTTTGTCCTCGTGGGATTTATCCCATATTAGGACTAGGTCGCCCACATTAAACTCGTTATTGCCTACATAGTTCCTATCTAACCACCTCTTGATTCGGCTATGGTGAATGACAAACTTTTCCCTAGCCTTCTGCCTTTCTTCCTCTAGTTTGAGAAGGGTGTCAATTCGGTTTTTCATAGTAGGGCAGGGTGTACCTCGCAAAACTTGCGACAACTCAAGAGCGGGTAAGTACAAGCTCGATGGTAGAATGGATTCTTTTTTGTAGACAAGGAAATAAGGGGAGGTTATGAGAGATGGTTTTGGGGTTACACGGTCGGCCCACATGGCATTGGTTAAGGCATTGTGCTAGTTTCTTTGGTGTGACAATAAAGTTTTCTTGATAATGCGAATTAATTTTTAGTTGGTGGACTCTGCTAGGTTGTCTCCTTTGGGATAATAGTTAGCTGAGTGTTTCAAAACAACGCCGTTTTCCAAAGAGAAATGATATAACATTAAGGACGAGAAATAAGTAGGATTATATTACCTGGTAACGAATGCGCTGATTGACAAAATATATTACCTCTTTGTTGTTGATTTGTCATAACACGATGGCTTCCACACACCTCGTGAAATAGTTTGTATCCGTGAGGATTATACCTTTGGTTTTTTTATGAATCTGACACAATCTCTCCAATGACATCCAACCCCCACTGTTGAAATGGTTCTTCCACTGTTATAGATTGGAGTGGGGCGGCTGACTGAGATTCTCTTCCGCCACACTTTTGGCAAATTTATCATTTTCGAGCATATGCATGGGCATCCTTGAAAAGGGTAGGCCAGTAGAAACCTGCTTTCATAATCTTATGTGTTGTGGTATCGTCGGAATAATTGCCTCTTGCCAGTCCATCATGTAGCTCCTTTAACACCTGTTGGGCTTCGTAAGACTCCAAACATTTGAGTAATACGCCATTGTGGTGTTTATGAAATAGATTCCATTGTATTTACTGGCAATATGCAGGTTTGAGTCTCATAACCCTCTTCTGTTTCGTGGACATGGTAGGAGCCAGGGTCCCCTGTCCTAAAAATTGTTTTAGGTCAACATACCAGGATAAGCAGTCGTGAGCAGATGCGTGATCGTCGATACATCTCGATTTCATGGTCCCTAACAACCTGTGCCTCTTGACCGTGCATGACAACTTGAATTGAAAATCATATTCCTAGAGGCAATTCATCCAGTTAGCTATGTAGGGTTGAAAATGTTTGACTGCCATGTAGACCGCATATGCATGTTTATCCATGTCTGGGTAATTAGGCTCTGAACGTTGCAGACTAGCACTCATGAAGGATATGGGCCGCTCATTATTGTTGTCATCCTTCTGTGTCAACATAGTAGCCATGGACGAATCTAAAGCAAAAGTATACAAAATGAAATCTTTGCTGAAATCCGTGCTATAAAGAGAAGGGGCTTCAATGATGGATTTCTTGATACAGTCGAATGCTTCCTTTTCTCCCTGATTCCATTTGAATCCCGCATCCTTCTTTATCATATTTTACAAGGGATTGACGATTTGAGAAAAATTAGAAAGAAACTTACAGAGGAAGTTGGTTTTCCCCAGGAAAGACTGCATACCTCTCTTGATATTGGGGAGCGAGATTTCTGTGATAGCTTTCACGCATTCGGGATCGACAGCAAGTCCACTTTTCATTACAATTTTCATGAGGAGGTTATCTTTTGACACTGTGAATATGCTTTTCTTGGGGTTTAGCGAGATCCCGTACTTTCGACAATGCTCAAATATCTGCTTCAGATGATGGAGGTGATCTGATCTCCATTTCCAAAACACCGTGACATCATCTAAGTACACTGCCAAGCTTTGACCCATCAGTCCTCTGAAATGTTGCTCCGACATTGATAAGGCCAAAAGGCATGTGCGGGAAAGCAAAGGTTCCCCACTTCTTTATGAAAGTCGTCTTCAAACGATCTGGTTTGGCAACCAGCACCTGGTTGTACCTGAAGAAACTATCGAGCAAGTATAACATTTCAGAACCACATATCGTCTGAAAAATTTGTTCCATGGAGGGGACCAGACAGTTATCTTTATCTGAAGCTCGGTTTAGATTCTGAAAGTCGATGCATAACCGAATTTCACCTGACTTCTTCGATACGGGCACCAAATTCGAGACCCAAGTTGTAATATTCCCAAAAGGGAAAAAGACAACAATACAATCAACAATAGACTAAAAATTACAACAAGTAAAATCACGCCATTAACAAATGAAAACTGGAGCCAAAAACATGATCTGAGCCATTTTACTAATGTCGGAAATGAGTACAATAATGGTGCTGGAATGGGTGCACCTGGGCCTGCTCAAGGCAGGCTGGAGTACATCTCAAGTCAAGCTGGAATGTCTCCCTGGAAATGGCTCTGCGAGGCTTTGAAGTTGTGTTGCCTGCCCATAAATGTTATTGCTGGCTAACTTCGGATTGTTGGTTGGGCTACTGCCACTGCTCAAAAAATTTCGGGATTTCAATCACGGATTCTGCTCACGAAACCCACAATAACCCGTGAAGGAATTGGCCAAATATTGACCTTGGAATTTTTTCCCAATCAACAAGACAATTGTGTACATTGTAGTTGAAGATCTCAAATGTTAGAAGAAATGGGGGGTTGAGCCTCTCTTGAATTTTCATTCGTATCATTAACGATGGATTGGAGGTTAATCGAGGCCCGAAACTGGCTGGGTGAGCTAACCTTTGCCGATGAAGCAAGCCTGCTGGTAGAGGATGAGGTAGGGAAGGCTTTAACGATTAATTCACGCTGGCTGGCTATCATGGCAAGCTCATACAACGAAATGGTTACTCGTGTCTTCTTCATATCTTCTATGACGTTGTAGCCCAAATTTGACGTCGTAGTGCCTTCTGTGGATGCTTGTGTAATTGAAGTGGGTTGCGCGGACTTAGCTGAAGTTTCAGGAATCGGGGAGTGGCACTTACCACTTCCGAAGTATCTTTTGGAGTTTGGCCAGAAGAATTCTTGGGAGTAGACGCTAGCGGTTGATTCGAGTTGTTCAATGGAAGGATCCTTCTCAACAATGCTCTCTTCTTCTCCTCCAAGTTGGTATCTGGTACTGGCCCCTTACTCCTAAGGTTATAGGTCTTCGACGGTTTAGGGGGCGGAGTGTCTCCTATATTGGATTTTTGGATGGATTGGACTTCTCATCCGTGGATGACCTTAAAGATAGGGTAATGGAACCGATATTCTCATCAGGGGGAGTGGTTTCTTCCTGAGGATCGTTGGGCTCTCCCTCATCATCTCCAATGGTCTGATCCTCAAGTACTTTGGTAACCACTGCAGTCATGTTGTGTATCCATTGCAGACATGTTTTTTCTCAGTGAGAGGCTTGGTGAAAAGTGCAGTAATTTTCCATACCTAGCTCCTCTACATTGAAATTAACATTGGAGCTTTGAGCTGACTTTGCGGGCGGGCCGGGGGGGGGTTTGTTCCTGCTGAAGAAAGGTTTAGCCGATTTATTGCTCGATGAGTTGTTGCTAGTTTTCCTCTTCAATTTGGAGACTTCATTGGTTAATTGCTTCAAGGACTTGGCTAAACCCTTAAAGTAGAAAGAGTCCTTATCTTTATCATCAGACTTGCTAGTTGAGGTTTGGGACTTATTTGTCGACTTATACTCTTCTCAGGTGTCATATGCTCAAGCGCTCCTATGAATAGCAAATCCTTTTCTACGACCAGGGCTTCTGCGAACAAACATAACGATATCGCACGGTAGAGCCTTAGTGTAATAATCAATAGTGATTTAGTCATCAAGAGTCACATCTATTGGGAATTTATTCAAAATGGTAGTGAAATGTTGATTAAAGTAATTGACCTTCTCTTTCTTAGGGAATTTCAAAGTGCTTAATTCGGTAAGGAGCATGGATGGTGTCTTATCTTGAGATAGCTTCTCGAGGAATTTCTTTTTGAACTTGTCTCAAATCTGTATGGAGGCCACTGACAAAGAATGATACCATGTTGCTACTTTGTTTTCCAGTGTGTAAGGGAAAAGTCGACAAGCAACATTGTCATACTACACCCTCATCATGTGCAATGCTTGGTGAAAATTGTTGATATGGTCTTCAACTTTGTTCCCCTTTTCAGGATCAAAATTGGAAGATGCTTCTCAAGTTGCCGAGGCATGTCATGAAGCAAACCTCGGATACCCAAATGGGACTGGGCTATCTAGGCTAAAGTCTGGTGGTGGATAGCTCTTGGTTATGGCACTGGGCCATACTTTAGCCACACTTAGCACACCTGTCAAACCCAAGAGAAGACACCCTAGGAAAGGCTCTTTATACTTTAAAAAGAGAAAGAGCACCAAGATCAAGCAAGGGAAACCTCAACCTCCTTCAATAGTCCCCATCACCATCGATGAGTTAGCTAGCCAAAAATAAGAAATGGTACTTGGTTAAGGGAAGATTGAGGAGGTTACCTCCCCTAAAGTCAAGGGTAAACAACCTTTTCCACCCATAGGGAGGCCCACCACTTGAGAAGTCACATCTAAGAGGCTCAAGGCACAAGTTGCCTTGCTACAGGAGAAAAAAAGGAGCTACAAGCAAAAACATGGTTGCCACAGGAGCAACAGGAAATGCTACACGAAGGGGCAACCACATCAAAAGGGGAAGAAGAAGATCTCCAAGAACTCTAGGAGCCTGCTCCATAACCTGACTTTGGATCCCACTACAAATTTGTTGGGGGAGGTAGGATTATACCCGAGAAATTTGCAATACCACTCTCGTTTGAGTTGGAAAGGGAAAGATAAAGAACTCATAGATGGATGCAAATTGCAATATCCAAGAAGGTAGAAGATGTTGGCCTCATGGAGGAAAAAGTGCACGAAATGAGTAAGGAATTGAATAACTTAAGGATAAGGGAGTCAGTCATGAGGGGGCATCTACAAAAAAAAAAAAAAGAATCTAATGGAGCAGCTGCAGGGAAAGGAGGTACAACTTGCCACCATGGCAAGTTTGTCCATGGAAGCCATACAATGCAGACAACCATCCAAGTCCTATGCCATCTTACTCAAGGAGTAGTCGCTGCAATTCCAAATAAAAACATTAGCACAATATGCCTCTCTACCCTTCTAATACTACAAAAAGTTCATTGATTTTTGTTAGAAGGTAAGTATTGAGGACAAAGACAAAATGGCTGAGTTTTATATGCATAATATGATCCTCACAAACATGAACTTTTGGGACTCCAACTCAAGATTGGGGGACATGCAACTAATGGAACTAGCCTCTTCGTTGACCCATGAAGAAATATGAGCTGAAGAAGTGAAGAGGGTGATGAAAAAGAAGAGGAGGAGCCTTTATACATCAGAGCAGAGTTAGTGAGCCCCAGTGTTGTCATAAGTAACCACAACATCATCTCCACTGATCCCAAATTAGCCCCTCGGTACATGGCAACGTAGGAACAAGCTATGATGCACTTCGAGGACACCTTTAGGTTGTTGTTGACTAAAAGCTTGTAGACTTTCCAAAGGAGATGACACTCTGCCTCACAGTTTGCAAATCAGGGAGTATCACTCTCCTGAAAGGCTAAGGAATGCCCTATAGAGAACCCCATTCTACAAAAGGATCATGAAAAGGTTAAAGATCAATTGGATAGGGCTCAAACTCAGTCCTCCCTTACTATTCGGTCTACAAGAGAGAAGAGACGAAGCATAAGAACAAGGAGTGGATAGACATAGAAGCAAACGCAGGGTTCCATCCACATGAAGGCACACCATCTTAGATGCCTTGGGATGTTAGAGAGGTCACCAGGGCCATGAATGAACTTCACATCAGTGATTGAGTTTCTCAAAGGGTGAGCGACACCTTCAACATGGGGGTGATGATGGGTCCCATCAATAAGTATATTTTGAGGCCCATTGTGCTATCCTCCAACCCTTAAACTCTCTTTTTCTCACATTAATTTGCATTTTTAGCCATAATATGCTAAGTAGGGAGATTAAAGGGTGCTTGTCATATTTCATGGCCTAATGTGATTAATATGCAGGGAAAAGAAGTATTTTTAGCGATATTTACTATACAGGGGCTCGTTGGAGGCATCTAGAGAAAACTAGGAGGCTTGTCCACTACATTAACTCTCCAATTCGACTTTAGACCAAAGGTTCCTCTCCAATAGCTCGAAGTCCACTGGCAGCCGAGGAACCCAAGTGCATGTGAAGATCCAAGGGAACCAGATCCACCAATTTTGAGATTTTGGAGGGAAACAGTCCTCCTCCCAAGGGAGCTGCCCCTCAACCACTTTTTGTATAAATAAACAAACCTAAGGGCTCATTAGGATTTGAACTTTTGTTGGAGCTAGGGATAACTATTGAGAGTGAATATCTTGACAATGTTATTTTCATCTTTGATGTGATGTATGTGACTTATTTTCGCTTAATGGAAAGATTACTGTTGGCCTACATTTGAGTTAACTTTGGAGGGTTGAAACCCTTGGTTTCTGCCCAACCCAAAGGTTTTAGTCCCTATCTTGTATTCTTTTCTTATTCTTGTTCAAGTCTTTTTATTTCCTTCCTTGTTTAAGTAGGGATTATATTGCAAGATTGTAGATGCAGGTTGGACTACCACCTGTCTTTTGGGAAGTGTGGTTGAATACTCTACAACAACAAGCCAAAAACATGTGTTTATGATTTCTTGGAAATTACTAAGTTTTGGATTGAGAGTATTTTGCAAGCCTGGTTTCTGCAACTTAGAGGTTGACAACATTGATTTGCAAATTATATTAGATGCATGTTGTAGGATAGAGTAGATCTTGAAGTAATAAAATTCAACTCATCTTTTCCACCTTGATTTATCTTGCTGCAATATTGATCAGTAGATGCATGTTTTGATTATTGGTTTGCAGGGGCTGCAAAGTGACTATTAGGGGTTTTCACACTCATCCACATCCACTTAGGTATTTCCACCCTCGTCCCGGACATCTCATACTACTCTCAAGCTCTATCACCGAGATCATCCTTCCGAGGCCAATGAAGAACGCCGTGGGCATCAACTTTTGTGCAAGGTAGGCCTCTGAGGGGTGCTAGGCTTGGAAAAATGCCTCACACATCCCTCATTCAACTTCATCCACCATCCTCAACCTTCAAGACACCATCCTTGCACTCAAAAAGCTCTCAGACCCACTCTTGTAGCAAAACAGGCCTTCCCATAACACCGTGTAGTAGTCTTGTAGCACTACTTAAGTTCAACCAGATTTTCCCTAGGACCTTCACTCTTGCTTTTGAGGTTGAATAATGGCCCCCAACCTTTGATTTCATGATTAGGGATAATGGCTTAATAGACTACAGGGCGATGATATGAGAAAAGAGTAAAATACAACAAGCGAACAATTGGCATAGTGGTGCCAAGTTGAAATTTTCAATCTGAAAATGTTACTGCAGTGATTGATTTATTTCGCCTACATATTTATGATAACTTATTTATAGATGCTTCAGTAAATTTTGAAATAAATACAACAACATTCACTTTAATCTAAAACAGAAGACAAATAGAACATGTATCACACAATAGAAACAACCACATGAACACAGTTATTTTTGGACAGTTGTCCCCGGAAAAACTCAATGTGGGAAAACCGGTGTAGCAGATGAGGGTTTATATTAATATTCAACAGTGAAAAGATTGTTTATAGAATATATGACGAGCAAATATTTAGAAAACACCTGAGATGAATATTTCGAACACCTCGGAAGAATTCCCAACACACAGTAGGCACTTCTCCTCCCTCTACATCACTCTGCATGGCCCCTCTGCGCAGTCACTGCGCTGGACTGCGTCACTCTGCGTGGAGAGCTAGTGCTATTGCTCAGCACTTCCTCCTCTTCATCTTCTGGCTGACTTCTCCCTCCTTCTGTCTTTGCTGACTTCTCCCTCCTTCTGTCTCTACAACCCAGTCTCTATAACCTCACCCTTTGAAATCAAATTCTCTTACTTCAAAATCGATTTCCTTCGGGTACTGAGAATGTGCCCGACTTGCTTTCCAAATGACCCTCAATCCTTTTCTTATAGTGTTCTCGTTGATGAATCAATGACCCATATTATATCCTTAATCAATGGCTCAGATTAAAAGATGATTTTTTCTTCATTTTCTAGAAGATTCACACTCTGCTTATTAATACCCTTTAATTATTTAATTTCCCTAAGTTTAGACTTAGGGATCACTTTAAAATAATTAATTATTTTAAATTTTAATAAAGCATGATCCGAGTGGAATTTCCACAAACGATTTCTGGGTTCTTTGGAACACTGATGTCCAATCCTCTCCCCAAAATATGAGACTTGGAACACTTTCCAATGTTACAAAATCAACACTCCCTCTTAGCGAGGAAAGTGTTTCAGCAAGGTACCAATTGTATCTGCGCCGACCTGAAGCATTTGCTACATTGCTGATGCCTTGGCTGTTGCCCCTCATCTCTGCGTTGTTGCCCTTTGAATTGCTGCCTGTGACACCACCTCTGCCACTGCCTCATCCGTACTGTAGCTCCCTCTGAATCTGAAGACCACCCATTCCTTTACTAGAAAGGGTTTTCGACCGTCCCCATCTTTTCCCTGAATTAAGTAAACTTAATCTTACCCAAAGCCTTTGTGAGGATATCTGCCACTTGTTCTCCCGAGTCCTGTAGGAATGTACTTCAAATGTACAACTCCTCGTTGGACATAGTCTTTGATGAAGTGGCACCTAATGTCAATGTGCTTCGATCGGTCATGAAACACAAGATTCTCAGAGAGCTTGATGCAACTCTGATTATCACACAAAATTCTGGTCGGTTCCATCCTCTTCTTGAGCAAGTTCAAGAGCAGTTTAGTGGAAGTGTCATGGGTAGCAGTACAATGGCAGCTACAACACAGTGGTTGATGGACTTTAGCAGCGCAGAGGATGCTTCAGATTTAGAGCAAAATGCAACAAGCATTATTGCTAGAGCACTTTCCTTGCTAAGAGGGAGTGTTGAATTTTGTAGCATCGGAAAGTGATCTAAGTCTCAAATTTGGTGTGGAGGCTTAGACACTTGTATTCCAAAGAAGTTAGAAACTGTTTATGGAAATTCCACTCGGTTCATGTTTTAATGGGGACCCTAAGTCTAAACTTAGGGAAATTAAATAATTAAAGGGTATTGAATAAAACACAGTGAGAATGATCTAGAGAAAGAAGATCAAGTCATGTTTTAATCTTAGCCATCGATTAGACATCTAATATAGGTCGTTGATATGTCAACGAGAAGATTATAAAGGAAGGCTTGAGGGTCATTTAGAAAATACACCGAGACATTGAATTGATCTAAGATCGAAATTTCTGGGGCAGGTTTGTTGAGAATTTCGAATTGGAGATCTGAGTAGTGAGGGGTAGAGATAGCATCTCGAGAGGAAGAGATTTTCGCAGTCCGGTGGAGCATCAGTCACAAAGAGGCAGAGGTGATATAGCCTAGCCAACATTGAAGGAATGGGTTGACGCAGTGACCGCGTAAGCTCACGCAGAAGTAGCGCAGAGGTAGAGGTTTCAGAATTTTGCTGGTGGATTAGTTTCGGAGGCCGGGATCTGGAAAGTGACATCGGGAGGATGATCCTCAGCATCCACAGAGGCAAAATGACTTGGAGGACAGCTAACGCTGAGCATGGAAGGGTGTGACGCAGTAGCTGGAAGTTCCAGCGCTGGGACTGTGCAGAGCCTATCTAGAGCAGCGTTTTCTTCTTCCGGTTCAGCCGGAAACTCAGTGATTGAGTGAGGTATTTCTCACAAATTCTTCTGCCAGTATTTCTCTCTGTAACTGAATAACCCTTGAGGGTATTTAGAAATGTATTCAGAGATTTCTACTGCATAATAATAAAACCCTCCAATCTGCGAAACTGGTTTTCCTGCATTGGGTTTTTCCGGGGACTTAGTCCAAAATAAAGGTGTCATATGGGTGAATGGTTTTCCTTGTTTCTAAATCAAATTTTTAGTGTAGGTTGCTTCAGTTGTTGCTTTGATGATTCTGATTTGAATTAATTATGTAATGTAATTTACTTAATAGGAGAAGTACACTCAATTGTTGTAGTAGGATTCCTTAGATGTATGAGATCTAGGAATTTTCACAATTTGTGACGACTTTTTGTGTTTGCAGGGGTTTTAAATTGTTTTCGTCCTCCATTTCTGGCCTAGCCGTGAGGCGTAGTGGCCTCCTAGGGCCCTCGGCCCCCCTATTTCCCTTTGCCGCAACCCTTTTATGGCTTGTCATGGCCCATAAAGATCCTTGGCCCCCCTTAAAACCCTAGCCGCTGGTTTAGAGAGGCCTCAACCCCCCTATAGGGTAGTTGTATAGCCCTCTAGGGGCCTTGGCCCCCCCCTCTTACTTGGCCGCAGCCTTGGGCTGCCCTTAGGATCCCTCAACCTACATTTTCCCTTAGCTGCAACCCCTCTAAGGCCTTTCCTTTCCCAGCGTCATCCCTTCTGGGCTTGATATCAGCCCTAAGGCCTCTTCTCCAGCTTTTCTGCCCTTGTTTGCCTCCTCTAACCCTGGTTTGGGGTTATCCTAGCCCTAGACTCTCTTTCTAACCCTCATTCAACCATTATTTAGTCATTGATTTGATTTTATCTCTAACATTTGGTTTTGCAACATTTGTTTAGAGCTAACTTGGTGGTTGCAGGTTCTCATGTTCATTGGAAACCTCACTAGCCATCTACAAGGCCACTAGGCCTCTTTGTTTGCTCTCTAACCCTCTTGTTTCATCACTGTCCTAATTTTAATTTCTAAAGTATTTTGTGACAACAGTATTTTTAAAGCCCTAAAATGTTTCTAGTAAGCCTAAATCCATTAATAACTCATTTAAGGCATTGGGAATTAAGCCTAAGGTTAATTTGAGTGCATATAAGTGGTTTTCTTGTGGACTGTTTGATTTATTTCAAATCTGATATGTTTTCTACAGCCACCTAAAAACATTTATAACAGTGATTAAATTTGATAACAGTGGCATAATAGCTCATTGGTAATCATATTTCATCATTATATTGTCAGTTGCACTCATTAGGCTTGCAACTCTATGCATATTTGATCATTTTTTAGGGCTATAACAATAATTCAAGGTATGAAATTTACTGAAATTTACTGCACAAAGTCTGATATAAAAATTACAGTGGTGGAAAGAGGCGTTGAAAGTCATCTAATCTCACTTGTCTCTTGTTTCTTACATCTTGTGGATCTTGGATAAGTGTTTAATTGAGTAATCGAGTGATTTTCTCATTGCTACAATTATATGTTTATTTGCTGATCCATTTTTATTTTCTGCACCATTGGCATCTATTTGCACTCTTGCATTAATACACATAAGTGCTGTAATCAAGTTGACAAGTGTTTAATGAG
Source organism: Pinus albicaulis (assembly GCA_034641835.2). NCBI lineage: Eukaryota > Viridiplantae > Streptophyta > Pinopsida > Pinales > Pinaceae > Pinus > Pinus albicaulis. Next base: position 964,505,750 of record CM076577.1, read on the forward strand.
ATTACCTAATTTCTCTAGGTGGCATTGTGATTAATGATCTTGTTTCTCATTGCTATTGTCATTGTTGGATAATTGGATACATTGCTTATTGTTGAATTGTATATCTCTTGCAGATTTCATAATCAAGCTTAATCATGATTGTGATAAAATATTTAATTTTTTCCATAAGGAGTTAATTATTATATTGGTAATTCATTGTTATAATCTTGAAGATTGCTAATTGTGTTAAGGAGCATTGATCTTGTCCATTTGATCTTGTTTATCTCTTAAGCAATTGTCTATTGGTTTTATCGGCAACATTTTCTGGCACTGTTGAATTTGAGCACTTTCTCTTGTGGTGAAGATTGTCATTAATTACAGTTAAGTACTTCATTGTCTAAATTAAAAATCGTCATAACATGTCTTTAAGTACTTAAGAATTGTAACAATCTTAACTTAAGAGCACACACTCACATTGTTCATTTGCATTTTAGGACTAGCCTCTTGCATTAATTAACTAACTTCCAAGCATAAGTTTGGTTGATAGAGAGATAGGCCCCCCTTTCTCATCTAACTTGAGGAGTCTAGAAATTAGTTACTGGTTAACACAGTGTCCTTGCAGTCCTCAGAGCCATAGTCTCTATAGCACCAGAGACATCGAGTGGTTAGAACCCAAGGGAAGGGATTGTTAATGAAGTCCTAGCTTGCTTCTCCTTGGCTTCTCTCTCACAATCTGCTCTAGAGACTAGATTCAAAACAGTTAAGAGGAATGATACACTTAAATAGCCATATAATTTAAAATAAACAAAGATTCTGCATCTCACCAAGATTGTAGGATTTGCATCTCATTTAGGATCAAGGTTACTTGGGAGCGGGAGCGGGAGCGCCATTTTTAGAAGCTTCCGGTCCGGAGCGTTTCCAGGAGCTTTTTTCTATATATATATATATATTATATTTTTTATATTTTGATGCATATATGTCAACAAAAACATGTAGAATGATGACTTAGACATAAAAAACATAAAAGCATAGATTGAATCATATAACATCAGTCATCCAGAAGTTATAATCTTCATCAGCGGGGGGGGTGAAGGTTCCCCGCAACCTTGTTTAGGATAGTGAAGCATCCTTAAGAAACCACTGTTTATCCGCTGGCTTGGTAAATAATTTGTCTTAAGCAAGTAATTGACTCCATTTAAGGCACTGGTCTTTCACGGTAATCTAATCAAATCATTTAACTTGCGAATTCAGCCAAGTTGCTAGGCCATCCAGTTTTGGCTCCGGACTTGTTGTTTGCTAACTAGTTTCCCATCTTCACATTTCAGAGGGACTACCCTCCATAGATTGTTGTAGGGAGACAACTAGAATGAAGATAGTGGGGATCAGAGTGACAAATCCCATCATGAGCATTACCGCGTCTTGCCTGTACAATTTGAGCAACAAGACACTCCATAGGCGATGCCATCCTGGAAGAGTATCTCTCCAAAAAATAACTTGGATGAACATGCTACATTCCTTGGTAAACCCATTGAGTTCTATGCACACTAGCTCGTCATCAGTTGGCTTCTCTCCAACTGTAGCCAATTCATCTCTAACAGGTCGAAATTTTGTGAGATAGGATGTAATGTCCTCACCCTTGTGCTGCTTGATGGTCCTCAACTTCTCCTTGAGAATCGTCTTCTTTTTCTTGGAAGGGTTTTGGTACAAGGTTATATGGCATCCCACATTTTCTTCATTATGTCTTTATCTACGATATGCAAAACAATATGATCCTTGAATCCATCAAGGATAAGCCTCTTCGCTTTGGCATTCTCCTTTTTGTAGGTAGCTAGTTGTTGTGGATTGGTTACGATAATAATGTTCCTCACAAACCCGTTCATACCATACTCATCTTAACTAGAATGTCATTCTTGCTTTCCACATGCCAAAGTTGGAGGCTCCATCCAACCTGTCCTGAGCTCTCAAAGTTAGCGTGACCATCTCTGGAAATCTGCGAAACTCAAATACTGGAGAATAGTTGAAGAAAACCAATTAGGTTAAAATCCTCAACTTTCTCTTCTTGTGCCTTGTGCTGATTTACTTCAGCACAACCTCTACACTTAGATCAACACTAATACCATGTGAAATTTACCTAATTGCAATAATTGGAATTTAATCTTCTAACTTATGCAGTTTATTTGTATTCAAAAAATAATTCTGTAAATAACTATTAATTCACTACTGTAACCTTCACAAATAAATATAGGAACTGAAAAAATAATATGCACACATAAAAAATTTGACACCACTTTTTTTGGACAATTGTCCATGGAAAAACCCCAATGTGGGGAAAACCAGTTCTGCAGATGATGGTTTATATTATTAAAAAATCTTCAGCGAAATTGAGAAATACAAGCACTGCTTGCCTCTCATTAGAAAACCTCCGGCATACAATTTCCTCCACTCGAAAATCAATCTGGAAACCCAAGTTTCCTTTGCAAAATAAACTCGGCCTCCTCAGTGCAATTGAAACTCCCTGCCTGCTTTGCGCACTGGCAAATTGGAAATGCATACGACCGAAACTGGAACTCGCATTGCCATTGGAAAATCGTTTCTACAACGCATTCTTCCGCCTACAACTTAATTGAACAACTCACACTCCCCCTGACACCTGTCTTTAGAAATAGAAATTGATCTACTCCCCAACTTTGCGCACTAGCTAATTTGCTCTTCCTGGTATGTCCTTTCTGCAGATAAATTCGACCTCCCTTACTGTTGTCACCTTTTGCACCCTTTCTCTCACTGCAAATCACACCACTGAGTGTCTCTGTGTGTTTTCCAAATCCCCATCAAATTGCTCTTATAATCTCTCGTTGAGCAACCAATGACCATTATCTAATCACAATTGATGGCTAAGAGCATCTTGACCCCATCAAGTGACTTTTCCAGAAGTCTCTAGTGAAAAATCGATTTGCCTCATAGAATTTGATTCAATTAACCAATTTTCCGAAGTTAGACTTTAAGAAAATAATTAATAATTGGCTAATTAATCTAATTAAGACATTTTTTGGGAAACCTTTTCTAGGTATTAGAGAACATTTATTCCTTATCCTCATAGACACCATAGAGTTTAGAAGCCCTATACGTCACTACCAAAAACTAACAAAGTGAGAGGGAAAAAAGCATCATGACAACATCCTCGTGATCAATACGCCTAGGACCCACTTCCCAATAAAAATTGTGAATATGTCTCTCATCAGTGGTGACGTCAATGCCATTGAACCTCGACAACCAATCATAATATATATCAGGCAAGGGGTGAGGGGCATCAGGATGGCTATTGAAATCCAATGGTTTGAAGACACAGTGAGATTCGAAGGCCTATTCATGGCTGCAGTAGGGGGAGGATTGTTGGGAAAAAATTGTCTAGCCATAGGTGTAGTTGGTTTAACAGGGGAAATTTCTACCGCAAGAGTCCTCTTAGCAGTGTTTCTTGTTCGTGGAGCTATGGTTCTTTTAGGAGAACACTTAGAATAACTACTATGGGCTTCAGGAGTTGCGAGAAGGGGATCTCTCTTATCATTTTATATCTTCCCTCTTCAAAGGAATGAAGCTAAAGCTTCAAATTACGGGAAGATAGACTCACTTCCTTCTCGACAATGATGCCAAAAATGTTGCCCCAAAATCTAGCAGGCCTTAGAGAGGGGTACCCTATAAGGCTATCACTAAACTAAGTGACAACAATGGGGTGATGGTCCACTATCACGATAACCAAAACCCTTATGGATTTTCGCCAATGGGAGGAGTCCTTGTATGTATATAGGTCACCTAATAAGTATTCTAAGCTTAAATGTGCAAGGTGAAAAAGAGGCATCAAAGGGGAAGGTGCAATTTAGGCACAATGCTCTAAGAGGAGGCAATTTGCTTTCCTTGAAAGAGGTCAAATTAGTGCAACACAAGACCAAGGGTTTGATTCATAGGTTGAGAGTTGTAAGGACCAAAGGTCTAGGTGCAAAGAAAGATTTTCCCACATTGTATTCCAACAAGGTTATGGCACATGATACGCTTGAGAATCCTTGAAGTTGAAGCTACAACCAAAGTAGGGTTTACCTTGGGGAAAACAACTAGGGCAAGAGAATTTTTGGATGAAATTGGAATGAATGCCCACCAAAGGGAAATGATTTTGTGGCAACCACTCAACCCTCGATATTTAGACTCTTCAAGACCTCAAAATTCCTCCTTGTCAATTCGCAGTAGGCCCTAGCTAACCACTTGGCCTTAATGTGACAACCCTTATAACTAACCCTCTTGTAAATACTACTATGAATTTTAATTCTTGTAAATTATGTGGAATTGTAACACATTGACTAGTTGAGATGGCACACGGATTCAAAGGTCTGTAGGAGGAGGAGATTGCTTGTAAACCCAAGCCTTGCATTTATTCAATCACCTAAATCCCTGTTGGTTTAAATAAACTATTATGCAATCATTGAATGGAGGATATGGGCCTCCTGAGTGGAGGAAACGTTTGTATACTTGTTCTCTTAGCTCGTGCTATCAGGGCCTGCTGTTGCACAAACTAGCAAGCCTAGTAAATAGGCTAAAGATAGAGGGAACAACAACAATTTGGGACAAAGGCCCACTATCACCACAACCTATGTCCCCTTATTTCCTCGGATTTTCACCGACGAGAGTAGACCTAGTGAGGAGGAAATCACTAAGGAGGATAAGGTTAGTGATAGGATGTAGTGATTCCTAAAGCCCATTCACAGGAGATGCTCAAATAAAAGGCTAGGTTGCATCAAAATCATGGTAAATGGCTCTCCTAGAAAGGCTTCTTGATAGGATGCTAAGACCTAGGTAAGAAGGTCGATCAATATGATAGATGTGTCCATATCAAGGCTTCCTAAAGAAGGAAAATGACCTCTCTTGGGGTTTTGTGAGATGGTTATCATACGATGATTGGGACCACAAGAGGGACATAGGGTATCCAAGCAAGGCCTAGGGTTTCAGCTGATCACCAACAATATAGCTAGGTCAAGCAAGGATGAGAGGAAGGGTCCTCTGTGAGATGAACTTCCTTTGTGTTTTTTAGTGAAAAGGACCCTTTGAAATACACTAACCAAAGCCACCTAGCAGCGAAAATGATGTTGGAGCTAGGACTTAAGCTTTATCCGAATCTAACCACGGAAATTGCTTGAAATTTTGTGTACACTTGGAGGACACCCCAATGTAAGTCTAGACCCACTACCTCTTGAATTGGGCCAACCTAATGCATTTCCCACTACGCCCTAGGAGGCTATTAGGGTTATGGCAGAAAAGTGAAAGAAAAGGGTTTTTTGTAAGGTGATCAACTAGGATTTGGATTCAGTGCCTCTTGGGAAAAATGGAGTCAAAATGATTTTGATGAGGCAAATTCGATGTTTCAAGGAGGCCCAGAGGGACTTCGCTATCCTATTGAAACACAACAACCAAGAACCCTCGAGAACTTTATACTTCAAAGCGAGACAACATGGAGTTTCAAGTAATTAATTGCACCTTATTTCCCCTAGGAACATTTATTCTTCAATACCTTTAAATGGGTAACACATGCAAAATTTCACCAAATTTTCAATGCTCCAAGTAAATTTGCATAGATTAGAGCATCTCCAATTTTTTACAAGAGAAAAATTCCAAGCATTAAACATACATTATAACAAAAAATAACATCATAATACACTTACAAGATAAACAAAGTATATCCATCCACCATGAAAATGCCATAGAATCTCCAAGAATGAAGTGCGAAATTTATCCAACCATCAAAATGCATTTAAAAGCTCCAAATTTCATCCAATATTGCAGGTCCAAATTATTTATCACAAGAAAAATCCAATCCAAATGATGATAATTGATACAATGAGGCTCTTATGTAATTATACGAGCTTTTAGGGTGTTTGAATGGCCTAATTTAGCCTAATGATGCCCCTAGAATAAAATAATGTGCAAAATAACACTTCTTTGGTGACAAGTGCACCAAATAGCTCCAAACGATGAATAATTAGCTGCTCAAGAGGGGCAAAATGATAGAATAATAGCTACTACGGCTGTTGGAAGGCCAAATGAAGTCCCTCATGTGCCATAATGAATAGGAGGGATCCAACATCAATGATAAAAGGGGTGGCCTCTTAATCTCCAAGAAATAACCTGTGGTCCTCCCAAGTGGCTGTGGAGGCACAAAGAATAGCCTCATGGGACTCCAACTGAATCACGCAAGCTTGTGCTCGATCTATATGGATGGAACGATGATGCAAGCCCTCCCTTGTCTCACTAGGTTAGACAAAACCCCATCTGGGCCTTGGATCAATTTCCAAGTGTGTGGTGCAAGTACATAGCCGGTTGGGCAAGGTGGTCCAAGTGCATCATCATCATCGAATAACTGAGACACGAGAAAACAATAAGTGGTGCTGAAGGATCACATGGTGTGGCTATCTTATCGTCGCTACAGTGGAGGCCCATGGCTCTCAACGCTCACCCTACAAGCACCATCATGACCCTCTAGAGGGCTTGGATCCTGTATAGGGAGACCAAACCCCAAGATGAGGACCATGGGGGCTTCACTATGGGAGCAATACCATACCACGTGCATTCGCATTGGGGGATATATATTGAGGAAAAAATGACATAATATATTGGGGGATATATAGGGGTTGCAAGATTTTTATATTTGGTAGGAATAAAAAATGGAGCTCAAAATTAATGAAAAATAATAAAGGGGTATAAAAAATGTTAATGAAAAAATGGATATCTAATATATCTAGTGAAAGTAGGGTTTTTTAGATTGGGAAGGTTTATTTGGTTTGTATTGGCATGGGATCAAATAATATGATTTTTAGACGTATTTTCCAATATGTAGTCAAATTAGGGGTATTGTTTAGTATGCCACCAACTTACGTGATATGTTAGAGTTTCATTGAGTGAAGCGCTCGTGATGAAGACCCACCTGCAATCTCTTATAAGATCCAATGCATCTCGTCATCTTCTAGTACAACAATTCATCATTGCAATTGAGGAATTGAGCTGACAAATCATGGAACCAAGTGGGCACTTCATAGCAAGGTTGTGGGGAAGATTCCCCACCCCCCCCCCGATCTCGCTCCCAAAACGCGCTCCGTTCGGGAGCATTTTTTTTAATGGAGGGAGCGGTCGGGGAGCGTTTGCTCCCAAATGCTCCTTGACGCGTAAAAAAATTTCGGACGGCAAATTCTGATTTTTTTTTTTGGGAGGGAGGGGTGGTTGGGTAAATAAAAGCCCACCCTCCTCATTTGTTTGTCATTGTTTTAGTTTGAGAGATCGAGCTTGAGAGTTGGAGAGCAAGAGAGCTTGAAAGTTTGGAGAGCGGAAGTGCCAAGGAGAGAGCAAGGAGCAAGCTGCAAGAGAGCAAGAGGAGGATTGAAGGAGTCAAGAGTCAGGGCAAAGAGGTAGGACTTCTAATCTAGTTTTTTATTTTCTATATTGCATTTTTAAGTTGTTCAAAAATGAAAACTTGAATTTTTTTCTCAATGTCGCATTTAGTGTGTTGAAAAGTGAAAAATTGAATTGTTTTTTTCCTATGTTACATTTCCTATTCCCATTTGGCATTCCTCCATTTTTTTTGCAGGCTAGAAACTTGAAACTTGAAACTTGAAACATCATGGCTATATGGCTAGGGATTTTCTTCATGTTGGTTCCTTTCTTTGTAATAATTGTGTTGGAGAGTAGAAGAAAGAGGCCCAATAGTGAAGAGGAGGATGAAGAAGTGGGTTATAGTGGATTTTGATGAAAATCTTGAAGAGGAGTATGCTGAGGAGGAAGGGGAGAGTGGAGAACATGAGGCCATAGAGACCCAACTAAACAAGACCAAAGTCAAACACCATTGTGGAAATATGTTCAGAGGCAGGAAGGAGGGAAAGGTGATGGAACCACTAAATTTCTTTGCCCCCATTGCAATAAAGAATACACAGGTTCATATACCCATGCTAGAAGGCGCCTTTGTGGGAAAATGCTAGAGGATGGAGAGAAAAATATAGGAATCAAAATTTGTGTAAGTGTGCCAGCAACAGAGAGAGAGAAATATAGAAAAGGAAGAGGAGGCTGCCCTACAGAGATCTAAAAGATCTAGGGATTTCATTGATTCTTATGCACCATCAGCTCCATCACATCATGGCAGTGGATATGGAGGCACACCTGGACCAAACATCTCCTTAAGGCGTAGAACCATATCCGATTTCCTTGACGAAGGGTGTAGGAATGATGTGGATTCAAAAATTTTCTGGTTTCTATATGCATGTGGGGTGCCATTCAATGTTCTTCGCTCACCTTATTGGCATGAAATTGTTTCTACCATTAATGATGCCCCCAAAGGATACATGAGCACTGGGTATGACAAGGCCAGAACCGTGGGACTTGATCATGAAAAAGCTAAAATAAATAATTCTTTGGCTAGAATGACAAATTCTTGGAATGAGCATGGGGTGCCCATTTTATCTGATGGAAGAACCAATGTAAAAGGAAAGCTATTGATAAGTGTTCTGGCTGTGTCTGTTAGTGGTGCAATATTCCTTTCAACATCTGATTATTCAGACAAATTCAAGACCGTCATTAACATTGTAGAACCATTACTTGAAACAATTGAAAGTATTGGGCTGTACAATGTCATCCAAGTCATCACTGATAATGCTGCTAATTGTAAGGCAACAGGAGCAATTATTGAGGATAAATACCCCAACATATTTTGGTATGGGTGTTTGGTTCATACAATAAACCTTTTGATGCATGATATCATTAAAAACAAACAACCTCAATTCAAATGGCTTGGTGATTTGTACAAGAGAGGTAAAAAAATGATAAGATTTATTACAAATCATAGCAATACCCATGGGATTTTTCATGCTCACTCGAAATTGGAGTTGTTGAAGATACCAAAGACTAGATTTGCTAGCTATTACCTCACCTTCAGGCGCCTTTTGAAGGTAAGAGAGTCATTGGCAGCCATGGTATCAAGTCCACACTGGCAGGGATTAAAGGACAGGGCAACAACAATAGTTGACAGGCAAGGTTTTGAACATGTGGAGGAGACCGCCCTTGATCCTTTGTTTTGGGCACGTGTGAGGGAAATTTTGAATTTCACCAAGCCCATTTATCACATGATTCGTTTTTTAGATACAGATAAACCAGTGATTGGGGAGGTTTATGAGTAGATGGATAGCATGTTGGGGAAAATAAAAGATGTTGTTAAGGCTAATGATCCCAACTTGTATGCAATGATTTACAACTGTGTGTGTGCACGATGGAATAAACTCAATGTTCCACTACATGCCTTGGTATATATCCTTATGCCAAAAAACTACTCTCCATCTTGGTTGGGCCAACCTGCACCTGGAGGGGTGGTTAGGATCAAACCTCACATAGATCCAAAGGTACAAGAGGGATACATGAAGGCATTATACAAGTTGGTCCCCGACAGGGAGCAGTGTGCTAGATTGCGCCTAGAATTAGGCAGATACTTCAGTTGCACTGGTAACTTTGGTTCTTTCCATGCAATGGAAGATAGAGACAGATTTGATGCTCTCACATGGTGGGAAGCATATGACAGCATGGGACTTTTGCCAAAGTTGGCAAAAAAAGTTCTCTCACAAGTTGTGAATACTTCTTCTGCAGAGAGGTGTTGGAACACCTACAGCTTCATACATAATGTGAGAAGAAACAAGCTGAATGAAAACCGAGCTGAAAGCTTGGTTTATGTGCATTACAACTTGAGGTTGTTGAGTCATTACTGTGATTGGGCATATGAGGATCAATCATATAAAGTTTGGGACAACAACCTAGAGGATGATAATTTGGAGGACGACATTGTACATATGGAAGAATTGGAAGCAAAACTTTTGAGGGATGATGAAGCATCAGCAGACATGCCATTACTACACACAGGGCCAGTCCCAACATCCAGTAGCAGTGAGGGTGCCAGTGCCAGTGCTCAATATCCAACTATTGTTCCTTTGCAGATTCAGCCTCCACCTACATCCTCACGTTGCCCTCTGCCTTCTAGTCATGGTTGTGGTACTCCTGAGAGTACTAGAAGACCACCATTGCCTCGTGGTTCTCACAAATTAGACATTTCTCGTGGGCGTGGCAAGGGGCCACCCAATAGATAATATACATTTGCTGTTTACTAGTCTTTTCTATTTTCTAGTAGTTTTTAACTTTTATAACTATTGAATAGTTGAAACTTGAATCTTTCATTTTTATTATGATAATTTTTGTAAATAATATATGACAATTTAATTTTGAAGTTTGAATTTGAAAGGTGAAACTTTGAAGTTGGCATTTATAAGTTTATAAGTCATTATGAATTATGAATATGATGCTTCATGAAAGTTATATGGTGATCAATGAATCAATGATGATAAATGTTATATATCAATGATGGCAAATGTTATATATTGAATTTTGAAATCAATGAATCAATGATGATAAATGATATATATCAATGATGATAAATGTTATATATTGAATTTTGAAAGCTAGAAACCTTAATATTGATGATTCGTGAGACTCAAGAGTCAATATGTTGTACGTACCCAACTTGTGGGCGTGGTTGATGAAGATTATAACTTCTAGATGATTGATGTTATATGATTCAATCTATGTTTTTATGTTTTTTATGTCTAATTCATGATTCTACATGCTTTTGTTGACATATATGCATCAAAATATAAAATATATATATATTAAAAAAAACGCTCCCCGAAATGCTTCGGACTGGGAGCTTTTGAAAATGGCGCTCCCGCTCCCGCTCCTCGCTTTCGCTCCCGCTCCCAAGTAACCATGCTTCATAGTGGCATTCCCTTCCATAATAGGCTTTAGAATGTGCAAGTGTCTCTAGGCTCAAGAAGGAGGTTAATCAAGGACCCTATTAGGTGGTTTCGACCTTTTAAGGGAATGACATGTCCATGGTACATCCGTCAAATGGCAGGTGTCATATGAAATAATGATGGAACATAGTGGGGCAATAGGGAAGGCTCCGATCCACATGCCATGGTACAATGGTAGCTATAACGAGGGAAGCCCACAAATGAGTGCACATATGTAGGAGGGAGCAATAATGGTACATGAGTTACCCCGACCTTTGTTTTTCCACCCTCCTTCATATGCCTTTTGCATTTTATTGATTTTTCTTTCTTTTAAGTACTCGTGGCTCCAAGGAATGAGGACATGATGTGAATGATATAGTAGTGGATACCCCCTTAGGGTAGGGAAATTCATCGCTCACCAGGGGTTGGGACAATCATGGGTTCCTTAATGAAGCAGGGGGCTCACATAAGGGGCCCTAAGAACCAGAGTGATGGCTCTAATGATAGGGGTAGAGCTCATGTTTGGATTTTTCCTACACGCTAAAATTTATGTTCCGACCATCTTTTGCATTTTATGATACATTTTCTATTGTAAGTTGTCAAATTATGCTTTTAATTTTCTTTTCAGCTGCATCAACCTCCAGGGCATTGTTCTAGGGCCGACACAAATTGAGGACCATGGGAGGGGGAGGCTAACTCCTTGTGGACCCAATGGACAAATGTGGACCCGAATGGGAAATATGTGAAGGGGGTTATAATGAGCAGAGGGGAAGCGAGACCGCGAAACCAAAATTAGGGTTTCCCATGTACTGTCACTCCTAAAGCTAGTAGACAATAAGGCAGATCTTAAAGAACTAGGATACAAGACTAACACCCAAGTTGTACTAGGGGAAAAGAGTACAGACCAACCCCATTTTTTCCGTCGAATCCCGCCACTAATCCATGTCTAGATGTGTTATTGATAAGTAAGCAAAAGTACCCAATTACATAATGAAATTCATACCTTCAAACATACGATCATACAGATGGGTGAGGACACATAATGGTTGGCTCAGGTGGCAGAGAACAGTGGCACATCGAGCTATTTGGTGGCCGTAAGGGGCTGTCGATTGAAGACAAATCTAGGAGGAAAAATTTCTCCTATGGGTGTCACCCACTGGTTGTGGGTAACAGGGCCAACACACGAAAGGGAAGTCAAGAGAAAAATGATGGGGAGAGAGTCATCATCCTGTGGAATTGGAGGGCAGAGTGTGATGGGAGAGCACGGGATGCAAAGTGGATTCTAGCAACTGTTGTGGTATGCCTGGAAGGCTTGATTTCTCTCAAAATTTGCATTTTGTACTCATGGGATGGATTCCCAGTGTTTTCTCTAAGGCCTGCTTTGTGCTTGTGTGTTGTTTTACCGAGATATAAGCATTTTCCATGGCTTTTTTGCTAGAGATAGTTTCGTGGAGTTATGATACTTAGGTGCTTGCTGAGCTGACAAACCCACATGGTATTGCTCATTGATAAATGACTTCACTAGTGGCTTGGGTTAGGGCTGATACACCACAGGGAACTTGTTGGGTTGATAAACTACTCTTATGTGGAGACACCCATATGGTTTCTATAAGGAGTTGATAAACCACCAAGGGCTTGCCTTGGGGCCGATAAATGACTTGTATGCTTACTCAATATGTTGATAAACCACCTGGACAGTGGGCTCTTGACATCCTGGAATAGCTAATCCAGCTGATAAACCTCCCATTATGGTCACTATCCTTCTCCGAAACTAAGTTGAGTCTCTTTGCCTTGGTTGAACCTTTGTGTTTTTGTTCCATTGATTTGAGAGTTCGCATGGTGTTAAAATTGGGGGTTGTTGAGAAATCACTTGAGAAACAAACTTTGCTTCTTACGTGGTTGACATGCTGTTGGTGAGAGAACTCCTGAGCAATTACCTCCTTAGACTCTGAATCCGGCTCGAGGTGGTCGACTGTAAGAAAGATTGCAGTGCAGTTGGCCTATGGTTGGGTTGAGAGTTGAAGCCCCACTCTCAGTTGCTAGTCACTTGAAGATAATAAGATAAGTTGCTTACTTGTATACTTGATGCATTGAAATGATAAACATTGTTACTATGTGATACGTACATGTATTAGTATTGTTAATGGAGGAATATGTTATTCTTGTCTATCTTTGATGGGATTCTCTACGTATATATGTAATTCTCATGGTTATAAGGGGCTTGGAGGCCTTTGTGATAAGCTAACGTGTTCATGATGTGTAGAGCTAATCGTATGGTCTCGTGTGATCGCGGAATGTGGTTGACTAAGCTATTCCAGTGTGTGAATTCCATCGGCTGGTACACTATGGATATTGAGGCTCTTGACATGTTGGGGACTGTGATCGCATTTTCCAAGTAGGGACTGAGCATGATACACCATATGGTATATTAGTTAGATCTCATTAATAGAGATCTAGTGGACGAGAAAGCCAATTTGACGTTTGGCTGAGAGGGCGTTGATCAATTACATGCATTAATGTTACTGATTGTCAACCTAGATGGAGGTTTCGACTAGATGGCAACATTAAGCCTTTGTCAACCAAGATTAGGGTCTTGTCTAGTCGTCGTAATTCTTGTTCTGGTAAGTCAACTAGTTGGGTTATCTCGACTGATCTTCTCTTGTCATGGTAAGTCAACTAGTTGGGTCATTTCAACTGACCTTGTCTAGTCATTAGTTGGGGCATTCAACTGATCTTGTCTAGTCATGCTAAGTTGACTAGTTGGGTCGTTTCGACTGATACTATCTAGTTGAGTTAAGTCACTACTTGCATTAGGTCAGCAAATAGTGTTAGGTGTTGATTTATGGTAGCATCGGATGTGCTCTAGCCTTTTAATTTTTTATATTGGCTAAGACACATGTATTCCATAATACCCAGAAAGGATTTTGGAAAATTCCACTTAGAGATGGTTTAATTAAATTAAGTAATCATTTTTTATTGTTTTCCTAAGTCTAAACATAGGGAAACTGATTAATTAAAGGGTATTAATTAAACTATGTGTGAATCTTCTAGATAAATTCATGGATCAACTCCCAGTTAATCTTAGCCCTTGATTCTGTTTTAATCTTGGCAGTTGAATAGTCAACAAAAGATTATAAAGAGGAGGGTGAGGGGCCTATGGAAAACACACTAAGAATTTGGAATTTTCAAGCTTGTGAGAGAGACACAGCTTTTGATCAAAATCGAATTAATAGGGTAGCGCTGATTAAATGATTTCAATCTAGTGATCAGTTCCAGAGTGGCAGATGCAGTAACTCGTCAGGAGGACCAGCAGTACATTTCATAGAGAGAGGTAGCGTAGTCATCTGGAGGGGGTGACGCAGTCCCTGAAGGGGATCACACAGAAGTGAGGTAGTGCCTTCTAGATTCAGTCTGGAGATAGCTGGAAGCTGTGGTTTCTGAGCCAGGAGGGCCAACACTCAGTTCCAGATCAGCTTGATCATTGCAGAGGAGGAGGTGACGTAGTTCCTTAGCTTGCCCATGTAGGCTTACGCAGTAGCAGCATAGGCATCACACAGAGGCAGAGAGGGGCTTCACCAGCGTCGCTCCGGATTAGTCAGGGACTTGCAGAGTGAGGTATATCTCACATTTCTTCTGTTGCCGAGATTTTCTCTGAAGGGTGAGTCGGATATTGGCATCCTAGTTGTACTCAAGATTTTGCTGCTTAATAATACAAAACCCTCAGATCTGCTGCACCAGTTTTCCCAAGTTAAGTTTTTCTAGGGACTTAGTTCAAAAATAATTGTGTCAAATGTGGATGCTTTTCATTGTATATTGTTTAGTTTGTTTCAGCACTTAGATTTATTCCACAACATTATTTGTGTAGACTGCTTCAGTGATTACTTCGATATTTCACTACAATGAAATAATTATGGGAAATAATAGGAGAAGTAATTCAGATTTGTTGCAGTAGGAATCCAGATTTAGGATTTTTCACATGGTATCAGAGCTTATTCAAGCTGAAGTGCGGAGAAACAAGAGTGAACCAACAGAGCAACGCTGAAGGCACTGGGAGCTGCGTAAGCAACAATAGACTACCCTAGTAGTTATGCAATCTAGCGTAGAGAAGGCTCCCTCTGAGAGAGTTGACAGAGGGGTAAGCTATTTCAGTTGCAGAAGAGGAAGCGTAGCAGACTAGCGTAGCTGAAGGATGCAGTAACTGCATAGCAGTGAGTGTTGGTGCAAAGCGTCAGAAAATTTCTGAAAAACACAGTTGGGGATTTCTTGACCTCAAAGAGTTCCCTTACTCAAAGAGACTCAGTTTTTCCCGTGCAGCAGCAGAAGCATTGACTTACTCCTCAAGGAGTGCGGAAGTATAACTTAGCAAAGGGTTAGAGGGAGAAGTCGATAGTTGAGGAGATGGCCAGCAACGGATTGCGTGACCAAGATAGGTTGGAGGGTGCCTCCAACTATGTTTTTTGGTAGTCAAGGATTCAATTTATCCTTGATGAGCATGATCTAAAGAGCCTCGTTGACAGCGCAATTGCAGAGCCGCTCGATGAAGCACATCTGATAGGCTTCAAGAAGAACATGGCAAGAGCCAAACGATTGATCCTAGATGGCGTAAAGGATCACATCGTACCTCATA
Organism: Pinus albicaulis; assembly: GCA_034641835.2. Taxonomy (NCBI): domain Eukaryota; kingdom Viridiplantae; phylum Streptophyta; class Pinopsida; order Pinales; family Pinaceae; genus Pinus; species Pinus albicaulis. The sequence continues at coordinate 964,521,206 of CM076577.1, forward strand.
TAGCAGCAAAGGACCCTGCTAGAGAATTGTGGGTAGGGCTGGAAAAGCTATATCAAGGATATTCCGAGCAGCGGAAGATGTATCTTGAGAAGATGCGTAACACCAGGATGAAGAAGGGAGAGCGTTTTGACTCTTTCCAGTCTCGAATTTAGGAAAACCGAGACCAACTGTCAGTAGTGGGGTTAGCACCTAGAGACTCAGAGCTGGTAAGGCTCACTTTGAAGTCTGTTTTAAAAGACTATCAAGTCTTTGTCCAGAGCATTCTGGGCAGAGAAAGACTCCCGGATCACATCGTACCTCACATAGTAGCAAAGGACCCTGCTAAAGAAATGTGGGTAGGGCTGAAAAAGCTATATCAAGGATATTCCGAGCAGCGGAAGATGTATCTTGAGGAGAATATGCGTAACACCAGGATGAAGAAGGGAGAGCGTTTTGACCCTTTCTTGTCTCGAATTCAGGAAAACCGAGACCAGCTGTCACTAGTGGGGTCAACACCTAGAGACTCAGAGCTGGTAAGGCTCACTTTGAAGTCTTTTTTAGAAGACTATCAAGTCTTTGTCCAGAGCATTCTGGGCAGAGAAAGATGGATGGGAAGCGATGTGGGCAGACTTGCACCAAGAAGAGTTGAGGAGAGATCTCCTCAAAATCCATATTGAGGATGGCAACAATGGTTCGAAAGTCAAGGAGGAAGAAAACACAGCCCTTGCATCAAAGGGGCAACAACGGCAAAAGAAGAAAGATCTATCCAAGATCAAGTTCTTCAGGTGTGGAGAAATGGGACATTATGCCACACAATGTCCTCTTAAGAAAAAGGGCAAGGAGGAGAAGCAAAATCGTCAAGGTGGAGCTGCCAAGATTGAAGCAGAAGACGATTATGCTATGTTAGCTCATATACCGAAAGGAGGGAAGTGGGTTGACTTGGATTTATAGATCCAGAATCTACAAGGGGCAGGATCCTTGAGTATTTTCGAATTCTTGGATCACATACTAGCTACGGGAGCCTTAAGATAGTAGCAGGATGGACAGTTGTAGCAGAAGAGGAAGAGACAATGCAGTGGCTAGCAGTCCTAGAGTCTAATCAGCGCAGAAGAAGAGCAACAACAACAACAGTTGAGCAGTAGTAGTGTAGAGCACACTAGTGCAGCGCAGTGCAGTGCAGTGCAACAGTTCCAGAGAGCTAGTGTAGAAGTTAGCAGCAGACAACCTTATTATTCAGATGCAGTATTACTTGTCCAATTTCGGATGTTTTTCTGTTGCAATTAGCAACAATTCAATGGAACAACAACAACAGCAATGGAGCAACAACAACGTAGTGCACAATGGTGCAACGCAGTGCAAAGCAGTGCTCATGCAGTGCAGCAGCATGGTTGCAGAATTCAGAGGGAGTTGCAATACAGTAGCAGTTGGAAACAACATGCAGAGTCAGCAGTAGTACAGTTGCAAAATTTGTGCAGTATTGGTGAGTGGCATCAACAACACAGCAGTAGATGTTACAGAAGTCAGAGCAACACATAGAGTTGTATTGCTAGAGCACTTTGCTCGCTAAGAGGGAGTGTTGATTTATGGTAGAATCGGATGTGCTCTAGCCTTGTAATTTTGTATATAGGCTAAGACACATGTATTCCATAATACCCAGAAAGGATTTTGGAAAATTCCACTTAGAGATGGTTTAATTAAATTAACTAATCATTTTTTAATGTTTTCCCAAGTCTAAACTTAGGGAAACCGATTAATAAAAGGGTATTAATTAAACTAAGTGTGAATCTTCTAGATAAAATCATGGATCAATTCCCAGTTAATCTTAGCCCTTGATTATGTTTTAATCTTGGCCGTTGAAGAGTCAATGAAAGATTGTAAGGAGGGTGAGGGTCCTATGGAAAACACTTTGAGCATTTGGCATTTTCAAGCTTGTGAGAGAGACACAACTTTTGATCAAGATCGAATCACTAGGGCAAGGCTGGCTAAGTGATTTATCTAGTGATTAGTTTCAGAGAGGGGAAGATGCAGTAATTGGTTAGGAGGACCAAGAGTACATTTCAGAGAGAGAGGCAACAGTGACACAGTAGAGGCAGCGCAGTCATCTGGAGGGGTGGCGCAGTCACTGAAGGGTATCAAACAGAAGTGACGCAGCGCCTTCTAGATTCAGTCCGAAGATCGTTGGAAGCTACGGTTTCTGAGGCAGGAGGGCCAAAACTCAATTTCAGATTAGCTTGATCGTTGCAGAGGAGGAGGTGACGCAGTTCCTTAGCTTGCCCATGCAGGCTTATGCAGTAGCAGCGTAGGCATCACACAGAGGTATAGAGGGGCTTCACCAGCGCTGCTCCGGATCAGCCGGGGTCTTGTAGAGTGAGGTATATGTCACATTTCTTTTGTTGCCGAGATTTTCTCTGAAGGGTGAGCCGGATATTGGCACCCTAGTTGTACTCAAGATTCTGCTGCTTAATAATACACAACCCTCAGATCTACTACACCGGTTTTCCTAAGTTAGGTTTTTCTAGGGACTTAGTCCAAAAATAATAGTGTCAAATGTGGATGTTTTTCATTGTATTTTGTTCAGTTTGCTTCAACACTTAGATTTATTCCGCAACATTATTTGTGTAGACTGCTTCAGTAATTACTTCGATATTTTACTGTAATGAAATAATTATGGGAAATAATAGGAGAAGTAATTCAGAGTTGTTGCAGTAGGAATCTATATTTAGGAATTTTCACATTAGGTTGACAAGTTGGGTTATGTCAAAAGGCACTCGACCAACTAAACATGGTGGTGTCTTCCAAATTTAGTTCCACAAACTTTGGAGGAGTGGGAATTTTATAACCTCATTTCCATAATTATACCATGGAGGTTGGGTTAGGATAAAGTAAGACTTCCCATTCTACCTAGAAGGAACTATGGGGTGGAAGGGAGTGTTATACTTGAGAGGGTTGAATTAGGTAAGAGAGAGAAAAGAGTAAAATCTATTGTTAAAAATTAACTTTATCACCAACAAAGAGTGGGTATTGCCTAGTCCTAGGGTTGATGGAGTCTGTGGCTTGTTTAGGTTGGCTAAAATTGCAAAGGAGTAAGAATATTTTGATGCCCTAACATCAAAACCCTAGCTATTACCTTTGTGAGGGACCAAAATCACATGCAGAGCTAATGTAAGATTGCCAAGGGGATTGGCATTCGTATATCATATAATGAGTAATGCAAGCAATAATATGACCTAGATTCCATAAAATTGATATTCAACAAATTAGGGCACAATATTTAACCTAGATCATCAATTTATTCCATAAATTAGACATGAAATGATAAATTTTCAATAAAAGAGCACTTACAAGACAATATGCATGTACAATCCAATCATTGATCCAAGGCAGCTTCTCCAAATACAAGACAATAACTCCAAGACAAAATTTTCTCCTTAGATTACATCTCTCCAATAGGAAAAGAGGTCAAAATTCTCAAGTAGATGTTGAATTCACAAGTGATGATGATGAAGAGTGAAATAGTTCTCCCCTCTATTTATTTGAGGCAGAAACATTCCTAATTAGCATAAAGTCTCTAATCAACAAGTAAAATAATAATAATGCATTGGGTTACAAGCCAACCCAACTTTCTTTGACAAAAGATCAAATGATGCCCTACATGTGTGAGCTGTGAGGCCTCATGAGGCTAACTTGATCCAGTAAATGAAGTCCATGTGGCATGCGTTGAAAGTGGCATTTGAACCCGAAGAATGGAGGTGGAATATGGGCTTATAATGTAAAATGGAAAGTGGTAATTATGGAATAGGGATAGATGGAACACATTATCTCAATCAAGGTTTCCTGAGTAGTGCCCCTCCTATATAGCCATTGGGCCATTAGGGGAGGTCCCACCGAACTAGGATCAAAGATTAACCCCCCATTCAAGGTGAGGGAACAAGGTCATGGTCAAAACCCTTCTTTCTTCTAGGCCACCCCATATTCTATATCAAAAACCCAAATACAAATGAGCATAAGCACCTGATTGCAAAATGAATAAAGTACCTTTTGATTGGAATCCCACCTTTGCCCATGTGCTCTTGCCAAATGTGTGAGAAAGAATATTGTTGATGCTCGTGGTGAAGTTAAAATGGCACATCATCATCTAGTGGTGGTTTTTAGGGGCTGCATGGTTGGCCAGTTGGATGCAAAGAATTGGAGGAAAAATATCTCCTATAGGGTCACCCACTTTGGTCGGTAACTTTTTACTCAAACTCGGACATGAGCTCACTGTAAAGTTCATGTTCCATATGCTCGAACATGGATTTCATGAGAACTCCAACAATCCTTGGACCCATAGACCTATAACTTGCACATTGCAATCAACATTTTTGGGAGCATGTGCGCTGGGCGTAGGGTGTCACCCATATTTTACATCAAAGTATAAATTTGTACAAAAAAATAAATCTATTCTAAATTCAATATAATATACAAGAAACATGATATGAATGATGTTAGAATGCTCACACAATATGCAATGCAACTACGCTACTATGTATGACAAGTGAATGTCAATTTCCATCAAAGAAGGTGAGGTGGCTCCCTTTCTCTGGAGAAGGTAAAAGTTCGCCATCAAGTTGGGAAATGATGGCGAACTTTCATTACAAAAAGTGGGTGTGGGTGTAATGACCCATCTCGAATTAAAGGGAGCATAGGAATATTAGCAATGCATACGAGGCATGCATATGCTAGCTACATAAGCATGCATCACATGCATTGCTCTCGTATACATATTAACTTATTATGAAAATTACCCAGTAAAATACAAACAAAATACTTATTAAAAGTTCCAAGTAAATACCTAATACACAAAAATATTAAATATATTGGGTGAGGTACTTAATGTATGTACCATCACCATAATATATAACTATACAAAATAAAGGGGAAATACAATGTATTATACAAAGTAAAAAGGGAATGTAATATATATGGTACAAAAATAAATTGAATATAATACAATTTATATAAAATAGCAAGGGAAATACAATGCAAGATATACAAAGAAATTATAATATATATTAATTTTTATATAAACTAAAAGGGAGAAATTATAATACACAAACTATACAAACTTAAAATAATTCAGTCTATATATTATGTAATCAAAAGGAACATAAAATAAAGTCACGAGGAGTTATAAATTAGACTATGAATACAACATGAATTAAATAAATACAATACTTAAATCCATTTTAAATGTGACCGCCTCCAAGAAATGAAAGAACAAGGTGGGAGCTGAAATTTGCTCCACCTGTGATTGACGGAGAACCAGGAAGAAAACATTTTATTAATTAGGACGTTGAGGCAGTGGAAGGATTGGTGTATCAGAAGAGAGGAGATGACAAAGGGAAGGGGGGTTATCCTTTACCTTTGAGGAAAACAAGGACAAAGGGGGATACACAAAGAAGCAATAGTTAGAATCTTGGGGTTTTGGGCACTAGGGCCAGAAAACCTCAAATACAAAGTTTTCTGGATGTGGGAACCGAATAGGATAATACCACATAGTCTAGGAGGAAACAATCGGTTTGGTAGTAGGAGGGAGAGCAACAATAGTCCAGAATCGCTTCCAAACAGAATTTCTAAATACTTGAAGTTACATTCTTAAATTTAGGTTAATATCTAAATGTCTGGTTAATTCATGTTGTATCGATAATTTCTATAAGGGTACAAACGTATGTTGTCTAGATTACTGCTAAATCTAGGGCATTAGACTTTTCCATGGATCTTGATAGGGATAAGGTCTTTATCAACCAAAACAAGACCACCTACTCAGTAATCTCTCTTTGGTTTTTGGACCCTTTTATTTTTAGGAATGGTAGCCCTTGGGTTCAGCTTCTTGATGTGGCAGACCTCTTGAGAAGTAGGGGGATTTATTGGTTTGAAAGGTCCACTAGGAGGATTTCGATTAACCACCTTTGAAATTTTGGTCTCAGGACTACTAGATACATGGAATGGGAATGGTTTGATGTCTTCCACATGATCAGGAAATTGGGGCTTTCTATAGAGGACAAATGGGATCCCATTAGGCTCAGGAATGGTGGCATATGATAAATCCACTTGCAAGTCTACGAAATGAAGCACACCATTTCCTGGATAACAACATTCCCCAAGCATCAAGCACGTCAATGACAACAACATCCATCAACACAGGGATATATTTATTATTTGTCTGAGTCACTTTAAAACCTTAAATGAGGCCATATACAGGGATGGATTGTAATGTTCATTCCTAAATTTCCCTAATGTTTAGAAAATACACTTTTGTCCATTTTGAATTAAATAAAATAAAGTACCTTTTTGCAGCTAATATAGGAAATAAGAATAAAGTAAGTTTAAGTGGAAGGTGGGACCCACAAGATAGTGTATTGGGGAAGAAAGGTAAATCGATTTCCCTTGGGTAAACTGAAATGCATGGTGTGGGCCCTCGATTTTTGCATGGTGAATAGTTATAAAAGGAAGGTTTGAGGAGGGCTTAGGCATCATTTTCATATTTGGTTTTCAAATTTCCTTCGCTGTTTAGCTGAGCCAAACACTGTGCTGTTTAGCGCAGGAGCTTACTAAGGAGAGAAGCTCACCCCTTCTCCAGTGGACTTCAGGTGCCACTCAAGGAGGGTATTCTCCATTTTTCGGTATTCATTGAGGCAACCATAGTTCCCACACATTTCTAGAGCAGTTGGTACATAGTAGGAGCTGTGACTGTGCAGTGGAGGGAAGTAACTGTTGTGTTGGTGTTGTGTGGTGAAGGAAATCTTCAGGAGAAGCTATAGGTGGAGTTAGTGGGGGGTTGCTGGAGTATTGGAGCAGCCTCAGACCTTGCAAGATCAGTGCTATGTTGTCCCTTGCATCATCTCTTCAGAAACTGCTTCACTCACGTAGTGACTGTGTAGTCATCTTGTGGGCGGCATTTGGTATGGGTATTTGCTGGGGTATTTTGGGTTGAGGAGTTGGAGGATTGATAGGAGGAGTATTGCTGGAGATTTGTTGATGTTTTGGAGTGTAGAAACCTTTAGTAACATCTACATCAGCGGATTTCAAAATTGGAGGAGGGCCAAGCATAGAAAGGTCCAATTTTGGAGATTGGAATTCGGAGCAGAGCTTTCTGGGTTTTTCTGGGTTTTGGGCAAGGATCACCTTCCCAAATTCCTAGAAATTTTTGTGCATTGTTCAGTGCGAAAATCTAGTTCCGAACTCAGCGAGCGGTTGTAGAAACTGGGTGATCACACAATCTTTCAGAGGAGTAGCGTAGCAGCAGCTGTGCCATTTGATATTTGTTCACTTGAGGCTTGTAGCTTTCCTTTTGCAAGCTCATGTGCACCTCTTCCATCTCATATTGTACTCCAGCCATATATTATTAATAAAATTGGGTGTTTTCTGCATATTCTTTGTATCTGTATTGTTGAAGTAAATTTTTTGTGTTTGGTTTATTACATGTTCTCTATATTACTGTAAATTTTCTATTTGGAATATTACAGTGGTATCAGAGCATGTTCTTGGCTAGTGTGGGTAACAGGAGCAGGTGATACTACGAAGGTACCAAGGAGTCATATTTCATAGAGGTCGTGGAAGAATATATAACGCAAACCCATTTTCTGACACAGAAGTCGAAGCTAGGAGGGAAGGAATGGACTAGTACAATGAGGAGGAGCAGCCCAGGCAGAGGGAGTCAGATAAGATTTTGGACAAATTGCTGAGAGCAAACCAACAGATGGTAAGACAAGGAAAGGTTATGATGGACATGATGCAACAGGTAATGGGTTTGCATGTGGGTGCTAGACCGGATGGAGTAGCCGAACCTTATCGTGATGGGGGTTCTAGAGCAGGCGGTAGTTGTACATTTCAGCTTCCACACACTCCACAGCGTGGGCAGACTGGCAGGCCCTTGATGTCGAATTTCGTAGAGGAGCCAGATCCTGAGAGAAAGCCAAGTCCAGTCGATGATTTAGTACATTCAGTGGCCTCAGGCATTGATGAGTATGAGGGGTTGCATGCCCAGATCAAATGAGTAATTTCCTTTGGTGAATTTATTCACCTAAAGGAAATATGTACCACTGGGGCTGGCTATTATTCCAGAGGAGGGTCATCCAATAATGAGTTGCAAAGGTTGGCAGGGAAGGTCACACTTCCAAATTTTGATGGGAGTGCGAAGAGTTCAACACGAGCTTGGATACAAGAGTTGAATACATATTTTTATTTGAACCCCATGAAGTAAGCAAATGCCATATGCTTTGCCACTCTTCACCTAGAGGGAGATGCTCAGGAATGGTGGTACCATGGATTGATCACACTGGGGAATATTGATATCACTTCATACCATGAGTTCACCCGGAGGTTGCTGGAGAGATTCGAGAGGAAGGATCCAGAGTTGCACTTCAGAGAGTTGGCTCACTTGAGGCAGACAGGCCGTGCAAAGGCCTACATTGTTGAGTTCCAGAGACTAGTAGTGATGGCGATAGACATTTTGAAGAGTCGGTTGATCATGTTGTTCATAGAGGGACTTGTGGAGCCACTGCGTGGATGCGTGAGGGCCTACAAGCCTACATTATTACAAGATGCCATCTCTTGAGTTAGAGACATGATTGACGCAGTACCCAAGAACAGGGCCTTCATTCTCTTGAGACCCACAGTCCAGCAGGGAAATAGAGATATGAGACCACCATAGAGAGATGGAGGGTGTGGTCAGTTGGATGATGGGACACGAAGGGATCTCAGGAGGAGGAGATTATGCTTCATGTGCCAGGAGCCTTGGGCACCAAGGCACAAGTGCACCAAGGGCAAGGCCCATTTCATTGAGGTGTTCTCAGATAGTGAGCCAGAAGAGGAGGAGCATGAGATAGTAGAGGAGCCGAGGGATGAGGGAGGTCCATCAGGTTTAGGAGGACCACCACCACCCACACAGGGAGGAGGATCGTTTGCTCCAGCTAGAGGAGTACTTGCTTCACTTCGGGGTTTGCGGAGATGTTCCACCTGGGAGATTACTAGATAGGGGATTCGAGCACACCATTGAGTTGGAGGAGGGTGTGAATGCAATCATCACCACTCCTTATAGGCATCCCAAGGCCTATAAGGATGAGATAGAGAAGGCCATCCAGGAGTTGCTGAGATTGGGAAATATTCGACCTAGATCTAGTCCCTTTGCTTCTTGAGTAGTGTTGGTGAAGAATAAATATGGGACGCTGCGGATGTGCATAGATTACCGGGCGTTGAATAAGACGACTTTGAAGAACCGATATCCCAAACCTCGCATAGATGAGTTGATGGATGAGCTTAGAGGAGCCAAGTACTACTCTAATATAGATTTATGCTCAGGATACCACCAAATACTCATGAGGGAGCAGGACATTCCCAAGACTACTTTTTGCTGTCATTATGGACATTTCGAGTTCTTGGTGATGCCCTTTGGGCTAACCAATGCTCCTGCTACTTTTCATTCTTGTATCAATCATGTGTTCCTTGGGAAACTGAGGCGTTTTGTTTTGGTGTTCTTTGATGATATACTCATTTATAGTCGGACATGGGAGGAACACCTCCAACACTTGGAGGAAGTACTACGCATACTTGAGAAGCCACAGTTGTATGCGAGGATGTCCCAATGTAAATTTGGGCTAACAGAGATGTTGTACCTTGGCCATGTGATAGGAGATGGAGTGAAGGTGCATCAGGAGAAGATTCAGGCTGTTTTGGATTGGCCAACACCCAGGAATGTGACGGAGCTGAGGGGCTTCTTGGGTATTTGCACCTATTACAGGAGGTTTGTGAGGGGATTTTCATAGTTGGCATCACCCCTTACAGATTTGACAAAGAGCGGCACTTTTGAGTGGACACAGTTGGTAGAGGAGACCTTTGAGAGGCTGAAGATGGTCATGAGCAGCTGTCCATTTTTGGCCTTGCCGGATTTTACACGACCCTTCGTGCTGGAGTGTGATGCTTCAAGCGAAGGTGTTGGAGCAGTGCTTGCGCAGGGAGGCCATCCTATTGCATTTGAGAGTAAGAAGTTGTTGCCTCATGAGAGGCTGTATTCAGTGTATGATAAGTACATGTTGGTAGTGATGCATTGTAATATTCCCAATTAGCAATAGCTAATTGGAAATATTAATTTTGATTAATTTTGCCTTTATAAAGTTAAAATAAAAATAAAGTGGGTGAAAGGAGAATATAACTCACTAAAATAAAGTGCACTCCCTAGTGGACTCAACGTTGTGACTTAAGTGGGCCAAGGGGGGCCAAGAGACCATGTAGAGGGGGGGCCCACTTAGACCACGTGGGACATGACAGTGCAGTTTAGTTGGCAACATGGGCAAAATGGAGGCTACGTAGGAGATGGTGGGGCCTAGGGTTGAGAGAGGCCCATTGTTATAAAAAGGAGGAGAGCCTCCTCATTTCCTCATTCGAGTTTATGCATATTGAGCTGGTAACTACGACTTTGAGTATGCTGGCTGTTTAGCTTGTCTGCAGCACTGTTTAGTGCATTGAGTGTCTCCGTTCAGAGATCTCACCCTCAGCCTCGGGAGACTTCGAGTGCTTGCTCGGGTGAGGTTGTCCCATCAGTATTTTGCAGAAGGATTGGAGTTTGGCATTCTTGGAGGAGCAGTGCATCCATAGACTGCGCAGTCTTGAGAGGGAGGATGCAGTCCATATTGAGGGAGCTCTGGTGTGGCATTCTTCAGGAGGATTTTGGTCAGGAGATTGAGCAAGGGGCCAGCCCTTGCCTATTGGAGACTTTTGGTTGAGCGGGAGGTCTTATTTTGAAGTATTCCCTTCAGTCTCAGCGCAAAGCCTTGGAGGATAGCGTAGATCCCCAAGGGGGGTATTTTCGAGGGTCGGCCATTCTAGAAACACTTAGTGGGCTTTTCTGGGTATTGCGAGTAGAGGCAGATTCCAGAGTTTCAGCTCATTCCGAGTAGGGGAGCAGCCCCAACTACTCATTTGGTTCCAGACGTAGCAGCTACACTGTTGTTTTCCAGCATCTTGGACGCAGATCAGAGAGCAGCCATTCCTTCGATATTCTGAGAGTATTCCTACACTTGCCTGGTGCAAGTTGAGGTGCCATCACTTTGATCACCTCTTGTACTCATTGCTATTTCTAAGTACAATAAAATGGCTTAGTATTCTCTCTATTTTATGTGTATTTGTTGCATATATTGTTTCTAGCATTTCATGTACTGTTGTATGATCCGTATCACTGCTTTGAGCCATTCCATTGTTATACCATCTGTTGTGTTTTGCCCATACTCTATAGACGGAGTCTTGTGAGGGCCAGGTAGCCTCCAGATCTCACTCTCTTTTTAGAGGTGAAATATCTGGTAAACGCCCCTCCAGTCCATCTCTAGTTTAGAGTTGACTGTGTTTGAGAGATATCCCTGAAAGGGGATATTACAGTGGTATCAGAGCTCATAGACCTGGCTCAGCCTATGGAGCAAGTTGTCTATGACACCTGAAGAGAAGCCGTGGGGATATTTTTCTATGAACAAAGAGGGTAGGAAGAATCTTACCCACCAAAGGCAGTAGAGGTGGCAAATATGGGGGTCTCACAACAGTGTGACCAGCATTTACCAGCCTTCAGTAGGCCAACCAGAATCACGATGCCTTCATACTTACTCCAGCACCGAGTGATCAAGGTAGGCGGCATGATCATATACCCTTTGGAGATTATTTCCGCGAATGGTAGTCCATGGGGGAAAACTTCAGAGTGGCTTTGCCCTTTAGAGATTGCTGTCAGCTCAGGCAGGATGAAGGAGGAAGAAACAGTGGGGGTTCTAGCATGCAGAGTTCAGAGATGTAGCGTACCACTGGGAGGTCACCTTTTCCCACGTATGATGGATCCACTGATTGCACGGTTTGGGATCGGGTGTATACGTTGGATACCTCTTTCCAGCTTGACTAAATAACGGAGGGGGAAGCCATCAAAATGGCTACCTCGCACTTGGAGGATGAGGGCACACAGGATCATGGGGAGCATGTGGATACACCCAGTATGACGCAGGGGTCACTTGTGTTGGAGACTTCTTTGACCACATCGGTTGACATCTTAGTAGAGAGAATAGAGCTTACCCCAGTAGTGCCCTCCATTGAGGTGATGATCGGGGTAGTGTTCGAGTTTTCGGGTGGTAGCAGCGCGCGGCAGATGGGTGCGGTGCCGGGAGATGCATCCACCTTTGATGAGGCACTAGGAGATACAGAATTATTGGACGATGGTCGCACATAGCAGTGCCATTAGCTTCGAGCCGACCTTCTAGTTTTGAAAGGGAAGGCCACATCAGTACGAGAGGCTATTTTGTTACAAAACGAGGAGCTAGAGGGCATGAGAGTGGTTTGTGCCGAGTCAGCGGCCAAGTTGGCCCACATTGGGGAACGGCTGGATTCCTTAATGATACAGCTAGAGAGCACATTGGAGTGTCAGAGCAGCCCCCTTCAGGCATGCATAGATGGGGCTAGCAGCATTATTGGGTCACCTCTTTCCGTTGGAGAGAGAGAGGCGGAGCCACCTAGTCAGATCTCATACGTTGACTTGGTTAGCGGGATGAGACGATCGGAGTTGCATAGGGTACAGCATCCACATGTTGAGGTGGGATGGCGAGAGATTTTGAGTTGGTACCCGATGGAGGGGGTTATGATGATGGTGGTGGACCTAGGTGTAGTTCAACAAGAGTTTCCAGGTGCTGGGAATACAGGAACCCCAGATTGGCATTGGGATCTAGGCGGGACTACCTGTCGTTTCCTAGGCAGGTCGGTTGACTATGTCTTGGAGGGTACAGTTGGCCTAGCAGTAGAGCATGCGCATTCGCTAGGGGAGTTTCTGTCAGCTCCAGTGGCCAACCAGTTTATGGGCAGACTCCCTAGGTTGTCTTGGTACGACACTTATACACGGGATCACAGGGTGGTCAACTTACCTTGGTAGGAGCTTGTTGGAGGAGGTGGCATTGGTAGGCCACCAGATGGCGCCCTTGTATGGGGCCAAGGATTCTTCACCTTTGTGTAGGGCACAGAGGATGCAGTGGAACTGAGCAGTGGTGGTATCACTACTGACACAGGGAGATTCACTTCTCGGACCCTTCGGGGAGGGTTTGGAGTGATGATCCATTAGTCGGCGGGTATAGTGATGCGACGGTGGAGACGATGATACCAATTGGGGGTGGTCCGACATGTAGAGGCACAGCTCTAGGTCATCACATCCAGGGATGTGTGGGAGCCTCTAGCATTGAGAAATGGACTACCGGTGGACATGGAGTTGCATGGTGGTGTACCGTAGTGTGTGGGACTGCATTGTGGAGTAGGAGTGTCCTACATCACATTGAGAACACGCGGGGAGTGACCGATGCTTGCACACAGACAGGGCACGAGACGGTACAGGGTGGTAGAACTGTAGCAGGGGGTATCCAGCAGTATACAGGGGTATTCCTCAGTGCAGTGGCATGTCGAGGAGTACATGGATGATCGGTGGTATGTGAGGGCGTATGGTGCTGCACAACAGGGTCTTAGAGCATTGCCTCCAGGGAGACTCACGGACAGGGACACCAGGCTTACCTTTGGGGTATTTCACCCAGGATCGATGGGGAGACAGATGAGCGATACTTGACGGTATCTGTAGGAACTCACGCACCTAATCTTCTTCTACGTCACTCACAGGCGTAGTCGACTTTGTGGTTGTCCTTTGGCACTTTGGGCATGAGCAGCGGGGTACGCGAGGCTCACCCAAGATATTTGGATGACACTCAGCACACTAGGGAAGAGACTTCTCAATAGTGGCACTGGGTCGGGGCGCTAGTTGACAGCGACAGGTTAGGGTATGAGATGATCCTCTGTAGGGGTGGCACATCAGTCATTGCTGAGCCTACGATTTAGGAGCAGGTCACGAGGGAGACATACGTCACTCTTTTCTCAGGGCGTGTCGATACCATCCATGAGCAAAGGATACTGGGTACAGTAGATGTAGCATCCCAGTCTGTGTCTGGGCTCCAGACAATGTATCGACACATTATCGAGAGGCTGGATAACATATTCAATGCAGATGAGGTGGTGGAGGTAGAACAGGAGGGCATTCCTTCTGTATGCCAGGGTGAGGACTCTTCTTTATATGAGTCCATAGGATCAGTTGAGGACGCTTCTGGGGAGCGAGAGCAGTCATGCAGAGATGATGACAGTAGACCGGAGTTGCATTCCAGTGTATAGGGTGAGCAGTCAGGGGACTCTACGGGAGATACTTTGGGCGACGAGTCACTTGTGACGATTCAACCAGAGCAGCATATGATGGAGCCTGCGTCGGCAGAGGAGGACGCTATTCACATCAGGCATGATATTCCTTTGGGGGAGAGTCAGATGGGCTCCCACATTGAGCCGATGAGAGATATGTGGCTAACATTTGGGTCAACCATTGAGGTGGAGCAGTCAAATGCACTGACATCGAGTACGGTGACAACAGTTGCAGATCCATATCCTTTGGAGACGTTCGAGGTTGATGAGATAGTCCTGCCGGGGGCTAGTAGACGGCAGGAGCTTCACATTCCCGATGAGAGGGATGAGTTGTTGGAGATGGTGGAGCATCCATCTTTGGGCCGACACATTGATGAACTACAGATAGATGTACGTACAGTCGGCCGAGCTGCAGTACTTTCAGTGAGTAGTACTCTCCAGGAGTACATCGATGGGGCTTGCAGCATATCTTGCCCACTTCGACCCATTATAGAGAGAGGGGCTTCCTTCTACAGGCAGCTTTCATTGGCAGACAGGGCAGAGCAGTGTGAGTTGATTACGGACTGGCAACAACACTCCAAGCGTGTACCATGTACAGTTGTTGCTACATTAGATTCTTCTTCCAGGATGGATTGGCGGGAGACCATGAGTTGGTACCCTCTTGATGGTACGATTTTCTTTGTAGGGAGCACAATAGAGCAGGGGCCCTCAGACATAGCCGATGATACAGATTCCAGCTGGCAGTGGGGCCCAGGTCATCATTTCTTTAGCGCCCCATCCCGATTTCAGGAGGGCAGGATCAGTATGGGATTGAGTCAGGACTTGGATGGGAGAGAGGTGATGAGTTGGTATGCAGTTGGTGGGGCAACTTATATAGTTAGAGGTAAAACACAGCAGGAGCCAAGGAGCATTGATGCTTGTTGGCGGGATTCACTTCATGGGGCATCAATTATAGCCAGAGGCAGTGCGCAACCTAAGCCGTGGGACTTGGGCGATGATTGGCCATCGTGGAGTTGGGATCAGGGAGGATTGTTTGTTCGCTGGTACAGTGAGAGATCAGTTTTGGATCCCGGCATTGAGAGATCCCTCCATATCAAGGTGATACAGAGGACAGGGAAGATTCAGTGGTGCATTTGGGACCCAGGCACATTTTACAGTGATGTTGGGGAGCATCAGCTAGAGCAGATGTTTGTTCAGGCATTGCTTGAGGACAAGCAATTTTTGGCGGGGAGGATTGTAATATTCCCAATTAGCAGCAGTGAATTGGAAATATTAATTTTGATTAATTTTGCCTTTATATAGTTAAAATAAAAATAAAGTGGGTGAAAGGAGAATATAACTCACTAAAATAAAGTGCACTCCTTAGTAGACTCAACATTGTGACTTAAGTGGGCCAATGGGGGCCAAGAGACCAAGTAGAAGAGGGACCCACTTAGACCACGTGGGCCATGACAACGCAGTTTAGTTGGCAACGTGGGCCAAATGGAGGCTACGTAGGAGATGGTGGGGCCTAGGGTTGAGAGAGGCCCATTGTTATAAAAAGGAGGAGAGCCTCGTCATTTCCTCATTCGAGTTTATGCATATTGAGCTGGTCACTACGACTTTGAGCACGCTGGTTGTTTAGCTTGTCTGCAGCACTGTTTAGTGCATTGAGTGTCTCCATTCGGAGATCTCACCCTTAGCCCCAGGAGACTTCGAGTGCTTGCTTGGGTGAGGTTGTCCCATCAGTATTTTGTGGGAGGATTGGAGTTTGGCATTCGTGGAGGAGCAGTGCATCCATAGACTGTGCAGTCTTGAGAGGGACGACGTAGTCCATATTGAGGGGCTCCGGTGTGGCATTCTTCAGGAGGATTTTGGTTAGGAGATTGAGCAAGCGGCCAGCCCTTGCCTATTGGAGACTTTTGGTTGAGAGGGAGGTCTTATTTTGGAGTATTCCATTCAGTCTCAGCGCAGAGCCTTGGAGGATAGCGTAGATCCCCAAGGGGGGTATTTTCGGGGGTCGGCCATTCCAAAAACGCTTTTCTGCGTATTGTGAGTAGAGGCGGATTCCAAAGTTTCAGCTCATTTCTAGTAGGGGAGCAGCCCCAACTACTCATTTGGTTCCAGAAGTAGTAGCTACACGGCAGTTTTCCAGCAGCTTGGACGCAGATCAGAGAGCAGCCATTCCTTCGATATTCTGAGAGTATTCCTACACTTGCCTGGTGCAAGTCGAGGTGCCATCACTCTGATTACCTCTTGTACTCATTGCTATTTCTCAGTATAATAAAATGGCTCAATATTCTCTCTATTTTATGTGTATCTATTGCATATATTGTTTCTAGCATTTCATGTACTGTTGTATTATCCACATCACTGCTTTGAGCCATTCCGTTGTTATACCATTTGTTGTGTTTTGCCCATACTCTATAGACGGAGTCTGGTGAGGGCCAGGTAGCCTCCAGATCTCACCCTCTTTTCAGAGGTGAAATATCTGGTAAACACCCCTCCAGTCAATCTCTGGTTTAGAGTTGACTGTGTTTGAGAGATATCCCTGAAAGGGGATATTACATGCATGCATTGGCGAAGTTCAGACAATATCTTGTGGGCGATCAGTTCTAGGTAGAGACAAATCACAACAGTCTTCGATTCTTCCTTGAGCAGCAGTCACTAGAGGAGTGGCAGAAAAAATTGGCGAGTAAGCTTCAAGCTTACAATTTTGAAATTGAGTATGTGAAGGGAAAACATAATGTGGTAACTAATTGGCTCTCACACAGACCAGCAGCTCTGTCATTGATGGATGTCATGCAGGATTGGAAGGCTTAGCTATTGGTTGAGTATTCCAAAGATGGGCAGGCTTGTGAGGTTTTGGATGGTGCATGCAGTGATGACCGGTTCCAAGTGATGGATGATGTGATATATTACAAGGATCAGAGCTATTTGGTTAGCAAGGCACTCGAGTTTCCTTAAGACCTACCGTGCAGTTAGGGAGAGATTCTCTTGGAGGGGTCTCAAGGGAGACGTTTTGAGGCACATGAGAGAGTGTGTAGAGTGTCAGAGGAACAAGGTGGAGCTCTCTCATCCAGCTGGGTTGTTATAGTCACTTCCCATTCCGGAAAGTAAGTGGGAGAGTATCCATGGATTTCATTACAGGCTTACCAGCAACGCAGGGGAGACACTATATCTATGTGGTAGTGGACAGACTGACCAAGTTTGCCCATTTCTTCCTATCTCTTCTAGATATTCAGCCTCCCAGGTGTCTGAGTTATTCTTTCGGGAGGTGTTCAGGTTGCATGGTCTTCCCAAGACCATTGTGAGTGACAGGGACAACCGATTCATGAGAGCTCTTTGGCAGGGGTTTTTCCACTTGGTGGGCACTGAGCTCAGTCTGAATACCAGCTATCATCCCCAGTCCAATGGATAGACGAAGATTGTGAACAAATGGTTGGATGGGTACCTACGCAATTATGTGACAGGGCAACAAAGAGCGTGGATCAAGTGGTTGCATTTGGGGGAGTTCTGCTACAACACAACGTGTCATATATCTATTGTTATGTCTCCTTTTCGAGCTTTTTATGGTTATGATGCACTCACTTTTTCTGACATGATTTTTGGAGACAGCAAGGCCCCTGGGGCCAAAGATTGGGTTCAAGAGAGCCAAGAGATTCTTTGAGCTCTTAAGAACAATCTGCAGGTAGCTCAGAATCAGAAAAAGATATATGCTGATAAGCATAGGGTGGAGAGACAATTTGAGATTGGGGACATTGTCTATTTGCATTTGCAGCCGTATAGGCAATCTTCACTCAAGTAGAAGGGTGCAGAAAAACTGAGGCCTCGATTTTATGGACCTTACCGGGTGGTGAGGCATGTTGGTGAGGTAGCTTATGAGCTAGAGTTGCCTTTTGAGAGCCAGATTCACAATGTCTTTCATGTCTCATGCCTCAAGAAGGCATTGGGGCAGCAGGTAGTGGCAGCATCAGAGTTGCCTCCCTTGGATGATGAGTGGAATTTGGCTTCGACACCAGAATTGATATTAGATACCTGAGAGAGGAGATTGAGAAACAGGGTGCTTCGGGAGCATTTGGTCAAGTGGAAGGATTTTCCGGAGGAGGATGCTACATGGGAGAACGAACAAAACCTACAGCCTCTAGTTTTGTAGTTGCTTGGGGTCAAGCAACATCCGGGAGGGGAGGACTGTAATATTCCTTCCTAAATTTTCCTAATGTTTGCAAAATATATTTTGTCCGTTTTGAATTAAATAAAATAAAGTACCTTTTTGCAGCTAATATAGGAAATAAAGAATAAAGTAAGTTTAAGTGAAAGTTGGGAACCACAAGATAGTGTATTGGGGAAGAAAGGTAAATCGATTTCCCTTGGGTAAATCGAAATGCATGGAGTGGGCCCACGATTTTTGCATGGAAAATAGTTATAAAAGGAAGGTTTGAGGAAGGCTTAGGCATCATTTGCATATTTTGATTTTCGAATTGCCTTAGATGTTTAGCTGAGCCAAACACTGTTGTTTAGCGTAGGAGCTTCCCAAGGAGAGAAGCTCACCCCTTCTCCGGTGGACTTCAAGTGCCAATCAAGGAGGGTATTCTTCAGTTTTCGGGATTCATTGAGGCAGCCATTGTTCCCATGCATTTCTGGAGCAGTTGGGACATAGTAGGAGCTGTGACTGTGCAGTGGAGGGAAGTATCTGTTGTGTGGGTGTTGTGTGGTGAAGGAAATATTCTGGAGAAGCTACAAGTGGAGTTAGTGGGGGATTGCTGGAGTATTGGAGCAACCTCAGACCTTGCAAGATTAGTGCTTCACTGTCCCTTGCATAATCTCTTCAGAAACTGTGTCACTCACCTAGTGACTATGTAGTCATCTTCTGGACAACATCTGGTGTGGGTATTTGCCGGGGTATTTTGGGTTGAGGAGGTGGAGGTTTGATTGGAGTAGTATTGTTGGAGATTTGCTGATGCTTTGGAGTGCATAAATCTTCAGTAGCATCTACAAAAGTAGATTTCAAAATTAAAGGAGGGCCAAGCATAGAAAGGTCCAATTTTGAATATTGTGTAGAAATTTCTGTTCCCAACCCCGGTTTTCAGCTTCTCCTTATTTCTTTCATAAAGTAAAATGCCCATTCCCATAGCCATACATTCAACAAGCTGGAAAAATAAATAATTTCTGAAAACACAAATTTTGGAAATTTCAGTGCTGAATTGTAGAAATAAAACTCAGAAAAATAAATCAGCCACACATAGAAAATAGACACGCTGATTTTTGGTAAATATGACCCTGGAAACACCTCCTACAACTCTTGGGGAAAACCAACTCGAAAGCTTCCCTTTATTTTCTGAATATTGTTTTTACAGTGAAACATAAAAACACAGTAAAAATTCCAGCAACCAAATTTACAGACTTATCTCGATTTCCATGCTTGCACACTGCCTCGGAAATTGTGCCAAATAAAAAACTTGCAAAACAGAAAATATTACAACATTAATGATAGCAATAAATGTTGTACAACCACCTACGGAAACGTGTCGGAACAAGCTGTACGGATTGTACAGATTTGTACAGCAACCCTCCTTGAAATCTGAGCCCAGAAACTGCTTGGAGAACCGTGCTGTAGCTGCTTTCTTTTTCTTTGTTTTTGTGTCGAAAATATCAGCAGCTCCTCTCCTCAAAATCCGTGCCCATTTTTCTGCCTTGTATTGCGTGATTAATACTGCTGCCCTCTTCGTCGATTTTCCTGCCTCCTTTCTTGGAAACAGTGCCTCTCTCTCCTACTGTATGAATTTTCTGCGTTGTGATTTGTGCAAATAAATGCTTTTGTATGGATTTGCTGAATCTCCTCATTGTTGCCCTCCTTCATCTCACTGCTCAGAAAATTTCCTTAGCTTTCTCTCCTCGTCTTTGAATCTGCTCATGAAAGACTGAATGATCTTTTCTCTCATTTTCCTCCATTAACCTAACCCTAAGTGACTTTTGGGGAATCCCCAACGGCTGAGATAGCTTTAGATCTAGGGTTGAGATTAAATGCTCAATTAAATCTCACTTTCTATTTTTTAATTCACTCCACTTTAATAAAGACCCACTGAGTCATTTATTTCCAGTGTCACTTTTGACTTTCTAATTTCACATTGACTTTATTAAAGTCACTTTAAAATTAGACTTGGTAACTTTATCACTTAAAGTCACTTTTAAATTAGATTTGACTTTATAACTTTATAAAGTCACTTTAGGAGAAAAATTAAATTCTTTTGGACACTTTTCCCTAGGCCAAAGATCAAAGCCTTAGGGAACCACCTGTCCTCTGGTAACCAAATTTCAACACTCCCTCTCACTGAGGAAGGTGTTCCTCACCACACCCATCTTGTCTCTGAAGTAGACATGCTTGCCTTGTGGTAAGGCTTTGGTAAGAATATCTGCAACCTGCTCATCAGTGGGAATATACTCAAGCTTCATAGCTCCCTTCTGAACATTGTCTCTGATGAAATGATATTTGATCTTGATATGCTTTGACCTGTCATGAAAAACTGGATTCTCCGTGAGTTTAATGCAACTTTGATTATCACAGTATATCACTGAAGGTCTCAACGTTTGACCAAATAAGCCAAACAACATCTTGCGAAGCCATATGGCCTCACAACTAGCGAGACTGGCTGTCGTGTACTCTGTTTCCGCTGAACTCAATGCTACTCACTGTTGCTTTTGGCTGAACCACGACACCACAACCGAACCCAACCCAAAACAACACCCTGAATTGCTCTTCCTATCAGAAGCACAACCTGCCCAATCAGAATCAGTGTAACCTGCTAATCTCACTCCATCTCCCTGCCTATAATCTAGACCATACTCCATTGTCCCCTGCAAGTACCGCAAAATGTGTTTTGCAGCAACCCAGTGCACCCTCCTGGGTTCACACATGAACTGGCTCATTCCTAGGAAGAAATGCCCCTCCTCCTGCCACATCTCCAAACCCAAAAAGTAATGCATCAAGCCAATGTCCTTCATCTCGAACTCCGACGCAAGATCTCTCTTGCAGTTCTCTATGAGTCTCTCTGCACCCGTAATGACCAAGTCATCCACATACAGCACTAGAATGAGAGGCTCCTCACCTATCACAATAAAGTAAAGGTTCGGATCTGCATCACTCTTTGTGAAAACCATCTCCTGCAAGTAAGTATCAATCCTGGAGTACCAAGCTCTAGGAGCCTTCTTCAGGCCATAAAGGGCCTTCTTCAGTCTACACACATGGGACTCCTTCCCATGCACCTCAAAGCCTTGTGGTTGCTCAATGTACACCTCCTCTTGTATGAAGCCATTGAGAAATGCGGTCTTCACATCCATCTGGTCGATCTTCCAACCGATCTTCACTGCTATCGATATGATGGAGCAAATCAAAGTATATCGAGCCACGGGAGCAAAGGTCTCCTCATAATCTACTCCCTCTACCTGGGAGAACCCTCTAGCCACAAACCTTGCCTTGAATTTCTCAATGCTGCCATATGCAGCATGCTTTACCTTGTAAAGCCATCTTGAAGTAACCACGGATTTTCCCTCAGGCCTCAACACCACCTCCCAAACATCATTCTTCATGATAGAAGAATACTCCACCTGCATGGCCTCTCTCCCGACCTGCTGGCTAGCTGCCTCCTCATAGCTAGAAGGCTTAGAGTTAATGATGTTGGCAACCATTGCAATATAGCTACAGAACCTATTAGGTGGCCTGCTCTCTCTGACCGACCTCTTTGGCCCAACAACAGATGTGGCCTTTCTCAAGGTATCCTGAAGCCACTTGGGCTTCCTCTTCCCTGAGCACACTTCTCCCACTGGAGAATGAATCTCCTCTTCATCAGGAGCCTGAACTCCTGATTGTCTGTCTGCTGTCCTCTTGCATGAACCTGAACCTGTAGATGCTAAAGTACTGTGTGAACTGTCCATCAGTGGACTCCCTAGTGAACTTCTCCGCGGATTGCTCTGCATGCTGTCTGAAGCACCACCCTTCTGACTCTGCGAGCCGCTGCTCATTGATGGACCTGATAGTGTAATCGATGTACCTCTAGATCCTCCTGATCCCTGCCCACTAGATCCCTACGACTGACTTAACTACACCTGAGGGTCTAGCTGATCTAGATACTCTAACTCCCGTGACCTCCTGAAAGCCCTGTCCTCCTCGAACTTCACATCCCCCTTGACAACAAATCTCCTCTGTGCGGGAATATAAATCCGAAAGGCTTTCAAGGTCTCACTGTAGCCCACAAAGATACCCTTCTCTGTGGTGGGCTCTAGCTTGGTCCTCTTCTCCTTGGGTATGTAGGAGTATGCAATACACCCAAAGATACGAAGATGACCAACATCAGGCTTCTTTCCAGAAAAAGCCTCCTCCGGAGTCACATGCCCCAAGGCACGATGCGAACTCATGTTCTGCAATTATACAATAGTGTTGTAGGCCTTTGCTTACAAAAACAATGGTAACTCCTAATCATGTAGCATGGCTTTGGCATCCCCTCTGATGGATTTTCTCTTCTTCTCTGCAACACCGTTTTGCTGGGGGTTGTAAGGAATTGTGAAATCCTTCCTAATGCCTGCTTCCGCACAATAATCAACAAACTCACCAAGGGTGTACTCCCCTCCATTGTCTGACCTCAGGGGCTTGATCTTCCGACCTGTCTGAGTCTCCACAAGAGCTCTGAACTCCTGAAACCACTTGAAGACCTCACTCTTGGTCTTCAAGAAATAAGTCTAGGTCCTCTTGGAGTGATCATTGATGAATAAAACATAATACTCATATCCACTCAAGGAAACATGAGAGATCCGACCGCTCACATCGGAATGAATCAAATCAAGTATCCCAGTCGATCTGCTGTCACTGTTGGGAAAAGGGGATTTGGCAAACTTGCCCATCGCACATCCTCTTCATGTATCTAGGTGATCAGTACTGAAATCTGACACACCTGTAGCGATCTCCCGCAATGTCCTCAAGGCTCCATGATACATGTACCCCATCCTGCGGTGTCGAATCTCGCACAGCTCTGAACTGCTAGCTCTACTGCTCAATGCCAAAAGGGGCTGAAATGCAAACTTGTGCACCTTTGCATGGCGTACACCAATCACTCTAGCTGAATCAGCTGGAGCGCCCCTGGGATATATAAGCACCTGTCCCCTCCTGAACAATATCTCATACCCTTTGTCCTCCAATGCTGAGACGGATATGAGGTTCTTCCTCATCCCTGGCACATATAGAACATCTGACACCTTCAAGGGAGGTTTGGGTTCCCTATCAAATGTCAATGTCCCCACACCGACTGCTCTAACAATGCTGTCATCTCCGAGTACTACCTCTATATTAGTGCCACTCTCTGAGAGCTCTGAGAAGCAATCACGGACTCCTGTCATATGACGTGAAGCCCCACTGTCAACATACCAGATACCTGAAGATGCTCTGCTAGTGGAGGGAAATGCACTCTCCCTCTCACCCTCTGTGGCAGGTGATCCTGCACTAGTGGAATCACAAGCAATGAACCAAAACTCCCAGTCAAAGCTATCCATAAAGTCCTCTATCGCTGCTGATGCTGCCATGGTCTTGTTCTTCCCCTCCTATTTCTCCCATAAATTTAAATGCCCATTCCCATAGCCATACATTCAACAAACTGGAAAAATAAATATTTTCTGAAAACGAAAATTCTGGAAATTTCATAGTGCTGAAATGCAGAAATAAAACTTAGAAAAATAAATCAACCACACACGGAAAATAGACACGCTGATTTTTGGTCAATATGACCCTGGAAAAACCCCCTACAACTCTTGGGGAAAACCAATTCGAAAGCTTCTCTTTATTTTCTGAATATTGCTTTTACAGTGAAACAAAAAAACACAGTAAGAATTCCTGCAACTAAATTTACAGACTGATCTCGAATTTCATGCTTGCACACCGCCTCGAAAATTGTGCCAAATCAGTAAGTTGCAAAACATAAAATATTACAGCATTAATGACAGCAATAAATGTTGTACGTCCACCTCGAGAAGTGTGTCGGAATAGGTATACGAAACTGTACAGACTGTATGGATTTGTACAGCAGCCCTCCTCGAAATCCAAGCCCAGAAACTGCCTAGAAAACCATGTTGTAGCCGCTATTCTTCTCTCGGTTTTTGTGTCGAAAATATCAGCAGCTCCTCTCCGCGAAATCCATGCCCAGTTTTTTGCCTTGGACTGCGTGATTAAAGTTGCTTCCCTTTTCCTCGTTTTTTGTGCCTCCTTTCTTCGAAACAGTGCCTCTCGCTTGCTGTACAGATTTTCTGTCTTGGGATTTGTACCAATAAATGATGTTGTACGGATTTGCTGAATTTCCTCACTGCTGTTCTCTTTCTTCTCACTGCTCAGAAAATTTCCATAGCTTTTTCTCCTCCTCTCTCAATCTGCTTATGAAAGACTGAATGATCTTTTCTCTCGTTTTCCTCCTTTAACCTAACCCTAAGTGACTTTTGGGGAATCACTAAATCCAATGGTTAAGATAGCTTTAGATCTAGGGCTGAGATTAAATGCTCATTTAAATCTCACTTTCTATTTTTTAATTCACCCCACTTTAATAAAAACCCACTTAGTCATTTATTTCCAAAGTCACTTTTCACTTTCTAATTTCACATTGACTTTATTAAAGTCACTTTAAAATTAGACTTAATAACTTTATCATTTAAAGTCACTTTTAAATTAGATTTGACGTTATAACTTTATAAAGTCACTTTAGGAGAAAAATTAAATTCTTTTGGACACTTTTCCCTTGGCCAAAGATCAAAGCCTTAGGGAACCACCTGTCCTTCAGTAACCAAATTTCAACATATTGGAATTTGGAGCAGATCTTTCTGGGTTTTTCTGGGTTTTGGGCAAGTATCACTTTCCCAAATTCTTAGAAATTTCTAAGCATTATTCAGTTGGAAAATCCAGTTCCGAACTTAGCCAATAGTTGTAGATGCCATAAACCAGATGATCACACAGTCTTTCAGAGGAGCAGCGTAGCAACAGCTGTGCCATTTGATATTTGTTCACTTGAGGCTTGTAGCTTGCCTTGTGCAAGCCTAGGTGCACCTCTTCCATTTCATATTGTACTCCAACCATATATTATTAATAAAATTGGGTGTTTCCGACATATTCTTTGTATTTGTGTTGCTGAAGTAAAATTTCCGTGTTTGGTTTATTACATGTTCTCTATATTACTGTAAATTTTCTATTTGGAATATTAAATGGATCTAGCATCAAAACCATACATATCCTTATATAGCCTACTGATATCCTATTCCAATTGGTGCATAAATTTCAATTGCATGACATCGACAGAATCCCCTGAATCAAGCATGCAATTATGAAGTATAAGATTATTAATCACTAGGGACAATAAGAATGGCTCATGATCCCTATTCTTCTTGTCAAAGTACATATCTTATAATATAATAAGAGGATCATCAAGGTCATCCTCATATTCTTTTTAATAATCCCATGTTGATCTTTCCTTACGATTGTAATAGCCTTACTACCAACCCATTTTCTCAGCACAATTGGTAGAAGCCATCATGTTTGTAGCATTGTTCTCTATAATGTGGTACCTCTTCCTAGAAACTAGCATTTTTTATGAGTCATTTTCTTATTCCATCTATAGTGTTTTTATGATTTTTCGTTGTGAACTTGTTGGTCCTTTGTTTTTTTTGTTATATGTTTCATTCAACAATTATGATCTAGAATGCGAGAAGAATGTCCTCTCAAACTATGAATTATATTTCTAGATGGTTGAGATTTTGATGACCATAACTTACACATACCTAGGGGTTTTATTCTCAAGGCCTAGATTTGGTTTGAGGATAATTTTGCAGCCCTAAATTATTAAGGATATGCCCCTATTTCTCTTCTTAAGAACAACGCTTTAAAAGGATTTTTAGATGGAACTCATGGTCAACATTGTCAGACCAACAATGTTATAGAACTCAGGTTTGGGGATGTAGTCTACTAGAATCGATTTTGGTCACAAGGGAGAGAGTTCTTGTCCTCGTGTGTTATAGCATAATTAGAAGGAAGAGTACATCCTCCAAGGCATCATTTAGGGAGAGTGTGTGGTCCACCCCTTTCAAATTGAAAATATATTTGGACTAGTTTCTTTTGTGCACCGTGTGTAGAGTTTTTTTACTTGATTGTGATTTGGATTCAATACCATTACCTTACACACTTGTCTTCAAATTCCATTTCCTTGACTATTATTCTAGGGTGGGTTTGTTGTTGGTTTGCGGAGGTCACATGTGTACTATAGTTAGTTGGTATGTTGATGTATTGAATCCCTGTGTTCAGTTATTTCCTTTAGCCCTCAATCATCTCCTATTGACTAAATAAAATTGAGTAATATTATTTGAGAGAAAAAATTATTGTAAATGCATTTGAGCTGCTTAAATAACCACCTTGGTGGGGTTGAATTCCTTGCATTCTATGCATAATTCGTTTTAGAGGCCATCTCCTTGATCATTGCACTTGAGTGAGTTAGTTTTTGTATTGTCTAGGCCACATGTCTACTATAGTTACTTGGTATTTCTATTCACTGACTCCCCACATTTAATTATTCCCTTGATGCACTTGGTCAACTCTCGTTGACTAACTAGATGTTGAAAAACATTATCTTAGAGGAACAATGATGGAAATTCATTCAAGCTACTTGAATGACAACCCTAGGTGGGTTGAATCCCACAATGGCCTTCCATGCAAAGAACTTCATGGAGATGGGTGATGTCGTGATCGTTTTAGTATCATACTCACTTTGTCATTGGGTGCATGCTCATAGGATCCCGCTATGATAGATATTGGTTGGCACACATGGGATGTAGGTTGAAGTTGATCATGATTTGACGAGCATAGATATGATCAAATGGATTTTCCAGTTTCAATAGATCTATATGTATGAGAAATTCATTTTTCATTTCCTCGTTTTTTGTTCCCCTCATCTAATAAGTTTTTAGCCTAATATACCTGATAATTAATCCATTGGGTGCACACAGTGGGGAAGTTTGTTGCCTAATTAGGAGAGGTACTTACCCAAGATGAGTAGCATTGGATATTGGATATGGTAAAATTAGAGTTATAAGTTTGAGAAACTGTAATATACATCTTGGAGGTTTGACACTTCGTGATGGGCCTTCGAAAGAGGTACAATACAAGGCCCATCTAACCATTCTTTGGCACATTTTAACTTCTCTTTTTGCATTTGATAATATATTTTTCACGCTATAATGTGTTCTTAGGAAGTTTAGGGAATATTTTCCATATCATGTAACTTAATACATTGAATGTGTAATAGAAGGAGGATTTATTTGGCATAACACATTGGAAACCAGCAGGAGAAGATTTAGGAGGCTTGTTCCTTATATCAACCCATCAACAACTCGGGTAGCTCATGAGCAGTTACTACCCCTTAGTGATTGCGAGTACGTCAACAGACCAAATCCACTTTCGTAGGATTTTTGGAGGGATGTAGGCCTCCCTTTAAGGAGGTTGTCCTTCACTCACTTTCGTATAAACAAATTTGAGCCTAACAGCTCAATAGGATTCAAATTCTAGAGGCAAGATAGTGAATATAAGAGAAGGGGACTTCTGCTTGCTATTCCCATTATCATGTTACATGTTTGAACAATTTTGAGATTAATGAAAATCATCATTTTATTTCTATTCTAAGTTTGCGTTGAGGGAGCTAAGTTTCCTTGGGTTAGGGCCCAACCCAAGTACTCAGGCCCCTTTCTTTTATGCATTTATTTTGCATGTACTTAGTTTAGTTGTGCTTCGTTTCTGCAAATATGGTTTATAAGAAAAACATGGTCTCTGTAGGTGGGTGAGTGAGCTTTCTTGGGATGCTTGGTCATGTACCCTGTTGAGAATTAGGAGGGACGATGATTAATTTGAATTCTATCCTTGATAATTACTTGTGAGCTTACTTGAATTACTTATGTCTTCTCTTCCTAGCTTATCTAGTCTTTCATCACGTCAGTTATCAAAAATACAAGAGACACAAAATTAGGCTCTTCGAGCCAAGGCAAAACCTCTCCCTCTTAGAGAGGAAAACCCACGATAAATTCTTGTTATAGGCTTTTAGATAACGAGTACCATGACCAATACTCTGACCCTTGACCTATTCATGCCTCCAAGACCTTGTCACTGCTTCTTTGTCGACCTCCAACGCTGATCCTTCTTTTCTGCACCACCGTGCACTATACTGCACCAACACTAGAGAACTCGGTCTCTAAGTTTATCTTCAAACACTTCTTCTTGTTTATTGAGTTATTGGAGACAAGATCATTCGATATCTTATCTTTCACTTCACATATCCTCAAAGATATATTACTATCTCTTATAGACTGTGATTTACCTTCCTCTTTTCTGACACTGCAATAACTCTTAGACTTCGTATTATATCATGATCATCAATCTTAGCCCTTAGCATTGGGAAAATTTCTGAATATTTGGTCATACTTCTCCTACTTAATCAAGTTATTAATGCTGAAAATTCAGAATAACATTGAAGTAAACACATAACAGTGCTTCACCGATTAAGATCTCAGAAAAAATACATGCACAAACACAAAGCGACATAAGGTTTTCTGGATAATTGTCCCCAAAAAAACACAATGTACGAAAACCGGTCTTCTGGCTACTGGGGGGTTTATATTATTAAGTAGTTTCTGAATACAACAAATTTGGGCACCTCATTGGTTAACCCGATAGAGAAAAATAGATCTGTAGCACCACTAGTTGTTCTGGACGCTGAAAACTTGACTGATCCACACCCTCAATCAGGATTTACATAACTCAGCCACTTTTTTCCTTTAGAAACCCCAATGTTGCCCTTGTAGTTGCCCGCGTCAGCACTGCTAGCCTTTGCGCTGGCCTGGAGAGGGTTTTGTAACCCCAGACTGTGTGACGAAGTCCCTACGGTGCCCTGGATGGCCTTTGCGTAACCTTGGGGGCCTCCTGTTGGCTCAGCGCTGCCCTTTTTGGGCCTGCGTAGCACCTGAAGCCCTCTGCGCTACATCGCTGCTGCTGCTGCCCCTGCTTCTCTATGCTGCTATTGGTTGCTGCCTCTCTGCCTCTTGCTGATTCTTGTCCCTCTGGGATCATACCATCCCCTTAGCCAGTACTACCCCTCGCTGCAGCTGAAACACTTCTAAAAATTCTTAGCAAACCCGCCCTAGAATTTCAGCTTAGTCTCAGTGCTTTGCCTCCATGTGTGTGTTCTCCAACTGACCCCAAGCCTTTCCTTTATACTTTCTCGTCGAGAAACCAACAACCATGATCTAATCTTGAATCGATAGATATTAAAATAAAGCTTGATCCGTGTGGCTTAAGTAATTTCCATCACATGTTTAAATTAATTACCTTTAATATTTTATTTTTCCTAAGTTAGACTTAGGGTCCTTAATTAAAAATATGAATTAATTAATTATGTAATATTCCCAATTAGCGATAGCTAATTGGAAATATTAATTTTGATCAATTTTTCCTTCTATAGTTAGAAATATAAATAAAGTGAGTGAGAGGGGGACATAACTCACTAAAATAAAGTGCACTCCCTAGTAGACTCAACGTTGTGACTTAAGTGGGCCAAGGGGGGCCAAGAGACCATGTAGAGGGGGACCCACTTAGACCACGTGGGCCATGACAGCACAGTTTAGTTGGCAACGTGGGCCAAATGGAGGCTACGTTGGAGATGGTGGGTTTGATCAATTTTGCCTCCTATAGTTAGAAATATAAATAATGTGAGTGAGAGGGGGACATAACTCACTAAAATAAAGTGCACTCCCTAGTAGACTCAACGCTGTGACTTAAGTGGGCCAAGGGGGGCCAAGAGACCATGTAGAGGGGGACCCACTTAGACCACGTGGGCCATGACAACGCAGTTTAGTTGGGAACGTGGGCCAAATGGAGGCTACGTCGAAAATGGTGGGGCCTAGGGTTGAGAGAGGCCCATTGTTATAAAAAGGAGGAGAGCCTCCTCATATCATCATTCGAGTTTATGGATATTGAGCTAGTCACTACGACTTTGAGCACGCTGGCTGTTTAGCTTGTCTGCAACACTGTTTAGTGCATTGAGTGTCTCCGTTCGAAGATCTCACCCTCAGCCTCGGGAGACTTCGAGTGCTTGCTCGGGTGATGTTGTCCCATCAGTATTTTGCGAGAGGATTGGAGTTTGGCATTCGTGGAGGAGCGATGCATACATAGACTGCGCAATCTTGAGAGGGAGGATGCAGTCCATATTGAAGGAGCTCCGATGTGGCATTCTTCAGGAGGATTTTGGTCAGGAGATTGAGCAAGGGGCCAGCCCTTGCCTATTGGAAACTTTTGGTTGAGCGGCAGGTCATATTTTGGAGTATTCCATTCAGTCTTAGCGCAGAGCTTTGGAGGATAACATAGATCCCCAAGGGGGGTATTTTCGGGGATCAGCCATTCCAAAAACACTTTCTGGGCTTTTCTGGGTATTGTGAGTAGAGGCGGATTCCAGAGTTTCAGATCATTCCGAGTAGGGAAGCAGCCCCAACTACTCATTTGGTTCCAGAAGTAGCAGCTACATGGCAGTTTTCCAGCAACTTGGACGCAGATCAGAGAGCAGCCATTCCTTCGATATTCTGAGAGTATTCCTACACTTGCCTGGTGTAAGTCAAGGTGCCATCACTCTGATCACTTCTTGTACTTATTGCTATTTCTCAGTATAATAAAATGGCTCAGTATTCTCTCTATTTTATGTGTATCTGTTGCATATATTGTTTCTAGCATTTCATGTACTGTTGTATGATCTGCATCACTACTTTGAGACATTCCGATGTTATACCATCTGTTGTGTTTTGCCCATACTCTATAGACGAAGTCTGGTGAGAGCTAGGTAGCCTCTATATCTCACCCTCTTTCCAGAGGTGAAATATCTGGTAAACGCCCCTCCAGTCGATCTCTGGTTTAGAGTTGATTGTGTTTGAGAGATATCCCTGATAGGGGATATTACAGTGGTATCAGAGCTCATAGATCTGGCTTAGCCTGTGGAGCTAGTTGTCTATGACACAGGGGGAGAAGCCGTATATTTGCTATAGAGGTAGAAGGTACCGTGACAGAGAGCGTAGGTTGCAAATCACCTACGGAGAGGGTGACTGCGTTCCATTGGTGGATACGGAACAGGAGGAACCAGTGGTGGACGCTGAACAGGATCCAGTAGTAGACACAGAACAGGAGGAGCCAATGGCAGATGATAGTGAGGCAAAATAGTTTGGGGAAGCACTCCTCAAATCAGTGCAGGATCTGGCGAGGCAGATCGAGATGATGGGTCAGAGATTCACTACTGTGGAGGCGAGACAGCATGAAACCCCAAGGGGTTTCCAGGTTGGTGAGTGGTCAGGCACATCCCATCATTTGCAGGAGAGGGATGCCACTCCGCACCAGGCATCACATGCCCCCACCCGTTCCACTATGCCCACTTTTCTGGGTGCAGACATTGGGGCAGGAGCACAGCAGGAGCCAGAGCCTGGCCACATGGGTGATTCTTTCGCTGAGTATCAGGCATATGGGTAGGAGTTCAGGGATGCCCTTTCATTCAGAGATTTTGTTCAGCTCCAGCGGGACAGCAGACGCCGTGACCATCACAGAGGACATCGACATTATCACGAGGGAGATACCCAGCGTACAGTGAGCAGGTTCCATTTGCCCACGTTTGATGGCTCATCAAACAGTTCGGCAAAGTATTGGGTGGAGAAGCTGGACATATACTTCCAGCTCAACTAGATGGCAGAGACGGAGGCCATCAAGGTGGCGACGCTGCATTTGGATGGTGAGGCCCAAGATTGGTGGTTCCATGGGATGGTTACACTCGGACATTCGATAATGACCACATATGTTGAGTTCACCCGAAGATCGATAGAGAGGTTTGACCGGAGGGATTCGGAGGAGCACTTTGTGGAGCTGACGAGGCTCAAACAGACCGAGAGCCCGGAGACATATATTGCAGATTTCCTGAGACTTTCAGTGATGGTGCCCAATCTATTCGTGGCATGGATGATATACATGTTCATTGGGGGGTTAGCAGAGCCGCTTCGAGGTTTGGTCAGATCCGCCAGACCAGCCACACTCCAGGACGCAGTTGGCAGGACCCGGGATTTGTAGGATGTTTTACCCCGGACTAGGACACCTTCCCCCAGAGACGGGCTTTTCAAACAAAGGGGAAGGCTGTGAGGATTTCGCCTCCTAAGGGGAATCCAGGTAGGGGACAGTTAGATGATGATGCCAGGAGGGAGTTGAAGAAGAAGAGGTTGTGTTTTACCTGTCAAGAGCCGTGGGCACCGAGACACAGATGTGCTGCTAGAAAAGCACATTTTATCGAGGTCTTCTCCAAGAGCAGCGGGGAAGAGGATGATTATGAGGATGGGGAGGCAAGAGACAGTGAGGCAGCGCAGGACTATTTTCCATCTCCACCTCCAGGAGCAGGAGGTGCAGCTTTTGCACCCACAGGGAGGACCGTTGCAGCATTGTGGGGAGTACCCAAGTATTTGACGCTGCGTGTTCGAGGGACAGTACGGGGGCAGCGAGTTTCATTCCTGGTAGACAGTGGGGCAACCCACAACTTCATCTATGCATAGATGGTTGAGTGGAGAGGCATACCGACAGAGAGCTTCGATGGATTTTCAGTGTTGGTCCCAGGAGATCAGACGATGCAGTGTGCCAGATATGTTCCAGAGCTGGCTGTGACGATGGGCACCTACACAGTGACTGACCACTTTTTTGTGGTTAACATATTAGATACCAATGTGGTATTGGGTGTACAGTCGCTGATTACTCTAGGGAAGGTCACCACAGTTTGGGAGGCCTTGGAGATGGAGTGGGATGATAAGAAGACCGGGAAGCATGAGAAGATACGTGGGATGCACACTTACCCACCCCAAACTGTTTCAGCTCACCGGATGGAGGCAGAATTCCGGAAGGGAGACATAGAGTGGGCAGTAGAACTGCATGCATCAGAGGCAGGGACTACCGGGCAGTCAATTCATCCTGAGATACAGACCATCCTTGACAGGTATGCCATGGTGTTTGGGGAGATACCGCCAAGGCAGCCACCAGATTGGGGGTTTGAGCATACTATTGAGTTAGAGCAGGGCATTCAGGCCATTATTACCACACCCTATAGGCACCCCAAGGCCTATCGGGACGAGATTGAGAGGGCCATCCAGGAGTTGCTGGCTCTTGGACACATTCGGACTAGCACCAGTCCTTTTGCTTCTTCGGTGGTGTTGGTGAAGAAGAAGGACGGCACATTGAGAATGTGCATTGATTACAGGGCTCTGAATAAAAAGACCATGAGGAACAGGTACCCTATACCGCGGATTGATGAGCTGATGGATGAGTTGAGAGGAGCACAGTTCTTCTCGAAGATCGATTTGAGATCCGGGTACCACCAGATTCGTGTGAGGGAACAGGACATTCCCAAGACTGCTTTCAGGTGCCATTATGGCCACTTTGAGTTCTTGGGTATGCCTTTCGAGTTAACCAACGCACCAACCACTTTCCAGTCATGCATGAACCACATCTTCCGCAGTCACCTGAGGAAGTTTGTGTTGGTCTTTTTTGATGATATACTGATATATAGCAGGACTTGGGAGGAGCATCTCTAGCACATAGAGGCAGTGCGACATATCTTGGAGGAGTAGTCTATGCTAAGCTCTCCAAGTGCGAGTTTGGGTTGATGGAGATGCTATATTTGGGACACATCATTGGAGTGGACGGAGTGAGGGTCCACGAGGAGAAGATCAGGGCCATCAGAGATTGGCCAGTGCCGAGAAACGTGACGGAACTTCGAGGATTTGTTGGTATCTACACTTATTACAGGAAGTTCGTCAAGAGTTTCTCTCAGCTTGCTACACCCCTTACAGATTTGACAAAGAAGGGGGCATTCAGTTGGTCAGATACAACGCAGCGGGCCTTTGGCAGGCTCAAGGAGGTGATGAGCAGTTGCCCAATACTTGCATTGCCGGATTTCACGCAGCCGTTTGTCTTAGAGTGCGATGCATCGGAAGAGGGGATCGGTGCAGTATTGATGCAGGGAGGTCACTCGATAGCTTTTGAGAGTTGGAAGCTCCTTCCACATGAGCGGTTATATGCCATATATGACAAGGAGATGTTGGCCATCATGCATGCCTTGGCCAAATTTCGACAGTAACTGGTGGGTAACAAATTCAGGGTGAGGACTGACCACAACAGCCTCAGGTTCTTTTTAGAGCAGAAGCAGCTATAGGAGAGGCAACAGAAGTGGGTCAGCAAGATCCAGGCCTACGACTTTGACATAGAGTATGTCAAAGGGAAGAACAACGTGGTGGCTGATGCACTTTCACGGAGGCCAGTCGCGTTGTCTTTGATGAGTCTGGAAGCAAATTGGAGGGCTCGACTTTTGGTGGAGTACTCCAAGGACAGGTTTGCTTGCGAGGTTCTGGATGGACAGGTGACAGATGATCGATACAGGGTGATGGATGAGATCATCTACTACAGAGACAGGATCTTCTTGACTGAGGGCTCTCAGCTCAAGAAGAAGATACTACAAGCTTCTCATGATTCACCATTTGTTGGTCACCAGGGGTTTACCAAAACCTACAGGGCCATTAGAGAGAGGTTCTCATGGAAGGGCCTCAAGGAGGACTCCAGCATATCAGGGAGTGCGATGTTTGCCAGCGCAACAAGGGGGAGATAAACCATCCAGCAGGGTTGTTGCAACCTCTTCCCATTCCAGAGGGGAAATGGGAGAGTATTTCGATGGATTTAATCACAGGGTTGGTCGTGGTGCAGGGCAAGGGCTGTATATTTGTCGTCGTTGATCGACTGACAAAATATGCACACTTTTTCGCCATATCCGCGCACTATACAGCAGCATAGGTGGCAGAGTTGTTCTTCCGGGATATCTTCAGATTACATGGTCTTGCCAAGACCATTGTTAGTGACAGGGACCGCCGCTTCATGGGTGGATTTTGGCAGGAGCTTTTTTGGTTGGTGGGGACAGAGTTGACACCATGTACCAGCTACCACCCACAGACGGAGATAGTTAACAAGTGGTTGGAGAGCTACTTGCGTAACTATGTCAGTGGGAAGAAGAGAGCGTGGCTGAAGTGGCTGCACCTAGGAGAGTACTGCTACAACACTACACGTCACATGTCTATCGGTATGTCTCCGTTTTATGCATTGTATGGTTATCATGCTTTATCTTTCGTTGACGTGATGTTTGGTGCCAGCAAGGCTCCGAGAGCCAAGATTTGGATCCAAGAGAGTCAGGACATCCTCCGAGCTCTCAAGGATAACCTGGCTACAGCACAGAATCAACAGAAGCTGTATGCCGACAAGGGTCGGGTGGAGAGACAGTTTGAGGTAGGGGACTTGGTCTACCTACACTTGCAGCCATATCGACAGTTGACTCTGAAGTAGAAGGGGGCTGAAAAGCTCAAGCCCCGCTTTTATGGACCATACAGGGTGATACACAGGGTTGGACAGGTTGCCTATGAGTTGGAGTTGCCCTAAGGCAGCAAGATTCATAACATTTTTCATGTATCATGCCTGAAGAAGGCATTGGGACAGCAGGTGACAGTGACGGAGGAGCTTTCGCCTACAGATGATGAGGGGCATTTGGTGCTAGAGCGGAGGCCATCATTGATGTCAGAGAGAGGCAGTTGCGGAGCAGGACAGTCCGGGAATTCTTGGTGAGGTGGAAGAATTTGCCGGATGAGAATGCCACTTGGGAGAGTGAGAAGATCTTGCAGCATTAATCACTACTGTTGCTTGGGGTCAAGAAACATTTTGCCGGGAGAGACTGTAATATTCCCAATTAGCGATAGCTAATTGGAAATATTAATTTTGATCAGTTTTGCCTTCTATAGTTAGAAATATAAATAAAGTGAGTGAGAGGGGGACATAACTCACTAAAATAAAGTGCACTCCCTAGTAGACTCAACGTTGTGACTTAAGTGGGCCAAGGGGGGTTAAGAGACCACGTAGAGGGGGACCCACTTAGACCACATGGGCCATGACAACGCAGTTTAGTTGGCAATGTGGGCCAACTGGAGGCTACGTTGGAGATGGTGGGGCCTAGGGTTGAGAAAGGCCCATTGTTATAAAAAGGAGGAGAGCCTCCTCATTTCCTCATTCAAGTTTATGCATATTGAGCTGGTCACTACAACTTTGAGCACGCTGGCTGTTTAGCTTGTTTGCAACACTGTTTAGTGCATTGAGTGTCTTCGTTCGGAGATCTCACCGTCAGCCCCGGGAGACTTCGAGTGCTTGCTCGGGTGAGGTTGTCCCATCAGTATTTTGCGGGAGGATTGGAGTTTGGCATTCGTGGAGGAGCAGTGCATCCATAGACTGCGCAGTCTTGAGAGGGAGGATGCAGTCCATATTGAGGGAGCTCCGGTGTGGCATTCTTCAGGAGGATTTTGGTTAGGAGATTGAGCAAGGGGCCAGCCCTTGCCTATTGGAGACTTTTGGTTGAGCGAGAGGTCTTATTTTGGAGTATTCCATTAAGTATCAGTGCAGAGCTTTGGAGGATAGCGTAGATCCCCAAGGGGGTGTATTTTCGGGGGTCTGCCATTCCAGAAACGCTTTATGGGCTTTTCTGGGTATTGTGAGTAGAGGTGGATTCCAGAGCTTCAGCTCATTCCGAGTAGGGGAGCAGCCCCAACTACTCATTTGGTTCCAGTAGTGTCAATTACACTGCAGTTTTCCAGCAGCTTGGATGCAGATCAGAGAGCAGCCATTGCTTCGATATTCTTAGAGTATTCCTACACTTGCTTGGTGCAAGTCGAGGTGCCATCGCTCTGATCATGTCTTGTACTCATTGTTATTTTTCAGTATAATAAAATGGCTCAGTATTCTCTCTATTTTATTTGTATCTGTTGCATATATTGTTTCTATTATTTGATGTACTGTTGTATGATCGGCATCACTGCTTTGAGACATTTTGTTGTTATACCATCTGTTGTGTTTTTCCCATCCTCTATAGACGGAGTCTGGTGAGGGCTAGGTAGCCTCCAGATCTCACCTGCTTTCCAGAGGTGAAATGTCTGGTAAACGCCCCTCCAGTCCATCTCTGGTTTAGAGTTGACTGTGGTTGAGAGATATCCCTGAAAGGGGATATTACAAATTATCTCCCAAAATAGATGGAATTTTCCAAATCCCTTTTTGGGTCTGGGAGATCTCATGTACTTTAGTCCCAACACAAAATTTGGGAGCTAGAGCACATCCGATGCTACCCGAACACTAAAAACAATTTAACACTCCCTCTTAGAGAATGCTGCTTCACCCTGAAATTCTGTGCTAATCTTTGTTGTGGGTCTCTCTACTGATGCTGGACCTGCTACCCTTCATCACTGCGTTGTTGCTGGTCTCCCTCACTGCTGCCCATGACACTACCACTGCCACTGCCACATTTGTACTGCAGCTCCCTCTCAATATGCTACATCGTGCTGCCAATTGTCGCACCGCAACTCTGTTGCTGAGAGAAGCAACTAAAGACTCATGCTCATATTTTGATAGAAAAGTCAGTTGGGCTGCTTCCTCATCACTGAAGCTCTATCGGTTGTTGCTCTGCGCTGTCCTCCTGAAGCCGCTGCGTTGCTACAACTCTTCTCTATGTAAGCAGGCCTACTCTGCGGTGTTGAAGTCACATCATCCCCTATGGTGCTGCTGCATCTGCACTGCGTTGCTCCCTTGAGTTTTCAACTACGCGTCTGCTCCATCCATGATTCTCTGCACCAACTGCTCCACTTGTCTTGCTGCTGTCTTAAGGATATCGTAGCACAGATGTGATCCAAGAGTTGAACTACTCAAGAATCCCGCCACGACTCTGTAGCTTCTCTATGGATCCATGTCGCCCCACTTTCGTGGTTCATGAGCAGTCATGGCTACGTCATCTTCAGAACCCATCGTCCATCACAACAGCCTTGGAAGTAGAAGCTTCCTTGTCCTTCTTCTTCGGAGGACAATTGCTAGCGAAATGTCCTAGTTCGCCGCATTGGAAACACTTGATCTTGGATATCTCACACTTCTTCTTCCCTTACTGCCTCTTTGATGCCAAGACTGCATCTTATTCCTCTTCCTTCTTCACTTTGCTTGATCCCGTGCTGAACTGCCTCTTCGTCAACCGACGAAGTTCTTCTTGACGAAGGATCGCCCACATACTGTCCCAGTTTTGAAGGTCCGATCTGCCCAAGATACTTTGGACAAAGGTTTCCCAATTTTCTGTGACCGCGTTGAGTGCAGTCCTTACCATCGCATCAACCTCCACCTTTGCTCCCATGGTAAACGATTGATCCCTGATCGCCTGTAATCTGAAAAGGAAGGGTTCAATTTCTTCTCCCTTGGTCATCATGAATAACCACATCTGGTTCTCTAGAATCATTCTCCTTTGGACAAATCTTCCCTCATATAGGGAAGTCAAGGGTTTCCACATCTCATGAGCCGTTTTCTTTTCGGCTATGTGTGGAACTATATGATCCTTAACCCCATCCATTATGAAGTGTTTGGCATGTGCCGCAACTTCCTCATGCTTCACTAGGAGAAGAGCATCAGTTGGCGTGGCCAAGACTTTTTATACATGGTTCCTCAGATTGTAAGCCTCCATGACTACCAGGATTTTGGCTTTCCAGACTGCAAAGTTGGACAGACCGTCCAAACTATCCTGATCACATAGTCCGTGAGGTGCCATGTTCTTAGCAAATCTGTCAGAACGAATCCTATTCTCTATGCTAGAGACTTGAATCTAGGGTCCTTGGCAAGAAAGGCACCCTCTGCTCCCTCTGACAACTGGCTTCCTCTCTTGGAAGTTTGCCAAATCAAGACGAATCAGTTCTCTTCGATCCTCTGATCGATTTGCAGATTTCTTTGGCTGAAATCCTCTGAGAAGCTAATTTTTGTCTCGCTCTTTGTCATCCAGTGCTTAGGTCAAATTCTGCAACTTTAGAAATTTAACCTCACCGGCAACTACTGAATCTCTGCAGCACTGCTTCCGGCACTCCGAATCAGCGACGACTTCAGAACTGCGTCACCCTTGCTGGCCTTTGTGTGAGCAGATATTCCCAATGTTGTCTCTGCACTGCCTCTGCGCTGTAAGTATGTGGGCTTGCGTGGAGACTGCGTAGGACTGCATCACTTTGGCCTCTGCGTGGCTCTGCTCCCTCTGTTGCTGCGCTGACCCTCCTGGTCCAACTTTCTGCGACTGCTGTTGTTTTCTTTGCTGCTTTGTGCAACAAGGATTCTTCAGTGTTCTGTTGGTCTTCTGCTGGTGATCCTACTAGATCTGCAATCGCTCTATACCATGTGAAAATTTCTAAATATTACTTTATGCAGAAACCCTACTCTTATATCTGGTTATACTTCTCCTAATCAAGTTATTAATCCTGAAAATTCAGATTAACATCGAAGTAAACACATAACAGTTCTTCATTGATTCATATCTAAGCAAAAATACATGCACACATACAAAGTGACACACAAGATTTTTTGGACAACTGTCCCCGAAAAAACCCAATGCGGGAAAACCGGTCTTCTGGTTGCTGGAGGGTTTATATTTTTAAGTAGTTTCTGAATACAACAAATTTGGGCACCTTACTTGTTAACCTGACAAAGTAAAATGGATCTGTAGCAATACTTGTTGTTCTAGAGACTGGAAACTTGACTGATCCACACACAAATGGGATTTACAAAACTCACCCACTTTTCGCCTCTAAAAACCCTAGTGCTGCCCTTGAAGCTGCCTGCGTCAGCCCTGCTAGCCTCTGCGCTGGCCTAGG
This sequence comes from Pinus albicaulis, assembly GCA_034641835.2. Taxonomy (NCBI): domain Eukaryota; kingdom Viridiplantae; phylum Streptophyta; class Pinopsida; order Pinales; family Pinaceae; genus Pinus; species Pinus albicaulis. The sequence goes on from CM076577.1 coordinate 964,561,190, forward strand.
GAGGGTTGCGTAACCCCAGACTGGATGACGTAGTCACTATGCTGCACTGGATGGCCTTTGCGTAACCTGGGGGCCTCCTGCTGGCTCAATGCTGCCCTTTCTAGGCCTGCATAGCACTTGCGTAGCAGCTGAAGCCCTCTGCGCTGCCCTTTCTAGGCCTGCATAGCACCTGTGTAGCGGCTGAAGCCCTCTGCGTTGCGCAACTACTGCGTAGTTGCTGTTGTTGCCCCTGCTTCTTTGCACTGCTCTTATTACTACCTCTCTGCCTATTGCTGATTCTTGGCTTTGGGATCAGACCATCCGCTTAGCCAATACTACGCTTCACTGTCGCTGAAACACTTCTAAAAATTCTTAGCAAACTTGCCCTAAAATTTCAGCTTTGTCTCAGTGCTCTGCCTCCATGTGTGTGTTCTCCAACTGACCCCAAGCCTTTCCAGTATACTTTCTTGTTGGCAAACCAACGACCATGATCTAATCTTGAATCGATGGCTAATATTAAAAGAAAGCTTGATCCGTGTGACTTAATTCATTTCCATCGCATGTTTAAATTAATTACCTTTAATATTTTAATTTTTGTAAGTTATACTTAGGTTCCTTAATTAAAAATATTAATTAATTAATTATCTCCCAAATTGGACTGAATCTCCCAAATCCCTTTCTGGGTCCCTGAGATCTCATGTACTGTAGTCCCTCCACAAATTTTGGGAGCTAGATAACATCTGATGCTACCCCAACACTCAAAAAAACTCAACAAGCATTACATGACATCCGAATGCTTCTAATGCACAGAACACAAACTTTATCTTCAGACTTCTTCGCATGTATCTCAGGTTGACTGCACGCTAATCCACACCACAGATCCACATACTTAACTTCAGAGTTTTTCGCATATGATTCTGTCCTGAAACCCATATTTTCTTTTGACCTAAATTCCGCACTCAGATACAGATTTGTCCGAAGTATCTTCTTACTGATTTGCACTTAGATTTCAGAGCTATCCACAAACTTATGAGTCAAAATGAACCGTAGGTCTGATTTATATATATAGAGGCATCTCCTCTGTTTTAGGTTGACCATACAGCCAGCATGTAGCCCGACTTTAACCACTGTTTATAGGCTGACTAGATCACATCGTATACGAGCTTATCTTCCAGCGTTGAATGAGAGCGGACATAAGCCATTACTCCACAGATTTATGACAAGGTCTTGGAGCATTCTCTTTAGACTAGCTAGTTCATATGACACTTAATTACACTTGTAACCAGAAGACAACCCTAATAGACATCAAGAAGAAGTCTATTGACCTATAATAAAAATCTTTCTCATGAAACCCATGAAGAAAGTACACCAAAAATACATTTTATTATCTTTGTCTTCTTCTTTACATAAATACATAATTAGATAGTCACTATGAAGACCGATCCTAGTTACATTTTTCAACATACCCTATGAGGACAAGCACCAAAAATAGTTTCTCTTTTATGCAATAGTTAGATTCTATTCCAAATTCTACTCATCCTTTCACATGCATTTTTCTTTTGGCAATTAGTGTTTTAATAGTCATTTAATCACTTTGTCTTTGTTAGTTGAACATTTGTTTTGTATGCAGATGAAATCTATCAGTTCATAGAGTAGAGTAGCATCATTTTCCATGCATAAGCATCACCTCCTTCAAACTCCTTCCATATCCATACGTTTCTCCAAAATGTCTGCATACTGGAAATTACACCATCGAGCTACAAGAGAATGTTAGTTTTTATTTTTGCTTGCACAAATTTAGTCTACTGAGGAGATTTGGGCTTGAAAAGGTCACTTGCACCCTTCCACAACCTCCTACCACCTTCTCCCACCTTCATACTGCTTTTAGAACCATCAAATTATTCTAGGATGCAATGATGTAGCAAATAGAGCACCTTATAGCAATCTTGTAGCATTTCACAAAATTCTTCAGAATACGCCTAGAATTTCCTCTAAAGCTTACTTTTTACTTCCCATCCCTCCAAAACGTCCTTTAGGCCTTGAAAACGAACTTGAGAAGATCAAAGACCCTTTAAATACATTCCTTTCATTATTGTAGCCTCAATTCTGCAACTAAGGTAAATTGATTTGGTTATGAGTTAAGTAGCATAAAAGTAGTTTACCTTGATCAATATTGAGCATTTAATGGTTTATGCAAGTAGAATAGAATTTACGTTGATTGCAATAACATAGATTTGTCTTACTGCAAGATAGATTAGAGTCACTTTCATGGAATTTACTTTCATGCAACTAGCTTAGGGTTACTTTCCTGCTATTTACCCTCTACAAAATAGATTAGGATTTCCTTTCCAGCATTTCCTTTCATGCAAGTAGATTAAATGTTTCTTTTATGCAATAGAACAAGATATACTTCAATCATATCTTTTCTTGCAAAGCTAAGCTAGGTAGTTTTCCTTTTTGGATTTTGTAAAGTGGTCTCTGCACATCTCAATTCACTTCATTCCTTCAGAATAGATTAAGTAGAAACTTGCTTGTTGTGCGTATAGCACTAACACCTCTTAAGTTTGTAGAAACTCCAAATTGATAAATTAAAGTTGGTAGTCCTAGGAGTTGTTGCATTTTTGTTGTAATACTGAGACTCCATCACTTTTTGGCGCCATTTTTGGGGAGGTGTTAAAGTAGGTATTGTTTTCTACTTTAATTTTTTGTCTTATCCATTCCATTTCCTGAAAAACAACAAAAAGAGTTTTGCATCGATATTTTGGTTTATAAAATCCACAAGAAAAAGAAAAAAAATCCATATCTTTCCTCGTAGAGCTAGGGACAATTCAGGGAATTTTTTTCCTAAAACCCCCACTTCTACAAGTAATCAATCTTCACTCTTTGGTGACTGTGACCTCCTCCTTTGACCACAGAGGATTTGGAGAACCTTTCGGGTGAGAAACTAAAGATTTTAAGGAGCCTATATGGGAATAAGAACCTCCATCACCCACTGAAGAGATGGCTGGGAACAAACAACCTGAATTCTTTCCTATCAGAGAGACAAATGGGGACGCTAGAATGAAGAGCATTAGCCCCACCACTCTTCCACACTTTGATGGCTTGGATTTTGAGGACCCTGACACCTTGATGTTTGGACTTGTTGTAGTGTGCAGGACGTATGATTCCACTTTTGATGGGCATAAACTTATATTGTTTCCTTCCACCCTCAAGGATGCAACCCTGTGTTGATGTGTTTGGAAGGAGGCAACATCACTACTTGGGCTCAAATGCAACAAGAATTCAACACAAAATACAAAGATTATTGAAAAGCAAGGGACACAAAAGAAGAAATCTTCAAGATTTTCTCAAGGGCTCAATGAGTCCCTTGAGGACTTTGAATAAAGATTTCAGCTAAGCTATAGGAAAGCTAATTTCCCCCTTGATCCGGAATCAATGAAGCTAGTTTTAAGCTCGTTTTACTTAGAGGGTTCAAGGAAGAGTTGATGGAAACCCTCAACATGTTGTCTAATGGAGATATTTACCAACTCAATTATGAGGAAATCAAGATAGTGTTCAAGAACCACTCTAGGGATGCAAGGAAAAGAGGTATATCTAGGCAAGGTTTGGTAAGTTCTTCACCTTCTACCTTGCCATCAAGAATGAAATAGGAAGTATGTTAGAGTGTTTTAAAAGAAAACTGTGACATGATTATGTGTTGCAGATGGACACAATGCAGATCAAGAAGAAAAAAGAGGTGGCAGAAAGGGCATTAGCCATATTTTTCCCTAGATGCACCAAGAGGCACTTTAGAAATCAGTGTCAATTGAATGTCATAGAAATATGCTCTATGTGTGAAGAAAATCATGCAACTAATAAATTTCCATCTCTTCCAGGTTTGAAAGTAGTGTATCAAGGAGTAGGATGCATGTAGCAACTTTGCTTTGTCAACAAAAGGAGGCCACAAGGCCCTAGGCCATATCAACAAGGTATGAAAGGTATACACTATCATCCTCATTTCAATTCAAGTCATAATGCACCTTTTCAATCTTGGTATCCTCCAAGCAACTCACCATGGTTCATGCCTTCACCTTGGCCCTATCCTCCTTAACATGTCATTCCCTCTTTCCAATCATATTAACACCAACCTCCTCATTGAGGTAATCCCTCACAAGGATGGAGGCCCCAGGCAGCCTAACCATCCACCTTGATGCCTCCTACTCAACCACAAATACCCTAAACCAATCCACCTAAGCTACCCCAAATGCTTGCTCAACCTATTCTGAACCCTAACAATAAGCGGGCCCAACAAGTCTACAGTGGAGAAACTTCTTATCCTACCTATGCTGAAGAAATCCAAGAAATCTACCTTAGATCCGGGAAGGTACTTCCCAATGCCCACTCACATTCTCCAATAGAAAATCTTGAATAAGAGAAGGAAGAAAGTAATCCTCAAGCCAATCCACCTCCCTATCCCGAAAGGTCTGTCCATCTCAAATGACACACCCTGTGAACTTCTGGGAGAACTGAAAAGCCTGTGGTAAAATCCCTCTCCTACAGGCCATCAAAGTTGTTCCCATATATAATAAATTCGTTAGGGAAGAATGTTTTAAGAGGCCCAGAAGGAAGAGGAAGGATGCCCCCACTATCAATGTCATTAGGCAATTAGCCGATCTAATGCTTGGGAAACTCATTTCCTCAAATTATTTGGATCCTGGTAGCCTGGTAGTGGATGTATATATATATGTATATGTATATGTATATATATATTTTAACCATGGTGAATTAGTAACTCCTTGGACTAATCTAGGGTAGGTATAGGATCAACACTCGTGGCTGCCTTATAACACCAAGAGTATATCCAGCAACTTGCAATCTAGATATTCCAGATCTTATGATTTAGAAGGAGTTGAGACTCTTAGAAATGAGGAGTCTTCTCCTTGAGCTGAGATCATAGCAGGCCATATACTCAATGGGATTTAAATCATGGTGTCGTTGGTTTCACCCAGCAAAACTTATCGTTAAACCACATATCATTGTATTACATATTAACAATATTTTAGTCCCCAACACACTCATTGATCTAGGGGCTGCAATCAATGTTATGACCAGTGAAACCATGCTTAAGCTCAACCTTCAAGGGGCCCTAACGAAAACCAAAATAGTGTTGCAACTTGCATACATATCCATAGTAGCACCCGAGGGTGTCACTGAGGATGTTATGTTGTCCATCAATTCCTAGGAGTACCCCATTGATTTCCTTGTACTCTAGCCTAAGACCAAATTCAATGGGTATCCTCTCATCCTAGGGAGACCTTGGTTAGCAACTGTTGATGCCTATATTAGTTGTAGAGCTGGGAACATGACCATCAAGAATGGGCAACTTAAAAAACAACTTGTATTATAACCACCTGCTCAACCTCTTGTTGAGCATGTTTTTCTTATGTGTGGGTAGAAGAGGAAGAAGAGGAAGAATTCTATCAATCATCCCCCTACCCCATCTGTACACTGGAAGCCACTATAGGAAACAATAAGTTGGATGAAGATAATCTAATTGATAATTTTCTGCAAAACAAGTACCATGTTTCCATGCAAATTTTTGAACTAAGAGAGGAACCTTTAGGAAAGCCTAAAGATAGTCCATGGCTATAATTACTCACTGTTGGTTCAAGACCATGTCAAAATTGTGGAAGTCAACCCCTTTGGAACTTTGAAAATCAGTCCTCTTTTAGCAGAAAAGGAGGAACAATTACTTACTGTCTTAAGGCAACACTTTGATGCATTTGGTTGGTATTACAAAGAAATGAAGGGGCTCCACCCCTCAGTATGTATACATCAAAGAAGGCCACAAACCTGTTCTCCAACCTCTGAGAAAGATGAACCTTGCACTCAAGGACGTAGTAAAGGAAGAATGGCAGAAATTCTTAGATGGAAGATTCATTTACCCTATTTCAGATAGTGAATGGGTATCACCTCTAGTTATTATGCCCAAAAATAATAGGAAATAGAGAATTTCAGTTGATTACGGGAGCTTAACAATGCTAACAAGAAAGATCATTTCCCTTTACCTTTTATTGACCAAGTTTTGGATGCTCTTGCAGGAAAAAAGTTCTCATTTTTGGATGGTTTCAGCAGGTACAATCATATCCAAATCAGTCTTGAAGACTAGGTTAAGACTACCTTCACATTTCCATGGGATTCCTTTTCCTATAAGGTCTTTCCATTCGGCTTGTGTAATTCCCTTGCCACCTTCTAAAGGGCAGTATTGAGTATTTTCGTTGATCTTGTACAAGAACTGGTTGAAATTTATATGGATGACTTCACTCCTTATGGAGAAGCATTCCAGTAATCCCTCTCTAACTTGTGTAACGTTTTGAATAGATGCATTGAAATGAATCTCTCCCCAATTCCAGAAAAATGTGAATTTTTGATGAATGCCGGGATTGTTCTAGGCCACTTCCTCTCTAAGGAAGGGATTCAAATTGACCCTAATAAGATTGCAATCATCAGGAGGGAACCTGTTCCATAGAAATAGAAGGATGTTAGGAGATTTCTATGATTAGGTGGATACTATAGGAGATTTATCAAATATTTTAGTAAAATAGACTCACCATTATTTGGTTTGCTAACAAAAGATTCAGAGTTTTGTTGGATAAACTAGTGTTTGGAAGCATTTGAAGAGCTCAAGGAGAAGTTCACAACTACGCCAGTTCTCAGGGGCCCAGATTGGGCCTTGCCTTTCCATATTCACACAGATACATCAGACAAAGCAGGAGGGGCATCCTTGGGACAGTTGGAAGGCAAATTGCCTAATGCTATCTATTTAATGAGTAAGAATTTGTCAAAAGCTGAACTCCACTATAGAGTCACTAAAAAGGAGCTCTTGTTTGTTTTACATTCCTTAAATAAGTTTAGACATTGCATTACGAGGTACCAAGTTTTGTGCACACTGATCACATAGCCATCAAGTATTTGAAGAACAAACCTGATGTCAATGCTAGGATTATTAGAATGATTATTGCTATTACAACAATTTGATCTATCCATTATTGACAAGCTTGGGAAAGAAAATGTGGTTTCATATTTCTTGTCTAGACTTGCAGAGAATCAAGAGATGACAGATGATAAGCTCCCAGATGAGCACCTCTTCACCATATCATTATGTCACCTTGGTTTGCTGACATAGAAAACTTCTTGGTTGCTGGACAATTTCCTCCTAGTCTGTCTTCCAAGGAAAAGAGAAAAATTGTCAGGAAGAGTGCCTCTTACACTTGGATTGGGGGCAACCTTTTCAGATTGGGGCTAGATAAGATTTTGAGGAGATGAAGTCTTTGATATCTTCTCAACATGCCATGATGGGCTCTGTGGGGGCCATTTTGCTGCCAAGAGGACAACCTTAAAGATTCTACAAGCAGGTTACTATTACCCTGCCCTACATTAAGATGCCCAGAGGTACACTCCTCGGTGTGATGAGTGCTAGAGGATGGGAAAGTGTTGTAAATACTAAGAGGGGGGGGGGAGGGGGAGTGGGGGATCAAAATTTCTTATCAATTAGCACTTTTAAATATTTTCAGAGCATTGGTTAATCTTCAATTATTCTTGACGTTTATCCAGTAACAACAGTAAACAATAGAACACAATAGGCACACGAAGTTTAGGTGGAAAACCCCCTCCGGGTCAAAAACCACTGAACACTTTTCTAATAAATTCTTTAATCTTCAGCCCCAACTAAAATAAAAGGTACAACTTCCTAGAATTCTAGAAAATCATTCTTTTCCACCTCCACTGGAAGGACTCCCCAACGCCTTGGTTTCTTCAGTGGTCAACTGAATGGATGCCCCGACATCCTAGACCAACCTACCACCCTGAAGTGTTCACAGGCTCCAACCTGTAGGTAACTTCATGCACCAACCTAGCACCTCCCTACCACCCTATAATGATCAGAAATAAGACAAGAGTGTGGACTCCCGTACCAGGGACAATGATCCATGATACAATATGATTCACAATGATTTTCTTAAATTAAACCAATCACCCAATCACACTATGACCTGCAACCCAACCATAACATTATCCAACAATGACACTTATTCCTGCCAACAATGCCTCTCCAACTCTAGGCAAATTGACTCTTTTACAATCTTACAATGATGATTTTTACAATACTGACTTTTGACACGACTTGATACTTGACTTGACACTGCTTCTTTGAACACTAGCAGTTATAGAGGTATTGTTGTGCTTGCTTCAAGTAATGGTACTTTGGCATTGCATTGTCCTTCTAGTATGTGTCTAAGTTGTCCTATTGTGTCCTCCTCCCTGCACATGCATTAATGAACAAGACCCAAAGCAAAATATACAAAAAAAATACTTACACTGTCCTGCAAACCATATGTCAGAGAAATATTCGAGATTCAAATGTAAATATGTTCAACATTTATGAACAAAACCCAGTCAAACATACATACAAAATACTTACACAGTCCTGCAAAAACATGTCAAACATGATATTCAAATTAAAATTCAAACACTAATCATACATACCTTGTTGTAGCAAACTTACCCTTAATTGTTGATGTGTTGTCCTTACTGCAGTGATCCTTGAATGCATATTTTTTCTTGCCTTCTAGAAGCTCGATATTGAATCTGCTTTATCTATGTAATTTCAAATCTCCAAGGTCTGAAATTGTGTCTTGTGGTAGCCCTCTGAGTCCTCTTTCCAACCTCGTAGGTTTAATCAATATTGGTTTCTTTAAAAAATAGTTATGCCCAATCTCCTATGATGACATGATTATAGACTGGTTCAGTAGAGCGAACTTGTATGAAGTGCCATGTGTCATGAAAATGATATCCAACAATCTACAACCCGTCCTCTTTCTATCACTTATTACGAAATTTGAATCCAATACTTGGAGAGAAAGTTATGACGATTTTCCCAAGGTCACCTGAATGACATGAAATTCGGGAGCCTGAAAAAACCCTAACTTCCTCACATAATATCTTTGAAAATATAGCGAACCAATATTTGAAATTCGGGCACGTGCTTCAATAGGATTTCGGCTCAAATGGGGTTTTTTTTTCAGCATCTGAAGCTTCGCAGAAAAAAGTTATAGCGAAAATGCCACGATGACTTGTTTTAAGTAGCGAAATCCTTCCATGAGGAGGATGGGTCACTATTTATATAAATGCTTAGGTTGAGAGGGTCTTCAACAAGTGAACGTTGGAGAGATTTTAGGAGCTTAAAAAATTATTAATTATTGACTATTCAATGACCACAAGCAATGATTAGTGTCATGCTACAACCCCATGGGGTTTTAGCCCACTAACTAGGGTTACTAACTTCAAACACGAATATCTCTCAAATCGTGAATAATTATGTGGCGTGCCATATATCAACAGAAACATCTCGACAAGTAGAAACCCTCCAAAATATCATTGGCTCGGAATAGCATAAGTTGTCAAGTCAAAATTCCCATGCAAGATCGGGGTAGCCCGTGGTGCTGCTTGGGTTGACATCAATGACAACCACTGATCAACAATCTCCCCCTTTGGCATTGATGGCAACACAAGTACTCCCCTTGCTATCATGACGCCTCTTCCTACAGCATTCTCTCCCCCTTTGTCATCAATGGCAAAGGGTAACTCACCCTGACAAACGTCATCCTGCAGACCTGTACACACCTCAACTCCCCATTCTTTTTTTTACTTAGATAAGAGAAAGAGTCTAATGAGAACTTGGGAGAATCCCAAGCTTTAGGCGAAGATACACAAATTCTTCACAAGGAAATGGTTTGGTAAAGATGACAACAATTTGTTTCTTTTTGCCAACATATTCAAGCTTGATATTCTCTTCGGTGACCTACTCTCTAAAGAAATGAAATTTGATCGGAATGTGCTTTGTTTTGGAATGCATCACAAAATTCCTGGAGATACTGATGGCACTGGTGTTATCCCAAAATATGGGAATAGACTCATCAAACTTGACTTGAAGATCTTGCAAAGTTTGCTTCATCCAGAGAACTTGAGTACAACAAGCTCTTGCCGCGATATATTTTGCTTTTGCTGTGGATAAAGAGATTGAAGACTGATTTTTACTTAACCATGAAACAAGGCAACCACCTAGATAGAAAGCTGCTCCACTAGTACTCTTTTGATCATGAACACTTCCTGCCCAATCTACATTTGTATAAGCTTGGATAACTAGATTATTTCCTTTGGGATACCATAAACCATATTTTGTTGTGCCCTTAAGATATCGGAGAATTATTTTGACGACAATAATATGAGATTCTTTTGGTGCTGCTTGAAATCTTGCTACTTGTCCAACTACCTGCATTACGTCTGGCCAAGAAGCTGTCACATATAGAAGACTTCCAATCATAGATCTATACAACATTCGGTCTACATCCTTTGATGAATCATCTAAACTTAACTTGCAACATGTTACCATTGGGGTAAGGATAGGCTTGCAATCTTCCATCTTGAATTTCTTGAGCATTTCCTTGATGTACTTGTTTTGATATATAAATATTACTTTATCCTGCTCAGATATCTGAAGCCCTAAAAAGTATGTTAGCTCGCCAGGTAGAGACAATTCAAGCTCACTTTGCATCTTTGTGGCAAAGTTTTTACTTAATTTGTCATCATTGCTTCCAAAAATTATATCGTCTACATATACCTCGATAATTGTTAGGTTATCTTGATCCACTTTCACATAGAGATTGTTGTCGGTGCTTCCTTTCTTGAATCCTTGTTGATGTATATATCCATCAAGATGAGCATACCAAGCTCTAGGAGGTTGCTTGAGACCATATAGTGCCTTCTTTAATTTGCAGACATAGTCTTCCTTTTCAGAGAGCAGAAAACCTTCGTGTTTTTCAATGTAAACTTCTTGTTCCAATTCACCATTTAGAAAGGCTAACTTAACATCCATTTGGTAGACCTTGATTTTTCTCGAGCATGCATAAGCAAGAAACATTCTAATAGCTTCCATTCTGGCAACGAGAGCAAATGTTTCTTCAAAATAAATTCCTTCAACCTGTGCATATCCTTTGTAGACTAATCTTGCCTTATTCCTGGTAACTTGTCCATCCTCATTCAATTTGTTTCTGAAGACCCATTTATTTCCAATAATATTTTTATACTTTGGTCATGGAACTAATTCCCAAGTATCGTTCTTCTCAATTTGATCCATTTCTTCATTAGTAGTTGCTACTCAATGTTCATCTTAACTAGCTTCCTCAAAATTTCTAGGCTCAAAAGTTGCTAAAAAAGCAAGTTGGGCTTGTTGTGATGAACGAAGCTGTCGACTTCTTCTGGTACCAATTCCTTCATTTATGTTGTCGATGATTTGATTTGGCGGATGATTCTTTTGACACAATTCTTTTAAAGATTTTGGAGAATTTTCTTGTACATCGTGGTGATCATTTCTTATTTCCTCTTGGTTGACTATTGTTTCGTTGTTTGATTGGTCTTGTTCTGGAGCTTCTTCTTCATCCTTCACAGATTCTCCCTCAGATTTGCTTGAACGGACAATCTCATCATCATCCTTCGTGGAAGTCTCTCTCTGAGTGAGTCGATAGAGAGAAAGGGCTTCCAGATCGAGATCTCGCTGTGGCAAAGGGAGCAGCGCAAAGCCTCCACGTACAAGACAGAGGAACGCAATTTTTTGAAGCTGTTGCTAGACAGAAAAGCGATAGAAGGAGTCAAGAGCACATATTGAGGGAATTCTTCCTCAGTGATTTCCTAGCCGTGGAAGACAACGTTTCTCAGTTGTTGAGCAGTAGAGTAGCCATAGAACTTACAACTCCATCAGGGAGTACGTAAGCCTGCTAGGAACTGCGCAGTAGAGAGGAAGAGGGAGCAGATTCGACAGATTTCGGCTGAGATGGCATCTCACGGACTTTGTGATTAGGATCGGTTGGAGGGCTCCTCCAACTATATGATCTGGAAGGAATGGGATAAGTTCCTTTTGGATGAATATGATCTGAAGGCGTTCGTGGAGAATGTGGTAGTTGTTCCGACAAATGCGGATCAGCTTAGGAAGTACAAGGTAGATATGGCCAAGGTAAAGAGGTTTCTCCTTGATGGTGTCATGGATCACATCATCTCACATGTGGCTAACATGGATACTACCAGAGAGATGTGGGTAGCTTTGCATGACCTATATGATGGATCTTCCAAGCAGCAGAAGTTGTACTTAGATCAGAAACTCCATATGATTCAGATGCAGAAAGGGGAGCGCGTGGCTTCATACCTCATGCGATTTTAGGAGATTTGAGATCAGCTTTCAGCAGTAGGTGTTACACCTATAGCTGCAACCATGGTACGAATGGCCCTTAACAATTTCACGAAGGAGTGGTAAGTGTTTGTCCAGAGTAAACTTGGCTGGGTAGCATTACCTAGTTGGGAGCAGTTGTGGTATGCTTTTCAGGAGGAAGAGCTAAGGAGAGACCTCGTCAAGTGAAAACTTTATGGCAGCAATGGAAGCAGATCGAAATCCGTGGAGGAAGAGGAGAACGCAACCCTTTCATCGAAGGGACAGTAGGCACAACGGAAACCGAAGGGTGATTGTTCGAAGGTCAAGTGCTTTAGATGTGGCAAGATGGGTCACTATGACCTATATGATGGATCTTTCGAGCAGCAGAAGTTGTACTTAGAGCAGAAACTCCGTATGATTCAGATGCATAAAGGGGAGCGCATGGCTTCATACCTCATGCGATTTTAGGAGATTTGAGATCAGCTTTCAGCAGTAGGTGTTACACCTATAGCTACAACCATGGTACGAATGGCCCTTAACAGTGTCACGGAGGAGTGGCAAGTGTTTGTCTAAAGTATACTTGGCTGGGTAGCATTACCTAGTTGGGAGCAATTGTGGTAAGCTTTTCAAGAGGAAGAGCTAAGGAGAGACCTCGTCAAGTGAAAACTTTATGGCAACAATGGAAGCAGATTGAAATCCGTGGAGGAAGAGGAGAACGCAACCCTTTCATCGAAGGGACAGTAGGCACAACGGAAACCAAAGGGTGATTGTTCAAAGGTCAAGTGCTTTAGATGTGGCGAGATGGGTCACTATGCATCTCAGTGTCCTTTGAAGAAGGAGAAATATGAAAAGCATGACCCAAAGGGGTTAGTCGCGAAAATTGAGGAGGATGAGTTTGCCATGAGTGCCCATGCATCTCCAGGAGGTATATGGGGCGATATGGAGTTGTAGTTCACCTTGAACTTCAATTCGGCAGGATCCTTGAGGAGCCCACCTCATGGATCGTACCTTGCTACATGAGCCCATAATCAGCAGTAGCGAGATGGAGTATTCAAATGGAGCCGAGGAGTGATGGGACCACACTGCAATAGATAAAAATGCTTATTTTTGGAGCAGAGGCAGCAACAACAACACAGTGCACAGTGGTGCAATGCAGTGCTGAGCAGTGCAGAGCAGCAACAACGCAGTGCATCAGAGGGACAATGCAGTGGTTATCAACAGTCAAAGAGTTCAATACCGTGGTGCATGCACTGAACACTTGTTCAGTTTTGGGTGAGTTCAGCTGCTCCTTTCAGTAGTTGAGTTGTAGTGTTAGCAGTGGAAGTGTTAGCAGCATAGAAGATGCAACACTTGAGAGGGAGTTGTAGTATAGATGCAACAGTGTCATGGGCAACAATACAGTTGCAGTAGCAGCGCAGTGGTTGACGGACTTCAGCAGCACAGAGGATGCTTCAGAGTCAGAGCAGTATGCAGTGGGCATATTGTTAGAGCACCTTCCTCACTAAGAGGGAGTGTTGATTTTTGTAGCATTAGGAAGTGCTCTAAGCCCCAAATTTTGTGGAGAGGTTTAGGCACTGGTATTCCAAAGAACCCAAAAACTGTTTGTGAAAATTCCACTCGAATTATGTTTTATTGTAAAAATTAATTATTTTAATGGGGACTCTAAGTCTAGCTTAGGGAAATTAATTATTTTAATGGGGACCCTAAGTCTGAACTTAGGGAAATTAAATAATTAAAGGGTATTAATAAAACAGAGTGAGAATGATCTAAAAAACGAAGATCAAGTCATGTTATAATCTTAGCCATTGATTAGAGATCTAATCTCAGTTGTTGATGTCTCAACAAGAAGACTATAAAGGAAGGCTTGAGGGTCATTTGAAAAGACACACCGAATTGATCTAGAGTTCGAAAATTATGGGGTTGGGTTTGTTGAGAAATTTGAGCTAGAGATTTGAGCAGTGAGGGGCAGAGATAGCATCTATAGAGGAAGATATTTTCTCAGCTGATGGAGCATCAGTTAGAGAGTGGCAGAGGTGATCTAACCAATCCAGCAATGAAGGAAGGAGGGCTAATGCAGAGTTTGTGTAGGGCTCACGCAGAATTAGTGCAGAGGTAGAGGAGGGTTTCCGTAATTTTTCTTGTAGATCAGTTTCAGAGCTCGAGATCTGGAAAGTGACACTGGGAGGCTATTCCTCAGGGTCCACAAAGGCAAAATGACTTGGTTGGGCTGAACTCTGAGCCTGGAAGGGGTGACGCAGAGGATGGAAGATCCAACGCTAGGACCATGCAGAAGCAACGTAATGCCTCCCCAGGGTAGGTTTTTCTTCATCCGGATTAGTCGGGAACTCAATGATTGAGTGAGGTAAATCCTCACAAATATTTCTTCCAATATTTCTCTTTGTAAATGAATAACCCTAGGGGTATTCAGAGATGTATTCAGACATTGCTACAGTTTAATTATAAAACCCTCAGATCTGCTACATCGGTTTTCCCGGATTGTGTTTTTCCAGAGACTTTCTTGTCCAAAAATAACAATGTCATATGTGTGAATGATTTCCTTGTTCAGTTTCCTTGCTTTAGAATCATGAGTATTATAGTGTACGCTGCTTCAGTGATTGCTTCAGTGTTTCTTGTGTGATTCATCAATAATTGTGTAAAGTAAATTACATAATAGAAGTAATTCAGTTGGTTGCAGTGGGATTCCTTAGATTGTCCAGATCTAGGAATTTTCATACTCTAATCCCAGGAAGTAATGCATCAAGCCAAGGTCTTTCATTTCAAATTCAAAGGCCATCTCCCTCTTGCACTTGAGAATCAGAGGCTCACCTCCTATCAATAATAAATCATCAACAAACAAAACCAAAATAAGGGGCATACCTTGGACCACTTTGAAGTAGAGTTTTAGGTCGACATTGCTTCTTGTAAATCCAAGCTTCACCAGGTAGCCATCATTGAGGGCATACCAAGCCCTATGGGCTTGCTTCAATCCATAGAGTTCATTCTTTAGCCTGAAAACATGATTTTCATGTCCCTGTGGTTGCTCCACATATACTTGTTCTTGTAGTATGCCATGTAAAAATGAAGTCTTTGCATTCATCTGGTGAAGAGTCCATCCTTGACTAGCAAGGACAACAATAGATCGAATAGTAGTATAGGGGGAAATAGGTGCAAATATATTTCTCAATACTTCCATCTGCTCCATGCTTGAACTTGTACAACCATTTAGAAGTCACAACAGACTTTACCTTGGGCCTTAGAACTACTTCTCACACATCAATCTTCATTATAGATTCATATTCCTCATCCATAGCTACAACATATCCCTGGTATCGGCATGGCTTCTTGCATTTTCTAAAGGTTCCTCTTGCAGCGACATGCATTTGAACATCTTGTAAAGTATCACGAAGCCAAAGTGGTCTCTTTCTGGCAGGGGGATCACATTAACGAGGATCCAATGGGTTTGTAGGTTCCATGTGATCATCAACAACATCATTCTCAGGTTTAGGCACATAAGGAACTTCTAGTAGGTGTGGAAATTTCCATCCAGAAACTAATTATGCAGTGATACATTTATTTCTCCTACTTATTATTTCAATAAGTTAGTTACAAAATTCTTCCAGTAAATTTTGAAATAAATACCACTGCAACATTCACTTATGTATATGTAGAAAAATGAACAGTAAGAAATATAAGCATAAGAAACAATCACATGTACACACTTATTTTTGGACAATTTCCCCCATAAAAACCCAATGCGGGAAAACCAGTGCAGCAAATGGGGGTTTATATATTATTCTTCAGCAGTGAAATTCTTTACAAGAAATAGATTGGCAGTTCTTTAGAAAACACCTAAGACAAATTCTACAGTTCCCTCTGGAGAATTCCTAACACCTGGAATACCCACTATCTCCCTTTGTGTCACTTTGTGTGCTTCTCTGCACAGTCCCTACGCTAGACGACGTCACTTTGCGTGCGCACACTGTGCTACTTCTCTGCGTTGCCTTCTGTGGTCCTCTGCGTCCCTCTCTCCTTCTTCTTTGACACTGCTGACTTCCTCTCCTTCTTTCTACCTCTATAACTCTGCCTTGCAACTCTCCCTTTGAAATCGAATTCTATTCCTTTAGAATCGACTTCCTTCGGGTTGCCGAGTGTGTGCCTGACTTCCTTTCCAAATGACCCTCAAGCCTTCTTTTATCTTCTCATTGACGAATCAATGGCCCAAATTAGAAGTCTAATCAATTGTCAAGATTAAAACTTGACTTGATCTTCATTCTCTAGAAGATTCACACTCTGTTTTATTATTACCCATTAATTATTTAATTTCCCTAAGTTTAGACTTAGGTTCTACATTAAAATAATTAATTATTTTCATAAAACATAAACCGAGTGGAATTTGCACAAACGATTTCCGGGTTCTTTGGAATACTGATGTCCAAGCCTCCTCACAAATTTTGAGGCTTGGAACAATTTCTGATGCTACAAAAATCAACACTCCCTCTTAGCGAGGAAAGTGTTCTAGCAAAATGCTTGTTGCATGCTGCTCTGTTCTGAAGCATCCTCTGCGTTGTTTATGTCTGGCTGTTGCCCCTCACTTGCTGCGTTGTTGCCTTCTGTACTGCTGCCCTTGACCCTATCACTGTTAGTGCCTCATCTGTACTGCAGCTGCCTCTGAATCCTGAACCTATCCATTCCTGCTACTGAAATGGATTCCTGATCATTCCCATCTTTTCTCTGAAATAGACAAACTTGGTCTTTCCCAGAGCTTTTGTGAGGATATCTCGATTTGTTCTCTTGTAGGAGTGTACTCCAATTGTACAACTCCCTTTTGAACATAGTCTCTGATGAAATGACACCTGATGTTAGTGTGCTTCGACCGATCATGAAAGACAGGATTCTCTGAGAGCTTGATGCAACTCTGATTATCACATAGAATGTTGGTCGCCTCCATCTTCTCCTTGAGTAAGTTCACAAGCAATTTTCGAAGCCATATGGCCTCACACGAAGCCGTGATAGCTGACATATATTCAACTTCTGCGGAGTTCAGAGCCATGAATTTTTGTTTCCTGCTGCACTAGGAAGTCACCCCCAATCCAATACTGAAACAATACCCACTGGTACTTTTCCGATCTACTGAGCTCCCAGCCCAATCTGCGTCAATGAACCCACTCAACCTGATGTCAATGCCTCTGGTGTATTTCAGTCGAAGGTGGAATGTTCCTTGTAAATATCTAATAACATGTTTGGTTGTTGCCCAATGAGTGCTCCTAGGTTCCACCATGAACTGACTGAGAGTATTAACAACATAACAAATGTATGTTCTTGTGTTTACCAGATACATCAGAGAACCTATGAGCTGCCTATACAAAGTAGGATCGGCCTCATCATCTTTGGACGTGTCAATTTTCTTCCAGTTGGTAATCATTGGAGTAGCCATGGGTCTACAGTTCTCCGTCTGAAACCTTTTCAGAACTTTTGTAGTATATCTTCCTTACCCAAGGAAGATCTCAACCGTCTGCTGCCAAACTTCCAACCCTAGAAAATAATGCATCAGCCCTAGATCCTTCATGTCAAATTCCTCAGCTAAATTCTCCTTGCAGTCGTTGATGAGCCTAGATGATCCTGTTAGGAATAGATCATCTACATATAGCACCAGTATCGAAGGCTCATCCGCTACCCTCAGATAGTAGAGATTGGGATTTACGTCACTCTTGAAAAATCCCATTTTCTGCAAGTAGTTGTCAATTCAACCGTTTCAAGCTCTAGGGGCTTGCTTCAGCCCATAGAAGGCCCTCTTAAGCCCGCACACATGAGTTTTCTTTTCATGCGTCTCAAAGCCCTCTGGTTGTTCAATATATACTTCTTCCTCTATCGCCCCATTCAGGAACGCAGCCTTGACGTCCATCTAGTGAATATCCCATCCCATTTGCACAGCAAGGGATATCACGGATCTAATAGAAGTATATCGGGCTACTGGGGCAAAGGTCTCTTCATAATCTATCCCTTGCTTCTGAGCGTACCCCTTAGCCATAAACTTGGCCTTAAATTTCTCAATGTTGCCATCTGCAGCATATTTGATCTTGTAAACCCATCTCGAACCTACAATTGATTTGTCCTGAGGCCTGGCAACCACTTCCCAAACATCATTCGTCACGATGGAACTGTACTCCTTCACCATCGCATCGACCCAAATGTGGTGTTAAGCCTCCTGAAAACTAGATGTTTCTCCAACTTGCGCTACCAATGTTTGGTAACTTTTAGGTTGTTTGTGTTGCCTCTTCTCATTTTGGGGGGCTCCGACAAACTCTTTTGCATCCCTCAGAATCTGTCGCAATTCCCTGCTCGTCTTACCAGTGGTAGTGGGTGGATCCACCTGCTCTCCTTCCTGCAAGTCCTCGGGATATGTATCTCTTTGATCCCCATGCCTTGGAGAGGCACTTGTATTACCCTTCACAGGTCGTTATGGTCGGACCAACGAATCCTCCTCAGACTGCGTAGCAGAAGGCTTCTTCCAAGATTTTCTAAAGGCGCTCCCCTCCATGAATTTCACATCCCATCCTACCACAATCTTCCTGCTCTTAGGAATGTATATACGATAAGCCTTTGTGTTCTCAATATATCCCACCAGATATCCCTTTTCTGTAGTCTTATCCAGCTTCTTCCTCTTCTCTTCAGGTACATGACAATATGTCGCACTACCAAAGATCCTAAAGTGGCTCACTTCAGGCTTGCTGCCAGTGAAGAGTCTTTCTTGGGTGATCTTACCCATTGCATTATGAGGAATCCCATTATCTACGTAAACAACTGTATTACAAGCTTCAGCCCACAAAAATTTGGGCATGTCTTGATCGTACAACATTGCCCTTACATATTCGACAATAGTTCTGTTCTTTCGCTCTGCAATACCATTCTGCTCCGGATTATACGGAGTAGTCCACTCTCTTCTGATGCCTTCCCTTGCGCAGAAATCTGTGAAGTTTTTATACATGTATTCTCCACCATTGTTTGATCACAATGTCTTGAACCGATTCCCTATCAGATTGTCTACCGGAGCTTTGAACTCCTTGAATCGGCCAAAGAATTCTTCCTTGGTATTTAGAAAGTAGATCCAAGTCTTCTTGGAATGGTCATCATTGAAGGTGACGAAATATTCGACACCATTAAGAGCTCTAGTGGACATAGGCTCACAGATGTCTAAGTGTATTAAGCTCAACACAATCTTAGCCCTATCGCTGCTTCTATGGTATGTTGCCTCGGCATACTTTCCTAATATGCACCCTTCGCAGACATCATCTTGCTTGGTGCTCAGTTCTGGAGCTCCCGTGACAGTATTCTTGAGAATCCTTAATGCCCCATGATGCAAGTGCCCTATTCTTCTATGCCATAGCTCATTCAAGTCCTCATCAGTGTTGCCTATTAGTGCCATTGGGGATTTGAGTTGTAACTTGTAGAGTTTATTGCTCCTGACTCTGATTTGTGCTTTCTTCTTTGAACTCGGGTGTTTGACGTATACTCTATTGCCAATGAAGTAAACGTCGTAGCCTTCGTTTTGAAGTTGCAGCAGCGAGAGTAAGTTCATCCCCAAACGAGGCACATGCAGTACATTAGTGGCCCGAGGCTTATTACTAGCTTCCATTTGAAATATTATGGTACCTCTTCCAATAGGGGTACATTTTGCCTTATTGCCCATGGTGATTTTAAAGTTCATCTGCTCTTCTTGGAAGTTTGAGAAACATTCTCGCACTCCTGTCATGTGAGCAGAAGCCCCACTGTCAATGTACCAGATCTTAGGAGAAGCAGAGCTTGACACACAAGCAAATTCTTCTTCCAATCTGGATGCCAGAACAGAAACAACGTGATCCATCTGTTCTAACATGCTTCCCTTCTTCTCTGGAGAACTGCGTGAACCCTTTCGAGCTGCTACAACAACGTCTGATTTACGTTCAATCGTTGGTTCTCTGCTTCTGTTACTCATCTCTGGCTTTGATACCATGTGAAAATTTCAATCCAGAAACTATTTCTGCAGTGATAGATTTATTTCGCCTACTTATTATTTCAATAAGCTGTTTACAGAATTCTACCAGTAAATTTCGAAATAAATACTACTTTAGCATTCACTTATATTTATGCAGAGAAAGGAACAGTAAGAAATATAAGCATAGAAAGGAACAGTAAGAAATATAAGCGTAAGAAATAATCGCATGTACACTTATTTTTGGACAATTGTCCTCGGAAAAACCTAATGCGGGAAAACCGATGTAGTAGATGAGGGTTTATATATTATTCTTCAGCAATGAAATTCTTTACAAGGAATAGATTGGCAGATTTCTTTAGAAAACATCTGAGATAGATTCTCCTATTCCCTCTGGAGAATTCCCGACACCCGGAAGACCCACTATCTCCCTCTGCATCACTTTGTGTGCTTCTCTGCGTTGGACTGTGTCATGTGAAATATTTAGATCTGAAAATTATTACTGCAATGATTAGTTTATTTCTCCTACTTATGAGATAAGTTATTTACAGATGCTTCAGTAAATTCTGAACTAAACACGTTTGCAGTACTTCACTCTAATCAAAAGCATAAGAACAAAAATACACAAGTAGCAGAATAAAAACAACCATATGAACACGGTTATTTTTGGACAATTGTCCCCAAAAAAACTTAATGTGTGAAAACTGGTGCAGCAGATGAGGGTTTTGTATTTATCTTCAGTAATGAAAAGTTCATTTACAAGAGTCCTGATGAGCAAAGTAAAATTAGCATACACCTCGCTGAATTTTACACAAGTAGCAGAATAGAAACAACCATATGAACACGGTTATTTTTGGACAATTGTCTCGAAAAAACCCAATGTGTGAAAACCGGTGCAGCAGATGAGGGTTTTGTATTTATCTTCAGTAATGAAAAGTTCATTTACAAGAGTCCTGATGAGCAAAGTAAAATTAGCATACACCTGGCTGAATTTTCTAGAACCTTCAGAAATATTTTTGACCCTCAAGGCGATCTCCTACACCCTCTTCATCATCCAGCGTGTGAGCTCTGCGCAGTCCCTCTCTCGACTGCGTAACTCTGCGTGGAGGGGTTCTTGCTACCGATCTGCTCACCCTTCCCTTCACCCTCTTGCCTTCTGCTTCTCCGTTAACTGAATTCTCCACCATCTGCTTTTGCAATCCCCCCTGTATAGACTCACCCTTTGAAATCGAATTCTCTTGCTTCAGAATCAATTTCCTTCAGGTACTGAGAATGTCCTCGGCTTGATTTCCAAATGACCCTCAAGCCTCTTCTTATAGTCTTCTCGCTGATGAATCAATGGTCGAAATTATATCATTAATCAATGGCTCAGATTAAAAGACGACTTGATTTTTGTTTTCTAGAAGATTCACACTCTACTTTATTAATACCCTTTAAATATTTAATTTCCCAAAGTTTAGACTTAGGGTTTGCATTAAAATAATTAATTGTTTTAATAAAGCAAGTTCGAGTCGAATTTCCACAAACGATTTTTGGGTTCTCTGGATAACTATTGTCCAAGCCTCTCTACTAAACTTGAGACTTGGAACACTTCTCGAAGCTATAAAATAAACGCTCCCTCTTAGCAAGGAAAGTGTTCAAGCAAGATACCACTGTACTGCTCTAGCTCTAAAACATCTGTTGCGCTGATGATGTCTTGGCTACTGCCCCTAATATTTGCGTTGTTGCCCTCTGTACTGCTGCTTGTGACACTATCTCTGCCACTGCCTCATCCGTACTGCAGCTCCCTTTATTTTTGTAGACCACCTGTTCCTCTAAATGAAAGGGGTTCTCGACCATCCTCATCTTCTCTATGAAGTAAGTGAACTTAATCTTACTCAGAGTCTTGGTGAGGATATCTGCCAGCTGTTCCCCTATAGGAGTGTACCTCAACTGCTACATAGGCCCTGATGAAGTGGTGCCGAATGTTAATGTGTTTCGACTGGTCATGAAACACATGATTATCAGAGATCTTAATGCAATTCTAATTATCACACATAATCTCGATCGGTACCATCCTCTTCTTGAGTAAATTGAAGAGTAGTTTACGAAGCCATATGGCCTCGCACGACGGTGTGCTTGCTGCCATGTACTTTGCCACGACTAAACTTAGTGCTACGGACTTTTGTTTCCTGCTACACCAGGAGGTCATTCCTGATCCCAGACTGAAACAATACCCACTGGTACTTTTCCGATCCACTGTGCTTCCATCCCAATCTGCATTTGTAAACCCACTCAATTGGACATCAATGTCCTTGGTGTACTTCAATCCATACTCAATTGCCCCCTTCAGATATCTGAGAACATGTTTGGCTACTGCTTAGTGAACCCTCCTTGGTTCCACCATGAATTGACTGAGGGTATTCACTGCATAACAGATGTCTAGTCTAGTATTGACCAGATACATCAATGATCTGATGAGCTGCCTATACAAGGTGGGATCAACCTCATCATCCTCCGTTGTGTCTATCTTCTTCCAGTTAGTAATCATTGGCATTGCCATGGGTCTATAGTCTTCCATTAGAAATCTCTTCAGGATTTCTGTAGTGTATCTTCCTTGCCCCAAGAATACTTCCCCCTTCTGCTTCCAGACTTCTAAACGAGGAAAATAGTGCATCTGCCCCAGATCCTTCATGTCGAATTCTGTAGCCAGATTCTCCTTGCAGTCCCTGATGAGCTTGGATAATTTGGTAAGAAACTGATCATCCGCATATAATACCAGAATTAACGACTCATCCCCTACTCCCAAGTAGTAGAGATTGGGATCTGCTTCACTCTTGATGAACCCCATCTTCTGCAAGTATCTAACAGTTCACCCATACCTTGCCTTGGGTGCTTGTTTCAAACCATACAAGGCTTTCTTAAGCCTGCAAACATGAGTCTTCTGCTAATGTGTCTCGAAGCCCTCTAGTTTTTCTATGTACACTTCTTCCTCTATCACCCCATTCAAGAATGCTATCTTGATATCCATCTGGGGAATCTCCCATCCCATCTGTGCTGCCAGAGAGATGAAGGATCTGATAGAAGTGTAGCGAGCTACAAGGGTGAAGGTTTCCTCATAATCGATTCCTTCCTTCAGTGCGTACCCCTTAGCTACAAATCTAGTGTTGAACTTCTCTATGCTTCCATCTGTAGCATCCTTGATCTTGTAGATCCACCTGGATCCTACAACTGTGATCTGTTCCGTGGCCTAGGGACTACTTCCCAGACGTCGTTTGTCGTGATGGACCTATACTCCTCCACCATGGAATCCACCCACACTTGATGCTAAGCTGCTTCCCAAAAGCTGGAAGGTTCTCCAACCTGAGCTACCAGGGCCTGGTATCTGTCAGGTTGTCTCCGTACCCCCTTCCTGTGTATAGGGGCTCCAACAAATTCTTCTGCATCCTTAAGAATTTTTTGAAGTTCTCTGCTCGGTCTCCCACTGGTGGCGAGCGGTCTTACCTGCTCTCCTTCCTGTTCTTCTTCGGAGGAACTCTCCTTAGAATTCTTGTGTCGTGGAGAGGTACTTGACCCATCCTCTGTAGGGCGTTGAGGCTGTACTAGTGGATCCTCCTCTATCTGCGTATCCATAGCCATTTCTCGGGATTTCTTGAAGGCTCTCTCCTCCATGAATTTCACATCCCTCCTTACTACGATTTTCCTGTTCTCTAGAATATAGATGCAATATGCTTTCACATTTTCACTATAGCCCACAAGAAAACCCTTTTCCGCAATCTGATCCAACTTCTTCCTCTTCTCTTCTGGAACATGGCAGTATACCATGCTGCCAAATATCTTGATGTGGCTCACCTTTGGCTTGCTTCCTGTGAACACACTCTTAGGAGTTACCTTCCCCAATGCTTGATGGGTAAATTTATTCTGCACATATACTGTTGTATTGCAGGCTTCTGCCCACAAAAAGTTGGGCATATCTTGGTCATATAGCATTGCCCTTGCAGCCTTCACTATGGTCTGGTTCTTCCTTTCTGCAACTCAATTTTGCTCTGGATTGTATGGAGTTTTCCATTCTCTCTTGATGTAATATTCCCAATTAGCTTTGCTAATTGGAATATTTTATTTTTGTCTAATTTTGCCGCTTTAGCTAGAAATAATAAATAAAGTGAGAAATAAGAGGGGTCACCTCACTTTAGTCACCTCACTTTATAAAATAAAGTGTTTTCCTAGTTGATTAACGTTATAACTTAAAGAGGGGGCCTTGGGGGTCCACACGTATATGAGGTGAGGCCTCACGCTGACCCAAGGGTAACTGCAAGGTGAAGGACGCAGTTAAGGTTTTGGAGGGAGTTTAGCATTATAAAAGGAGGGGTTCCCACTTCATTTGGTATGCATATTTTGATATTGATATTGAGAGCTAGACTTTTGTCTGCTTCAGCACGCCGGTTGTTTAGTCGGTCTGCAGCACTGTTTAGTGCACGAGTGTCTCCGGTCCGAGATCTCACCCTTAGCCTCGGGGGACTTCGAGTGCCTGCCCTGGTAAGGTTATTTCTGGTTTCACCCTTAGCTTCGGGGGACTTCGAGTGCCCGCCCTAGTAAGGTTAATTTCTCAGTTCTATCTTTCAGTTTCAGTAGCAGTTTCAGGTGGAGAGTCGGAGAGGAAGAAGCCCTCTAGTGGCTGCGCAGATCTAGCAGGAAAAACGCAGTTTCAGCAGCAGGAAGGACGCAGATCAGTCTTGGAGTGAGGACGTTGTTTCAGCAGGAAGAGGAAGGACGCAGATCTGAAGGCACAGTGATAGATCCAGCCTTGGAGATTGTAGATCTGAGCAGATATTTGCAGATCTGGTTCTGTAGGCTGCAGATCTGGAGGGGTAGCACTAGATCCAGCTTGGGAGATTGCAGATCTGAGGAGATATTGGCAGATCCAGCCTAGATCTGAAGAGAGAACATCAGATCCAGCCTTTGAGGTTGCAGATCTGAGGAGATATTGACAGATCTAGCATAGATCTGAAGAGCTAGCAGCAGATCTAGCCTTGTAGGACGCAGATCTGGAGAGATAGTAGCAGATCCAGCCTTGTATGACTCAGATCTAGCAGATCTGGGCAGAGAGGACGCAGATCCAGTCAGGGAGGACGCAGATCTGATGAGTAGGGTCTTTATGTGGGGTTTTGGCAGCGTTTTTCAGTGTTTCCAGCCCTGAGAAGTTGGTTATCTTATCTGGAGGATTTGTGGTCAGATTCAGCCCCTTTTCTCAGCGTGTTCTCTGAGCTTCTGTGCTGTTCCTGAAGGCACAGCGTTTTTGTAGGAGGAGGGTTTCTGGGGGCGATTTTCGGAGGTGGTCCATTTGCTTCACGGTTTCTGGGTTTTGTCCGGAGCATCGAGTATAGGTGATCTGTAGATTTTTAGCTCATTCCGACAAGGGGATCAGCCCCTAGCTTCAGTTTCTTCCAGCAGCTGGGATACAGTTTCTCTAGCAGCCATTTCTTATTTTTCTGAGAGGGTCTCCACTTGCCTAGGGCAAGGATAGGTGCACTCATTCTGATTATCTTGTACTCCTCTCTATGTACTTTCAGATTAATAAAATGGCTCAGTTTTCTGGTATTCTATGTGTAATTATTCCATGATCTGGTTCAGCATTGTATTTTCTATATCTGTCTGGCATATTTCGGTTCATTACTGGTTATTTCCCCTTTGGGGATATTACACTTGATGCCTTCCCTTGCACAGAAATTTGTGAAAACCTTATCGATATACTCTCCACCGTTATATGATCACAGCTTCTTGATATTCTTTCCTGTTAAATTTTCTACCAGTGCTTTGAATTCTTTGAACCGATCAAAGACTTCATCTTTGGTTTTGAGAAAATATATCCAAGTCTTCCTGGAATGATCATCAATAAAGGTAGAAAAATACTTTGCACCACTAAGAGTGGTTGTGGACATAGGACCACAAATATTCGAGTGTATCAATTCCAGTACACTCTTGGCCCTGCTGCTGCTTCTTGGAAATTTTGCTTTAGTATACTTCCCTAGTACGCATCCCCTGCAGACTTCATCTTTCCTCGTGCTAAGTTCAGGAGCTCATATCACAGTATTCTTGAGAATCCTCAAGGCTCCATGATATAGATGCCCCATCCTTCTGTGCCATAATTCATTCAAATCCCTGTCATCCGTACTACCAATTAGGTCCACCGGGGATTCAAGTTGGAGTTTATATAGCTTATGACTCCTTACTCCAATTTGTGTTTTCTTGCTCCAACTGGGATGTTTGACATACACCTTATTTCCAATTTAGTATACATCATAGCCCTTGTTCTGAAGCTGAGAGACTGAGAGTAAATTCATCCCCAACCTTGGTACATGCAGAACATTCGTGGCCCGAATCTTGTTGCCAGCTTCTGTCTGAAATGCTATGGTACCTCTTTCAACAGGGGTACATTTTGATTTGTTTCCCTTAGTTATCTGGAAATTCATTTGTTCTTCTTGGTAGCTCGAAAAACATTCTTGAACCCCCGTCATGTGAGCAGATGCTCCACTGTCAATATACCAAACACTTGGAGGATTTGTGCTCAACACACAAGCAAGATCCTCTAGTCTAGATGCCAACACTTTCATGCCAGGTTTTCTCTGCATTTCTGCGTGCTCTGGAGGACTGTGTGAGTCCCTTTGACTGCGTGAACCCTTCCGGATGTCAGATATTTGGTCCATGGCAGATCTTCCCCTTCCGTCTTTAGCCTTTTTCTCTGATACCATGTGAAATTTTCAAAATTTCAAATTATTACTACAATGATTGGTGTATTTCTCCTACTTATGAGATAAGTTATTTACAGATGCTTTAGTAAATTCTGAAATAAACACATTTGCAGTACTTACTCTAATCAAAAGCATAAGAACAGAAATACACAAGTAGCACAATAGAAACAATCATATCAACACGATTATTTTTCGACAATTGTCCTCGGAAAAACCCAATGTGGGAAAACCGATGCAATAGATGAGGGTTTTGTATTTATCTTCAGTAATGAAAAGTTCATTTACAAGAGTCCTGATGAGCAAAGTAAAATTAGCATACACCTGGTTGAATTTTCTGGAACCTTCATAAATGTTTCTGACCCTTGGGGTGATCTCCTACATCCTCTGCGTCATCCAGTGTGTGGGCTCTGCGCACTCCGTCTCTGGATTGCGTAACTCTGCGTGGAGGGGTTCTTGCTGCCGATCAGCTCATCCTTCCCTTCACCCTCTGGCCTTCTGCTTCTCCGTTAACTGAATTCTCCTCCTTCTGCTTCTACAATCCTGCCTCTACAGACTCAGCCACTGAAATCGAATTCTCTTGCTTCAAAATTGATTTCCTTCGGGTACTCAGAATGTCTCCGGCTTGATTTCCTCAAGCCTCTTCTCATAGTCTTCTTGCTGATGAATCAACGATCGAGATTATATCGTTAATCAACGACTTAGATTAAAAGATGACTTGATCTTCGTTTTCTAGAAGATTCACACTTTGCTTTATTAATACCCTTTAATTATTTAATTTTCCTAGGTTTAGATTTAGGGTCTGCATTAAAATAATTAATTATTTTAATAAAGCAATATTCGAGTGGAATTTCCACAAACGATTTCTGGGTTCTTTGGATAACTGTTGTCCATGCCTCTCCACCAAATTTGAGACTTGGAACACTTCCCGATGCTATAAAATCAACACGTCACTCTGCGTGGACACAGTGCGCTGCGTTTTGTGGCCCTATGCATCCCTCTCTCCTTCTTCTCTATCACTGCTGACTCTCTCTCCTTCTTTTGCCCCTGCAACTCTGCCCTGCAACTCTCCCTCTAAAATCGAATTCTATTCCTTCAGAATCGACTTCCTTCAGGTTACTGGCTTTGTGCCCGACTTCCTTTCCAAATGACCCTCAAGCCTTCTTTTATAATCTTCTCATTGAAGAATCAACGACCTAGATTAGATGTCTAATCAATGGCCAAGATTAAAACTTGACTTGATCTTCGTTCTCTAGAAGATTCACACTCTGTTTTATTAGTACCCGTTAACTATATAATTTCCCTAAGTTTAAAATTAGGTTCTACAGTAAAATAATTAATTATTTTAATAAAACATAAACCAAGTGGAA
The DNA here is from genome assembly GCA_034641835.2 of Pinus albicaulis. Taxonomy (NCBI): domain Eukaryota; kingdom Viridiplantae; phylum Streptophyta; class Pinopsida; order Pinales; family Pinaceae; genus Pinus; species Pinus albicaulis. The sequence continues at coordinate 964,589,471 of CM076577.1, forward strand.
TTTCCACAAATGGTTTCTGGGTTCTTTGGAATACTGATGTCCCAGGCTCCTTACAAATTTTGAGACTTGGAACAGTTTTTGATGCTATAAAAATCAACAGTAAGTCCATGTCATCATCCTTATTTTCGACAGGAGGAGGAGGAATTTCACTTGCTTTTCCAAGGGAAGCATCTTCATCGAAAGTCGCATCCTTGCTAAACTCAATATTCCTTTGACCACGAATATATATTGTAAAAGCTTTATAATTTTTACAGTATCCAACAAACATACCTTTCTTTCCAATGGCTTCTAGCTTGTTCTTCTTGTCCTTTGGCACATGAAAGTATACGCAGCAACCAAAAATTCTCAAATGACCAACATCGAGCTTGATACCTGTGAATACTTCTTCGGGATTATTTTCTCCCAGGGCTTGATCAGGAGTCATGTTTTGAACATAGACCATTGTATTCATAGCTTCTCTCAAAAGGAACATTGGCAACTTTTGATCACCTAACATGGATTGGGCAGCTTCCATGATGGTCCTGTTGTCGCACAAACTAGAAGACCCAATATATAGGTTGTAGCAAGAGGGCTCAAAAACAATTTATGATAAAGGCCAACTATCAACACAATGTATGTCCCCTTCTCTTCTTGTATTTTCACCGACGAAAGGAATGCCAGTATCCCTCATTTCTGATTAATATGTCTATACTCTATACTAGTGTTTAGAGTGAGGCAAGGAAGGCTCATTCAATGGAAAGGCTCAATTGAAGTGTGAGCTCTGGGAGAAGCTAGGATGGATTTCCATGAAAAACCCCTTGAGAGAAAGACTATAATACACCCAATGTTGAGATATTTGACAGGATAGGAGATCATCCAAGGTCAATATAGTCAAAAGAAAAAGTTTCGAATGATATGCTACTCAATTACAAACCTTCAAGAAATCCCCAAGCCAAAGACTCTGCAAGGGTTCCCACTTGGTATGATGTCTAGGGCATCATCTCGAGATTCCACCATGAGAATGGCCTCAAATTCAGAGGAGAGCTGGAGGAAACATCAACACAAAAGCATGTCCAATTGGTTTTGCAAGATCTCATTCCAAGTGAATTTTGTACCAAGCCCTAGAGAGGCTAACTGTCCATAAAGGGACGAGGAAGGAGGTGAAGAGAATTATTATTCATTAAGTACTTTTGATAACCAAGGATTTAGGACCAGTGCCTAGCTATTGGGAATATTGGATCAAAATTATCAAGATTTGGGAACTTCACTCTTCAAGGAGGCCTAAAGAAGCAGCTTCGCTTTCTATGGATGCAACTAGACAAATTTAGACTTTTATACTTCGATAGAAATTGTTATGGAGTTTTAAGGATGCACATGCAAATAATCTTCTAGGACCATTCATTCATTCTTTGTCCAATGACTAACACATGCAAAAATCTCCAATAGTTTCAATGATTGCACTAATTCACATTAATCAAGGCACATTATTTCACCATAATAAAATAATTTCATGCATTAGACATTCATTAAAATAGAAATATAGAATTGTATTCAACTTATAATACAAAGAAGAGTATATCATCCACAATCTGGCCAGCAAGAAGCTCTAAGAGAGATAGCGAAATCTTTCCACACATCAAAATGCATTTAATCATCTAAATCGTTCAACAAATTGCAGGTCAAAAATCTCTAGTGAGAGGGCCAAAAATCCCAAGCATGATGTCCAAAAAAATTGAGTTCTCTTTAATTTATATGAGCCTCTCACAATTTTGAATTAGTCTAATTAACTTAATTAGGGCCCTGAAAACATTTCAATGTGCAAATAACAACCCTTTTGGTGACAAGCCCACCAAATAACTCAATAAGTGAAAAATAAGCCATCCAAATTAGAACAAAAATGGTACAATATTGTCTAAAGAAGGCCATGGAAGGCCTAATAAAATCCTCAAGTGTCGTGATGAGTGATGAGGCTCCATAAACAACAGTCAAGGCGGTGGCCCCTTAATCTCCAAGAAAAACATAAGTGGTGCTTAATGTGCCTCTTGGGCACAAGCAATGGTCTCATGGGTCTCCAACTAGATTAAACATGTCAATGCTCCATCAATAAGGGCTAGAATGATGACACATTCCCTCCCATGTCTCTCTGGATGAGACAAAAACTCATATGGTCCCTGGATCAACTGCCAAATGTCAAGTGAAAATGTGTGGCCAACTGGAGAATTTGGTCCAAGTGCATTATCATGTGTATGGTTGGGACACGAACAAGCAATGTGTAGTGCTAAATAATCTGATGGCATGGCAATCAATGCTCTGCTGTGGTGGAGGCCCATGGCTCTCAATGCTCACCCTATAAGTGTTATTACGACCCCCTGGAGGGCTTGTGTCACATATAGGGAGTCAAAGTCCAAGATGAAGACCCACTTGAATCCTGTATAAGATCCAATTAGTCTCCTCACCTTCCAATACAACAATCTATTAGTGTAATTGAGTAAATATGCTTGCTAATCAGGGGAAAAAGTGGACTCGTCATAGTGGCATGCCCTTTGAAATGGGCTTTAGAGTGTACGGGTGTTTCCTTGCTCGACAAGAGATGTTAATAGAGGACCCTATTAAGTGGTTTCAACCTCTAAGGGAGGGATAGGTCCATAGTACATACTACAACCATCAAATTGGAAGTATTACGTGAAATAATGATGGAACAGAGTGGGACAAGAGGGAAGGCTCCAAGCCACATCCCATGGTACAAGGGTAGCTATGATGAAGGAAGTGTGAAAATTTCTGAATTTACTCAACAGAAATCCTACTGCAGTAAATATGATTTACTTCTCCTACATGTTTATTTAACTTAACAAGTTATTTTCTGAATAATTCTTGAAAACATCGAAGTAAACACACTGCAGCCTACACAATTATACAGATCAAGTACTGACGAATAAGCAATCATTCAGACAAGTACACACAATTTTTTCGGACAAATGTCCCCAAAAAACCCAATGTGGGAAAACCGGTGCAACAACTCTTGAGGGTTTTCTTATTATGCAGATTTTTGAATACAAACTAGGGTGCCAAATGTGGCTCACCCAATAGAGAAAATACTCGGAAGAAGTACCTCTATCCAGAGACAGATATTATGGATGATCCAGCATCATAATCAAGAACCCCATAGGTGCCTATGCAGTCCCCAGCAAGCTCTGCGTTGAGATTGCATCACCCTTCCCAGTGGCAGCATCACCCTTTTCAATCTACTGAAACGAACCCGACCTGCCCCACAGAAACCCCAGTGCTGGTCTCTGAGTGACTGTGTCACTGTTTCTGGCTCTGCGCCCCTTTGCATGAGCGCTGCTAGCTTTGCGTCACCCCTCCTGGGCCTGCGCTACCTTTACGTCAACTCTACGTGAGCCCAACAGGCTTTGCATCACCCCTCCCAGGCCTGTCGCCTCTTTGGTGTTGATCTGCCTCTCTGCTATTTTATTCTCGGCCTTGGATAAAAATCCCGTTGCCGAACTACCCCTCAATGCACTGTAAGCTTACTCCGAAATTCTTAGCAGACCATGCCCCAAAATTTCGTCTTAGCTTAAGTGTTGCTCACTTTGAGTGTGTGTTTTCTCCAACTGATCCCAAGCCTTCCCTTAATACTTTCCCTATTGATGATCAACGACCGTGATCTAATCTCCAATCAACCGCTAAGATTAATTTAGACTTGATCTTCATTACTTAGAGGCTTTTCACCCACATGTTAAATTAATTTACTTTAATTATTTAATTTCCATAAGTTAGACTTAGGGTCTCCATTAAAATAATTAATTATTTGAATAACTTAAGCTTCGGGTGGAATTTCTCCAAACGATTTTTGGGTTTTGGAGATCTTATGTGTTCTAGACCCTCCACACAATTTTGGAGCTAGAGCACATCCGATGCTACCCAAAAATTAACACTCCCTCTTAGCGAGGAATGTGCTCTAGTAATACTTCACTCCAAAAGCATCACCTTGATCCATGACATCGGTCCTCTATGCTGCTGATGCTCGGCCTGCTGCCATTCATTCACTGCGCTGCTGCTCTCTGTACTGTTGCCCATGTCATTGCCACTGACACTACCTCATTTGTACTCCAACTCCCTCTCAAATGCTGCATCATGCTGCCCATAGCACTGCCATTGCTAACTGCTACACTGCAACTTAGTTGTTGAGAGTTAAGCAACTGAATCATCCCAAAAGCTTGACATACAGTTCAGTCTGGGTGCACCTCGATACAGAAGTACCCTCTGAAACTCTGTGTTGTTGCTGATCCGCATTGTGTAAGCACTGCGTCTGCGCTGACCCTCTGAAGCTCTGCGCTGCTGCTACTCTGCACTGCGTAAGCACTACCTCTACGCTGTCGAAATCCCATCAACCTCTGTGCTGCTGCTTATATGTTGTTGCTACCTCTGCTCTGCGCTACTCCAGTCTTCAGCGTCCTAGCTCTGCCAATGTGCCTCCATAATTCTCCACACTAACTAACTCCAGTCATCCTGCTATTGTGATTAAGGGCTCCCACAGCTCGTATGTGATCCAAGAGTTTGGGACACCTCAAGGATCCTGCGCTTCATCTGTAGTTCAAGAAAACTACAAATTTATGTCGCCCCACCTCCTCTCCCGAGGCACATGAGCACTCATGGCAACATTATCATCATCATCAACCTTAGCTACGGAAGCCTTCGAATCAGACTTGTCTTCACCCTTCTTCTTTAGAAGCATTGTGTGGCGAAGTGTCCTAGTTCACCACACCTTAAGCACTTGACCTTTGAAAAGTCCTTCTTCTTCTTCTTTTGTTGCACATGCTATCCCTTAAGTGCGATAGTTGCATCTTCCTCCTCCTCCTTCTTGACCTTGATCCCTTCGTTGCTGATGCTCGCCTTGGTCATTGATCAAGAGTTCATAAATTTTGCTCAAAATTCATAGTTATAGGATTGGGTTGAAACTAGAATGGTTACGTAGATCTCATTTTCCTGATTTCGGCGCTGCGAACGGTTCAAAAAATCGATGTCGTATGAGGAAGATATTGCGTTCTGATCGAAGTGCCAAACGAGTAAAATTGCGACAGTTTGACCAGGTTTGGCTGGGATGCACAGTCAGCAAATTCGATTTACAGTCAGCAAAAAAGAGAAGATTCCTCGAAATATTCCTTTCTCAGAACTAATCGCAGGTGGACAAGTGTCCTTATACTATTTGGGGTACGGATTGATGAGCCAATTAGATGCTGCAACGTGGTCAGCCCTGAGGCTGCCATGTGGCCCTGCAACAACATTTTAAAATTTTGTTGGAGGCCGCAGGGCTCAACCCCTTGACCTCCCTCCGGGCACGCGCACCATTTGCCGACTGCTCTATACAATGTTTCTTAACTGTATATGGAGTCGGGTTTGTATTATCGTGTAATGAAATGGCGTTTGGGGGTTGGGAACCACAGGCGGTCCCAACCCGTCAGCGGTTACGCAGTGTATATCACATGGAAAACAACAAAGATTAACACAACTTCAAACACCGCGCAGTCTATGAATTAACCTGACAGCTCAACCTACAATTCAAATGGTTCAACCATAGTTTATTGTGTGAGTTTCGCTAACCGCCTCCTCTAACGGTTTGGGGGTGCGCATGTGGCCGCCACCCAAACCGTAGCATTTATTGACGCAGCCAATTTCGGTGGATGAGTTAGGGGCTTGCCACTTTTGGCAGTCTGCCCAGAATTAACTCCAGTTAACTGGAGTTCTCCATTTTTAGTGGAGCTTTCCTAGGATATACTCAGCAAAAGAGTAGGAGACTCAATTTTCTACCATTCTGAGTGAATGAAGAGTCATTTTTGACTAATTGGAGCATTATGGAGCCATTGGTGAAGAGAAAACAACCATTATAGCACTATAACTACATGTAATAGCAAAATTTTGAGCATAATGAAATATGGACAAGCCATTGGGAGTTGGACCAGCAGATGTAGCCTAAGAGGGGTGAACTGCTTGATCATGCTTGCTGTGTATATTTCATGTGGTGACTTATTTCTTTGTTTTACACTTTTGTTCAATGTTATTTATGCTTGTTTTATGCTTCTACGTCACTAAAAATCATCTACATATCATGGACAATCTCCTCAATCCTTATGAAAACTAATGAGCTAATAATGCACATGTTTTTAAAACTGAAAGACACTTTTCACAACAAAACTAATATTGTCATTTCAGATCAGATTGGTATCAGAGCTAGAGTTTTTTCTCTGGTGTTGTTTAGTGCAAAGAATTGTTTGACTGTTTGCAAGTTTTAGATGCTTACAAGGCTCAAGCTCAAAAGAGGAGAAGGCAAGTTGGTGGAAGCAGAAGAGTCTCAAAGGAGCCAAAGCAAAGGAGAGCAAGATTGCCACAATCTCCACCACCTAGTTCACCTCCTAAAGAAGCAGAAGCTCCATTAAGCATGCCTCGTGAGGAAGGAGAAATCCATGCAGAAGTTGACCCTAAGGAGGAAGAAAGAGTGTTCAGGAAAGCATTCCTTGACATCACTGAGATGGTTAGAATTCTTTATCAAGAAAGAAATGAGAGACTGGAAGGAGAAGGATCCAAACTTCAAAAGGAAGGACAAGGATCTTCAAGAGGTCAACATGATGAAGACAAGTCAAAGAAGGGAAATGGAGGAAATGGAGAGCCATCATTTTCACCCTCATCATGTTCTACTTCTTCTTCAGTACATCAGCCACACAAGTCTAAGAGCACTGGTAAATCTCCTTTATTAAAACTTGATGTTAAGTTCGAATTGCCAATGTTTAATGGTGAAGTAAATGTAGACAAGCTAGATAATTGGATTAGACAATTGGAGGTCTATTTGAGAATACATAACCTTCAAGATGATGATACAAAAATCCAATTAGCTTCTTTGAGAATGGAAGATACAACACTTGTTTGGTGGGAAGCCAAGACAAAGGAGGAAATCAAGAAGCATGGTAAGATTATTCTATCATGGTCAGATTTTATTACTGCTAGTAAACAACAATTTTATCCATTAGCTCATATGCAGAAAGCCATCATGAACTGGCAGAACTTTAGGCAGTTAAAGGGACAAAATGTGCAAGAATACACCCAAGAATTTAAGAGAAAAGCTCTTTTATTAGGGGTGGATTTGCAAAGTCAAGATACTTTGCTAAAGTACATAGGAGGCTTACATAGCTACCTAAAACATACCATTCTCATGTTTAACTGCGCCAGTCTAGATGAAGTTTGTGTTCGGGCCACACATCTAGAAGCTAGAGGGAAGAAAATTTCTGAAAAAGGTAGAAAGAAACTTTTTAAGGGTAAAGCCAAGGAAAAGACCTCAAAAGGTAAAAACAAAAAGAATGCGTCTGTTAAGAAAGAGGGAGAAAAAGTGACTTGTAAACATTGTTCAAAAGAAGGCCATGATGAAACTCATTGTTGGAAATTACATCCTGAATTGAGGCCAAAGAAACCCAATAACAAAGGGAAACAGAAAATTGCTGCTACAGCTCAACATGATTTAGGATCTGATTCAGGGGATGAATCTAAAATCACAACCATGGGATTGAAGAATATGAAGGGAAAAGAAATTGAAACTAAACCCAATACCAGTACATCAAATTGTCACATAAACACTCCAAATGAAGAAGAAATAATAGAACTGTTTCATGTGAGGGTCATATCCAAGCATACCAAGATTGACACACTGTTTGATAGTGGGTCACAAGCAAACTTATGATTAAGCCTAAAGGTCAAGAAACTTAACCTTGAGACCATTCCACATCCAAAACCATATCCATTAGGTTGGATTTGTAAGAATGAAAATTTACAGGTTTCAAAGAAATGTATATTGAGGTTTGAAATCACTGTAAGCTTTGTTGACACAGTTTAATTATATGTGGTTTTGCTTGACATGACTGGTATTGTATTAGGGAGTCCCTACTTGTATGACAGGAAAGCGATCTTCCATCGCCATGAGAAAAAGTATCATTGATTCAAATATGGCAAGGAGTTCATTGTTAGAGCACATCGCAAGAAGACAAACATTGTTTCTCGGTAAATGTCAGTATTTATAAAGAGGTCAAGGGGCACCAAGTGTTAATTCGGTTCTTCTTTAAGTGATTAAGCCTAAAGCTGATATTAATCATGAATCTTTTGAGGGATGTGATCCTAAGTTGAGATTCTAATTATATGATGTGATTAATTGACATCATGAGATCTTTCGAAGTTACCAGATTGCCTCCAATTCAGTTGCAGCATGATTGTCCTCTTCCAAACATCGGTATGTATCGCATGTCGATAATGGAGAATGTTGAAATAAAGAGACAAATCAAAGAGATGTTGCATAAAGGAATCATAAGGCCAAGCACCTCGCCATGTGGTTCACCCATAGTTTTGATACCAAAGAAAGATGGGACTTGGCGCATGTGTGTAGATTTTCGAGCTTTGAACAAGATTACGGTAAAAAATCGTTACCCATTCCCAAGAATGGGATGATTTGCTTGATCAGCTGAAAGAAGCAAAGTTTTTCACTTAGTTAGATTTACGAAGTGGATATCATCAAGTAAGAATTGCAGAAAATGATATATGGAAAACTGCATTCAAAACCAAACAAGGACTCTTTGAGTGGCTAGTTATGCCTTTTGATTTATGTAATGCACCGACAACTTTCATGCGAGTTATGGATAATGTTTTGCGACCATTCTTTGATGACTTTGTTATTGTGTACTTAGATGACATTTTAATTTTCAGCAAAACAAGAGAAGATCATGTTTTGCATGTGAATAGAGTGCTTGATATTTTGAAGAAAGAGAAATTGTTTCTTAAGATGTCAAAGTGTGAGTTTGGAAAGACTTCTTTGGTCTATATGGGACATATTGTAGGAGGAGGAGAATTGAGGATTGATCCTTCTAAAGTGGAGGCCATTGTGAATTGGCCCACACCCAAAACAGTTACCGAGGCAAGAAGTTTCTTAGGTGAAGCTCAATATTGGAGGAAGTTTATTGCTAACTTTTCTTCCATCGCAACTCCTATGCATGCAATGACAAGTGTGAAGAAAGGCTTCCAATGGGGAGGCAAACAACAACAAGCTTTTGAAGCTTTAAAATACAAGATCAGTGCAACTCCAGTGCTTGCATTACCAAATTTGAAACAATCATTTGAGATACAAACCGATGCTAGTGATTATGCCATGGGCGCAGTTCTTTTGCAACATGGTAAGCCTATCGCCTTTCATTCAGAAACTTTTAATGGTGCTGTGACTCATTATCCTACATATGACAAAGAACTATATGTGTTGGTAACTTGGTACAAAGTGTCAAGAAGTGGAAACACTACTTGATGGGTAAAGAGATTATTGTACATACTGGTCACCAACCATTATAGTACTTGTAGTCGCAAACAAAATTGTAGCAATCAAGACATTTCAAGTGGATGAGATTTCTTCAACAATATCACTTGGTTATAAAGTACAAAAAAGGTAGATTCAATAAAGTTGCAGATATGCTTTCAATACCAATCATTAGTGCTTCTACTTTACTCAAAAATGATTTTGTTGTACATGAGAGTTACATAGAACAATATGGACATGACATTGATTTCCAAGATGTGTATGCTAGTTTGAGTGAAGGGAATCAAGTTGAAGAAAAAGATTATCACATGCATAAAAATTTGTTGTTTCATTTGGGAAAGCTATGTATTCCACAAGGAGAGAGGCTAAGTGTCATGAGAGAAGCTCATTCTTCTGTTATTGCTGGACACTTTGGGGTAAGAAAAACAGTGGCGCATCTACAGAGGTATTGTTATTGGCCTCGCATGGTAGATAGTGTTTCACGTTTTATAAGAGGTTGTTCTATGTGTGCAACAAGTAAGCGTAGTAATAGGAAGCTTGGATTGTGCACGCCACTACCGATACCATCAAGGCCATGGGAGAGTGTCTCGATGGACTTTGTTGGAGGTCTACCTATGTCAAGAAAGCAACATGATTATCTTTTTGTAGTTGTGGATAGATTCAGTAAAATGTGTATACTTATGCCATGTCAGAAAACCATTACTGCTGAACTTTATTTTCAAAATGTTTGGGTTCATTTTGGATTGCCCACTTCTATTGTTAGTGACAAGGATTCCAGGTTCATTGGGAATTTTTGGTCAAATATATGGAGAATGATGGACACAAAATTGGAAAAGAGTATCGCTTTTCATCCACAAATAGATGGACAAACTGAAGTGGTCAATAGAACATTTGTGCATCTATTGAGAGGATATTGCAGCAAACATCCTAAGTTTTGGGATGAACAAGTGCATTACATTCAGCACGCTTGCAACCAAGCAAAGCACTCTTTGGGTATGCTTTGGGTATTTGCCAAAATCGCCATTAGACTTCATCTTTGGGAAGGATGTTGCAATTGATGGCCATAGTGATATTGATATAGCTTGAAAGTTCATTGAGCAAATTCAAAGTATACATCAACAAGTTCAAGAACATCTTGAGAAAATTCAAAGCAAATACAAAGAGAGGCATGACAAACACCGGGTTGATCACAAGTTTCAAGAAGGAGATGAGGTATGGTTGCACATTAGCAAAGAAAGGATGCAAGGGGAAGGTAAAAAGCTTAAATCCATTCGCTATGGTCCTTTTCAGATCATAAAAAAAGTTGGTAACAATGCATTCCAACTTGACTTGCCTTCTTATATGCAAATGTATTCAGGTCTTAATGTCGAAAACTTACACTTGTATGAGCCACCTTTGATCGATGATCAAGGAAGTGATGTTCAACTACATTTTATTTAATATTTCTCGCTAGAATTTTTGGATGAGCTCAAAGAAAATACAATTCTTGACAGGAGGACAAGAGCATCAAAGAGGGGAAGTGTTGACTACCTTCGAGTTGGGCTCAAAGGCACTAAACCAAACAAGGAAAAATGGATGGAGGTTGGAAAGGTGAGGGATTTGTACCCTCATCTACCGAATAGGTAATCAAGTTTTTTGGGTCCAAAAGCTTCCCAATGGGGAGGAATGATCAGGAGTTCATAAATTTTGCTCAAAATTCAAAGTTACAGGATTGGGTTGAAACTAGGATGGTTGCGTAGATCTCGTCTTCCTGATTCCGGCGTCGTGAATAGTTTGAAAAACCGATGTCGTATGAGGAAGACATTGCGTTCTGATCGAAATGCCAAATAGGGAAAATTGCAACAGTTTGAGCAAGTTTGATTGGGATGCACAGTCAGCAAAGTGGATGTATAGTCAGCGAAAAAGAGAATATTCCTCGAAATATTCCCTTCTCAAAACCAATTGTTGGTTGACAAGTGTCCTTGTACTATTTGGGGTATGGATTGATGAGCCAATTAGAAGCTGCCATGTGGCCAACCTTGAGGCAGCCACGTGACCCTGCAACAACATTGTAAAATTTTGTTGGAGGCTGCAGGGCTCGACCCCCTAACCTCCCTCCAGGCACGCGCACCATTTATCGACTGCTCTATACAATGTTTCTTAACCGTATATGGAGTCGGGTTTGTATTATCGTGTAGTGAAATGGCATTTGGGGGTTGGGAACCGCTGACAGTCCCAACCCGCGAGCGATTTCACAGTGTATATCACATGGAAAACAACAAACGTTAACACAACTCCAAACACCACACGGTCTATGCATTAACCCGACATCTCAACCTGCAGCTCAAACTGTTCAACCACAGTTTATTGCCTGAGTTCTGCTAACCGCCTCCTCTAACGGTTTGGGGGTGCGCATGTGGCCACCGCCCAAACCGTAGCATTTATTGACGCAGTCAGTTTTGGCGGAGGAGTTAGGGGTGCGCCATTTTTGGCAGTCTGCCCAGAATTAACTCCAGTTAATTGGAGTTCTCCATTTTTAGTGGAGCTTTCCTAAGAGATATTGGGCAAAAGAGTAGGAGACTCAATTTTTTACCATTATGAGTGAATGAAGAGTCATTTTTGACTTATTGGAGCATTTTGGAGCCATTGGTGCAGAGAAAACAACCATTAGAGCACTATAAATACATGTAATAGCAAAATTTTGAGCATAATGAAAGATGGACAAGCCATTGGGAGCTGGACCAGCAGATGTTGCCTAGGAGGGGTGAACTGCTTCATCATGCCTACTGTGTAAATTTCATGTGGTGACTTATTTCTCTCTTTTACACTACTGTTAAACACCATGTTAAACACACACATGGTGTATGAGAAGAATAAACACACACACACACAAGAGACTCAACACACAATGAAGGATAAGCGTGAGGCTTCTATTTTTCCATTGTTATGATGTACATTTATAGTACAATGGTGTGACTCTTGGTTTCACATTCCAAGGTCACTGACTCCATTGTGACTTTTCGCATTCCACACCTACCCATAGAGGATTAGGTGGGCCCAACATCCTTAATCCGAAGGGGTATGTGTGAGTCCAAGAAGAGAGTTGTAATAAAAATCTTCAAAGTATACATGGCAGCACTTGGGCTGAATCAACTCTCTGAAACGTTGGAAAAAAGAGGTGGTTTAAGGATGACCACCAACACTAAAACGCAAAACTTGTTGCAGTTCCCGGAACTCTTCCAAAACTGGCAAGAAGCTGAAGGCTTCTGCTAGAGGAATTGTCCCTCATAAAAAAGGGAGACCTTCAACCTAAAAGAAGGGAGGTCTACTACCTGTGATGGTTTTAGGATTACTAGCAACTCTGGAATGCTTGAAGCATTTCCTGGAACTCAACCAAAGCTGGCAAGAAGCTGAAGGCTGCTAAGCTGAAGGCTTCTGCTAGAGGAAGTGTTCCTCATATATGAAAGGGAGACCTTCGACCTAAAAGAAGGGAGGTCTACTACCTGTGGTGGTTTTAGGTTTTCCACCAACCAAAGATGATGGTTTAAGGTTTTCCACCAACCGAAGGCATGCTCATGGGCATCCGTGTCTCTGGCTACATCTCTGAATCCGGAATGACGAATTGTGGCTCAGGCTCGCTTGAACTGCTGGCTACAACTCTGAACATGGAATGAGAGATTGTGGCTCAGGCTCGCTTGATCTGTCATTGAAGCTTGTACATGACCACCATTTTCCCCCCTGTCAAGGACAAGGTGAGATGATGGCGAAAACTCAACTGCAAGTTTGCTCAATATTCGTGAACAAGTTCTAACATGTGTCATAAACATCTTCTTGGCTGCTGATGCCCATTGCCAAGAAGCGATCCATCCAAGATGAATCTTGGTTCTTGCAGGAGGCTTGTGTCTGAAGCATCTGTCTGAAGAATGGGTGTGCCGACCACAATGCTTGCATGGATGAAGATCAAAACAGTGATCTTTCATATGGCCAACTCGATCACAGTGTTGGCATTTCTCAATCTGTTGTTGTTGTGGAACAGGATCTGGAACAGCTGCAGGTGAACTGTCATACATGAATCCGGCACTCTGAAATATGATAGGCTTGGTGTAGTCTGGAATATGAAAGGACACATCCTTGTCATATCCAAGACCAGTTCGGTGCTTGTTGTGGACAAGCTCTTCCCAAGGTCTGATGATGGGCTTGAGAAGTGCAGGTTGAACTGCTGCATCTGCATGTACATCTGCTCTTGTGCAATGAACTGAATGGGAATCAACTGGAACTTTATCTTCTTTCTTCTGATGAGAGTCCTTCACAATCTTCTGAACAGAAACAGGTTCAGAATGGTGACTCTTTTGCTGAAGTTCGTCTTGCTGAAGCTGAGTTTCCAACTGCAAAAACTCAATCTTTTCTTGTGCATCTAGCAAACAACTTTGAATGTTACAAAGAGCATCCTTGCTCATTTTTATCACATCATCAACATTTGAATGAATGAGGTTACTCAACAACTCTAATGCCTCATTGATTTTAGCCATTTCAACAACTTAGGCTCAAAAATGAAAGGGTGTCGGCTTCAACCGAAAATGCACCCGTTTACAATGTGATTCAATCTTCCTTCAAACAAATACAAATGATTCCAAAGAATTCTCAAAGTACAAAATCTGTTGATTGCAACTATGAAGAAGCAATACAATGTCAGTTCAATACAATATTTCTGCAAAATATTTTTGTAAATGTGCAGCTGAAAACTACGTGCAAGAAGCCTTTAAAACATCTGAATTTTTTTTTTCAAAACGTTGTTTTGCAATGATGGCAAACTTGTCTTCTCATGTAAAATTCTTTAGAAAATCACCCTCTTATATATGCCACAAATCATAAAGTGTAAAATTGCAATTTTCTCTATGTGTACTGTCCATTTACTGATATGCCATTTTCTCTTCCTCTCTGCTGTTCATTTCCTCTCTTCTTCTCTTTTTGCTGTTTTTTATTAAATATTTATTATTTATGTTAATTTTGTTGTTAATTTAAAATAATTAAATTAAAAAAATGAAATTGGAAAACTTATTAAGGGGAGGGGGTACTATGAGAAATTTAAAAAAAATGTGAGGGGAGGGGAATTAAAAGGGAAGGGGAATTTAAAAAGGGTGAGAGAGTGGGGAGTTTAAAAACTAAGGGATATTTATTTAAAAAAGGGGAGGGTGGAGGATTTTAAATTAAAAAATCGAATTTTAAAAATTAAATGAAAGGGCAGTATGGTAAATGGGGGGGCGGTATTAATATATGGGAGAGCGGTACTAATATATGGTAAATGAAAGGGCAGTATGGTAAAGGGGTGGTAGTATGAAGAATGGAGTTGGGGCGTATGCTTGTGAGAGCAGCAATGAGAGAGGGGGCTGCGGATAGCTTAGGGAGAGGGGTGGCAAACTTCAAATAGGATTTGGGTTGAACGGTGCAGTGTGGAGTGGGCGATGGGGATTTGGGTTGATCGAACAGGTGCGAGAGGTATGCAGAGCGAGCGTAGGTGGATAGGTATAGCGTGGAGTGATAAGGGTGTAGTGTAATGGGTGAGAGCTGACACAGCTACAAGGATTCAGGGCCGATGCGTAGCTTGCTATAATTTCTCATTGCCTCATATTCTACCGTTTCATTCCAGAAATATACAATAGAAGTATTTGCAAAGATTGCCAATAAAACCTCGAAATTTTTCCAGTAGCCCAGCAGCAAAAAAATGGACTTTAAAAATGCAGAATTCTTCCCGAAAATTTCAGCAGAAAACTCAGAAATTTGCAGAATTTTTTCAATGGAAAAACTCAGAAATTTTTTCTTTCAGAAACCAACTTTGAAACACTATTTTCCAGCAGCTCTTCAATGCAGAAATTTAATAGGCATAAATTGCAGGAAGAAATCAAAATGAAAACCTTCAGATGGGCAGTGTTGCTCTTCTTCAAAGCCAATGCTTGAATGCTGCCAATTTCTAAATGCTGCTCCTTCTCAAAACCAATGCTGCTCCTCTTCAAAACCACTTTCTGAATGCGGCAAAATGTCTACTGCAGAAACTCTCTAAATGTTGCAAAAATGCCAATAATTTTTGCAGATATGCACAGGCCATAAACACAAATGGCTCACTCAATGTTGAGCTGGTTTTGAACTTCTTAGCTCTGATACCATGTTAAACACACACATAGTGTATGAGAAGAATAAACACACACACACAAGAGACTCAACACACAATGAAGGATAAGCGTGAGGCTTTCTTATTTTTCCATTATACATGATGTACATTTATAGTACAATGGTGTGACTCTTGGTTTCACATTCCAAGGTTACTTGGACTCCATTGTGACTTTTCGCATTCCACACCTACCCATAGAGGATTAGGTGTTCCAACATAATTCACTAAAAATCATCTACAATTCATGGACAAACTTCTCAATCCTTATGCAAACTAATGATCTAATTATGCACGTTTTTAAAACTAAAAGACACTTAGCACAACAAAACTAATACAGTCATTTCAGACTAGTCATCCTCCTGATCTGTTTTTGTTTAAATGATGCCCACATGTTTTCCCAAATTGGAAGTGCTGCTTTGCCCAAAATGCCCTGGACAAAGTTCTCAGACTCATCGATTACTGCATTTAGAGCAGTTCTCACCATAATACCTTCATCAGGTGTGGTTCCCACAACAACCAGCTGATCACGGATCGCCTTCAATCTAATGAGGAAGGGGTTGATCTCTTCTCCCTTATGCATATGACATAACCAAAGCTGATTCTCCAGAAGCATTTTCCTCTAAACAGAAGACCCTTGATACAATGTGGGCAATGTCGTCCACATCTCATTTGTTGTATTCTGTAATATTCCCAATTAGTAGCAGCTAATTGGCAATATTAATTTTGTTCAGATGTTGCCTTTCTAATGTTTAGTCAGGAAATAAAGGGGGAGATGGGACCCATAACCCACACTTGGGAGAAAATAACTCCCTAAAGTCACTTAGACAAATTTATCTTGCAGCATGGGGCCTAGGGGAGTGAAGTGACAGTGTAGGGGGAGGGACAACGTGGAGGCAGCGTGGGCTAGGACAACGTAGTGGTAGGAACAACGTGGCCAAGGAGAGACAACGCAGTTGAGTGGAGCCCAAGGGAGAGCTAGGCTCTCAAGCATCAAAGGAAGGGGAGGCTCACGATTCAGTCATTCTATTATCCATCTTTTGATTTTTTGTCTTTCAAACATTGAGCACGCTTACACTGTTTAGCAAAGTCTGGAAGTGTTGTTCAGCACGCGGGTGTCTCCGAGTGGAGATCCCAACCTCAGCCTCGGGGGACTTTGAGTGCCCGCTCAGGTGAGGAGATCAACTATTGTTTTCCAAAGCAGAGCACACAACACTCTTCAGCCAGGAGCAAGCAATCGCTAAGGCAACGCAGTCACACTCAGGGATTAAGCAATCTTGGGAGGAGGCAGCTCCAGGAGAGAAGGGAGATCAGGGATTTTAGCCCGAGAGTATTGTGAAGGGATCAGACCTTCAAAAATCATCTTTTGCAGTAGGAGGAGGCCATCAATTGCAGTTTATCAGTTTTGGGCCAGCGTACTGACCTGGAGTGCGTGATTTTCCAAGGGAGGTCAATTTTTGGGGTCAGCCATTCCAGAATTCCTTCCTGGGTTTTTCCCGGGTTATTGGAGGGGACCTCATATCTAGAGTTTCATATTTTTCAAAGCAAGGGAACAACCCCAAAGAGTAGCTCCATTTCAGACAGAGTAGTACTTTTGGTAGCAGCAGCAACATCAGGAGTTACGCAATCATAGAGAGAGAAGCCATTCACTGGGAGATTCTGAGAGTATTTTCAGCTTGCCTTGAGAAAGCCAAGGTGCCATCATTTCGATCACCTTTGTACACATTTTTATATTTCAGATTATAATAAAATGGCTCAGCGTTTCTCCATGTTTGCAGTGTTTTTCATGATGTCTCTGTATTTGTTGTAGTTATTGTTTATGTTGCTATATATTTTTGTTTATTTCCTATTCGGAATATTAGAGTGGTATCAGAGCTCATCGAATTGGCTCAGCTCGTGGATCAGATCAGTCTATGATGCCTGGACGAAAGGAATAGATCACTTACTGGGTGAGGAGGTACAGGAGTCGAGAGCGGAGAATCGAGGCCACTTTTGGAGAAGGGGAATGCGTTCCAGTGGTGGATGTAGAGGAGAAAGAACCTATGGCGGAGGAGAGAGATGAAGAGGAGTTCAGGAATCTCCTCCTGAAATCTGTGCAGGAGCTCTCGAGGAGGATAAAAGAGATGGGTAATAAGTTTGTCGTGGATAACAGAGAACATGAAACCCCAAGGGGTCGGTGAGGGATCCGACACTTCTCATAACATACAGGAGCACATCACAGCGCAATAGGTAGTACCACACACTCCCCCACGTTCTACGATGCCCACATTCCTGACTACAGGAACCGGG
The DNA here is from genome assembly GCA_034641835.2 of Pinus albicaulis. Lineage (NCBI taxonomy): Eukaryota > Viridiplantae > Streptophyta > Pinopsida > Pinales > Pinaceae > Pinus > Pinus albicaulis. Next base: position 964,607,218 of record CM076577.1, read on the forward strand.
ACGGGAGGACCTCAAGAGCCGGAGGTGGTTCATCTAAGGGATTATTTTGCAGAGTATCAGTCTTATGGGCGAGAGTTTGGTGAAGCTCTCACTTTCCATGATTTTTTCCAACTCAAGAAGGACAATGAATCCAGCAACCAGAATAAAGGTGGTGGGTACACGCAGGGAGGTGAGATGCAACATACCGTGGGCAAGTTTTCTTGCCAACATTTGACGGGTCTCCTAAATGTTCAGCGAAATCTTGGGTGGAGAAGCTGGACATTTATTTTCAGCTTAATCAGATGGCATAGGGAGAGGCCATCAAGGTGACATTGCTGCACCTTGAGGGAGAGGCCCATGACTGGTGGTTCCACGGTATGGCCACGCTGGGTCACTCAGCAGTGACAATGTATGTGGAGTTTACACGGATATTGCTGGAGCGGTTTGACTGGAGGGATCCAGAAGAGAATTTTGTTGAGCTGACCAAGCTCAAGCAGACTGGGAACCTGGAAACTTACATTTCCGAGTTCTTGAGGCTTTCAGTGATGGTACCCGACTTGTGCTCAGCTAGGAGATTTTACATGTTCATTGACGAGTTGGCAAAACCTCCGCGTGGGCTAGTCAGATCCATGAGGCGTACTACACTTCAGGATGTAGTCGGGAGGACCAGAGATTTGCAGGATGCTTTGCCCAAGACCAGAGCTCCTTTCCCCCAGAGACCGTCATTTCAGCCAAAGGGGAAGGACATGAGAGTTCCACCGCCGAAGGGGAACCTTTGGACGATGATACCCAGAGAGACTTTAGACATAGGAAGCTATGCTTCACATGCCAGGGGCCATGGGCACCGAGTCATCGATGTGCCGTAGGGAAGGCACACTACATAGAGGTCTTCTCCGACAGTGAGGGGGAAGAAGATGCCTATGAGGGGGCAAAGACAGAGACCAGTGTTGTAGTGCAGAGAGGGGATCATCCACCACCTCCTCCCCCAGGAGCAGGAGGAGTAGCATTTGCACCCACAGGAGGTGTCCTTGCATCTTTGCGAGGGGTTTCGAAGTATTTGACACTGCGTGTCTAGGGCACCATTCAGGGGCAACGTGTTTCAATTCTAGTCGACAGTGGGGCCACTCACAAATTCATTGATGCCCAACTGGTAGAGTGGAGGGGCATACAGACAAAGAGCTTTGATTGTTTCTCAGTACTGGTACCAGGTGCCAGAACTATGCAGTGTGCCAGATACGTTTCGGCATTAGCCGTGACTATGGGGACTTATACGATGACAAATCATTTTTTTGTGGTCGACATTCCAGACACCAACGTGGTTTTGGGAGTGTAGTGGTTGATCACGCTGGAGAAGGTCACCATAGATTGGGAGAATTTGGAGATGGAGTGGACAGACAAGAAGAGCGGTAAGCATGTGATGATCCGAGGCATGCACACATATCCTCCATAGATAGTTTCAACACACCGGATGGAGGCAGACTTCCGGAAGGGAGACATAGAGTGGGCAGTGGAGTTGCGTATTTCATAGGGAAGGGCCACAAGGTAGGTAGTTCACCCAAATGTGCAGTCGATTTTGGACAGTTATTCTACGGTTTTTGGGGATATACCTCCAGGACAACCACCAGACCGGGGATTTGAGCATACCATTAAGCTTGAGCAGTGTATTCAGGTGTTTTCACCACACCCTATAGGTATCCCAAAGCCTACAGGGATGGTATTGAGAGAACCATTCACGAGGTCTTAGCACTGGGACACATCCGGCCCAGTACTAGCCCATTTGCTTCTTCTGTCGTATTGGTGATGAATAAGGATGGCACACTGAGGACATGCGTCGACTACCAGGCTCTCAACAAGAAAACAAGGAAGAACTGATACCGCATTACGCGGATTGACGAGTTGATGGATGAGCTGAGGGGATCGAAATTTTTCTCCAAGATTGATCTGAGGTCGGGCTACCATCAGATCCGAGTGAGGGACCAGGATGTCCCCAAGACTGCTTTCAAATGCCATTACGACCATTTTGAGTTTTTGGTGATGCCCTTCAGGCTAACCAACGCACCGGGCACCTTCCAGTCTTGTATGAACCACATCTTCCGTGGTCAGTTGAGGAAGTTTGTGCTGGTGTTCTTCGATGATATTCTTATATACAACCGCACTTGGGAGGATTACTTACAACACATTGAGGTTGTACTGCGTATCCTGGAGGAGCAACATTTCTACGCTAAGCTCTCTAAATGCGAGTTTGGGTTGACAGAGATGCTCTATCTAGGGCATATCATTAGTGTGGATGGAGTGAGAGTCCACGAGGAGAAGATTCGGGCCATCTGGGAGTGGCCAGAGGTGAAGAATGTGACAGAACTCCGAGGATTTGTAGGCATCTGCACCTACTATCAGAAGTTTGTCAAGGGATTTTCTCAGCTTGCTGCACCCCTCACAGATCTCACCAAAAAGGGGGCATTCAATTGGACTGATACAATGCAGAGAGCCTTTGACAGGCTCAAGGAGGTGATGAGTAGCTTCCCAGTGTTGGCTTTGTCGGATTTCACGCAGCCCTTCATCTTGGAGTGTGATACTTCAGGAGAGGAAGTGGGCACAATTTTGATGCAGTGAGGCCAACCAATAGCTTTCGAGAGCAGAAAGTGTAGAAATTTTTGAATCTTATATCTTATGCATAAATTATTATTGTTAATCCGGTTAAGCTCCTCCTACTTATACAAGTTATTAACCGAATAAATTCAAGTTAAAATCGAAGAAAAACACATAACAAATCTCTACCAATTCAGATCTAGAATAGGCACATGCACACATTGACAAAGTGACACAGTTATTTCTGGACAAATAGTGCCCAGAAAAACCCAAGGTGGGAAAACCGGTCTCTGGCTGTTGGAGGGTTCTATTATTAAGAATATTTCTGAATACACAACTCTGGGTTCCAGATCTGGAAAACCCAACAGAGAAAACACTAGATCTGCAACTCACTAGCTAATCTAGGGCCAAAATAATGACTGATCCACACCCTCAAGCGGTATTTACTGAACTCAGCCAAATCTAGGCCTAGAAACCACGGGGGCCAGCTCTCCGAAAGCAGCCAGGTCGCCCCTTGAAACCCCCTAAAAGGCTCGCATCAGCCTTAGATGGCTCCACTCCTCAGCCGCTACTTAGAAGGGACTGCGTGGCATCTCTGCACGGGTGATGCGGGCCCACGTGCCCTCTAAGGGTGTCCGTAACCCCCAAGCGTTTCCCCAGCTCCACGCTCGTCGTTGTTGTTGCTACCTTCCTTCCGAGCCCTCTCTTTCTCTCGCCTTTGTGTATTCTAGACCCCTGACTGCCTATCCCCTTGGTCTAAATTTTCACAATTGAAACACTTCGAGTATTCTTGCAAATCCTCGCCTGAATCTCTACGAGTCGTGTTTTTGTCTCTTTGTGTTTTTATAGCCTGACCCCAAGCCTTTCCTTTATACTTTTCTCGCAACAAATCGGTGTTAGCACCGAAGCCGCCGATCATGTCGAATTTTCATATGGTGTTTGGAGCTAGCAAGGCCCCAAGGTCCAAGGATTGGATCCAAGAGAGTTAGGATATACTCACGGCCCTTAAGGATAACTTAGCCACAACATAGAACCAACAGAAGCTGTATGCCGACGGAGGACAGGTAGAGAGGCAGTTTGTGGTAGGAGACTTGGTCTACCTACGACTTCATCCATACCGATAGTCCACGTTGAAGCAGAAGGGGGCCGAGAAGCTCAAGTCTCGCTTCTATGGACCTTACAGGGTGACTCGCAGGATAGGAGAGGTTGTTTATGAGTTAGAGCTGCCCACATGTAGCAGGATACACAACATCTTCTATGTATCATGCTTGAAAAAGGCATTAGGGCAGCAGGTGACTACAACAGAGGAGCTTTCGCCTACAAATGATATGGGGCATTTGGTGTTACAGCCAGAAGCCATCATAGACACCAGGGAGAGACAGCTACAGAGCAGGACAGTCGGGGAGTACTTGGTGAGGTGGAGAAACTTACTAGATGAGGATGCCACTTGGGAGAGTGAGAAGATTTTGAAGCATCCATCTTTGCAGTTGCTTGAGGACAAGCAACGTTTTGGCAGGGAGGACTGTAATATTCCCAATTAGCAGCAACTAATTGGCAATATTAATTTTGTTCAGATTTTGCCTTTCTAATGTTTAGTCAGGAAATAAAGGGGGAGATGGGACCCATAACCCACACTTAGGAGAAAATAACTCCCTAAGGTCACTTAGAAAAATTTAGCTTGCAACATGGGGCCCAGGGGAGCCAAGTGACAGTGCATGGGGGAGGGACAACGTGAAGGCAGCGTGGGCCAGGCTGCGCAGTTGCAACGTGGGCCAGGACAACGTAGTGGTAGGAACAACGTGGCCAAGGAGGGACAACGCAGTTGAGTAGGGCCCAAGGGAGAGTTAGGCTCTCAAAAGGAAGGGGAGGCTCACCATTCTGTCATTCTATTATGCATCTTCTGATTTTCTTTCTTTCAGACATTGAGCACGCTTATGTTGTTTAGCGAAGTCTACAAGTGTTGTTCAGCACGCAGGTGTCTCCGAGCGGAGATCCCAACCTCAGCCTCGGGTGACTTCGAGTTCCCACTCAGGTGAGGAGATCCACCATTGTTTTCTAGAGCAGAGCACACAACACTCTTCAACCAAGAACACACAGTCACTAAGGCAACGCAGTCACACTCAGGGATTACGCAGTCTTGGGAGGAGGTAGCGCCGGGAGAAAAGGGAGATCATGGATTTCAACCCAGGAGTATTGTGAAGGGATCAACCCGTCACAAATAATCTTTTGCAGTAGGAGGAGGCCATCATTTGCAGTTTATCAGTTCAGGGCCAGCGTACTCACCTGGAGTGCGTGATTTTCCAAGAGAGGTCAAATTCCGGGGTCAACGATTTCGGAATTTCTTCGTAGGTTTTTCCAGGTTATTGGAGGAGAGCTCATATCTAGAGTTTCATATTTTTCTAAGTAGGGGAACAACCCCAAAGAGCAGCTCCATTCCAGACAAAGCAGCAGTTCCGACAGTAGCAGCAACATGAAGAGTTACGCAGTCATAGAGAGAGCAGCCATTCACTAGGAGATTCTGAGTATTTTTAGCTTGCCTTCAACAAGCCAAGGTGCCACCATTTTGATCACCTTTGTACGCATTTTTATCTTTTAGATTATAATAAAATGGCTTAGTGTTTCTCCATGTTTGCATCAATGTCTGGGACCACATGATCCTTAATCCTCTCCAAGATCAAGCACTTTGCCTTTGCTTGAGCTTCCTCATATTTCTTCAACAGATCAACGTCAACAGGGACAAAAACTGTGCTCGCAGCGAGATTCTTAATGCGATACTCATCTAGGATAGATAGGATTATGGCCTTCCAGATTGCAAAGTTGGATGCCACATCCGATCTATCCTGATCCCTAAGTCCATGTGCAACCATCTCTGCTCAAATACGAAACTGTCGAATTGGTTCTCTTGTGCTCCTTTTGCTTGGATCTGAGTTTCTTGGCACTAGAAACCCTCTAAGGAAATTGATCCCTCTGAAAAATGATTTCCTTCCCGGAAATCCTCTGCCCATTGATGTCGAAACAACCCTATGTGATCACCCTTTGTTGCTGCTCGGCATTGGATATGGACTTATGAGGAGTTGTTTCCCCTACTCTGTCACACCCCAATAGACACTGTTCTGCACCAACAGAACAATGCCCCACCAGTGACTGTTGAAGAAAAACGATCTTCACTTCCAGTCCCGACAACCGGAAAGACGGAGCGTCGAAACCCCAACGTTGGCCTAACGAGCACTGCACTGCCACTGTTGCAGCTACAACGTCACTCCTCTTGGTTGGCGCAGGGTCTACGTGAGCCCCACAGGTGACTGTGTCACCCTTCCTTGCCTCTCTCTGTATCTGCGTTGTCCCTCATGGACAACTACCTTCCTGCAGCAACTTTCTTCGATCTTCTACTGATCGCTTCAGCTCTTCCTAATATGCAAACGCTCTAATACCATGTGAAAATTTTTGAATCTACTCAACATAAATCCTACTGCAATAAATTTGATTTACTTCTCCTACTTGTTATTTAACTTAACAAGTTATTTTCTGAATAATTCATGAAAACATCGAAGTAAACACACTGCAGCCTACAGAATTATACTGATCAAGTACTGAAGAATATGCAATCATTCCGACAAAGGACACAAATATTTCGGACAAATGTCCCCGAAAAAACCCAATGCGGGAAATCTGGCGCAAAAACTCTTGAGGGTTTTATGATAATGCAGATTTCTAAATACAAACTTGGGTGTCAAATGTGGCTCACCTAACAGAGAAAATCCTCAGCAGAAGTACCTCTATCTGGAGAGGGATATTATGGCTGATCCAACGTCAGAATGAAGAACCCCACAGGTGCCTATGCGTTCCCCAACAAGCTCTGTGCGGAGACTGCATCACCCTTCCCAATGGCTGCATCACCCTTTTCGATCTGCTGAAGTGGAGCTCGATTTGCCCTACAAAAACCCCAGCGTTGGTCTTTGAGTGACTGCGTCGCTCTTTTTGGCTCTACGTCCCTCTACGTGAGCTTTGCTAGCTCTGCGTGACCCCTCCTGGGCCTGCGCTGCCTCTGCGTCAACTCTGCGTGAGCCCAACAGGGTTTGCGTCACCCCTCCTAGGCCTGCGTTGCCTCTTTGGTGCTGATCTTCTTCTCTACTATTGTATTCTTAGCGTTGGGTGAAAATCCCGCTGCTGAACTACCCCTCACTGCACTGCAAGCTCACTCCGAAATTCTGAGCAAACCATGCCCCAAAATTCCGTCTTACCTCAAGTGCTGCTCACTCTGTATGTGTGTGTTCTCCAACTGACCCCGAGCCTTCCTTTAATACTTTTCCTGCTGATGGATCAACGACCGTGATTTAATATCCAATCGATGGCTAAGATTAATTTAGACTTGATCTTCTTTACTTAGAAGCTTCTCACCACATGTTAAATTAATTCACTTTAATTATTTAATTTCCCTAAGTTAGACTTAGGGTTTCCATTAAAATAATTAATTATTTGAATAACTTAAGCTTCGGGTGGAATTTCTCCAAACGATTTTTGGGTCTTGGAGATCTTATGTGTTCTAGCCCCTCCACACAATTTTGGCAGTGTTACAGGGGGACTCGTCCCCCCCCTTGGGGTCTAGAATCCTCGCCCCCCACCCCCCCCCCCGCGATTCGGGGTCTTGGAGACTTCTACGGGACGTTTCTCGACGCTCGCAAAAATCGAAAATTTGGAGGGGACGTCAAGGGGGACGTTTCCCCATCTGGAGGGGTCGAGGGGGCTTGAGGGGACAGGTGGGGGCATGAAGGGGGGGTGAGGGGACGGGAGGGGGCGTGTGGGGCACACATGTAAAAAAAAAAAAAAATTAAATGAAAAAAATATTAATAAAATCGGTTTTTTTTTAAATATTTAATATTTAATTAGCAATGAAACTATGTTTTAAAAGTTTTAATTATTAATTAATAAGTTAATTGCTTTAGGTTTCATATATGTTATAACTTAGTTGCCCACCATATATGTTATAACTTAGTCGCCTGCCATAGTTGAGCACCCCGCCACATTGTCGTCGCCATAGTGTAGCACCTCGCATTGCAGCCATAGATAGCAGCAAGTCGCCATCACATTGTCGCCAAGCAGCAAGCAACCCGCTGGAGCAGCAAGCCGAGCGACGAGTAGCAATCCCACCATCGCAACAACTCGGACTCAGAGCAGAAGCACTGAGCAACAACTGCCTCCTCCTCGAGCAGCAACTGCTTGCTTCTCGGCCTCGGACTCCAAGTCTCATCCGCCTCCTTCTCGGCCTCCTCGAGCAGCAACCGCCTCCTCAACAGCCTCGGCCTCCAAGTCTCAGCCTCCTCCTCGACAGCCTCGGCCTCGGCCTCCTTACAGGTAAGTAAAACTCAGAAACTGTAAAACTAAGAACTGTAAAATTTTGACATTTGTAAAAGAAAAAGAAAGGAATTTTTAAATTTTAATTTTAATTTTTGTAAATTTGTTGACCAGTGATCCAAGTCGGCCCTCCTTCTGATAAAAATCAAGCCTATGTGGACTCTCTTGGACGTATATATAAATTTATAACTTTATCAAATTAAAATTTCAAACCAAGTCTTCTCTTATAGATCCGTAAGGAACTGATTCCCGAATGTCTGTAGACTGTAAAAAAATTTAAAAATTTAAAATGAATTTCAATTAATTTGAAAATTTCTGAATTAATAAAACTTTAAAAGTATATTACTGCTGTCAAAGTGCATTCTGGGCATCTATTTGGTACTACAGATTCTCTGTTTGGGATAAAAATAAATTGAAGTGCACTTATAGCCATACTGTTGCAAATTGTTTGACGAAATGACACAATGAAAAATTAAACAAAACTCATAAATTTTGGTGAGAACAGATAATTTAATTTTTAAATTTATTAATTAATTAGTAATTACTAATTACTATTAGTATAACAGATTTGAAATTTTCAATGTTCATTGTTTTATAATTTAAATTTATTTCAAAATTGATTTTTTTTTTTTTTTTTGCAATTGCAGCAAGTTTAAACCATGAGCCAAAGTCAGTCCACTAACAGTCGTGACAGTGAGAGCACCTATAGTGCTAATCCGTTAGAAGACGCACAACAAGAAATTGAAATTCAAAGCAGTCACAAGAGGTCACTAAATTATGAAGGCCCACCAACAGATTTGGAAAAATTTGCAAAGGGGGCCTTTAATCATCACAAACCACTTCTAATCTATGCAACCAAACTTCCTAAAATAAATCCAAAAGCTGGAGGTGGCTCACGTGTTGGGTTTGCAATATTTGTGGCCATCACTTTGTTGGCAGCTATACAAGGGTGAAGCAACATATTTTAGCAATCACAGGTAAAGGAGTCAATATGTGTCTCTCAAAGCACATGACTCCGGCTCTAAGAGAGCAACTTTCGAGGCTAGAAAGGACAACAACTACAAAAGGAATGTTTTCTAGCAGAAAGTTGATCCATCCAGTGTTTCATCAAAAAAGGCAAAGGGTGCTACAGGTTCCGTAGCTGCATCTCGTTCTTCTGTCATGGGTGCTACAGTGTCTGGGATGTACAATATTATAGATCGAGATGACACAGATGATGCAATTGGCAAATTTCTTTTTGCCAATGGAATTCCCTTCCATGTTGTGCATTCACCTTATTACAAGGAAATGGTCTAAGCAATTGCAAAAATAGGGCCTTCATATGTACCACCTGGAGAACATAAGCTAAGAACATCAATTTTAGATAGACAAGTGTCTAAAATTAATGTGCAAAAAGAGAGAATGAGACAAACATGGATGAGGTTTGGTTGCTCTATTGTTATGGATGGATGGACTGACATCCGAAAACGCCCACTAATCAACATCATAGTGACATGTGCACAAGGTCCATTCTTTCTTAAAGCTGTTGACTGTTTTGGAAAGCGCAAGGATGCATCTTTCCAATTTGAGCTTCTTCGAGAAGCTATAGAGGATGTTGGTGTTGATAGTGTGGTGCAGGTTGTGACAGATGCAGCAGCAATTTGTAGATCAGCTGGGTTATTGATTCAAAACAGGTATCAACATATTTTTTGGACTCCTTGTTGTGTGCATGCACTCAATAATGCACTGAAGGACATGGGCAAAATTCAGTGGATATCAGATTTGGTGATAGCTGCTAGAGATGTGCAGATGTTTATCTGCAATCACCACACCTCCTTGGCCATGTACAGGGCTCACACGAGGAAGGAATTCCTCAAGCCCACCGATACTAGAGATGCTAGCTATTTTCTCTTATTGGAGAGGATGTTAGAGGTACAAGCACCTCTACAATCCTTGGTTGTGAGTTCAGACTGGGGAAGGTGGTCAGAATCAAAGACAGACTCAGGGAAGAAGGTCAGAAGCTAGGTGTTGGACAATGATTGGTGGACGGATTGTGCTTATTTGGTGTCATTTTTGAGCCCTATTGTGGAGGTCATTCGTTACACTGATACGGATTCTCCTAGCCTTGGAGAAATCTATGAGACCTTTGATAGCATGTTGGGTCGTGTGAAGGCAGCCATTCAGCAAAGGGAGCCCTCATTAGAGTTCTATACATCCCAGATTCGACCCATCATTCAGCGTAGGTGGGATCGCATGAACACACCTTTGCACATGGCAGCATATGCATTAAACCCAAAATGGTATGTTGAAAGGCCTGGGAGAGTGCCTCCTATTGATGATCCAGAGGTAAAGAGTGGCTTCCTAGCTACAATTGCAAAGATGTACAGTGAGGAGGAGGGGGCAAAGTTGCGAAGACAGTTTGTTCAGTTTGCATCTCTTAGTGGCCCCTTCAACACACATGGTGCTCGGGCAAATCGTGATGATCTAGCCCAAGATGACCCTGTTGGTTGGTGGAGGATGAATGGGGATGGTGCTCGAGAGCTCAAACAGCTTGCTATGCTTGTGTTGTCTCAGATTGCTAGTTCCTCTGCAGCAGAGAGGAATTGGTCCACATATAGCTTCATACACTCTATCAAGAGGAATAGGCTTACCTCTAAAAGAGCTGAGAAGTTAGTTGCCGTGCACAGTGCCCTACGTCTTGAGCATAGGAAGACACATGAGTATTTGAAGGGACCAGCAGCCCGATGGGATGTTGATCCAGAGGATGATGCACAGATTGATATGGAGGAGAGGCTTGATGAGACACAGATGGGGTTGGTTGGTGTGCCGCTTAGCATGTTTGAGAATCCAAGTGATTTTGATTCAGATGGTGACATGGTTGATCTTGATATATTCGTGCAGCAGCTGGATGCAGAGAATAGTGGAGCATTACCTTGAGTATTTATGCTCATTTATCATTATGATGATATCATTTGATATTCATATGTTATGTTTTAAACTTTTTTCATTTATGTTTTATGTTTCACTGTTTCAGACATAACTAAGAACTTTTAACTATATGTTTTAACTTTTATGTTTCATTAATGATTATACAGTGACAAAGTTACATATGAATCTATGATGTATGTTTTAAGTTTAAAGTTTTAAATTTGTTTCAGTTAGATGATTCATGATTCATGATTCATCGATTTATAATTTTTAAATTTTATCATTTATCATTTATCATTTATCTTTCATGATGTAAGTGTATGATGGCTGTTACAACTTACCTGTATATACATTCCTTGCAAAAAGGAAAAATAATATTATATTATTCAATGATATATTTATTTATTTTTAATAATTTTTATGACCTCAACGTCCCCCCACGTTTCCTAAAAATCAGTAGGGAGCTTTTGCATAGGCCGCTCCTGCGCTCCCTCGCGCCTTCGCTCCCACCTCCAGGGGACTTGGTAGAACATTGAATTTTGGAGCTAGAGCACATCTGTTGCTACCCAAAAATCAACAGGAAGCCCAGACATTAGGTATATGGATGTAGGAGGAAGTAATCGTGGTACATGAGTTACTCCGACGTTTGTTTTTCCACTTGTCTTCATATGCCTTTTGCCTTTTATTTATTTTTCTTTTTTTCATTGCTTCAGACTCTAGGGGATGAGAGCATGATGTGTATGATGAAGTAGTGATTACCCCATTGAGGTTGGGAAGTTCATCACCGACCAGAGGTTGGGACAATCATGGGTTCCTTAATGATGAAGGGGGCACTCATACAAGCCCTAGGAACGAGGGTGATGACCATAATGATAAGGGGTAGAACTCATGTTTGGCTTTTTCCCAAATGCTACATTTTATGCCCCGACCTTTTTTTTTTTTTCAATTTTGTGGTATATTTCCTGTTGTAAGTGGACAAATCATGCTTTTATCTTTCTTTTTAGTTGCATCAACCTTTGTGGCATCGTTCCAGGCTCGACCCAAAGTGTGGACAAGGGGATTGGGAGGCTAACATCCTGTGGACCCAAATGGGAAAGATGTGAAAAGGGGTTGTAATGAGTGGAGGGGAGTGAGATATTTGGTGTTGATAAGTGGGACCATGCAACCAAAAATCAAGATTTCCCATGTAGTGCCACTCATAAAGCTAGTAGCCCATAAAGGAGATCCCATGGGACTAGGATACAAAACTAACCACCAAGTTGGGACAAGGGAACAAGAGTATAGTCCAAGCCCATTATTTCCATTGAATCCCCACACTAATCCATGTCCAAATGTGCCCAATAAAAGAAAGCATAAAAACCCATATGCGTAATAAAAAGCCACACCTTTGGGGTTGGAAGGCCCATCTTCAAAGATACGATCATAATAGATGGGCAAGGGCACACAATGGCTGGATGAAGTGGCGGAGAATGGTGGAAAATCAAGCTATCTGGTGGCTACAAGGGGATGTTGGTTGCTTACTGAATACAAATCTAGGATAATTTCTCCTATAGGGGTCACCCACAGGTGTTGGGTAACATTTGGCTCCAATTGGGACATGAGCTCTCAGTAGAGTGCACAAACCAAGTACTCAAATGTGGAGTTCATGAGAACACCTACAATCTCTTAGGACTCTAGATATGTTACCTACACATCAAAGATGAAACAAATAGGGCAACATGCTGTTATGGTGTGCCTTGATTTCCCATGCTTTTGTTAGTTCGTAAAATCAACAAGAGATAAAAATTTATTCTAGAATACAAATTTAATCTAAATGCACTTGATCTAACATGATAAATATAATACGATTTTAATTTCTAATGCAAAATCAATATGTAATGCTTCCTATTCTAATATTCATATTACATCATGCAAGTACTAAGTGTAATCATAGACCCAATGCAACTAACATATCATCCAATCATTATGAGAACACGTGCTCCTGCTTGTTGAATACAAATCTAGGAGAATTTCTCCTATAGGTGTCGCCCACAAGTGTTGGTAACATCTAGCTCCAATTCGGACATGAGCTCTCAGTAGAGTGCACGAATCAATTACTCAAATGTGGAGGTCATGAGAACACCTACAATCTCTTGGGACTATAGACATGTTACTTGCACATCAAAAATGAAACAAACAGGGCAACATGCTTTTATGGCATGCCTTGATTTCCCATGCTTTTGTTAGTTCGTAAAATCAACAAGAAAAAAAAAATGTATTCTAGAATACAAATTTAATCTAAATGCACTTGATCTAACATGATAAATATAATATGATTTTAATTTCTAATGCAAAATCAATATGTAATGCATCCTACTCTAATATGCATATTACATCATGCGAGTACTAAGTGTAATCATAGACCCAATGCAACCAACATATCATCCAATCATTATGAGAACACGTGCTCCTTTTCTTACTCATGCAATAGATCCAAGGGCAAGGGCAAGAATGGCCATATGGAAGGTCAAAAGGGTGGGAGGCGAGAAAATAAAATGACCACACATGGAGGATGATGGGTGAAGAGGGAATAAAGGGATACAACCTGTAGCAACAACTTTTTCAAAATGATTGGATCATCAATCAATTGTTTAATGAGTCATTATAAACCCATTGCGCAATTTTGTAATGTAAATGACGCTAGTAAGACCTTATATGTATGTAACAACCTAGGTAAGCCTATTATTTTGGCGAAAATTTCATCCTAGGAGGTTTTTTGTCTCACTGACTCATCTATGTTTCTAAACACAGATGGTCGGCAGATTTTTTCCCTCTAGTCTCACCCCAAAGCTAGGGTGGAATTCTTCGTGTTTTAGTCGAGTCTTGTGTAAAAGTGATTTGGGAATAATTTAAACTAGTTGGCTAAATTATTTTATTACAAATCACTTGGAATACTAGATCATATTGTGTCACAGAATTGGGTATGTAATTTGAGGGTCTATACTGAACGGGTATCCCCCTTTGAGGGTTGAAATGTAAAAATCTTATGTAAAAAATATTTTAGTGCATGATCCGTCATACTTAGACACCATGGCTAAAATATTAAAGGGTGGAAAAATTATTAAATCCAGTGTCAATTAATTAGTTTTTGTGGCAAAAATTAATTAAATCCTAAGCCAAAATAATTAATTAATTAAAGTCTAAATTAGAGTCTTAGAGAAATTAAATTCTCCAACTGGAAAAATTCGTGCATATCAAAGAAATTAATTTTTGGAGGTCCCCCACCAATGGAATATTGGAAGTTTAAAGACAAATTGGACCCTTGGACCTTGGTGGTTACGTCATAGTCAATTTTTTGAGAAAATTAAATTAAAGTAGTTAATTTTGAGCTAATAAAAAAGGGATTTAATGAGATATTTGAAAATTCCTCAAAAATAATTATTTCAAAGGCAGAGATTAAAATATCATCAAGGATTTATCAACAGTCGATAGGAACGTATTTTGAATAATAATAAAAACTTTGGGGTGCAGTTCATGGTATTTATTGTTCACTGATTCGTGTTATGTGCTCGGTACGAGCTTTCATATATTGTGCTTAAATTTTAAAGTTTGTTATTCATTAGATGGTGATAAGAAAATTCTACTGGTAGATTTTGGGTTTACCTTAGGTGATCTGATTTTCCATGTCTAACAAGCTTTCTTGAAAAAAAACTTCCTTACCTCGACCTCCTGCGTCCTCCTCTTCTGCCCTTCGCTCAACTTCCTTGACCCTCTTTTGACCCTTATCAACCCTCCTTAAACCTCAAACCCTAGATACTATCCTTTCTTGCCCTCTTTTCCCCAAACAATAGCCCTATTTGGCCTAGTGTTGCCCTCTTTTGGCCCTAATTTTCCCTCTACCCACCTCTGAAATTTTTGGACTGAATACTTGGTGGGTTTTGTAGGAGAAAGTTACTCAAAATTGGTGTTTTCAAGTGGCATCTTCATTGGAAAATTTTGGAAAATTTGGGCAAGTGATCTACAAGGCCTTGGGCCTAGGGTTTTCTCTCTAAACCTTCATTTTTTCTCTGTTTTGCTTCAACTGTCATATTCATTTTATAACAGTGATATAAGTGCCCTAAAATCACATCTAAGTGGTCATAACACCCTAATAATTTGATAGGAAATTTTTGCTAGTATTTTGGCTATTTGGGCATTGAATTTTAAGCCTAGATATACTTGTTTACTGCTGAAATATCCCTGCATAATCAGTGGATCAGATCTGATATAAATCTGAAAATAGCACTTTAAAGGCCTTAAATTTGACTGGTGTGGTTTCTAGCATACTATTATAGCTTCTAAGTGTCTTTGGCATCAATTTTTGGGCATAGATATCTAATTTTTAGTGACTGATATCTCTGCATATAAGTGTAATCAAATATGATATTTCCTGAAGATTGCATCTTAAGAGGGTGAAGGAAACATAATTTCATATTGGCTAACTTGTTCTAGCACTCAGCAATTGTTGGGCACAACTTGGGACACACCCTCACATTGATAGCTCATTGATTTCACTCTTGTTTCTCTGTTATCATAAGTACTTTCAGATCTGATATGACACTAAATAATTCATCATAAGTGGTTTTCATTGTTTCATGCTCTAAGTAGTTCATTGTGGAGAATATTTGTCTCTTAAACATTGGATTCTAAAGTTTACTTGTCTTGTGTTAGCTATAAGAATTGTTAAAACTTGGCACTAAGGCATTCACACATCTAAGCTTTAATTTTCTAATCTTGTTGATGGTTTAAGTTACTTTGGGCATTTGAAATCTAATTGTCCTTGTAGCATTGACATAAGATCATTGGTAATCCTGTTGTAGAATCATCATTGGAATATCTTAAGCAATTGTGATTGGCATCTTGTGTTGATAATCATTGTCTAATTAATAACTAGATAAGTGCTCTAAGTTCCTTTAATTGTTATCATTGGTTAAAGCATCTTCTGGATTTGACATTGGCACTATGTAATATCCCAAACGAGATATTTCGATAAATTTTGCAGAAAATAATTTAACCCAACATCATGTTGTAAAATCAACATTTATTTACAGAAGATTTCCATGTAAAATAAGACGCATAAAGTTTATGCAATTCAATAACACAATGATGCAGTAAATAATCTCAGCTTTATTATAACATAAATCGAGGTTTACATGCGGGAAAGATAAATAACTAACCTAGCTGAGATATAATCTGGCCTCAAGGATCTGCTACATTGCAGCATTGCGCTGGCCTCCGAAACTGAACTGTTGCACTCTCCCTCCGTCAACAGTTGCCACTGAATCCACTGAAAACAATGAAACACCAATTGAGGATCTAAATGATCCTCAATCCAATATCTCTGAAACTCCGTGAAACTCTTAAATGAAGTCTCCTCAAGAGAGTTGGGTTTCCGTCCAACACCTGTCAACACACCCAAGGGTTTCCATCCTGGGGCTACCGATAGAGTAGAGAATCGAGTTCTCAACCTCACATACAAGAAAATGATCAAATACAAGATATTCCTCAATGGCCTCCTCCTCTTCTTTTTATAGATCTCATGGATCCATCTAAGGCCTTATTTTATTATTATTTTAATCATGGAGCACTTTTTCCCTCTTATTTTCCAATTAAAATATTCCTTTTTTTAATGCAGGAAAGAGTAAATCGGCCACCATGTTTCCTCAGGTCACTGAAACCCACTTCCAACCACCCCATCATGTAGATATTCTCGTCTTGGTTCCAACGAGCTATTACACTAAGGTGTTTTATCATGTATTCCTCCCGAAATGCCACCTTGAGTGTAATTAATTGAGTTAAGCCCAAAAATAACTCAGTTTTCCGAAAGTTATCGGAATGCTCCAGAACGAAAGACAAACAGTGCAGATTGTTGATTTATGGTAGAATCGGATGTGCTCTAGCCTTGTAATTTTGTATATAGGCTAAGACACATGTATTCCATAATACCCAGAAAAGATCTTGGAAAATTCCACTTAGAGATGGTTTAATTAAATTAATTAATCGTTTTTTAATGTTTTCCCAAGTCTAAACTTAGGGAGAGTGATTAATTAAACTGTATTAATTAAACTAAGTGTGAATCTTCTAGATAAAGTCATGGATCAACTCCCAGTTAATCTTAGCCCTTTATGCTTTAATCTTGGCCGTTGAAGGGTCAACGAAAGATTATAAGGAGGAGGGTGAGGGGCCTATGGAAAACACATTGAGCATTTGGCATTTTCGAGCTTGTGAGAGAGACACAACTTTTGATCAAGATCCAATCACTAGGGCATGGTTGGCTAAGTGATTTCAATCTAGTGATCAGTTCCAGAGAGGGGTAGATGCAGTGACTGGTCAAGAGGACCAGGAGTACATTTCAGAGAGAGAGTCAGCAGTGACGCAGTAGAGGCAGTGCAGTCATCTGGAGGGGTGACGCAGTCCCTGAAGGGGATCACGTCGAAGTGATGCAGTGCCTTCTAATTATGTCTAGAGATAGCTGGAAGCTGAGGTTTCTGAGCCAAGAGGGCCAAAACTTAGTTCCAGATCAGCTTGATCATTGCAGAGGAGGAGGCGACGCAATTCCTAGGCTTGCCCACGTAGGCTTACGCAATAGCAGCGTAGGCATCACCCAAAGGCAGAGAGGGGCTTCACCAGCGCTATGATCCGCTGGGGACTTGCAGAGTGAGGTAAATCTCATGTTTCTTCTGTTGCCGAGATTTTCTCTGAAGGGTGAACCGGATATTAGCACCCTAGTTGTACTCAAGATTTTGCTGCTTAATAAAACAAAACCCTCAGATCTGCTGCACTGGTTTTCCCGAGTTGAGTTTTTCTGAGGACTTGGTCCAAAAATAATTGTGTCAAATGTGGTTGTTTTTCATTGTATTTTGTTCAGTTTGTTTAAACACTTAGATTTATTCCGCAACATTATTTGTGTAGACTGCTTCAGTAATTACTTCGATATTTCATTGTAATGAAATAATTATGGAAAATAATAGAAGTAATTTAGATTTGTTGCAGTAGGAATCCAGATTTAGCATTTTTCACATGGTATTAGATCTTATTCAGGCTGAAGTGCAGGAGAAACAAGAGTGAACCAGCAGATCAACGCTGAAGAAACTGGGTGCTGCATAAGCAATAGTAGACTACCCCAGTAGTTACGCAGTCTCAGCCAAGTGGGCAATCTAGCGGAGGGAAAGCTCCCTTTGAGAGAGTTGACAGAGGGGTAAGCTACTCCAGTTGCAGAAGAGGCAACGTAGCAGACTAACGTAGCTGAAGGACGCAGTCACTGCACAGCGGTGAGTGCTAGTGCATAAGCATCAGAAAATTTCTGAAAAACACAGTTGGTGATTTCTTGACCTCTGAGAGTTCTCTTAGTCAAAGAGACTTAGTTTTTTCTCGTACAACAGCAAAAGCATTGACATACTCCTCAAGGAGTGTGTAAGTCTAGCTGAGCAGAGGGTTAGAGGGAGAAGTCGATAGTTGAGGGGATGGCCAACAACGGATTTCATGACCAAGATAGGTTGGAGGGTGCCTCCAACTATGTCATTTGGAAGTCAAGGATTCAGTTTCTCCTTGATGAGCATGATCTAAAGGCCTTCATTGATAGCGCAGTTGCACAGCTGCTGGATGCAGCACATCTGAGAGCCTTCAAGAAGAATATGGCAAGAGCCAAACGATTGATCCTAGATGGCATAAAGGATCACATCATACCCTACATAGCAGCAAAGAACACTGCTAGAGAAATGTGGATAGGGCTAGAAAAGCTATATCAAGGATCTTTCGAGCAGCGGAAGATGTATCTGGAGGAGAAGATGCGTAACACCAGGATGAAGAAGGGAGAGCGTTTTGACTCTTTCCTGTCTCGAATTCAGGAAAATCGAGACCAGTTGTCAACAACGGGGTCAGCACCTAGAGACTCAGAGCTGGTAAGGCTCACCCTTAATTATGTTTTAGAAGACTATCAGGTCTTTGTCCAGGGCATTCTAGGCAGAGAAAAACTCCTAGGATGGAAAGCGATGTGGGCAGCCTTGCAGCAAGAAGAGTAGAGGAGAGATCTCCTCAAAATCCATATTGAGGATGGCAGCAGCGATTCGAAAGTCAAGAAGGAGGAGGAAGAAAACACAACCCTTGCATCAAAGGGGCAACAACGACAGAAGAAGAAAGATTTGTCCAAGATCAAGTGCTTTAGGTGTGGGGAAATGGGACATTATGCCACACAATGTCCTCTTAAGAAAAAGGACAAGGAGGAGAAGCAAGATCCTCAAGCCGGAGCTGCCAAGATTGAGATAGACGCTGATTGTGCTATGTTAGGTCATATTCCGAAAGGAGGGAAGTGAGCTGAATTGGAGTTGTAGATCCAAAATCTACAAGTGGCAGGCTCCTTGAGTATTTCTGAACCCTTGGATGACATACGAGCTACAGGAGCCTTGAGACAGTAGCAGGATGGATAGTTGTAGCGGAAGATGAAGAGACAATGCAGTGGCTAGCAATACTAGAGCCTGATCAGCGCAAAGAAAGAGCAACAGCAGTAGTGCAGTGCACAGTTGTTAATTTTGGACAACTAGGTCCAAAATCCATGTTGTGATGCTCAGATGAAGATGCCAATATTTTTATTGGATTCCTCTTTCGGAGAGGTGCAAGATCGATCTAAATATCATCTTGATCCAATGAGCAGAACATTTATTTTGAATTTATTCAAAATATGTGCAGGGCGGCCTTAAGGTTTGGAGCCCTAGTAGTTGTGTCACACACCCTCATTGATGGATATAAATTGGTCAATGTTGGAGGACATTTTCACTCATCACATCCTCACACATTTCTCTCTCCTCATCTGATCGGTTCAATCACTTGGAGGCTCTTCTCTTCACACGTGGGAAATTGTAGCAAGGAGACTTTTTCTGTTTTTGGCCTAGGGTTTACCGCAGCATTGACCAGCGTTGAATTTGGTCAACGCATGGTCAAATTGACTTGAAACTCTCCCATTCTTTCGATTTCCTCAATCCGCATTTTTTGGGACAGTTCCCGAGGCTGGATGTTGACTTTGACTTGGCTGTGTTGACCTTGTTGTTGCTGCTGTTTGCGTTGACCGTTGAATGACAATGTTGACTTTTGGGGTTGACTGTTTTGGCTGTCCTAGAGGGTTGTGTGACACTTCTGGTTGGCTGACCGTATTGAGACTTTGCTGGTTGAAGCATCCTACTGATCGTCGTAATGCACCAACACACTTATATATTTTGGTTTGTCTTCTATCGATCTATTGGTATGTTCTATCAACATTTTACTTTATTGTTTAGGTGATTGCTGATTGATATTGGGATAAAAGGTAAAGTTGCATCAAGCATAGAACATTTACAAAAATTTACAACGCAGCGCAATGCAGTGCAGTGCTCACGCAATGCAGACTAGTAGTAGCGCAGCGTATTCAAAGAGCTAGTGCAGAAGTTAGTAAGAGACAGTCTTATTATCCAAGATGCAGTTTTACTTGTCCAATTTCGGATGTTTTTCTGTTGCAATTAACAACAGTGCAACAACGATAGTAGTTGAGCAGCAGCAGCGTAATGCACAGTGGTGCAGTGCAGTGCAGCAGCATGGTTACAGAATTCAGAGGGAGTTGCAGTACAGTAGCAGTTGGTAGCAACATGCAGAGTCAGCAGCAGTACAGATGCAACATTTGTGCAGTGTTGGTGAGCAACATCAACAGCACATCGGTAGATGTTACAGAAGTCAGAGCAGCACTTTGAGTTGTATTGCTAGAGCACTTTCCTCGCTAAGAGGGAGTGTTGATTTATGGTAGCATCGGATGTGCTCTAGCTTTGTAATTTTGTATATAGGCTAAGACACATGTATTCCATAATACCCAGAAAAGATCTTGGAAAATTCCACTTAGAGATGGTTTAATTAAATTAATTAATCATTTTTTAATGTTTTCCTAACTCTAAACTTAGGGAGAGTGATTAATTGAAGGGTATTAATTAAACTAAGTGTGAATCTTCTAGATGAAGTCATGGATCAACTCCCAGTTAATCTTAGCCCTTTATGTTTTAATCTTGGCCGTTGAAGGGTCAACAAAAGATTATAAGGAGGAGGGTGAGGGGCCTATGGAAAACACGTTGAGCATTTGGCATTTTCAAGCTTGTGAGAGAGACACAACTTTTGATCAAGATCGAATCATTATGGCATGGTTGGCTAAGTGATTTCGATCTAGTGATCAGTTCCAGAGGAGCAGATGCAGTAACTGGTCAGGAGAACCAGGAGTACATTTCGTAGAGAGAGGCAGCAGTGATGCAGTAGAGGCAGCGCAGTCATCTGGATGGGTGATGCAGTCCCTAAAGGGGATCACGTCGAAGTGATGCAGTGCCTTCTAATTATGTCTGGAGATAGCTGGAAGCTGGGGTTTCTAAGCCAGGAGGGCCAAAACTTAGTTCCAGATCAACTTGATCGTTGTAGAGGAGGACGTGACGCAATTCCTAGGCTTGCCCACGCAAGCTTACGCAGTAGCAGCATAGGAATCACGTAGAGGCAGAGAGGGGCTTCACCAGTACTGTTCTGGATCAGCTGGGGACTTGTAGAGTGAGGTATATCTCATATTTCTTTTGTTGTTGAGGTTTTCTCTGAAGGCTGATTCGTATATTGGCACACTAGTTGTACTCAAGTTTTCTCTGCTTAATAATACAAAACCCTCAGATCTGCTTCATTGGTTTTCCCGATTTGGGTTTTTCCGGGGACTTAGTCCAAAAATAACTGTGTCAAATGTGGATGTTTTTCATTGTATTTTGTTCAGTTTGTTTCGACACTTAGATTTATTCCGCAACATTATTTGTGTAGACTGCTTCAGTAATTACTTCGATATTTCACTATAATGAAATAATTATGGAAAATAATAGGAGAAGTAATTCAAATTTGTTGCAGTAGGAATCTAGATTTAGGATTTTTCACACAGATGACGGAATATATCAAGCGAATGCCACAGGCCCTCATATAAACTCCTCAAAACTCCTCCAAAAAGCCCCTGGGCCCGCTAATGTTACCAACCTGTACCTGTGACCTGTCTACTCCCAACTCTGGAAGTCCATCCTAAACCTGTCATAGGTGATGCCAAAAAAAGGAATATTATAGACCTTTCGCCCCAAGATTTCTTGCCCTCAAGCAATCCAAATATGTGGGCCACCTTGTTGGCCCGATGCAACTAAGACCCAATGCCCAGATCCCATACAAACCCTTGGGTGTCGCTATGCTCTTGTGTCAAGTCACTCGGAACATACCCCTCGATGCTAGGATCCCAAACTGATCTCTCACTGCACCTGTCATCAAACAATTCTCCCAGATCCCAACACCACCATGGCCAATCATTGCTCGAATCCCATGGCTCAGACTATGCATGTAATATCCCCAATGGGAAATAACCAATAATACCCAGAAAAACAACAAGCAGCTATATAGAACAAAAATGCCGGAACTAGGAAATGGAACAAATACACATAAAATGCCAGAACATTAAGCCATTTTATTAATCTGAGAATATATGTATATGGGTACAAGATAATCAGAATGAGTGCACCTATCCTTGCCCTAGGCAAGTGGAGACTCTCTCAGAAGAAGAAATGGCTGCAACAGAGACTGCGTCCTAGCTGACTGGAGAAACTGCCGTAGAAAAGTGCTGCTGCAATGCACTGGAACTAGGGGCTGATCCCCTCACTGGAATGAGCTGAAAACTGGAAGGCTAGCTGAACTCAACCCTCCGGACAAAACCCAGAGATCGTGAAGCAAATGCTCCACCTCCGGAAATGCACCAAATAAACCCTCTCCAGAGAAAACGCTGTCTCTCCCAGTGACAGCGCAGAAGCCCAAGAAAACGCTGGGAAAAAGGGCTGAATCCACCTACAAATCCTCCGGATGAAATAGCAAACTCCTCAGGGCTGGAAAACGCTGAAATCACTGCCAAATCCCCACACAACAACCCTGCTCAACAAAACTGCGTCCTCCCTAGCTGGGACTGCATCCTCTCTCCTAGACTGTGCAGTCACAAAAAGGGGCAACTCCTCTGCAAAACGTCCACCAGAAAACCACTGCAAATCACCACTGAAACTGAAGGAAAAACCTTGCTCGAGCAGGCACTCGAAGTCCCCCAGAGCCAAGGGTGAGATCTCCGACCGGAGACACTCAGTTCGCACTAAACAGTGCTGCAGACCGACTAAAAAACCGGCGTGCTAAAGTAGACAGAAGTCTAGCTCTCAATATCAATATCATATCAACAATGCCAAATGGAGTGAAAACCCCACCTTATATAATGCTAGCTCCCTCCAAAAACCCTAACTGCGTCCTTCACCCTCCTTGACCTACGCAGTCACCCTTGGGTCAGCGTGAGGCCTCCTCATGTGCGTGTGGACCCCCAAGGCCACCCCTTTAAGTTACAACGTCCATCAACTAGGAAAGCACTTTATTTTATAAAGTGAGATGACCCTCCTTATTTCTCACTTTATTTATTATTTTTAGCTAAAGCGGCAAAATTAAACAAAAATGAAATATTCCAATTAGCAATGCTAATTAGGAATATTACAATGCACTGTCTCTAGCTATAGCTGCCTCCCCATGAAGCGAGGATCAACTCAGCCACTCTCTCGAATCCAACCTCTGGTCTAGGCCGAGGTCAATCCTGATTCGCAGATGTCGAGCTAGTGCTATTGAAATACTGATGGATTGTCGGTCTAGAATCCATGGCCCAATGAAATATGTAACATCTCTCTCTTCCAAGTGCTCCTGACGAAATGTACTCGAGACTAAGAATGATACTCTGTCAATAGGATCGCAATTCATCACCTCTCTCCAATCTAACTCTTGACAAGATCTCATGCTAACCCTGCTCTCCTGAAGTCAGGATGGAATGCTGAAGAACTGTTGACCTATGCCCCACTTCCAACTGGAAGCTGCCGCATCTGTCATGTCTAAGGGTCCCTGCTCCGCTATGCTCCCTGCACAAAAGATCGTACCATCAATACCATACCAGCTCATGATCTTCCGCCAATCTATCTTGGAAGAAGAATCAAATGCAGTGACACCTGTATATAGAACAAATCTGGTGTGAGGTTGCCAGTCCATACTCAACTCGTGCTGCCCCGTCCCGTCCGCTGACGAAATCTGCCTGCAGAAGAAGGCCCCTCCCTCTATAAGAGGCCAAAGTGGGCAAGATAAGCTGCAAGCCCCATTGATGTACTCCTGGAAAGTGTTACCCCCTGAAAGTACTACAACTCTGTTGACTGCATGTGCATCTATCTGCACCTCATCAGTGGGTCAGCCCAAAGATGGATGCTCCACCATCTCCAACAGTTCCTCCCTCTCCTGATCAGGAGTGTCATACTCCTGTTGTCTGCTAGCCTCCCGCAGAACTACCTTATCAACCTCAAACATCTCCTGAGGATAAGTATCTACAACTCCTGTCATTGTACTAGATGTCCGTGCATCTGTCTGCTTCTCCTCAATGGCTGACCCCAAGGTTAGCCGCATATCCACCACCGACTCAATGTGAGGCTCCATCTAGCTCTCCCCCAAAGGACCATCATGCATGATATGCATAGCTTCCTCCTCAGCTGACTCATGCTCCACCATATGCTGCTCTGGCTGAATCATCACAAGTGACTCATCATCCTGAATATCTCCCATCTAGTACCCTGATTTCTCACCTTGCACGCTTGAAGACAAATCCAATCTACTGTCATCAACTCCACATTACTGCTCATGCTCCCCAGAAGCATCCTCATATGACCCCATGGACTCATCTGAAGAAGAGTCCTCATCCTGGCATACATAAGGAATGTCCTCCTGCTCTACCTTTGCCACATCATCTGTATCACTCAAGCATGAGTGATCAAGCCTCCAAGGTTCTTTACAGATGAAGCAAAGACCCTTCCTCCTCAACTTGTTCTTCTTGCCTGATACACGAAATTTGAGTAGCTCCTCCCCGGTCAACTGTCTCCTGAAACACTCAATGTTTTGCTCAACCAACCTCTCAGCTAGTTTATAAGCAATAAGTGAAACCAACTGTTCTCTCCTCTAAATGGGCAACAACCGAAGCTGCAGCATCCTGCAAATGTCATCATTATTACCCATGACTCCAGCCATGATTTCTAAGATCTTGATCCTCTTCTCAATGGCAGGACCCCAGATGTTATGTAGATCTTGAAGATTCTCTTCTATTAGTTGGCAAACTTTTCGCATAATGTCATCATTATAAGGAAACATACGTGAAGTTATTTTGATAGTCTCACTGAGATAAGAAACCACTACAAGTCTGACTCCTTCACAAGGATGCTCCAAGAATCTTGGATGAATCAAAGCAAGCATTGTTGGTTTGAGTGCCCAATTTAGGACCCTCAAATCTGATTGGCTAGGAAGATGTGATTTTAGCTTTTCCAAATTAAGGAAAGATTTTGCAGTCATCTTTAGCTTCTTCAAATCAAATCCAATTGCAAAGAGCCAATTCCCTACCTCAAGCTCTTTTTTCAAATCCTATTAATTTTGGACAACTAGGTCCAAACTCCATGTTGTGATGCTCAGATGAAGATGCCAATATTTTTATTGGATTCCTCTTTCGGAGAGGTGCAAGATCGATCTAAAGATCATCTTAATCCGATGAGAAGAACATTTAGTTTGAATTTATTCAAAATATGTGCAAGTTGGCCTTGGTTTTGTGCCTCAGCAGTTGTGTCACACACCCTCATTGATGGATATATATTGGTCAATGTTGGAGGACATTTTCACTCATCTCATCCTCACACATTTCTCTCTCCTCATCTGATTGGTTCGATGAGCTTGGAGGCTCTTCTCTCCACACGTGGGAAAATTTCAGCAGCAGCACAATTTTGTTTTCAGCCTAGGGTTTCTGCAGCAGCGTTGACTAGCGTTGACTTTGGTCAACGCAAGGTCAAACGGACCTGAAAAACTCTTAGAATTTCGATCTTCCAAATCCGCATTTTTTGGCACTATTCTTGAGGCTAGACGTTGACTTTGACTTGGTTGCGTTGACCTAGTTGTTGCTACTATTTGCGTTGACCGTTGATTGACAGCGTTGACTTTTGGTTGACTGTTTTGGCTGTCCTACAAGGTTGTGTGACATTGCTGGTTGGCTGACCATATTGAGACTTTGCTGGTTGAAGCACCTTGTTGACCGCTGTAATGCACCAACACATATATTTCTGGCTTGTCTTTTGTCAATCTACTTGTATGTTCTATCAGCATTTTACTTTATTGTTTATGTGATTGCTGACTGATATTGGGATAAAAAGTAAAGTTGCATCAAGCATAGAACCTACAAAAATTTACATGGTATCAAAGCTGAGGTGAAGACAATGCCCTAGTTTGTAGCAATCACTGAAGAAGAGGATGGGTTCCTCAAACTACAATGGCTTTAAGGTTGATGACAAATTGACTGGGAAGGATGACTTCCATGCTTGGAAGATGACATTGGATCTTAATTTGGAAGACCAAGATACCATGGACTATGTGCAGGGTAAAATCCAAGAGCCTCCATCCACTGCAACTGTTGCTGCCAAAACAAAGTATAAGAAGGAGGAAATCAATGCAAAGTTGATGATCAGGGACTCAATTCATAAGAGTCTGGTTGCCTACATCTCTGAGTTGGGCACATCCAAGGAGATATATGATAATTTGGTCCACATGTTCAAGGCCAACAATGTGAATCAAGTCTTATTCTTCAAGAATCAATTGAAGAATCTGAAGAAAGGCAGGGATGAGTCTGTACAATCATATTTTCTAAAGCTAATCGAGATCAGGAATAATCCGCTGGCTATTGGGGAGACAACAGCTGATCGAGAGATGGTTCTCACCACACTTGGAGGTCTCTCATCCGAATGGCATGTATTCAACATTATCATTCTCAATATCAATGTGATACCTGACTTTGACGAAGTACTATCCAGATGCGTACAAGAAGAGACAAGGATGAAGGAATATGAAAATGAAGGAAATGTTGCCTTCGCTGCTCATTCTAGGAAGAAGAACTTTGGTGGTCCAAGGAACAAAGGAAGAGCAGGGGCCCAAGGAAAGTGAAATATCCCGGATGGGATATTTTAACTAAAAATGCAGAAAATAACTTAATGCCGTAGAATCAACATTTACTCAACAAAAGATTGCCATGTAAAATAAAAACATAAGCATTGCAATCTATCAATAGATCAAATAGGAAGAATCTTAGCTTTTATTATAAATAATAATGAGGGTTACATATAGATTTGACCCAAAAAGAGCTAAGATGGAAAACTAGTCACCAAGATAATCTGCTGCACTGCTACACTGCGATGACCTCCAAAACTGAACTGCTGCACTCTCCCTTCGGCAACAGCTACCACTGAACCCACTAAAGCACAAGTTGAAGATCTGAATGATCCTCACACCAATCCTTGAAGCTCTACGAAACTTCTGAATGAAGTCTCCTCAAGAGAGTTGGGTTTTCGTCCAACACTCACAAATCACCCGAGGCTTTTCGTCTTGGGGCTACGACTGAAGTAGAGAACCACAATCTCACACCTCTCATACAATAAAATAACATGATCCCAAAGATATCCCTAAATGGCCTCCTCCCTTTCTTTTATAGATCTCTTGGAGCCTTCTAGAGCATTATTTCATTATTATTTTATTCATGGAGCACTTTTCCCTATTATTAAAATATTCCTTTTTAATGCAGAAATGAGTAAATCGGCTACCACGTCTCCTCTTGTCACTAAAACTCATGTCCAACTTTCCCATCATGGATGTATCCTCGTCCCGGTTTCAATGAGCTATTACACTAAGGTGTTCTGTCATGTATTGCTCCCGGAATACCACCGCGAGGGTAATTAGATGAGTTAAGTCCATAAATAACTCAAATTTCCGAAAGTTGTCAGAATGCATCGGAATGAAAGCCAAACTGCTCGGATGATGGAATATATCAAGCGAATGCCACCCGACCACATAGAAACTCCTCAAAACTCCTCCAAAAGGTCCCTGGGCCCATTGATGACACCAACCTGTACCTGTGACCATTCTGCTTCTAACTCTGGAAGTCCATCCTAGCCCTGTCATAGGTGACACCAAAAAAAGGAATATTACAGACCTTCCACCCCAAGATTTCTTGCCCTCAAGCAATCGAAATATGTGGACCACTCTGTTGGCCCGCTGCAACTGAGACCTAATGCTCGGATCCCATACAAACCTTTGGGTGCTGCTATGCACCTGTGTCAAACCACTCGGAATAGACCCCTCAATGTCGGGATCCCAAACTGATCTCTCACTGTACCAGTCAACAAACAATCCTCCCGGATCCCCATGCCACAATGGCCAACCATCGCCCAAGTCCCATGGCTCGAACTACGCACTGCCTCTAGCTATAACTGATGCTCTAAGAGGTGAAGACCACGTTTCCTGCTGCGCTGTATCTATGACAGTGTACGCTGCCCCACAAATTGTGTACCAACTCATCACCTCTCTCCAATCCAACCCCTGACTAAATCCAATGTTGATCCTGCTCTCCTGAAACAGGGATGGGATGCTGAAGAAATGTCGATCTGTGCCCCACTTCCAACTAGAATCTATATCATATGTCATGTCTAAGGGCCCCTGCTCCACTGTGCGCCCTACGAAGAATATCGTACCTTCAAGAGGGTACCAACACATGATCTCCTGCCAATCCATCTTGGAAGAAGAATCCAATGTAGCAACAACTGCATATGGAACACTCCTGGAGTGTTGTCGCCAGCTCATAATCAGCTCACAATGCTCTGCCCTGTCTGCCAACCAAAGCTGCTTGTAGAAGAAAGCCCCTCTCTCTGTAATGGGCCAAAGTGGGCAAGATGTGCTACAAGCCCCATCGATGTACTCCTGGAGAGTGCTACTCACTGAAAGTACTACAGCTCTGTCGATTACATGTACATCTATCTGCACCTCATCAATGTGTCTACCCAAAGATGGATGCTCCACCATCTCCAACAGCTCATCCCTCTCATCGGGAATGTAATGCTCCTGCTGTCTCCTAGCCCCCTGCAGAACTATCCCATCAACCTCCAACATCTCTAGAGGATATGGATCTGCAACTGTTGTCACCGTACTCGGTGTCTGTGCATCTGACTGCTCCTCATCAGTGGTTGTCCCCAAGGTTCGCCGCATATCCATCATAGACTCAATGTGAGCCTCCATCTGGCTCTCCCCCAAAGGACTATCTTGCATGATGTGCATGGTATCCTCCTTTGCTGACTCAAGCTCCATCATATGCTACTCTGGCCGAATCGTCACAAGTGACTCATCACCCAGAGTATCTCCTGTACAGTGCCCTGACTGCTCACCCTGCACACTAGAATATAGCTCCAGTCTACTGTCCTCATCTCTGCATGACTGCTCTTGCTCTATAAAAACATCCTCAATTGATCCCATGGACTCATCTGAAGAAGAGCCCTCACCTTGGCATACAGAAGGAATGACCTCCTGTTCTACCTCTGCCACATCAGCTGCATCACTCAAGCATGAGTGATCAGGCCCCCAAGGTTCTTTGCAAATGAAGTAAAGTCCCTTCCTCCTCAGCTCATTTCTGCTACCTGATCCACCAAACTGGAGTAGCTCCTCCCTGGTCAACCGTCTTCTGAAAAGCTCAATGTTCTGCTCAACTAGCCCTTGGGCTAGCTCCTAAACAACAGGTGAGACCAACTTAGTCTCTCCTCCAAATGCTCAGCAACCTACTCTCCTCCAAATGCTCAGCAACCTAGTCTGCTACTCTCGGCAAATGGCCTCACGGACTCCCATACATGACGACAGGATGGACTGCATGTGTGCTATGACTGTGTCAGAATGATGTTTCCTAACGCTGAAGAAGCATTGGAACATCTGCAAAATCAAGCCATCACACTCAAAGTCAAACATGATCTCATGAGTTCGGGTCATGGCCATGACTTCTAAAACCTTAAGCTTCCTCCCAAATGTAGAGCCTGCACAGTGGTCCAAATCCCGAACGGTTCCTACTATTAGTCTAAAAATTCTTTTCATAATGTCATCATTGTAGGGAGGGAAGGGTGTTGTTATCTTCAAAATATCATTGAAACAAGAGGCAGCTATAAGCTTGACTCTCTCACTTGGATGTTCCAAGAATCTAGCTTGTACCAATGCAAGCATAGATGGCTCCAAAGCCCAATTTAAACTCCAATCAGATTGCTCTACCTTTGAAAGGCAAGATTCCAGTTTCTCCAACATGGGAAAGTCATTTTCTGATCTTCCGCTCTTTAAGTCCATACCAAGTGCATAAAGCCAATTTTCCACTTCTTCCTCCTTATGTAAATTCCTCGGATGCCTTTGTTGGAGCAACTTATGTACCTTCTTGGAGAAGGGTCTACTGTTCTGTTTTTTTTTCTAGTCTTCTGCTGCATGGTGGTTCAAGGAACCAACTTTTATTCTTCTCAAGTTGTTTAGGAATCCCTCCATGGTTCAACCAATGATGTGGTCACTGTTTTTCTGAGTTGTTATAGTGATGCAGGTGTAGTTTTTGTCAACCAGTTCAAATACATACTGCTGGAAATCGCTCCTGCAAGCTCCTCCAGAAACTGCACTACTGCTCCAAGACTACACTACTGCCTGACTTCGGCCTCTAATTTACCCACTGAAAACTGCTCAGAAAATTCTAGGACTTTGGGAAGGTGTTCCTTGCCCAAAACCTAGAAAGGGTTTCTTCTAATTTCGACCTTCAAAATCTGACCCTTCGTAGTTTGGCCCTCTTCCAATTTAGTTTTCTGGCATTACAGCTGCTACTGTCAATAATTGCTCTCCAATATCCCAGCAAACCTCCTCATATGGCTCACCTATCAATTTCCCAACATCCCAGCTCTAAAATCCCACCAACGCAACTCCCACAAATGAGCCTCCTCCAATGGCTACGTAGGCCCTTCTAACCAAAATAGATGCAACTAAAAACTGGAAACCCACACGCTGATCCAAGATTGAAGCTCTGATACTAAAAATGCAGAAAATAACTTAATGTCGTAGAATCAACATTTACTCAACAGAAGATTGCCATGTAAAATAAAAACATAAGCACTGCAATCTATCAACATATCAAATAGGAAGAATTTCAGCTTTTACTATAAATAATAATGAGGGTTACATATAGATCTGACCCAAAAAGCGCTGAGATGGAAAACTGATCACCAAGATAATCTGCTGCACTGCTACACTGTGATGACCTCCAAAACTGAACCGCTGCACTCTCCCTTCGACAACAACTACCACTGAACCCATTGAAGCACAAGTTGAAGATTTGAATGATCCTCACACCAATCCCTGAAGCTCTGCGAAACTTGTGAATGAAGTCTCCTCAAGAGAGTTGGGTTTTCGTCCAACACTCACAAATCACCCAAGGGTTTCCGTCCTGGGGCTACGGCTGAAGTAGAGAACCAAGGTCTCACACCTCTCATACAATAAAATAACATGATCCCAAAGATATCCTTCAATGGCCTCCTCCCTTTCTTTTATAGATCTCTTGGAGCCTTCTAGAGCATTATGTTATTATTATTTTATTCATGGAGCACTTTTCCCTCTTATTAAAATATTCCTTTTTAATGCAGAAATGAGTAAATCGGCTACCACGTCTCCTCCGGTCACTGAAACTCATGTCCAACTATCCCATCATGGATGTATCCTCGTCCCGATTCCAATGAACTATTACACTAAGGTGTTTTGTCATGTATTCCTCTTGGAATGCCACCGCGAGTGTAATTAGCTGAGTTAAGCCCATAAATAACTCAAATTTCCGAAAGTTGTCAGAATGCACCAGAACGAAAGCCAAACTGCTCGGATGATGGAATATATCAAGCGAATGCCACCCGACCACATAGAAACTCCTCCAAACTCCTCCAAAAGGTCCCTGGGCCCACTGATGACACCAACTTGTACTTGTGACCGGTCTGCTTCTAACTCTGGAAGTCCATCCTAGCCCTGTCATAGGTGACACCAAAAAAAGGAATATTACAGAAAGAAAGGCAAGTGTTACGCTTGTCACAAGCCAGATCACTATGCTAGAGAATGCCCTTTCAAGAAGGATTCTCTTGATGATGATGACAACAACAACAACCGGAGGAATGGCAATCAAAAGAACAAGAGGTTCAAGGAGAAGAGGAAGGCTCCCTCCGACGCAAATGGGCAACCTTTCAAAAGGTCGAGAAATTCCAGGTATGAGGAATCAAATGTTGTTGATAAAATAAATGAATTCATTCTTGTATCTTCCCTCTTTGTTGCATCTCCATCTGACACTATGGATGTCTGGTTGATAGATAGTGGTGCCTCAAGGCACATCACTGGGTTCAGGGAAGCACTTTCTAATATGGTTGAGAAGGATACTAATCTGGAAATTATCCTTGGAGATAATGCCACATATCTCGTGAAAGGGACAGGGACTGTGACCCTCCACTTGTCTCAAGGTCAACTCCTCCGCTTGCGGGATGTACTTTATGTACCTGATTTGAAGAAGAACCTTGTGTCTATATTGGCCATGGAAGACAAAATGTAATATTCCTAATTAGCACCGCTAATTGGAATATTTGATTTTTGTATAGTTTTGCCGACTATAGTTAATTAATAAATAAAAGTGAGAAAAGGGGTCTAACTCACTTAAATAAAATAAAGTGTCTCCCTAGTAGAGGCAACGTTGTAACTTAAGGGGGAGCCTTGGGGGTCCACACCACACATGAGAGGAGGCTCACGTAGCCTCTAGGAGCTTTTGCGCAGTCTTATGAGGAGCACGTGGGAGAGAGAGGGACCACGTAGGGTTTTGAGGAGGGCCAGCGTTATAAAAGGAGGGAGAGCCATCTCATTTGGCATTATTGATATTGTTGATGATATTGAGCTAGACTTCTGTCTACTTGAGCACGCTGGCTGTTTAGTCGGTCTGCAGCACTGTTTAGTGCGATTGAGTGTCTCCGGTCGGAGATCTCACCCTTGGCCCCGGGGGACTTCGAGTGCCTGCTCGGGAAAGGTTTTTCTTCAGTCTTTAGCAGGAGATTTGCAGGTGTTTTGTTGGGAGTTTTGCTGAGGAGCTGAGCTTCATTGGGTGACTGCGCAGTCCTTGGAGGGAGGACGCAATTTGAGTTGGAGCTGTTCAGTGGTAGAGATTTCTGCAGGAGATTCAGGCCTATTCCGGTGTGGAGGTTCAACGTTTATCAGTGGGAGATTTTCCTGAGGAGTTGTGGCCCCATTTCAGTCTATTTCAGTTGGTGTCTGTGCAGTTCTTGGAGGGACAGCGTTTTTCTAGGAGGAGGGTTTCTGGGGGTGATTTTCGGAGGTGGTCCGTTTTGTATATGGTTTCTGGGTTTTGTCCGGGGTGGTGAGTTCAGGTGGTCCGCCGATTTTCAGCTCATTCCGGCAAGGGGATCAGCCCCTAGCTTCAGTTCATTCTCGCAGCAGCGATGTACGGCAGTTTCTTCCAGCAGCTGGGATGCAGTGTCTTGTAGCAGCCATTTCCTGTTTTTCTGAGAGGGTTCTTCACTTGCCTTGAGCAAGGATAGGTGCATTTATTCTGATTATCCATTGTATCTCATTATATTCTCAGATTAATAAAATGGCTTAGCATCTCCGGCATTTTTATGTGTATTTGCTTTATGTTCTATTTCCGGCATTTTCTATATTGTCGTATGCTTGTATTGCTGTCTATTTCCTATTGGGGATATTACACAAAAGGTTTCAATGTGGCATTCATTGATGGGAAGGTGCGTATCTGGAAGAAGAGTTTCAAGGAAGCTATCACGAATTGGTTTAGAGTTGATACACTCTACCAGGTTGGAGGAAGTTCACTAGGAGCGATGACATGTGATACTATCCGACAGACCAATAATGGCACTAAATATGAGACGAACTTTTGTAGAGAAGCTGGCATCAAGAGGGAGACAACAACTATCTATACTCCTGAGCAAAATGGTGTTGCTAAACGAAAGAACAAGACCATTGTGGAAGCTGCCCGTGCCATGCTATGTGACCAAGGTCTACCAAAGTTTCTGTGGGGAGAAGTTGCGAACACTGTTGTGTACATACAAAATCGATGCCCGCATTCCGCTTTGGACTCCAAAACTCCTAGAGACGTTTTCTCTAGTAAGAAACCTGAAGTCTCACATTTCAGAGTTTTTGGATGTCCTATTTATTTTCATGTGCCGAAAGAGACTTGAAGCAAGTTGGATGCTTCTAGGAAGAAGGGAATGTTTGTGGGCTACAACAAAACTTCGAAAGCCTAGAGAGTCTATGTCCCTGGTGAAAGGGAAGTGGAGATATGCACGATGTTACCTTTGATGAAGATGCTTCCCTGAGGAAAGTAGTCAATCTTCCAAGATTTGAGGAAGATCGTGAAGCAAGGCCTGGAAATCAAGAAGAACCGAAGGATGAGACGATGCCTTATGTTGAAGAACCGATGGACTCGATTGATCCACCTCCTTCGACGAGGAAGAGACCCTCATGGCTCAGGGACACTCTTGAGGATGCCGAGGGACATATGGCCCCAAAGGGGACATTTCGTGAAAGCAAGAAACCGAATAGATACCAAGGGTATCTAGCAGCCATGAGTACTGTTGTACAATCTGAGCCTGGATCTTTTGAGGAAACCGTAAAGCATCAAGTCTGGAAGGATGCTCTGCACGAAGAGTACGAGTCCTTAATGAAGAACAATGTCTAGGATGTGGTTCCAACACTGGAGGATAAAGCAGTTGTCACCTCGAAATGACTCTACAAGATCAAGCATGGATCTGATGGAAGTGCTGAAAATTTCAAGGCAAGATTCGTTGCACGTGACTTCTCTCAAAAGGAAGGCGTAGACTATGATGATATATTTGCACTTGTGTCCCAATATACCACCATCCGATCTATCATAGCCCTTGCTGCTACGCAAGGATGGAGTCTTCATCAGATGGATGTGAAGACCGCATTTCTGCATGGTGCGATAAAGGAAGAGGTGTATGTGGAGCAACCTCTGGGGTCCGAAGTCTAGGATCGTGATACCCATGTCTGCAGGTTGAAGAAAGTCCTCTATGGGTTGAAGCAAGCACCCAGAGCTTGGTACGAGAGGATAGATAGCTACCTGATGAGGCTAGGCTTCACTTATAGTAATGTTGATCCAAACCTTTACTTCAAGGTTGATAGAGAAAAGCCTCTCATTTTGGTGTTGTATGTGGAGGACCTCTTCCTGGTAAGTACTGACCCTCTCATTCATCAGTGCAAGAGGGAGCTCGCTGCTGAGTTCGAGATGAAGGACCTAGGATTGATGCATTACTTCCTAGGCCTGGAGGTCTGGCAGAGACCTGGCGAGATTTTCCTTTCTCAAGGAAAATACATTGTGAAGCTTCTGGAAAGATTCGATATGGTGGACTATAAGTCCGTGTCGACACTGATGGAGCTCAACTTTAAGAAGTTGAGTGGCAGAGTTGTTGGGCCCGTGTTAGCAAATCATACTGAGTATCGTCAACTCGTAGGGGCCCTGATGTTCTTAGTGAACACCTGTTCGGACATATGTTGTGCAGTGAACACTTTGAGTCAACACATGGTTGATCATAACATTAACTGGGCTGGTGCCAAGAAACCCTTGAGATATCTGTGGGACACGATAGACCATGGGCTGAGATACACTGCCGGGAGCATCACACTCCATGGATATACTAATGCCGATTGGGCTGGCAGTGTGGTGGATCGCAAGAGAACATCTGGATGCTGCTTCACACGTAGGTCTGATTAGAGCAGGAAGCAGAAGTCGGTAGCCTTGAGCATCGCTGAGGCCGAATATATTCCAACATGTATGGCCTGTTGTAAAGTCACTTGGTTGCAAAAGCTCTTCAGCGAGCTGTTCAAGCATGTGCTAGATGCCACCATTATCCTTTGTGATAACCAGAGGGGGATTCGTTTGTCAAAGAATCATGTGTTCCACGATCGATCCAAGCATGTTGATGGCTGGTACCACTTTATCCGGGATATGGTACAGCAAGGCGTCATAAGGCTCGATCATATAGGAACTGATGAGCAGGTCTCGGATATTCTCACAATGCCCTTAGGGAAGGTCATTGTTCCTAATATTCCGTGAGAATCATGGAATCGTGGAACGACCCTATGCTAAGGGTCCTATTGGATGATGAGCTCTTGGAGCTCTGGGGGGTTTTGGGGATAGCTTCACGGAGCTATAAGCAACCACAGGGCTAGGCTTGCCGAACCTTGTTGGTGTGCTTCTACCCCACCATTATGATGATTGAGTTAGTTCACCTCTCATGATTTGTGCCCCGTATGCATCATACCCATTTGAGTTACAGACTCATGGGAAATACCTCTCAATTGGCCAGTGAGGTGGGAAAAGCTAGAGACTAGTAGCAAAGACTGATGGACGCATCAGAGATTGTCGTACTCTCTATCTAGGATGGCACGGTCCAAACACTTGATTTGTGATCTATTCTAGTGAGGTTTTGGACCTCCAACTGATTTT
The DNA here is from genome assembly GCA_034641835.2 of Pinus albicaulis. NCBI lineage: Eukaryota > Viridiplantae > Streptophyta > Pinopsida > Pinales > Pinaceae > Pinus > Pinus albicaulis. Next base: position 964,643,504 of record CM076577.1, read on the forward strand.
GGGTCAGTGAAACTAACTTCGGGTTAGTGACTCTCTTGAGTCCTAGTGAGGTTTCAAACCTCCAACTGATTTCTGGCTAGTGAAACTAACTTCGGGTTAGTGACTCTCTTGAGTCCTAGTGAGGTTTCGAACCTCTAACTGGCTTCGAGTCAGGTAAACCAACTTCGGGTTGGTATGAGACTCTTTGTGAGTCCTATAGAGGTTTTGGACCTTTGGACTGAATCTGTTAGCCGAGAATGATGTCTTTGTTACTGACCCATTTCTGTTCTGAAATAAAGAAGCCAGCAAAGCAAGTTACGGCAGGATGACGCACGATGTTCGGATTGCACAGGTGGATGGAGTTCTCCCTAGTTGAGAGGGAGTGTTAATTTTGGACAACTACGTCCAAACTCTATGCTGTGATGCTCAGATGAAGATGCAAATATTTTTATTAGATTCCTCTTTCGGAGAGGTGCAAGACCGATCTAAAGATCATCTTGATTCGATGAGCAGAACATTTATTTTGAATTTATTCAAAATATGTGCAGGCCAGCCTTAAGGTTTTGTGCCCCAGCAGTTGTGTCACACACCCTCATTGATGGATATATATTGGTGAACATTGGAGGACATTTTCACTTATTTCATCCTCACACATTTCTCTCTCCTCATCTGATTGGTTCGATGACCTTGGAGGCTCTTCTCTCCACACATGGGAAAATTTCAGCAGTAGCACATTTTTGTTTTCGGCCTAGGGTTTCTGCAGCAGCGTTGACTTTGGTCAACGCAAGGTCAAACGGACTTGAAACTCTCCCAGAATTTCAATCTTCCAAATCCGCATTTTTTGGCACTATTCCTGAGGCTAGACGTTGAATTTGACTTAGCTACGTTGACCTAGCTACTGCTGCTATTTGCATTGACCGTTCACTGACAACGTTGACTTTTGGTTGACTTTTGAGTTGATCGTTTTGGCTGTCCTAGAGGGTTGTGTGACATTGCTGGTTGGTTGACCATATTGAGACTTTGCTGGTTGAAGCATCCTGTTGATCGCCGTAACGCACCAACACACTTATATATTTCTGGCTTGTCTTCTGTCGATCTACTGGTATGTTCTATCAACATTTTACTTTATTGTTTATGTGATTACTGATTGATATTGGGATAAAAAGTAAAGTTGCATCAAGCATAGAACATCTACAAAAATATACAAATCCCTTATCTGCTCTAGTTGTAGGATGGCATGTATCCCCTTTGAAAAGGGTTTGTTTCTCGGTTTTTCTCTTTGATCCAAGGAAGCATTGCAGCTCCAAGCACCTTGTGCAAGTGATTTTTCAAATTGTAGCTAGTACTGAATTCTTTCTAAGTCATTAAATCTTTTTCTAAGATTTTTGCACAACTTGGGCTCTAGCAAAATCATTTTTGCACAACAAGATGAATTCATCCTAGCAAAGCAATCTAAACAATCTTAGTTGAGAAAAATGTTGCCCCAGACACAAGGAAATGATCTCTCCTCAAGCTTTTCTCCGACTCTCGAAATTTTGCAACTACTGGTTGGAAGGAACCCTGGTTTGAGCCTCCAAAAGTGCTCAGAAAATTCTGCCAAATTAATCTTAGGATCTCCACCACACTCAAAAAAACCCAAAAATTATATTGGCAAATTCTACCAGTCACCCGGGACCCAAAATTTAAGCTTACTCCTTCCCCACTAGCTGCCAAATAATTCTGTATGTTTGGGTTACCCAAACTGCCCCAAAAATTCTGCAAAATTAGGATCCAACTCTTTTACCCATGGTCGATAAAACCCAGAAATTTTTTGGGCTAATTCCGACTGACCCAAAAATGCTCAAATAGTGTGAAAATCTGCTAAACCCGCGATTTTCCCTGCTATAAGAATGACGATTTGATACCCGAATATCGTCCAGAAAATTCTGAAATTTTAATCACAAACTCCTTTCACAACACCCAGAAAAACCTTGGGTTGATTCCAGAAGATACAGAAAGCCCCAATTTAGTGCAAGTTTCCTACTCTGCCCAGCTATGCACACTGCTCCCAATTTTCTCCTACACTTCAGTTCAAAATATTCAACAAATAAATTAGGCTCCAACAAGTAAACTTAGCCCAACAATTGATTTCAGCCCATCAAAATAAATTCCCCACAGCAGAATAATTTTGGCCTTGTAGTATAAATTTTTCCCAGCAATATAAATATGGCCCAGCGAAATGCTCTCTGGCAATAATTTTGTACTAGTTGCTGCAATGGATTGGCCAAAACACCCACATCCGGTGCTCAAAAAATTCTCAAAAATTACACCCAGACTCCTCAAGCAAGCCTGACCAAAACCCAGAAATGGTTTGGCCAAATCACGATCCTCCAAAATTTACCCCAATTAGCTCTATGCTCTCCCAGTCGTTGTTGAATATGCTATCTACAAAATGATCAGCGAAATATTCAATAACCCTCCAAATGTGCAACCAATAATTACTCTTGCACTTCCTCTATCTCCCACAACAAACAAAGCTCAAATGGTTGAGACCTTCCTCCACAACTAGGCTCAACTCAACTCCTCTGCGCTGGCCTAGAGACTGCCACGCTACTCGAGAAATAAAATGTCAATCTCAACCCTAGAGGTTCACCTATAGCTGCAAAGATAATGAACCTAGGTTCGCCTATGGCTCTTGTAAGCTAATGAACCTTGCAACCAACAACAAACACAAGAACTCAACTGTGTCCTCCAATAATGCCTCAAAATAATAAACCATCGATCTTCCTCTGAAATTTATTTGCAGTAAAACCCTTGAATTTGGATTTTTCGGTAATTTGAAAAGTAAACCCTCAAGCTAGTAAGATCACCAGCTCTAATACCATTGTAATATCCCAAACGGGATATTTCGATAAATTTTTCAGAAAATAATTTAACCCAACATCATGCCGTAAAATCAACATTTATTTACAGAATATTGCCATGTAAAATAAGAGATATAAAGTTTATGCAAGGCCATAACATAATGATGCAGTGAATAATCTTAGCTTTATTATAACATAAACTGGGGTTTACATGCGAGAAAGATAAATAGCTAACATAGCTGAGATATAATTCGGCCTCAAGGATCTGCTACATTGTTGCACTACGCTGGCCTCCAAAACTGAACTGTTGCACTCTCCCTCCGGCAACAACTGCCACTGAATCCACTGAACACAATGAAGCACCAATTGAGGATATGAATGATCCTCACTCCAATATCCCTGAACCTCGGTGAAACTTCTGAATGAAGTCTCCTCAAAAGGGTGGGGTTTCCGTCCAACACTTGTCAACACACCCAAGGGTTTCCATCCTGCGGCTACCGATGGAGTAGAGAACCGGGTTCTCAACCTCACATACAAGAAGATGATCAAATCCAATATATTCCTCAATGACCTCCTCCTCTTCTTTCTATAGATCTCATGGATCCTTCTAGAGCCTTATTTTATTATTATTTTAATCATAGAGCACTTTTCCCCTCATATTTTCCAATTAAAATATTCCTTTTTTTTATGCAAGATAGAATAAATCGGCCACCATGTCTTCTAAAAACTCATGTCCAACCACCCCATCATGTAGGTATTCTCGTCCCAGTTGTAGAAATTATACAATATGCATGTATATCTTGGATTCACCTGATCTAACAATGTACTAAAGTTAAATACTAAATCGCTTCTACAATTTTTTTGTGAATTAAAAACACAATCGCTAATCACATGAACATGAAGAAAGATCAATCACACACAACACAGATAATTTCCCGGGGAAAGCTTATAGCTAAATACCCAACTATCTTCTATTGTATATTAAGCATGGATCATGAAACAATTATATACAAAACTCTTCTCACAAGAGCCCTCCAGTACTCACCTAATTGTCTCACACTGTCATATGCAAAACTGACCAACACATAGCCAATTCCCAGCCTCCAAGCAGCCTGCCTTGCTTGCGCAATCCCTGATGGTAAAGATCCCTAAAAGATAGGAATCCTTGCCTGCCTTGACTGCGCAAGTATCATGGGAACTCCAATGGGTGTTTGCCTGCATATGTTCAAGCAGATAATGCTACAACTAATAGTCAACCTCCCTTTCACCTAGAACTCAACTGGGTCTCCATTGGATCTGACATGAATGCAGCTAATAATAGTAAATCCTCACTTGATTGTGAGATCACTGATTGTGAATTAATTTATATTTAATTCACTAGATCTCTCACTAGTGTATCTTCAATTACAACTAGCACTACTAAGTTTAACTCACTTAACTGAGTTAAACTGATTTACAACTTGCGCCAACTCATGCGCCATTGCACTTCGAACTCTGTTACAGCTAGAATTACTCTCCATGCCTCACCACCAGCTTCTAACTCGAAATCCACTAGCTAACTGAATTTATCACTTTCAGTTAACTCATTCAAGTCCACATTGAGAATAGATTACAGTTTAATGTCCATATTAATTAAGGGATAATAAAAATAGACATGCACCCAAAAATAGCACTGTGGGCCCCACCCTAGTCTGGGTGCTTAATGCGCTAGGCGTGGGTGTTGAATCTCAACACTGGTTCCAAGAGCTATTACACTAAGGTGTTCTATCACGTATTCCTCCCAAAATGCCACCTTGAGCATAATTAATTGAGTTAAGCCCAAAAATAACTTAGCTTTCTTAAAGTTATTGGAATGCTCCAGAACGAAAGACAAATAGTGCAGATGATGGAATAAAACGAATGCCACCGGTCCGCATAGAAACTCCTCAAAACTCCTCCAAAAAGCCCCTGGGCCCGTTGATGATACCAACCTGTACATGTGACTTGTCTGCTCCCAACTCTGGAAGTCCATCCTAAACTTGTCATAGGTGACGCCAAAAAAAGGAATATTACACACTAAGTTAATTGGCACTTTCTTGGTTCTGAGGTTGCCTATGATTTATTGATAAGTACTCTTACCATTAAAGGTTCATCATAACCTAAAGTACTTAACATTAAGATAATCTCAAACTAAGAATTTCACTCATAATCATTGCATAAAGCATTCTAGTCTTAGGTTGCATTGATAACTTACCTCCAATTGTAAGCTTTGTTGATAGACTCTTAAGACAACCCTTTCTCATTTATCTTGAGGAATTCAACCCTTTCTACTGGTTAAAATAGTGACCTTGCAGTTGTCAAAGCCATAGTCTCTGTCGCGCTGGAGGCACTGGGTGGTTGGAACATAGGGGGATGTATCGTTAATCAAGCCTCTGCTTGCTTCCCGTTGGCTTCCATCCCACAACCTACTCTAAATATTGATCTCGAAACAGTTAAGATAGAGGTTTGATTTAGACTAGCCATATAATCTAAAATTAACCAAGATGCTTGCATCACACTTAGATCTTCGGACTTGCATTTCATGTAGCTTAGTTAATCATCTAAGCAATAGTTGTCCATCAGGTTACTTGGCTTTAATTTGTAAAAAGCAAGAATTTTGACTCCATAAGTCACTGATCTCAATTCCAAAGCTAATTAAATCCTTAAGCCTTGCTAAATTTAATAAAGTAGCTAGGCCACTCAATTGTGTCTCTCGAACAAGTTGGTTTCCAACTTATCCCTCACAATCTAATTTCCATAGGGACTACTCCCCATAGCTTGTTGTTGGGAGACAACTACGATGGAGAGGGCAGGGATCAGAGTGAACCCCCGCCCTGAGCCGTTGTCGTAGTCCCTGTACGATCTGAGCGACAACAAAACCTACTCCATAGGATCTTCTCTTTCAACCAAAAGATAGAGATATCAATAATTAAGCTCATAAATCTTCGATAAATGGCAACCTCAGCCATATCATCCTCATCATGGCCCTTATCATTTATACTGTGCTTTGTGGCTACAATAAGGTTATGCTCGGAAGGAAAGGGAGATTGATGACAGTAGAGACACAAGAAGCTGGTGGCTCATGATGATCATACTTAGGGGAGAGAGAAGATTCCTCATTATTAGCGAATCAACGATAATGTAGCATCAGATGCGTTCTAGCCACGAAATTTTCTGGAGAGGCTAGAATATGTGAAATCTCCAAGACCTAGAAATCGTATCTAGAAATTTCACGTAGAGATGACTTAATTAGATTATTAACCAATTTTTAAATATTTCTCAAGTCTAAACTTAAGGAATATGGTTAATTAATCATAATTATTTAAGTCAAGGTGAGAATAGTCTAGAAACTCACACGAATCGACTTCAAGATGATCCTAGCCCTTGATTAATATTTAATCTTGGTCGTTGAAGACATAACAGAGGATTATAAGAAGTCGATTGGCACTTGGAGAAGACACATCAGAGACACTTTGAGAATTCGATTTTCTAGAGTAGCAGTAGTCAGTTGCCGAAGAGTTTGAGCTTCAGTGAGGAAGCAGAGACAGTGAGAGGCAGGGACAGTGAGTCCGGAGGAAAGTATTTCTAGGTTCGGATAGTCAACTATAGGAGGCCAAGTTTCTCAGTGAGGTTGCACAGTGCTAGCGCAGAATCTTCAAAGGCAGAGTTTGATTTAGCTAAGCAGAGGGTCGATTCAGTTGCTGGAGGTCGGGAAGATTTTCAGAAGGGGTCAGCGAGTCATTCTCAGAGACTCGATTGGGCAAACGACTTGATCAGTTCCAGTTTTGGGCAGAGTATTGTTAAAATTGGAAACTACGGCCAAATTACACTTTGGACAACTTATATGGTGAAGTTGATTATTGCATTGAATTCCACTTTTCGATGACCAAAATCGACATAAAGATCATCAAATTTGGATAAGGAGAAATGTGTTTTTGAATTTATGTCCTCTTGTATGCAAATTCTCAAGGTCGGCCTCACCCACATGTTGACTCATGATGCCCTAGTGACATGTCTCTTGACCCACCTCGATTTATATAAATAGAGGTGCACTCCAACCTCTTAAGATCAATCCTTGAGCATATTATGAGCTCACATTAGGAAGGGATCATCTCTGTTTGGCCACAGATTAGAGGCAAACCTAGCAAAGCAAGAAGAGGGTTGTTGGAGCACCTCTTGGAGACATTTCAAGGGCCAAGATGATCAGATGCAGATCAAGGTTATTGGTGTAGTTTTGGGCTATATTAAGATACATTGTGGACTATTTTCCACAGGACTGAAGGCTGCAGAAAGGCTGTTTCTTTGCTGTGTTGACTAGACCACACCTGCTGGGCTGTCTTGGGGGATGGTACGTATGTTTTCTATGCATATTTGTGTGGGTTTTGAGGACTCAGGTTGGAGTTGAAACTATAGCTACAAGTCGAGATCATTTGATGGACGAAGGGTCTCCTCTCTGATCCGCTGTCACTAAAAAAGACGCAGTCTTTACTGTTGGTAACAATGGTATGGAGAGAATGTTTGAGTGGGCTAAGGAGGCTAGGTAGACTAAACTACCCTAGCCACAGTCACTACAAGGAGCAGAGCTGTGATCAAAGGTGTTTTCTCTTGGCTTGAAGGTCATTTATCCTTGTTATAGCAATCAGCCTACTGTAGGGTACCTTGTGAAGTATTCCAAGGCCTGTAATAGTGTTGAGAAAGGGCTTGAAAGGCTGCGAAGGGTGACAAGTGTTTAGTCAAAAGAACACTGAGATTGGGACAGCTGAAAGGAGGTGATTTGGATCAAATAAGGGAGACAGCGTTGGACTGAATATAACCCTAACCAAATAAAGCTTCTTCATCAGTATGTCATCAAATTTGCATGTTTTTGGGCCATCCCTTTATCCAAGGGATGTAATACTGGATCTCCAAATTGTGATGTCAATTATGACTTTGAATTCTTGTACTCTCTCTCTCTCTGTCTCTCGAACATTTGATATCAATAATAAGAAGATTTGATCAAGGGTTTTCCCTGGCTTGAGCCATATCCTTGTGTTCTATTGTCTTGACTTGTCTTCCTCATTTATCGCTTATGTTCTTTCTTCAGTTACTGTCAATAAGATAATGATGCATTTGATTGCTAATGGAAATAAAACGGATTGATACATGGGCTTATGTAAATCATTGAAGTAATTGTCCCAACTAAATAACATGTTAACCAAAATTTAACACGGTATCAGAGCTCAGGTGAGGACAAGTCCAAGTAAGAGAGAGCAATCACTTAGAAGTCTAGTCTCCATGGTCTCCTTCCTCTGGAAAACTAAAGGTTCAAATTGCAGTCATTTGAAATAGCAATCCTTGCGCAATACTTTGAACAGTATGAGATCCTTTAACTCTGCCATCTTCAGGTTCTGAACTCACTATTTGTGTTATCAAATCTGAAGCAGAATCCTGAAGTAAATTGAAGGGCATTCAATTTGAAGGATCAAGGGATTCGTTTTTGTTGGATACTGTTGCAGGCAGCCATAAACTTTCAGCCTATGTTATGAACCTAATTGAAGGTCTGGATCGGACGAGGACAAAGTCATTACAGCTGAGGAAAATTCTGAAGCATGTCATGAGAAACAAAATTAGAGTTATTTACTTGGCTTGATATTATTCAGGAAATAACAAAGCCTTCATTCATATGCCTGCAGCCCTATTAATGTCAGATTGTAATTGAAGCATCGAGGCTTAGAATTATGGAATGGATTAGCCCTTAGTTAAGAAAAACTTCTGAAGCAGTCCGTATCATAAATAAGTCAGAGACATCGTGAATCTGTGGACCCTTTACCACAGTAGTGCTTGAATACTTTTTAGAGGAAAATTCACTATTTGATCTACAAATCCTGGTCCATAAATCACTTAGTTGATATTTGATTACCATTTGAATTTCTGAAGCAAGCATCATAAGGTATGAGTTTGAAATCAAAATTTGTGGTTGAATAATAAAATTTTCGGTCCTAAGATTGTTGTGACCACATCAAGGCAGCACGTGAAGGCAGTGTCACAGTAAGACTTAAATCTTGTGACAGTCTGGTTACTCAAGTTTTGTTACACTACTATAATTCTTGAAGTCTTATAGCTGCCGTCACCATTAATATTTTGCTTTTGTTGGAACTCTCCCATGTCACAATTCTAACCGTGAATCTCTTGCAGTCAAGGTCAGAGATCAGTACAGGTATGTTTCATTGTGATACTTTGTATCGAAGCTTCCTTGCATATAAAAATTGCAGCCCTTAGAGAAGAGTCAAATATGAAAGGGTATCTTAACAACAGTCTCACATAGAAACTGGAAGTATGTAATGAAGTCCAATTCAAAATTCTGAGTATATTGACATCATGGTGAAATGCTGGACAGTGGACAACATACTTTAAATATTAGTTTTGGCATTTATGTCGGGCTTCCAAAGTTAACAAGAAATGGGTGAATTAATGCCTGAAAGGACAAGTCTGTAGCGTTGCCCTTTTTTATTATATTGAGGAGGATTTGTTGGTATTATCATGAAAATACCCAGTTATGATGACAGTTGAAGCTATTCCAAGTTTTAAAGGGAATAGATCTAGTTTGTCACTTGAAATTGTTCAGAACAGAATCTTAGTTATTAAATGTAAGGCATTTCCTTAATTGGAAGTAGATCAGCATGACTCCTCAATAACATTATCAAGCATTCTCACAGTAACAACAGTAATATTGCCTTGACATCTCTAAGCCTTACAATGACTGAATTTTATATGTTCTACCAGTCAGCTATATCTCCGTTGGATTTTTAAAAAAAAGGATAGTAGACAGTATGCTTGCACCTGTATACATTGTTCCTGAAAGCAAGCTAATGCAGTACCTTTAACTTTGATATCTTTAATAAGGGGTGAAGTACATTTGGAGTCTTCATTCTTGAAGACCAGTGACAAGAACTTGGCATTCCATTGCAGGCCCTCGATCATAAAAAACAGAGGCAAATGTGGTGGCAAAGGCACTCGGGGAGGATCTCTAGACACAAATGATGGTGTACATCTTGATCACAATAACTCCATCCATAATAGTGAGGAGGAACCTTATCATCCAGTGGGTTTATCTGTATCCAAGTCTCTGAAGGAATTCAAAGAAAAAAAATTGAATCAATAAAGGAATATTTGCTTCTAACAATGTGGCTTTAGCAGCTACTATCCGAGCTATCACCATAATTCTTATCTCCGTGACAGTAGGCATGACCAAGAAAAGGAGATGGCTGCAGTGCCCTTGTCCTCTCTGTATGTGGATGTGACCATACCTGAGCAGTAGTTGATGGCAGACTTCCTCCATCAAATATTCAGAAGGAGCTATGATTCAGAGGGAGTTTATTTCCTTCTTAACTTAAAGGACTAATGAGATGGAAGAGTTGTTGGTCTGCATAAGTATATCTTGCGGGATCCCTGGTGTTCTTGATAAACACCCTATCAGTCATATGCCTTGCTATGAAGACTCTAAGACGATCTATGGACGAGCCTCATATATTAGATAGCTGCTTAGTGAGATATCTTTGTGACTCTATTATCTATAATCTGAGATACACTGTCGGAATCTAAGTTTCCTTGGATATTCATATGTTGGCTTAGTTGATAGTGTGATGAATAGAAAGAGCACATCTAGTGCTATATCTCTTGGTTCGGAGGCTCTGGAAGCACTATTGAGGCTAAATTTATATAGCAGCAAGTATGGCTTATTATGAATTGAGTTCGTAGAAGTAGCTCTTCAGTAAGCCTTTTTGTGTACATGCTGAATTCCACTGTTTTATAACTGTGATATTCTTGAATGCGATTTGTTTTTCAGAGAATCCATGTTCCATGATAGCTCGAAGCATTGGGTACCGCTGTATTTTTATACAGTACATTGGAAAGCTTCCAAGCTCCGTCATTGTTGGTTGGTTGAGCAGACAATCATTCTTTCATAGCCTCCTCATAAGATCAAGATTATCTTTGTCTCGGTTGAACATTGAGCTCTGGGAGCTCCTAAGGGGCTTGGGGTGGTTCTTGAGCTATGAGCGACCATAGGGTGACTGGTTCATCCCCTATAGGTGTGCAATGTACAGGGTGAGTGGTTCACCTTCCCCTGTGATACTCCATGCTGGTTGACATGTGTGTAGGGTGAGTGTTTCACCTTCCCTTGCGATTGATGACACCGTACACGTATGTAGGGTCAGTGGTCCACCTTTCCCTATGGTTGATAATATATGCACAGGATGAGTGGTTCACCTTCTCCTATGACATATAAGTAGGATGAGTGGTTCACCTTCTCGTGCGAAAACCCTCGTGAAAGATGCATATAGGCATCTGTAGGTTGTCACCTGTGGACATGTCAGGGGGACGTGGTTCATCCTTTCTCCACATATAGGAAGCTCATTCCCTACGATCGATGGTTGACATGTCAGTGGGACGTGGTTCATCCTTTCCCCACGGGTAGGATTCTTCCTACGATTGTTGGTTGTCATGCATGTAGGACGCTGTTCATCCTTTCCCTACTCTCGGTGATTTTCATGCGTGTAGGATGTGTTTTATCATTTCCCTACTGTTGACCACACTTTGTCAATGACCCCATAGCAGTACACCCATATTTTTTTGGAACTCATCATGTTCGAAGTGTTCATGCCATTCAGATTTCATCGACAGTCAATAGTTTTGTAAATGATGTGAACCCATTCTGCATGTTTAGGATGTAAATGATCTAAGTAAGACCACCATGTATGTAACAACCTAGGTAAGCCTAGTGTTTTGGTGATGATTTCTATCCTAGGAGGTTTTTTGTCTCACTGATTCGCTTGTGTTTTTCGACACAAGTGATTGGCAGAGTTTTCCCCTCCAGTTTCACCCCAAAGCTAGGGTGGATTTTGTCATCAAGATGCTAAGTGAGTCCTAGTGTTTTCTATCGAGTCTTTGTAAAAGTAGTTTAGCAATAATCCTAGCTAATTGGCTAGACTATTTTATTACAAGCTACTAGGTCTATTGGATCATGTTTTGAGTCGCAGAATTGGGTAGCTAATTTGAGTCGCAGAATTGGGTAACTATTTGAGGGTCTATATGAATGGGTATTTCCCCTTTATGTGTCTAAATGTATTTATCTTATATAAAGAGGGTTCGAAAAATAATTAAATCTCATCTCAGTCAATTAATTAAATTTTCTTGCCAAATTAATTAAAAAATCCTAAGCCAGAAATTTAATTAATTCTTAAGTCCTAGGTGGGTTAAAATTCTCCAAAGGAAAAATTCGTGGGTCCTTAAAAAATAAATTTTTAAAGGTCCTAGGCCAAGGGAATATTGAGAATTTCAGGAAATTTTGGACCCTTGGGCCTTGGAGGTTAAATCAAAGTTAAAATTTTGAGGTAATTAACTCAAAAATATTATTTTTGAGTTAATCAAAATGGAATTAAATGATCAATTCAAATTTCGTCATAATTATAATTTCGACGGTCCAGTTTAAAAGATGATTAAATCTTTTTGACGATCGAGATTACTTTGACATGGATCAACCAAGCTAGCCGTTGGAGATTTTATCTTATAAATTAGAGGTCTTTGTCAGTATTTCGGTTATTCGATCTCTAGATCGTGCACTCGCTCTTGAAGCTCTCCTGTAATATTTTCTGGAATAATACAAACGAAGACTTTGGGGTTTTATTTTGATGGTGGTGTTCATCTTCAGAATTTTATGGTAAATTTGATCTTAATATTATGTTGATGATTACTCTAATAGATTGTTGATTAATGGCTCTTGTAGAGTAATCTATTGCACAAGTATATTGCTTGGGTTACTGGATCTAGGGTAAAAATATTAATTGGATTGAGTTAATAGTTATCTCTAACTTTTGAAATTTTTATGTTTTATCACTATTTCTTTATTAATTTAACAGTTTAACTTTAAGTGTGTAGAAATCTTTCAGATTTAGATTGGGTGTTTGGGGAAGTCCTAGTTTGGACCAGCTGACTCCTAAGGAGATAAGATCTGAAGAGTCCTCTGGATCTAATTCGCTGGGATTATCTTAAATTCCGTTTTTTGCAGGGTTCTTTATTGGACTTGTGCCTCTCTCTTAATTTTAATTTTCTAAATTGTGTTAAACGGTTTAAATCTGGGCATGAGAGCCTATGAACTGTAAAATAGCACTGTAAATTTGCAAATATTTTCTAGGGTTTAAGAGTTTATTTTTTGTGCATAGTTTTGGATTTGAATTCCTCGTTTTTCTGGTTTTGTGCGGGTTTTACAGGGAAACTCTCGAGAAAATTTTAGATCTGAGCCAGATCTAGGTTCTGGAGGGTAAGATCTGGACTCAAGATCTTTTGGGGCTGTAGATCTGGGCATAATTTTGCTGCAAAAGTATAAATCTCAGGTTCATCTAAATCAATATTTTTTTGAAATCCGAGTTATACTGATAAAATTTTATTGTTGGTTGAAGAAAATTATTCAAAATTCATGTGCCTGCAATTTTTTTGTTGCCTGTCTGCGGTTGGTTTTTCCAAGCTGTCCCATTTCTCCTACGTCATTCCTTGCTTGCTGCTCCCTCGCTGCCATTTTCCACACTTTCTTTTTTACCTGCGGCAGCCCTATCCTATCCTCCTCGCGCAGCCTTTCCTTCACGCATTCTGCCTTTTCGTCCCTGCTCTCTGCAAGTCTGCACTCCTCTCGCTATCTCTTTCCGCCATCAACCCTCATAAATTCTCCTCTACCCGCAGCCTTGCTCCATTGCTCACGCACTCCTTGGACGGATCCCGGCTCCCTCTTCACGCTGTCAGTTCCATCGTTCTCGTCCATCCTCGCTGCCCCCTCATCTCTCCTGCAAACTTGTGTCGATTCTGCTGCCAGCCAGCCTGCCACCATCCTCGACATCCTCTCTCCACTCTTGCTCTCCTTCACATCGTCCGTACGCTACTGTCGGCGTTTCCATTTGCAGCGTTCCTCATCGACTTGCATAAATATAACACTCATAGTATGTTAGATTTTTTTTAGTTTGGTTTTAAATTTTAGATTTTAGATTTTATATTTGCCATAGTTTTAGTTTTAAAATTTTCGATTTTGATTGACTTTGTATAGTTAGCGTAAAAGTTTGACTTATTCCTAGGATTTGATTTTTTTTAGTTTTTTTTAGATTTTGAAATTTTAAGATATTAAAAATAAAATTTATAAATTTATAAAAAAAAAAAAAAAAATTCAATTTTTTTTAAACTTTTTTCATTTTTGGTAGAACTTAAATTTTAGTCGTATATATATTTTTTGTTTTTTTTAGTTTCATTAACTTTAGATTTAAAGGGAAAATATTAAAAAATATAAAAAATTAGAAAAAGGCCAAAAAAGTTTTAATTTTAACTTTTAAAATTAGGGACTTTGGTTTTAAAGTTGTTTTTCTTAGTGGTTTCTGATCTAAATTATTCCATAGTCAAAGGAGAAATTTTAATTTTAATATCTAAAACTTGACTATAGGAAAATATATTTCTGAATTGGAATTATTTCGAATATCATTTAAATTTGAAAATGTCTAATATTTAAATTCGATGGTTCTCTCATGATAATAGTTTTGTTTTTTCGAAATTTGAATTGTTGGATTAAAGTGTTTTCATGCTTAGTTGTGGTTGATGATTGTTGATCTATCTTTAATTATGCTTTTAAGCTGCTTGAAATTGGTGATTAATTGCTTTGAGAATATTTCAAGTGATAATAAATTACATGTCTTTATCAAACATTGTTAATGCATAATTGTGAGGGTGTTTTATTGAATATCATTGTGGTGGATTGATTTTTCATAGCAGCAATTACATATCAATTACTTGGCTTTAATTTCATAACGGGATATTTTGACTCCACAAGGCACTGGTTTTAAAAGCTTCAAATCTAATTGAATCTATAAAATCTTGTTAAATCTTAACAAGTACTTGGTCGTTTGACTGTGTCTCCTGAATTGGTTGGTTTTTCCAATCAATTCTCCTTCTTCATTTCATTAGGGTCTACCTCCCTTAGTCTGCAAGGAGACAACTTAAATAGAGAGATTGCGGATCAGGGTGACAACACCCAATCTGAGCCGTTGTCACGGTGCCTAGACATTTGGTGCGACAACACCTACAATGGTTGTGATATGTGAATGTAGGATGTGGTTCATCCTTTCCCCATGTGTAGTTGCGAGCAGGATGTGATTTATTCTTTCCCTGTTATTGCTCTAGTATCATCATACCCATGTAGTCCGGGACACATGGGATGTACCTCTCATCTAGCCAATGAGTTTGAAAAAGTGGATAGGGACCATAGCACTACCGATGGACGCATCGTGTACTACTGTACTCCCCATGTATAGGATGCACAATGTTCAACCAATTTGATCACTGGGATAAAGTCCGATTAGGGTTCGACCCCTTGTTATGTGGACTGACTTTTGTCAGTGGAGAGTGGCAAGTTCTTGTGAATCACTCTCGATCGATTCTTCTTTATTATATATATCAGTGTTCAACAGAGTTGAGACGAGATGCAGAGATGGTTCATGATGACAAAATGGCATGATGGATTAGCAGGTGGAGTCCTCCCTTGTTGAGGGGGAGTGTTAAAATTGGCAACTAGGTCCAAATTCCACTTTGGACAGCTCATTTGATGGAGATGATTATTGCATTGAATTTCACTTTTCGAGAGGACCAAAATCAACCTAGAGATCATCAAATTTGGATAAGGAGAAATGTGCTTTTGAATTTATGTCCTCTCATATGCAAATTCTCAAGGTCAACCTCACCCACATGTTGACTCATGAAGCCTAAGCGACGTGTCTCTTGACCCACGTAGATTTATATAAATAAAGGTGGGCTCCAACCATTTAAGATCAATCCTTGAGCATATTATGAGCTCGCATTAGGAAGGGATCATCTCTGTTTGGCCACAGATTAGACCCGAACCCAGCAAATGAGGAAGTGGGTTGTTGGAGCTGTTGATTTTTGTAGCGTCTGAAAGTGCTCCGAGCCCCAAATTTGTGGAGAGGCTTAGACACTAGTATTCCAAAGAACCCAGAAACCATTTGTGAAAATTCCACTCGGTTAATGTTTTATTAAAATAATTAATTATTTTAGTGGAGACCCTAAGTCTAAACTTAGGGAAATTAAATAATTAAAGGACATTAATAAAATAGAGTGAGAATAATTTAGAAAAAAGGCGGAGATCAAGTCTAATATAATCTTAATCGTTGATTAGAGATCTAATCTCAAGATGTATCAACGAGAAGATTATAAAGGAAGGCTTGAGGGTCATTTGGAAACACACACACGGAGTGAATCTTGAGATCGAATTCTTCTAACGGAGCAGTGCTCGAACGAAGAGGATATCTAAGTGATTTAGTGCAGTGAGGGTAGAGTAGCTTCCAGAGAGAGATTTTCTCATCCAGAGAATCGTCAGCAGAGAGAGGCAGGAATACATCCAGTAGAGCCAGCGTAGAGCCAGTCGAGGCCACGTAGAGGTTCAGAGGGTTTCCAAGATTCAGTGGTCGAATCAGATCCAGAAACTGGGAGCCGAGGTGTGAGACAGAGAGGCTCATATCTGTGATTTCAGGAGTCAAATTGATCTTCAATAGGGGTGACAGAGTCCTTAGAGGATGTGACCCAGTGCCTACACAGTGACTGCGTAGAGACCTCTAGAGGCAATTCTTCCAGTGTTCGGATCAGCCGGATTTTCTAGTGATTGTGTGAGGTAATACTCACAATTTCTTTCTTCCAATATTTCTCTCTATAACTGAATAACCCTTGAAGTATTCAGAGATGTATTCAGGATTTGCTATAATATGTTGAAGATTGCAACAAGAAACAGTGAAGGAGGCATCCTGAAACATCATTCCTGATCTTAGTTGGAAAGTGATCACCTAAACTAGGTGGGGCCCACACAGGTGATTTTTGTCGCAAAGTCTATTTTTAGACTATGTCTATTTTTAGACATATGGATCATATTCTATGAGTGGTAGGATATGTTGTGGATAGTTGGTCAGAATTAGAAAAATAGATGAGGCTTTATTTTAGACATATTAGCGGAGTCTATTTTTGGAGTGCCGATGCAAAAGTGAATGTAGCCGGGTATTAGCTCTTGGCAACGGACTCTAGGCATTGTCTTGTTCTCTTTGAGCATAGGTTAAGTGCACGGATGTAGCACGGTACATCGAGGAAGGAATTGTACTGTTCACAAGGGTTATGGGGGCTATTGCATGGTTGACTTCAGTTAGAACTCATGTGGAGAGTTTGGTGGAGTTGATGAGACAGTTGATGGAGTTGTGTTTGGTTTAACTTAGTTGAACTAGTTGTATTTAGTCTAACTGATAAATACACTAGTGATGAGTGGTGTGAATTAATTATTAATTAATTCACTAATTATTAACTCATAAATCAACTAAAGAATACATCGGTTAACTGCAATGCATGGACAGTTCAGTGGAGACCAGTGTTAGAGGTGGGTGAAAGGGTGAGTCTACTATCAGTTGTGACTATAGTGAAATGATGTAGTTGTCAACATAGTAGAATGCCTACTAACGGTAACGAGCAAGCGAGACGTCAATTTCTCATCGAAAGCATTCTTCGAGCGAGGGATTGCGCGATGAGCATTTATCACGTAGCGAAGGAATTGAACGCCTTTTGCTAAGTCTAGCTTGGTTAGTGTAGCAAGTGGGTCTTATCTTTAAAAACTTGTGAAAATTTGTATGATGATTGTTACATGATCTCTGCTTGTCTATAATATACGAATGGTTAGGGTTTCGACGTAGCTTTCCTTCTGTGTTCATATGTGTGAATTTTTATGGCTTTAATGAGTGCATGCAATTGATTTTATTTCCGCATGTGATGATCAGTGGTAGAAGAGATTCGGTATTGTGCATGAAGATAAAATAGTGTGTGATCAGGAGAATCTCGGTGGATAACATATCAGTTATTCAAATTTCTACATAATAATACAAACCCTTAGATCTATTGCACCGGTTTTCTCGTATTGGGTTTTTCCGGGGACTTGTGTCCAAAAATAATTGTCCTATGTGTGATTGATTTCTTGCTCAATTTCCTTGTTTGGAATTATATTTATTCAGTGTAGGCTATTTCAGTAGTTATTTCAATAATTCAAATCTGAATTAATTATGTAAATGCAATTTAATTAATAGGATAAATACACTCAATTCTCAAGATCTAGGAATTTTCGCATGGTATCAGAGCATTTGTTGTGAAACGGGAAGAGCGAATCTGAATTTGAAGTGAAGGTCGAATTGCTGCAGCGACAACAGATTGAATCCCCAGAGAGATTGTGCAGATCTAGCGAGGAGGGTTGAAGTTTCAAGGTTTTCTCTCTCTGAGTGAGTCGACAGAGAGGCAGGGCTTCCAATTCAAGATTTTTCCGAGGCAGAGAGAGCAACAAAGAGCCTTCACGTAGAGCCAAAGGGACGCAATTTTTCTGCAGGTAGTTGTTGGAGTAGAGAAACGTCAGAAGAAAGAAAAAGCACATAGCGGGGAATTCTTCTTCAGTGAATTCCTAGCCGAGGAATTCAGCATTTTCCAAGATCTAAGTAGCAGATTCGGGCAATAGATTTACGAGCTTTAGAAGGAGTGTGTAAGTCTGCCTAGGCTGCGCAGAGGGGGAGAAAGAGGAAGCAGTTTGACATTGATCGGTTGAGATGGCAACTCATGGTATTAGAGATCAGGACCGGTTGGAGGGTTCCTCCAACTACGTAATTTGGAAGGAAAGGATCAATCCTTCTAGATGAATACGATCTCAAGGCATTTGTGGCGAATGTGGTTGTTGTACCTACAGATCCGAATCAATAAAAATTACAAGGCTGATATGGAAAAGTGCAAGAGGCTAATCCTTGATGGTGTCACGGATCACATAGTCTCACATTTTGCTAGCAAGGGCACTGCCAAGGAGATGTGGGAAGCCTTGTCCTTGCTGTATGAAGGAACTTTCGAGCATCAGAAGATGTACTTGAAGCAGAAGCTTCGCATGATTCAGATGTAGATGGGGGAGCGCATTGCCCCATTCCTTATGGGGCTTTAAGAGATACGAGACCAGTCGGTAGTCGTGGGATCTACTCCAACTAAAATGACTATGGTGAGGTTGGCCCTTAACGCAGTCATGGAGGAGTGGCAAGCTTTTGTCCAAAGAATTTTGGGCAGGGCTACGCTTCCTAGTTGGGAGAAAATGTGGTCAACACTTTTGGAGGAAGAGATGAGGAGAGATCTAGTCAAGTGCAAGCTTGATGGTAGCAGTGGGAGTGGATCAAAGACTTTGGAGGAGGAGAAGAATGAAACCCTCGCATCGAAAGGGTAGCAAGGGCAATGGAGACAAAAGAGAGATGTCTCGTAGGTAAAATGATTCAGATGTGGTGAGATGGGCCATTTTGCATCACAGTGTCCTCTAAAGAAAAAGGACAAGGATGAGAAGCATGATCCTACAATTGTATCCGCAAAGATCGAGCAAGATGAGTTTTCTATGAGTGCTCATGCTTCTATTGATAAGAAGTGGGGCGACATTGAGTTGTATTTCATTTTGAACTTTAGTTGGGAAGGATCCTTGGAGAGCCCATCTCATGGATCATTACCTTGCTACGGGAGCCCATGATCAGCAGTAGCAGGATGGAGCAGTTTTTGCGGGAGTCGAGGAGTGATGGAGATGACAATGCAATAGGTAGCAGCGCCTACTTCTGGAGCAGCACAGAGCAGAGCAGCAGCAATAGTGCAATGCACAGTGGTGCGATGAAATGCACAGTGGTGCAATGCAATGCACAACAGTGTTGCGTAGTGCAGAGTACCAGCTACCCAATGCGTCAGAGGGACAATGTCGTAGTTATCAACAGTCAAAATCTTCAGCACCGAGGTGCATCCATTGAACACTTGTTCATTTTTGGGTGAGTTCAGTTGTTTCTCTCAACAACAGAGATGTAGTGTTGGCAGTGGCAGTGTCAATGTTAGCAGCATAGTAGATGTAACACTTGAAAGGGAGTTGTAGTACGAATGCAACAGTGGTAGTGGCAGTGTCATGGGCAGCAGTACAATTGCAGCAGCAACATAGAGATTGATGGACTTTAGCAGTGCAGAGGATGCTTCAGGGACAGAGCAGTATGCAACATGCATATTGTTAGAGCACCTTCCTTGCTAAGAGGGAATGTTGATTTTTGTAGCATCGAAAAGTGCTTTAAACCCCAAATTTTGTGGCGAAGCTTAGACATTGGTATTCCAAAGAACCCAGAAACCGTTTGTGAAAATTTCACTCGGTTAATGTTTTATTAAAATAAATAATTATTTTAATGGAGACCCTTAGTCTAAACTTAGGGAATTAAATAATTAAAGGACATTAATAAAACAGAAAAAGGCAAAGATAAAGTCTAATATAATCTTAGTCGTTGATTAGAGATCTAATCTCGGTCATTGATGTCTCAACGAGAAGATTATAAAGGAAGGCTTGAGGGTCATTTGGAAACACACACACGAAGTGAATCTTGAGATCGAAATATTCTGGTGGAGCAGTGCTCGGACGAAGATCAGATCTAAGTGATTCAGTGCAGTGAGAGGAAGAGTAGCTTCCAAAGAGAGATTTTCTTAGTCGGAGAATCATCAGTAGAGAGACACAGGAAGACGTTCAGCAGAGCCAGCACAGAGGCATCCAGGTTGACGTAGAGCCATTCAGGGCCACGTAGAGGTTGCACAGAGGTTCAGAGGGTTTCCGAGATTCAGTTGTCGTATCAAATCCAGAAGTTGGGAGTCGGGGTGTGAGACCGGGAGGCTTAGATTTTGTGATTCCGAGAGTCAAATCGATCTTCAACTAGGGTGATGTAGTCCTTAGAGGAGGTGACATAGTGCCTACGTAGTGACTGCACAGAGGCAGTTCTACCAATGTTTAGATCAGCTGGATTTTCCAGTGATTGTGTGAGGTAAAACTCACAATTTCTTTCTGCTAGTATTTCTCGTTGTAACTGAATAACCCTTGAGGTATTCAAAGATGTATTCAGGATTTGCTACTACTTAATAATACAAACCCTCAGATATGTTGCATTGGTTTTCCCGCATTGGGTTTTTCCGAGGACTTGTGTCCTATGTGTGATTGATTTCTTGCTCAGTTTCCTTGTTTCGGAATCATATTTATTCAGTGTAGGCTGCTTCAGTGGTTACTTCAATAATTCAGATCTGAATTATTTATGTAAATGCAATTTACTTAATAGGAGAAGTACACTCAGTGGTTGCAGTAGGATTCCTAAGATTGCAAGATCTAGGAATTTTCACAGGAGCACCTCCTGGAGACTATTTAAGGGTCGAGATGATCAGATGCACAGACCAAGGTTATTCGTGTAGTTCTGGGCTATATTAAGATAATTTGTGGACTATTTTCCACAAGACTGAAGGCTGATGAAAGATTGTTTCTTTGTCGTGGATCCAAGCATGAGGTAGGGCATTGTTTTGGAAGCAAATCATTCAATTTTTTTGTGGATATTAGGCCGCGCCAACTTGGTTGTCTTGGCGCATGGTACATGTTTTCTACGCATATTTGTGTTGGTTTCAAAGGACTCAGGTTGGAGTTGAACCTATACAATGACTGAATTCTATATGTTCTGTCAGTTAGCTATATCTCTGGTGGATTTAAAAAAAGGATAATAGACGGTATCCTTGCACCTGTATACATTGTTCCTGAATGCAAGCTAACGTAGTGCCTTTAACTTTGACATCTTGAATAAGGGGTGAAGTACATTTGGAGTCTTCATTCTTGAAGACCAGTTACAAGAACTTGGCATTCCATTGCAGGCCCTCGATCATAAAGAACAGAGGCGAATGTGGTGGCAAAGGAACTCGGGGAGGATCTCTAGACACAGATGAGGATGTGCATCTTGATCACAATAACTCAATCCATCATAGTGAGGAGTAACCTTATCATCTGGTGGGTAAGTCTGTATCCATGTCTCTAAAGGAATTCAAAGAAAAAAAATTGGATCAATAAAGGAATATTTGCTTCTAACGATGTAGCTTCAGCAGCTACTATTCGAGCTATCACCATTATTATTATCTCCATGACAATGGGCATGACCAAGAAAAGAAGATGGCTGCAATGCGCTTGTCCTCTCTGTATGCGGATGTGATTGAACCTGAGTAGTAGTTGATGACATACTTCCTCCGACAAATATTTAGAGGGAGCTATGATTATGAGGGAGTTGATTTCCTTCTTAACTTAAAGGACTGATGAGATGGAAGAGTTGTTGGTCTGCATATGAATATCTTGTGGGATCCCTAGTGTTCTTGATAAACACCCTATCAGTCATATGGCTCGCTATGAAGACTCTGAGACGATCTATGGACGAGCCTCATATATTGGATAGCTGCTTAGTGAGATATCTTTGTGATTCTATTATCTATAATCTGAGATGGACTGCAGAAATCAAATATTCCTTGGATATTCATATGTTGCCTCAGTTGATAGTGTGATGAATTGAAAGAGCACATCTAGTGCTATATCTCTTGATTCGGTTGCTCTAGAAGCACTATTGTGGTTGAATGTATATAGCAGCAAGTATGGCTTATTATGAAGCTAGTTTGTTGAAGTATCTCTTCAGTAAGCATTTTTGTGCACATGTTGAATTCCACTATTGTAAAACTGTGATATTCTTAAGTGGGATTCATTTTTCAAAGAATTCATGTTTCACGACCACTCCAAGTATTGGGTATCACTGTATTTTGATACAGTACATTGGAAAGCTTTTAAGCTCCATCATTGTTGGTTGGATGGGCAGACTATCATTCTTTAATAGCCTCTTGTTAAGATCAAGATTATCTTTCTTCATAAAGAGGCTGGGAGTCATGGATAGAACCTACTAGGAGGGTCCTGTTTGAACATTGAACTCTGGGAGCTCCTAGGGGGTTTGGGGTACTTCTTGAGCTATGAGCGACCATAGGGTGAGTGGTTCACCTTCCCCTGTGATACTCTATGATGATTGACATGGGTTTAGGGTGAATGGTTCACCTTCCCCTACGATCTATGTTGCCAGGAAACGTGGGTTCAGGGTCGGGGACAGAGACGGGAATGGGGAACGGTACGTCATCTTTTGAAAAAGGGTGCGTGGGTTTGTCGGGTGTATATTATAATTTTTATATATAATATATAAATATTATATTTTATAAATTATAATATATCATAATCTATATATATAATATATAAATATTATATTATATATATATATATATATATATATATATATATATATATATATATATTAAATTATATTATACATGAATTTGTATATTTTTCGACGTTAAACAAGAAAACTAAAATATTTCTAATTTAAACTTTAAAGATTTAAACATGTAGATCAAATCAGAATCATGAATTATGTCTATTGTCATACTACATTCAATTTACCTTAAGGCATCTCCAAACATGAACTAGGAAATTTTAAAATAATAAAATAAAAATAGCTAATAGTGAACAATGGCTTCCTCAAGCCATGTCATCATCATCACTTAGATCTTCAGTTAGCATGCTCTCCAGGTAGGAATCGCTCTCATCTTGAGGCTCCTACTCATCCATAGTAGCTAGAGGTAGCTCAATAAGGCCATACGGCTTTATTTCCTCGTCCACACACATAGCATCATCTGTTTATTGGTCCCATATCTTGAAAGGACCCTCCTTGTAACCAGGGTGTTTTAGAGATATGAGATGAAGTGTGCTATGAATGTACACTAAGTTCTCTACCTTCTTTGAGCCCAACCTATTTCTCTTTACTGAATGGATAAAGGCATAAGTACTCCAATTACTCTCGCAAGATGAAGAACTAGCTACCTGGAATATTAGGGAAGCCCATTAAATTAATTAAAATTTTTAAAATAAAAACTAAAAAGAACACCAAAGAACCCGATTTTGGGGTTCTAGGTACCCATCATCAGGGTTCGTCGTACCCGTCAAGACAAAAGAACCCAATTTGTTTTAGTGGAGAACCTAGTTCTTCATAGAAGAACCCAGTTCTTATGGGTTCTTCTCAAAAGTGTGAAAATTTTTTAGTACAGTAATACAAAAATCCTACTGCAGTATCTTAGTTTACTTCTCCTACTTGTGATTAAATTATACAAGTTATTTTCAGAACATATTTAGAAAATATCGAAGTAAACACAACTAACAGCCTACACACATACAGATCATTTACTGAATATTACGCTCATGCAAAAAAGTGACAGATTTTTCGGACAAATGTCTCCGAAAAAACCCAATGCGGGAAAACTGATGCAACATATATGAGGGTTTATTATTATTAAGTAGAATTTGAGTAAAGCAAATTTTGGGCACCTTACTGGTTTGCCCGACAGAGAAAAATAGATCTGCATCAAAATAGATCTACATCACTTGCCGTTTTGAGATCAAAACCTTGACTGATCCACACACTCAAACGGGATTTACAAGACTCCACCAATTTTTGGCCCTTGAAACCCCAGCATTGCCCCTGAAGCCCTAACGTCAGCCCTGCTAGGCTCTGTGTGCCCCTACGCTGCTCAGAAGGGCACTGCATAACCCCAGACTGGGAGACACAGTGCTTATACTGCCCCTGGAAGGCCTCTGTGTAACCCTGGTAGCCTCCTGAAGCTGCAGCGCTGGCCCTCCTGGGCCTGTGTAGCACCTACGTAGCGGTTGAAGCCCTCTGCATTGTGCAGCGGCTGCTACTACCTTTGCTCCTCTGTGCTGACCTTGATTGTTGCTCCTATGCCTCTTGCTGAGTCTTGGCTCCAGGATCAAATCATCCCCTTAGCCAATACTACCCCTCACTGCAAAAAATTCTTTTAGAAATTCTTAGCAAACCCGCCCTAGAATTTGAGCTCAGTCTCTCAGCTCTACCTCTGTTTGTGTGTCTCCAACTAACCCCCAAGCTTTTATCTTATACTTTTTCGTTGAACACGTCAATGACCATGATTTAATCTCTTATCGACGACTAAGATTAAAAGATTGCTTGATCCGCGTCACTTAGAACATTTCATCACATGTTTAATTAGTTCACTTTAATTTTTCTAATTCCCTAAGTTAGACGTAGGGTCCTCATTAAAAAATTTAATTATTTGAATAACTTCAACACGAGATGAAATTTCTCCAAATGCTTTCTGGGTTTTGGAGGTGATGTGTTTCTTAGACCCTCCACAAAGTGTCAGGGCTAGAGCACACCCGATGCTACTCCAATACACAAATGACTGCTTGATCCGCGTCACTTATAACATTTATGTTGAGATTTTGTGTAGTTGGGGTAGCATCGAGTGTGCTCTAGCCCTGAAACTTTGTGGAGGGGCTAAGAAACACATCCACAACAAAACCCAGAAGGCGTTTGAAGAAATTTCATCTGGTGTTTAAGTTATTCAAATAATTAATTATTTTAATGAATTTCCTAAGTCTAAACTTAGGAAAATTAAATAATTAAAGGGAATTAATTAACAAATGTGTTGAAATGTTCTAATGACGTGGATCAAGCAGTCTTTTAATCTTAGCCGTTGATGACTATTTTAATCTCGGTCGTTGATGAGTTCAACGAAAAAGTATAAGAGAAAGGCTTGAGGGTCAGTTGGAGAGACACACACACACAGATGCAGCGCTAAGAGACTGATATGGAATTCTAGTGCAAGGTTTGCTAAGAATTTCCGGAGGAGTTTTCTGCAGCAAGGGGTAGTATCGGCTGAGGGGATGATCTGATCCCGGAGCCAAGAGTCAGCAAGAGGCATAGGAGCAACTTTTAGGGACAACACAGAGGAGCAAGGGAAACAACAGTAGTTGCGTAGTGCAGAGGCTTCAGAAGGGGCAACACTGCAGTTTCAGAATGCTTACACAGTTACGTAGAGGTCTCCCGAGGCAGCGTAAGCATTGCCTCACGCACTCTGGGGTTACGCAATCCCCTTCTGAGGCACGCAAAGCCTAGCAGGGTTGACGTTGGGGCTTCAAGGGCAGCGTTGGAGTTTCTAGGTCCAGGTCCAAGCTGAGTCTTGTAAATCCCCTTTGAGGTTGTGAATCAGTCAGAATTTTGGTCTCAAAACAGCAAGTTAGTTGCAAATCTACTTTTTCTCTGTCGGGTGAACCAAATTTGGTGCCCAGATTTGTACTCAGGATCTACTTAATGATAATATTCCCCCATATCTGCTGCACTTTTTCCGGGGACTTATGTCCATAAATCAATGTGTCACTTTATTTGAATGAGCGTAATATTCAGTAAATGATCTGCATGTGTAGGCTGTTGGTTGTGTTTACTTCGGTATTTTCTGAAGATAACTTGTATAATTTAATCAATTAGAATAAGTAAACCATGATACTACCGTAGGGTTTCTGCATAATTGTATTCATAAATTCTCACAATTTCATCACGTGTTTAATTAATTCACATTAATTTTTCTAATTCCCTAAGTTAGACTTAGGGTCCTCATTAAAAAAATTAATTATTTGAATAACTTCAACACTAGATGAAATTTATCCAAACACTTTCTGGGTTTTGGAGGTGATGTGTTCCTTGGCCCCTCCATAAAGTTTCAGGGCTAGAGCACACCCGATGCTACCCCAATACACAAAATATCAACAAGAAGCACTCATACCTGAATCTGGTACTTGTCGACGAGAACACGAGAAGAGTTCGAGAACCCCACCCCCGGGTTCACGAACCCATGCAACATAGCCTACGATTGATGACACATGTGTAGGGTGAGTGGTTCACCTTCTCCTATGGTTGATGATATATGCATAGGATGAGTGGTTCACCTTCTCCTATGGCATATAAGCAAGATGAGTGGCTCACTTCTCCTGTGGAAACCGCTGTGAAAGATGCATATAGGCATCTGTCGGTTGTCATATGTGGACATGTTGGTGGGACGTGGTTCCCGCTCCAATAAGTACTCGCTCTACATGCTTTTGATAAACCAACAATAAGAGAAACTATAACTATATGAAGAATAAATATATTTGAACAAAAACCATGATATTTTTTATGCATTTAAGGTTTTCTCATTAGGGGTTTAGCAAAAACATGTTGATTGCATACCCATTGGATGTGGAATTTAATTTGATATCGAATGAGTACCTACACTTGCAACTTAAGTCAAAAATACAATAAAGGTATAGTTGACGTCATCTTATTGGATTTTTTTTAAGTTGATGTTGATAAATATATGTTTAGGTTAATTTTTTACCTCAAAATTTCTCTTATGGACCTCACATTGATGGATTGATAATTGTTTACCCATAAATACTATGAAACTTGTTGCACCCTAAGACCATATGACTATGAATTTACTAATCTCTTAATATGCCATAAACCCTTACCATTATGAGCCTAAATACAATACCCCTTAATCCTTACAAGCCTTGACCCACTTATCTTGATATGCTATGGCCCTAAAGATATCATATGCGTAGTATGCTAAGACTCCTACCACACTAGCCTTGCAATACATCACATTGCTCATTATTCATCTTTGTCTACTACTTTTAACCATAATTGGTCATATTAACCACATTAATCCACTAATCTATAATCTCTAAATCAAACACGCTAACTCATTAACCTTATGAACCCACTATTTGATTACCCACAAACCCAAACCATTTTGGGTAACTAACTCAATATTTAAGTTTTACTTTCTAATCCAACATCCATAGTAACAATGATTAACATGATTTATTATACTGAGTTAATAATTGTCTATGCGTAATTAATAATGAATAACTATAATGATCCTAATATAAACAATATATTTCATTAACTTTAATGCTAAAAATTACATTACATTTTTGAAGGTTAGAGATATGCTTTGTATCTTTTTTTCTTTTACAAATTTTTCACTTTTCTATGTTTGAAATAAATGTATAAAGAGTTAAATAAGAAAAATGGTCTTGAAATATATACTAATATGCATTTTTTTTTAGCAAGGATCGAGCTATTATAAATGCTTTAGTTCGACTACTATGAAATTCGTTGCACCTTGAGACCATATGAAATTGAACATACTAACCTCCTAATGTATAACAAACCCTAACCACTACGAGTGTAGAAGAAATACACCCCTTAATACTTACAAGCCTTGACCCAATTATCTTGATACACTATGGTCTAAAGATACCAGCTACCTATTATAGTAAGAATCTGAATACACTAAACTTGAAATACATTATATTGACCATTATTAATCTTAGTTTACTACACATGATTCATCATATTAACCATATTATCTCACCAATCAAGTATGTTAACTCATTCTCTAACTCAATTATGCTAACTCACTAACCTTATGGATCCACTATTTGCTTACCAACAAAATCAAACATTTTGAGTAACTAACCCAATATTTAATATTAAATTTCTAATCCAACATCCATATTAACAATGATTAGCATTATTTATCATAGTTAATTAATAATGATTTTAATCTAAACAATATATTCCATCAACTTCGACGCTAAAAATTACATGAACGGTGTTGAAAGTTATAGATGTGCTTTCTATATTATTCCTTCTATTCCATTTTTACTTTTTTTATGTTTGAAATAAAGGTATAAAAAGTTAAATCAGAAAAACGGTCTTGAAATATATACTAATATGCTTTTTTTTAAGCAAAAAGTTGAAATAATTGCTTCAGTTTTCATTGTGAAATTTATATGTTGATTTCAAGGATTCAATGTAGAATTAGATCATGCAAGACAATACATACAACGCCTTAAAAATTACATTGTCGAATCTTAGAGATATGCTTTGTATTTTTTTCTTTTTTCCACATTTTTACTTTTCTATCTTTGAAATAAAGATATAAAGAATTAAAAAGAAAAATTGTCATGAAATATATTCATATGTAATTTTTTTGTACAAAGATCACGCTGATATAAACTCTGTAATTTTCATCTCGAGATTTATATGTTGATTTTAAGAGTCTTCTAGAGAGTTATATCATGTAATACAATATATAGATTGAGAGTGGATCTCATGTGACAAGCCCACAACCACGTCAACGTGATGAGTGATCAACGCTAGGGGGCACAACTCATCCCTGGCATGAGTTTGCATGCAACAACACAAGTGGCTATTAATACCATGGTTGGTGGGATGGAAAGAGTTATGATTTTGGAGGGGCGTGGGAGAGGTTTTGTGATTTTGTAGGGGTAAGGAGACGTACCCCCTATTTTCGGTGCATGAGTTGGGTTTAAATCTTCACTGGGATAAGCTTGGTATGACATTTGAAAACTAGGAAAAAAATTTGGTTGCTAGTGGAGTGAAGAACATAGGTGGGGAAGGTCAACCTTCAATTGGGTGTGTTCACTAGTAAGAGATGGAGGCACACTTTGTCAAGGCAATGCAACAAGCAAGGTTGGTTAGCATGTGTTGCTAGTGGGCACTGATACTCTCAACAATTGCTTTCATAGTTTCTTTGGTCTTGGTTTCTCTGGAAATCCCCCTCTAGATTTCTAATTTTCCCAGTAAAGGGCATCTCAGTTATGTTAGTTTGTCTATTATCTATGGTTTGTTATTTTTTGAGTTTGGGTCACCGAAGTCTAAGTTGAGTTTAGTTCTTCTCTATTTTGTGGACCTAACAATAGCAATTGGTTTTTATTTCTAGAAGATTATGCATGACTTCCCTCTACAAGTGTTCATCACTCAGTATATTGGCAATAGATATCTCCGATTAGAAAAACTTGGTTTATCGTCTGGCTAGGTTTTTAAAAGAAATGTTGGTATTATTTCCATCAGTCTTTGAAGCTCTGTTTTCCTGTTTCAAAATAAAGGGCGGTTATTTGGAATACATCTTCTTTGTGTCTGTTTATGGTTGTGTGTCAATGCTCAAAGTATTGTAGGTCCCAAGGGTGGAAGATATTTTTTCCATCATGAGCTTGGAAGGGGTGGTTCATTCCTTGGTCGTATTTGTTGTCAAACGATGGGGGTGGGAAATTGGTTTACTATTAGTTTTTGTGTTGTGATTTTTTATTCTATAGGTCTATGCATTCCTCATACTCACGGAAATGGAAGGTTGTGTGGGCACTTGAAGAAAGAGCCTCTCTTGCCTACCATGCCTCCCAAGAATTTGCACAACAGGAGAGGTGGTGGCAGCAATAATTCACAGGGTCAATGCAGGGCCCATATGTTTTCCCAAGAATTTATTGATTCCTACTTTAACATTGTCCACCTAAGAATTGATGAGAAATTTGGAATTTGGAAACCATGGTGGGCACGGAAAGGAAATATTATTCTGATTTTGAGGTTTTGGAGGAGGTATCTTGTTGGGTACTCGACTCTAGTCATACCAGAGGTCGAAGGAAGCAATACCTTAATGAAATTGCATTACAATGGAAAATGAAGACCCTTTTGACTATGGTTCTGAAAGGTGCGCAAGTGGAAAGGTACAATATGCTTGCTTTGCTGGAGGATATCCAAAGAATGTTGAGAAACTAGTGTTTCTCTATGGACTTGCTTGATGCACGGCTAGCCCATGTAGAATGGCATCTTCAATGTCACTCAGACACACCTGGTTTGAGTGAAAAGGACCTAGCTCCTATATCTTCCTCGGATTCCTAATGATCTACAAGTCTCATACTATATTTGATTTCATATTATGTTTTGTAATGTCTGGATGCAACCAGAATGTCTAGTTTTCCGTTTTGAATTTTCTTGTAAAAGGCAGTGGTAGGATCTTGCTTGCCCCCTTGGAGACAACGAGATCCTCTGATATGAAAAGAATAAATAACACATCATGGCTGATATATGTAATTGGATTTGAATACATTTTGAGGAAATAGAGTTTTTTAATTAAAAATAAAAATAAACTTAAAAAGAAAAATTTTATATTCCAAAATAAAATATACATATGTTTGTCTATATAGATGTGATAAATATTTTTATCAATCCAATTTATAGCTCTTATTTCTCTATAAAATTTTGTGGATATTCCACAGGACAGTTTGTCACAACATATATAATAATAATATACTATGATTTGAAATCTAAACTATGAAGGTTAATTTTCCTTAGAGTTTATAGATTTATTAAATTATTTTTCTATGCTTATGCATGAATATATAAAAGGAGGAAAATAGAGAACAGTTAAAGCAATCACTTACAAATAAAAATAATGCCAAGATATGACCTAGGAAACTCTTTTGGGATAAAACACTTTGATCTTTCTTTATCTAAGTGGAAATGGTGAAAATACAAAGAAGTGAGACATGTGGCCCATGGGCCACTATATAACACAATCCTTCTCTATTTTTCACTCTCTTTATCCACTCCCAACTACTCTACTCTATAATGAACAGAATGCACTAAAATAGAGTCAAACCATTTTTCCTTCTAGTGGCTCGAATATAATACAACCCGATAGCTAAACCGAGGTTAAAGGTGACCTATTCAACCCTTAATAAGAGTTAAAACTCAAATATTCTATAGTTTTAGTCATCATGGTTGTGTTTCTAGTCCCTTTTCCACGAGTAATGGGGCTGACATGGCATCCTCTTGAATCATGGTGGATGGAACAAGGTGGTCAAATTTCAGGAAGTGTAACTTTTGCATATAGAGTCCCTTTTGAGGTTTTTCTTGTGCCAATGGAAAGGAATATAAGTTTAGAAAAACATCAGTGGGCATTTAAAAAGCGATAGGTTTTGGAAACAAACAAAAAAAACATTAAATACCTCAAATTACATCCAAATGGTTTTAAACGCTAATTCGCCAAACTGGGACTCATTGGTAAAAATGGTTTTGTGAAATAATTCCCCAAATTTTTCCACTTTGGAATTATCAATATAGATCACAAATAATATAATGAGCCAATCTAGATCACCTCCAATAAGAAAACCACATGCTTCTAGCATGCCCAAAATACCTCAACCAAAAATATGCCAAAACTTAATATGATTTTGGCATATTTTTCCTATTAAGATCATACATAAGCGAGATGAAATCACAACTAAATAGGAAATACTGTATCATCTACATGATTATACATATCCAAATGAATTTACAAAAATGTCACATTTTGAATCTCTTGATCATACACAACCTCACAAACCGAGAAATATCCCTCCATGCATTCTATTGCTTCCTTAGATAATATGTCAGTGGTTTGATACAAATTCCTTATAAAATGGGAAAAGGGAAACTCTTTTAAGTCTTGGATAAATTGATGGATATAAGAAAGTAGATGATGAAGTCTAACAAACTCTATTTTCTTTTCCATTAACCCAACCAATAGTCACATGAGATCAAATATAATTATATTAATGTAATAAAAATATATATAAATAAATTACAAAGTTTATTGTAACATTAATCATATTTACCTAGTATAGATGAATTATATATTATTATAAAATATTATCTAATATTTAGAATGTCAAATATATATTTAAGTGCATTTCCAATTTTGCTTAATGTCTAGTATAAATTAATAATATATCATAGTTAAATATTAATTTCTATTAACGTAATAAAAATATTTTTTCACATATTAGCAAATCTAATTATTTTACTAAAAGAAAACATTTAGTTTATTGATTGTGAAAATATTTAGAGAAAATGATACGAAATGTTTGTTAGTATTTATATTTTTTAATCATGATATGATATGATTCTTTTATATTATTAATTAGAGGTTGAGTATCCTGATAGTTAAGAATATGTGCTTCCTCCTAAAACGTCACAAGTTCAAATTCAGAGGGAGATAGAGTTTGTAAATCTTCATAGACTTTAACAATAAAGTAAATGTGCAAAACAAGTTTTGTTGATGGTGTTGGATGTCGCCAATATATAGGGGGTCTCCCTGATATGAAGTCCCAATTAGACCTCACCTCACACTGTTTGGAGTAAAGCCCCATCCGGGAAATAGACTTGGTTTCCATATTCTTAACAATTTACCTTGGCTGCGATAAACAACATAAGAGAGTACACATATACTTTCAATATGAGAAAGTAAGTTAGCCTTGTGAAGTAGTCAATTGCAAAGTGTATAAAGTTTCTTTCACGAAAGGGAAGAGAAAGTGAGTCTTCAAGACAAAAGTAATAGTACTATCCTAATAAATACACATGCATAAATATAAAATAATCATTAGTTATATTGCAAAATAGTTCACAAAGAAATAATGATCATGAAAGAAAGAGATGCACAACTAAAATATGCATACTCAAGCCAAAAAAATAGTTCATTTTCATTACTATCTAGCAACATGAACATACATCACAAACAATGAAAGAATAGTCTTACAATCATTCACGAAATATGCATGAAAGTGCGTCAACTCCAAGAGCTTAAAATTATTAAGTGAAAGACCCCAAGATACATCATTACAATGATACAACATTAGCTCCAATAATGGAGCATTAAACCACCACTTACTCCTCAAAAGGATGATCTTCTCTCTTATGCCTATCTTGAGAAGCCAAGGTGAAAAGTTATTTGCTTGAGCTATGAGGGTATATTCATAACAAATGAGGTGACTCTCCACCTCCCTAGTGACTCTTAACCTGCCTCATAACTCTTAAGCTTCCATGTGACTGTTTGAATTCCTATGTGACCTTTGAGGTTCTACATAACTCTAGGGCTCTCTAGTGACTTTACGCATTCCATGTATGACCTTTGGGCTTCCACACATTTTACATTTTCTCATTTTTTTGAAAACACAATATTACATTCCACAAATTGTGGAAAAATACATTGACAACACAAGACTTTTGTGGTGACACTTTGAGAAGCCATGACTTGGCAACGATGACATAAGACTTCATTGTAGTGTATCAATGCCAAGCTCTTCTCTCTATTGTTATGTATTCATATATTTATGATAGGTATTTCTTGTGCTTCATCTTCAACCCCCAAAGGGATGTTTATGATATAGTCTTCCATGTGATCTTGATATTCATTCCTCTATTGTAGTTCAATGTCCCTTAATCTCTTTGTTTGATGATCTATTTGTATCTAACTTTCAAACGTATCTTATCGCAACATCTCCTTAATGTGCTTCTTGATCATCATCTTTCCATGCTAAGATAATAACACCTACAAATGAAGTTCACTAATGACAAGACAATATCAATCTCGAAATCACCTAGTCTACCTTGTTTCTCATGCAACATGCTAACTGAGATGGGACAATGCACAAGGTTGAGAAGAGACGCCTTATTGATGGAAGTGTGCAGGAGCAAGAGGCAAGGGGTGAGGGAGTAGGCACTGTGAATCTGTAGTGCATAATAGTTGAGGGGAGGCAATTCATAGATTGTGCAATGGGAAAGTGCATGAGGCAAGCAGTCATCATCGGGCACTGTGACTGTGCAATGCACAGTGAATGAAGGAGAAGCTTAAAGGACTGCACATTTGAGCACTACAAGGATCCAGAAGAGGCTCCACTATCCACTGTGATTTCGCAGTGCACATGGAAAGATAGGGTTGATCATAATTATGCATTGGGAAAGTGCGACCAACAAAACTCAGTGACTAAGCATTGTAGTTGCTTAGTGCACAGTTGAGGGAGATTGTCTGCTAAGATTACACAGTGTGCAGTTTTAGGAGGTAATGGCATCATCATTGTGGATTAGAGCTATGCAGTACATAGTTGAAGGAGCCTGACAGGTTAGCCATTGGTTGAGAAAGTTGTGAGAACAATGAAATCTCTAAAAATGACTAAGTGTGGGATCAATAAGATAGAAAGGCGAGAGTAAAATCATATAACAATACTTGAACATGATAACGCACTCATGAATTATCAACCACATGATAATGAGAAACTCAGTACCCAAAATCAACATGCATTCATTGAAATGAAAACAAGATGACACTTACCTCCAAGTGTGACACTTAAGATATACCTTTACAACACAAGTGTCGATTGCAAAGAGAAAGTGTGCAATACCTTCAGAATGAGTACAATGCATGTCCCCATGATAAATAGGATCCATTAATGCAAGAGAATGCACTAGAGCTACCTCTTAAAGATGTGTCATAACTGTTTTTCATAAAGAATGAAACTTCCCTTAACACTAGATGACACCTTAAATTACTTTAGAAAGGGACTTGAAAACTTAGAAGATGAGTAGATAATCACTCCAACAACTAGAAATGATAGTTCACATGATCAAAGGGAAGCTCCAAAATTTGAATGTAGGCCAAAATTTGGAGGGTGTTATTGCAACGACAACACTTGGTGATTCATTGGAAGAATCACAGCTTCTTTGTTCAGGTCTGACTTTATGCATAGATTCTAGTCTTTTAGGAAGTATTGATTCAATGTGTGTATAACCTCAGCTTCCCCACTTATCTCGGTTATAGATACAGTCTCTCTCATTCCCTTTCTCAGCTCAAACACATTTACAAGGCTTACCACATCTCAATTGTTTAGAACAAGGAGAAGGATAGTGTATATTCGTGATTTTAGAATTATCATAGTTTTAGTCCTATATCTGGTGTTGCTCAACTGCTAGAAAGCCTATTCAGTGCCCCGGTAGAGTCATTTTCAAAAAAACACAAGCATTTCTTCACTACCAGCAAGCTTGTTCAGTACCTTGGCTAAGTTTCTTTTGTCACCTCTCTGCACAGGAAGCCTTTCTCTTCTTTGACCCCTTATTTTACTTTCAATATCCTCATTTGGAATTGTTATCATCATTTTGTTGTCAGGGTGGAAGAGGATATTGACTTATTTAAGAGTAATAGAGGTTATTCTTTTTTGCAGAGACTCTTATATAATACCTATGAAATTGGTATGTTAGCTTTTAGTTTTCTTTTTTCCCTTCTTTATTTCATTGGATCGACAAGAAAAAACACCATTCAATTACAATACTGAGTCAAGTAAAGAATATACTAAAATAGATATGAGCATCATGGTTCTACTTAAAGCATTCCATTCGAATGGAACATATTTTCCATTTAGAAAACATTGACCTTAAAGATATCAGACCCAAGCAAAGAAAAGGGACCAAAATTTTGATGTCACAAAGCCCTTTAAAAATTTCACCACATTTGTCAGAACCAAACAAAACACTTCCACACAAGGTTTTATTTACACACACTAACCAAAATGAAGTAAAGAGAAAACATAAAGGACGTGACATGAAAAAACCAAGAACGAAAAACATACAAGGAAAGAAATATGCACATAAGTAAAAATGCAACCCCAGGCTGGTACTAAAAATAATGCTTGAGATCTTAGCCATTAACGGGAATAGATTTAATCTTCCCATCCAAGGATTGGAGACGATAAGTATGGTGAACAAGCTTATCATGAATGATAAAGAGTTAGATACACAGGGATTGAAATTTAGTGTGTTTGCCTTTCTCTTCATGGGCCTTATCCCATTTCAATACTAGGTCTCCGACACTAAACTCCTTGTTCCTCGCATATTTCTTGTCAAACCATCTCTTGATACGAATTTAGTGAACAACAACCTTTTCTTTTGTTTATGACTTTCTTCCTCTAACTTAAGAAGGGTTTATATCTTGCTTTGAACAATAAGAAATGGTTTACCTTAGGATTCTTGTGAAAGTTGTAGGGTTGGGAGGTATAAGTTCAAAGGAAGGATAACTTCTTTTCCATACACAAGGAAGTATGGGGAGTTCTTCAAAGAGGATTTTGGTGTAACACGGTCAACCCACAAAGAATTCACTAATGCATTATGCCAGTTCCTTTTCTTAGAGTAAACTGTTTTCTTGATGATGTGATTCAAATGCTTATTAGTAGACTCGGCTAAATCGTTTCCTTGAGGATAATATTTAGATGAGTTCTTTAAAACAATATCATTCTCCAATGAAAAATCATAAAGCTTTAGCGATGAAAATTAAGTTGCATTGTCGAAAACAAGTGACATAGCAATGCCAAACTTGGTAATAATATTCTGCTTAAGAAAATGAATGACTTCTTACCCGTTCACTTGTTTCCACAAAATTTCTTTATCCCACTGAGTAAATTAATATGTAGTAGCTAAGATATATTTGTGTTGTTTTGATGAATGAGGAAAAATATCACCAATAACATCCAATCCCCATTCAACGAAAAGGCCCTTCAACGACAATGGGCTACAATGGGGCAACTGACTTCTTATCACGACCAACACATCTTTGATATACAAGACACTTACGGGCATAAGCGTGTTCATCCTTAAATAGTGTGGGCCAATAATAAACATACCACATTACTTTGTGAGTTGTATTGTCGCATGTGTAGTGCCCAATAGTTGTCCCGTCATGAAGATCCTTCAATAACATTTCTGAATTTGGTGATTCCAAGCATCTAAGCAAAACATCATTGTGGTGCTTCTAGAAAAGCACACCATGGACAAGCTGATAAAATAGAGATTTAAGTCAAATTACCCTTTTCTGTATCATCGATAAGTGCCAGGGAAAGGTGCCTTAATCTAGATATTGATGTACATTAGTGTACAAATATGTGGTTGTGTTTGTAAGGGTAGCTTGCTCAATGTTGTACATTTAAATTTATTGTTCCCATCAAGAATAATCTTCTTCTAACGAATTCACTGCTTCCACTGCAGGCTGACAGAAACCATGGAATTTTATTGTATCACTTAAATTGAATTCTAGTTCATATTCTTGAAGGCTTGTTATCCAATTCACCCTCCTCTCGTCCAACTCTTTTTGAACGAAGAGTGATCTAACCATCAGGTGAGGCACAAAGTTGATAACATGAATTTTCAAGATATAAGGCTTGAAGTGTTTCATCACCTTGTAAACTACATAGGATTACTTATCTATGGTGGGATAATTCAATTCCAATCCTTGTATCCCAACACTCATGAATGATATTGGCCACGTGTTTCCTCAATTGTCATTTTGAGTGAGAACGGTTGCAATAGATGTATTAGAAGCAAAAGTATACAATAAGAATTCCTTATTAAAATCTAGAATATATAATGTTGGGGCATTGGTAATCGCTTGTTTAATCTAAGAAGAGGCATATTTCTCCCTCTAGTCCCATTTGTAGATCACATCCTTCTTGATCATCTCTTGCAAAGGTTTAACAATATGTGCATAATCCGAGATAAACTTCCAAAGAAGGTTAATTTTCCCCAAGAAAGATCGCATGGCTTTCTTGTTCACAGGAAAGGGAATCTAAGCAATAGCCTTGACCCATTCCAGGTCCATTTTCGTGTAAATATTTCGGGAAGATGTACCAAAAATGCTTCACTTAATTCATTGGTGATAAGTGACCCTAACAATAAGATGTGATTGTTTACACTTCATATCTGCAACGTCAAAACAAGAAAAACGTGCTGCAAAAATAGTGTATGTGATCCAAAACATGAAACAAGAAGAAAAATTGATGCAATAACCCAATAGAATAATACTTTTAAATGAATAATATTTTATTAAAAACCCCTGGTGCAGTAGCTCTGTAACAAGGGTCTGCAAAACCCCCTCTGTGGGATGGGTCCTTTGATGTCCTCGTGCTTCAACGGTATTTTCTCTCTCTGAATGTGTGAAAAACCCAAAACAAAGAATGGAACTCAAGTGGGGGATCGAATGTGAGAAGACGATAGTGGCGACGATGATAGTAATCATGGTGAATAATGAATGGAAAACCCTCTTATTTATAACAAAGTATTAGGTTTATCTCGAAAATGGGAAATAATAAAATATTATTGATCAAATCAAGATCTAACTATTAGGAATACTTTATTATATTTTTTAGAGAGGGAAAAGATATTCAAAATGGTCAAATAACTTTATTTAGAAGTAATTAACAAATAAAATGATTTATTAATCACTTCGTGAGGATTAAAAAAGGCATGGAATTGAAATAATTATTAAATATTGGTTTAACAATTATTCCAAAAATAAAATTAAGGAATAATAAATAAATAGCAATTTATTTAATTATTTCAAATTGATTTAGTAAGTGTGACAAGGAATAATTATCAAATAACGATTTAATGATTATTCCTAGAGAAAATTAAATAAATAATGATTTATTCAATTATCCATGGGGTTTTTAATTTTAATTAGAAATAATTTAATAAAAATGGTTTACTAAATTATTTGTTAGGTCACTATAAGACTAGTGTAGCTCCCTTATTGTTATTTTTGTACCCATATAGTCCCCATATTGTTATTATTGTGCCCCCATAGAAGCCCACAATTGTTATTGTTGTGACCTTACATTACTATTGTTATGTCAGTTTTGATTATATTGTGACCCCTTAGACTCCTATATATAGAAAGTAGGTTTTTTTATTTGAATCATCCAATAATTGCTCATTTATGTAATGTAAAGTAGGTTTACCCCTCGAATAGGTTTATTTCTAAGTCTTTGAACTATCTTTTCTTCTATTTTGTGAGTGGGTTGCATAACATTTGGTATCAGAGCTTTGGATTCTAGTGTTTCGCTTATTCAAATAGGTTATCTTGGAATTTTTACTATAACTTTTTTCTATGAAGCTTCAGAATCTAAAATTGAAACAACATGGATTTGGAATATTGGTGAACCTAATGTACAAATTTAAAATTTTGTTCGCTATATTTTAGGAGATATGATCTGAGGAAGTTAGTGCTTTTGCAAGCTCCATAATTTCATCTCAAATAGGTGACTGAGGGAAAATCATCATAACTTTTGTTTCATGCATCAGATTTTAATTATGTGAAAAGTGATCGAAAGTGCATGGACTGTAGCTTCATGTGTATCAATTTTAGGGAAAAAGGTTGAAACAGTAACATGTGGCATGTCGTACAAGTTATATATTCTCAACCAGTCCATAATTAGGACATTGTGGGAGATCGGGCTTAACTTTATCTTGAAGAATCCAAATTAGGTTTGACCTGTGGCATTGGAAATAAGACTCAGAGTTCTACTACATGACCAAAGTTCAAATTTTGGGAATCCTAAATTACAGAGATACAACATATTCAATATCGAGATCCTACAAAACAAAGAAAAAAGTGTGTGTGTTTTTTTTTAAATTGCATAAGTTTTGTTTGAAAAATCAATTTGAAGTGGTTCAAGGGGCATAGTGAAGCATAAATATCATTGTTTCATTCCAAAATTACTCGAAGAAAGAAAACAGAAACACCTAGTATGCAACCATAAAATTCTACTATGACGCATGAAGAAGAGGAAGAAATGCAATGCTATATCAAAATTACGAGACCAAGTGCAACAAATGTCACTCTTGCAAAGAGTAACCAAAAATGAAATGGAAGCTAAGATGGATGGTTTAAATAATGGTTTAAAAATAGACATGGAAAGTTTTAATAATGGTTTAAAATCATACATGGAAGGTTTGAAGGATGACATATAAGCGAAAATGAAAGGCATCATCGAAGATTTGAAGAATGGTTTAAAAGAATACATAGAAGGTTTGAAGGAAGGTTTGACAAAGTTTCTATAAGAAATGCTTCCTAATGCAGAAAAGGTATTAGATGAAACTTGTGATGAGAACAAAAGAAATGTTAATCATGATTTCATAGACTCTAACATTGGATTGAAGAGACACCATATTCCAAAGATCAATATGAGGAAGTTTTATGGAAGGGATCCAGTACATGGATATGATAGATGGAGCAATATTTTGATCTCCATAACGTGTAACACACACAAAAGGTACGCATTACAACTCCATATTTAGAACCCAATCAATTTGTATGGTATTGATGGTTTTCTTCTCGTACACCACTTGTCACTTGGTCAATTTTTACGAAGGAAATGATATCACATTATGGGGATACAAAGAGAAACACCTTCTTTAGTCAATTGATAAATCTCAAAAAAATTGTTCAATGGCAGAGCACATTGAGGATATAAAAAAATTGAATATCAAGGTAGTAGATATTCCATAGGAATGTAGGATTGGTGTATTCATAGGGAATTTAAAGGATAACATCCAACATGAGGTTCACCTTTAGGAACCTAATTCATTAGAGAATGCATTCAAGGTGGAAAGAAAAGTTAAAAGAAAAATTATGGCAAAAAGGAAGTCTACCAATCACAACTATAAAGATGGAAATATTTTTGCTCCCTAGCCTTCCACAACCTACAAGGTTGACACCACAAAAATTGGAGGAAAAAAGAGCAAAAGGGTTTTTTTATATTTGTGATAGAAAATATACTAAAGGTCATAAGTGCACCGAGAACAAATTATTTTACATAGATTGTGAGAAGGAGGAAGAAAAGTAATAAGAAACATCAAAAGAGGAGGATATACACCAGGAACCAACCCTAGATAAGGAAGAAATAAATCCAACCTTATCTTGTAATTCATTGGCAGGAATTACCACTCCTCTAACTCTCAATATATAAGGATATATCAAGGAAAAAAAGGTAAAAGTGTTGATTGATTCGGGTAGTACCCATAATTTTATTCATTGTAAGATATCCAAGGAATTGAATTGCTTCCTATATGCAGCACCAGAGTGTCAAGTGATGGTTGAAAATGGAGGAACTATAAATTTCTCGAGAAAGTGTCATAATATCAAGCTAACTATGGGGGAATATGTATTGAATAGTCCAATTATTTCTATTCCAATGGGTGGTGTTGATGTTGTACTAGGATTCCAATGGTTACAATATTTGGGGACTATAGATTTTAATTTTCAAGACATTTTCTTGATATTTTTTTGTGAAGGAAAGGAAGTTGAAGTACGAGGTATCGCAGGGAAACCCAGAAATATAATCAGCTCTAATTTCATGAAAAAGCTTATGAAGAAAGAACAACGAGGCTTAACTGCACAATTATGCTAACTACAGGTTCAAACATCGAAATCGTCTATTTCTCCAGATCTCCAAAAAGTCTTAGACAATCATTCCAAGGTGTTTGAGACTCCCAAACGTCTCCCACCTATTTGTGATCATGATCATGCTATTCATTTGATTCCAGGAAGTGTTCCTCCAAACATCAAACCTTGCAGATATCCTTATGCCCAAAAGAGTGAGGTTGAACATATGGTTGCAGAAATGCTAGAGGTTGGTATAATTCAACCTAGTCAAAGTTCTTTCTCTGCTCCAATAGTATTGCAGCACAATAATGATGGATCATGGTGCAAGTGTCCAGATTATAGGGAGCTCAACAAGCTCACTATTAAAGATAAATTTCCCATTCCTGTCATTGA
This sequence comes from Pinus albicaulis, assembly GCA_034641835.2. Classification (NCBI taxonomy): domain Eukaryota; kingdom Viridiplantae; phylum Streptophyta; class Pinopsida; order Pinales; family Pinaceae; genus Pinus; species Pinus albicaulis. The sequence goes on from CM076577.1 coordinate 964,685,380, forward strand.
TGAATTATTGGATGAATTACATGGAGAAATTTACTTCACCAAGTTGGATCTTTTCTAAGGATATCATCAAATAAGAATGAAGACTTAAGACATTTTGAAAACAATATTTAGAAATCACGAGGGTCATTATGAATTTTTGGTCATGCCTTTTAGGCTTGTCAATTCACCTTCTACATTTCAAGGTTTGATGAATTCCATTTTCAAACCCTTCCATAGAAACCTTTTGTTAGTATTATTTGATGATATACTAATCTATAACAAGTCTTGGAAGTATCATGTTCAACATGTTGACAGAGTGCTCAAATTATTGGAGGAGAAACAATTATATGCAAAAACCTCCAAATGTTTCTTTGGAGTATAGTTGGTGTAATATCTAGGTCATATTATTTCTCATGAGGGTGTTAAGGTAGACCCTAACAAAATTAAATCCATTAAGGAATGGAAAAACCCCACAACCATAAATCATCTACGAGGATTTCTCAGGTTGACAGGGTATTATCGCAAGTTTGTTGAAAATTATGGAGGAATAGCAGCACCTCTAACAACATTACTAAAGAAAGATGCATATTCTTGGATTCCAAAAGAAAATAAGGCCTTTGAACATATTAAAGAGGCAATGTGCCAAGCATATTATTGGATTCCAAAAGAAACTAAGGCCTTTGAACATATTAAAGAGGCAATGTGCCAAGCACTGGTCTTAGCTACGCCAGACTTCACAAAAAAACTTATTGTGGAATGTGATGCCTCAAGAAATGGAATTGGTGTTGTTTTAATGCAAGAAGGAAAACCCATTTCTTTTGAAAGTCGTCCAATGAAAGAAAAGTATTTACAAAAACCTATTTATCAGAAGGAAATGTTGTAAATACTACATGCACTTAAGAAATGGAGACCCTACCTAATGGGAAGACACTTCAAGATAAAAACGGACCCTATTATATGGAATGCAACCAAGTCACAAAATAGAAGAAAAGATATATCAATGACTTAAAATTTATCCACTTTGAGGGTGGAACCTCCTTTACATTACTTAAATGAATAATTCTTGTATTATTCAAATGAGAAAACCTACTTTCAATATATAGGAGTTTAAGGGGTCACAATATAATCAGAGCCGACATAACAATGATAATGTAAGGGCACAACAATAACAATAATGGGCTTCTATGGGGCACAATAATAACAATATGGGGACTACATGGGCACAACAATAACAATAAGGGGGATACACTAATAATAAAAATAAGGGGATACACTAGTATTAATCCCATGGTGAAAGTGATTTTACTATGGTAAAATTAATCATACATGGTGTATTTCGATCCACATAGTTAGAAATGGCTAGGTGATCATTTTTTAGGTGATAAAATCCACTTTAATCCTACCCTTACCTATAATGTGTCTTAAGAGGTTCCCCTAAGACACTTAAAAGATTCTCTTCTTTAGATTTAAATATATACCATATTTTCAACATCGCTAAAATATTTTCCTTAGATGATGAAGATGATCAAATATTTTCTTTGAGAATACTGTAACATAATCCAAGTACACGACCACACTTTGTCCGATGAGTCCACAACACACAATGTCCATAGCTCATTGAAAGGTAGCACCAACATTTATAAGTCCAAGCAGCATTCGTCGAAATGTAAAGGTACCCCATTTGACCCTTAAGGTGGTTTTTAATGTTGAGAAGTCAACAAGAAATGTGTGTCTAATTTAATTTTCCCTTAATTAAATTGGACAATAAAATGTAATCTTATCTCATAATCACTTGTAACAGTTAAATGAGTGTGATAAACTCAGTTAGATCATGAATTTTGAGTTGAGTGTGGTTGGTGAGGCATGCAGAGTGATTCTTTTAGTTATTGAGTCCAAGTTTCAGTTAGTGCATTAGTTTAATGCATGAGAAATCAGTTAACTCAATTAATTGAGTTAAAATCAGTTTAACTAGCTGTAACTATTTGTTGCACTAGTGAGAGGTCAAGTGAATTAAATTAGATTTAATTCACATGCAGTGGTCTATCATGTAACTGATGATTTACTATTAATAGTTGCATGCATGTTAGTTCCAGTGGAGACCCAGTTGAGGCAGAGATTAAAGGGATGTTAACTATCAGTTGTATTATTAGTAGGCTGCCCGCATGCAGTAAAACACCCATGGGATTTCCCATGAGCATTGTGCAGTTTTGGAAGGTTGAATTTCCTAAAGAATAGGGATTTCATTCCACATGAATTGGGCAAGCAAGGCAGGCTGAGTAGAGGCTGAAATTTGGCTAAGTGTTGGTCGATTTTGTCCGGATCAGCGTGAGACAGTTGTGAGAGTGTAGGAGACTCTTATGAGAAGAGTGCATTGTAATCGTTTCATGATTCCTTGGTGAATATACAATAGAATATAGAGGTGTTTTTAGCAGTAAGCTTTCCCCAGGAAACTATATGTGTTGTGGTTTGATTTTCTTCTTTCTTTACTTGGTGTGATTGGCAGTCGTGTTTATTTTCCTCAATTGATTTGTAGAAGGATTCAATATATTGCTTTAGTATATCGCATGATCGGATTGAATCCATTGATATACACATTATTTGTATAATTTCTACATGGTATCAGAGCGCAGGAAATCACTATAGTGGAGAATAAATTGAGTTTGTGTTGAATATCATTCGAATTTGCAAAAATATTATTATTTGGTGTGACAGGCGGATCAAGAACAAGATGGCTTTCAATGGCTTGAGATTGGAATATGAACTCGAGGGAAGTTTTAATTATATTGTATGGAAATACAAGATGGAGGCAGTTCTGGAGGACAACGGGTTGAAAGAATACATTGATAATGACATTCCAAAACTTGCGGCAGCACATGTCGCTCTTCTTGTTGCTTAGCAAAAAAAGGTTGCAAAGGCGAGGAGGATCTTATTAGAGGGAGTACGAGACCACATTGTATCAAGTCTCCATGGAAAAGCGACTCCATATGCAATGTGGAAGGCTTTGACAACTCTGTTTCAAAGTAGCAGTGACCACAAAAAATTGGTACTGAAAGACAAGCTCAGGAAAATCAAAATGGAGAAAGGCAACACTATTTCGAAATATTTAACCAAGTTTTTCCAATGTCGATATGAACTTGGGAGTGTCGAAATTATTGTAGCGGATGATGACTTGGTGAGCCTAGCTCTTCTAGGCCTTCCTAAGAGTTGGCATAATTATCAGAACTCTGTCAAGGGGAGGCAGAAGCTACCAGATTGGGAGTGACTTTGGTCGTGTTTGGTGCAAGAATAATTCAAGTGGAATACCAGGGATGGATCCTCATCCAAGACGGATGATGAAGAAAATTGTGCCTTGGCCGGTAAGGCAAAGAAGGGGAAGAGAAAGAAATCCTATTCCAAATCTGAGACCAACAAAGAAGGCAATAACCCTGGCATGTCCAGAGTGAAATGTTTTCACTGTCACAAGCATGGATATTATGCCACTAATTGCCCAGTTAAAAATTGTCAGTGACATACAGTCCACGACAGTTTGTAGTTGAGACTTGGTAGCCTCATGTGGTGCTTGTGCCCCAACAGCACGTGATAGTGTATAGGATTATTTTGAGTGGAAAATTGTTCACACTGCTTATATATATATTCCCACTGGAAGATTTGGTTGCCTATAGACATGCCCTCCCTATGAGCATATCCATACTTTCACCCATGATTCGGCCCCCAGTCAGACGTGCCTGTGCTCCTCTACGTGATAGGCCGGTGATGAAGTAAATATCAGCCACCTCGATTTCGAGCTCTTGGTCGCCAATGATGAATCTCTCCCATCCCGTTTCCCAAATGCTTACCAGGTATTGCAGTAATTCTAGTTGTGATCTTAAGCCAGAGGTCATAAGGAATTTGAGGAGCCCGCAGTTCCTCAAAGCGGCAAGGAAATCTCAATTTTCCATAGTTGCTCTATCTACTTTGTCGTGCTCTCTCTATCTCCACTCAATCACCATGATTGCTCAGTTTTTTTCTTCCTGTCATAACATTTACATGGCCTCTTGTCAATATCCATGCTTTAAAATCGATTTTGAATGGAGATTTTTGAAAAAAATTGGTGTTTTTATGTGCTCTGCAATCGGTGCGACCATTTTAAAAACAGTTTTTCCAATTAGTGCCCAGCCAGTGTTTAAAACAACAAACCGACGTGATCCTGATATGGGGTCCCCGCGCTGATTCGCCGCGACACCACGTTTAATTATCTTCTCAAAAAAAAATATTATGCTATGTAAAAAATACTAAAACAAGTATGAAAATGACAAGGATGAGTGCAGCTATTACCTAGAGTTGATAGCTCGTCAATCAGCTTCCCGGATCGTCTACAATCTGCTCCTAAAGAACTAAGGTAAATAAGGGTAAAAACCTCTTCCAAAACTTGTGAAGGTAAAAAAAAAAAAAAAAATTACTTTCCTCATTTTTTATAAGTGTTTAGGCCACTTTTAGGGTTTTTGTCATATTTTAATATATTTTAATAACTTTTACCTCAAAAACAGATAATGGGTTTATTCTTGTGCAACAACAAGGTTAATAGGATGACATGTAGACGAGTTCCAGTTTATTACGTTTTTAGACTCAGTAAAAAATAAATGAAAAATTCACCCCCAGGAGTCATTTTTCAGCACTTTTCTAACTCTCTAAACATGAAAATATTGTCGAGTTCTTGTCATTTTGAACTCGTTAAAGTGCATGAAACGTCATTTACCCAATATACATTTTCCCCTTTTTCGATCTGGGATAAATTATTTACGAAAAGGAATACCTTAGTCAATTGCGGCTAAGAGGTTCTCTCAAACTTTGTTTTCTACCTTTTCGTGTTCGAGGGACTATTTATGAAAAGGGCCATTTGGATTTTTCTTTTCGCCTCTTTTCAAACTCTCAGAACATGAAAATGTGTCGAGTTCCACCTTTTTCGGACTTGTTAAAATTTAATGGCATTAGAACCGTCACCATGACGACACCAAGTTCCTCCTTCCTAGGGCTCGTAAAATGTACTAGGATGGATTTTTCCAAACGAAAAACTTATATGAAAAGCATATGTTATCCCCTTCAAGCTTGTATTCAAAAATAATTGGCGTACTCGCCAGAAAAGGTGGGGGAAAATGAAATTATTTATCAGTTGTGTCGATAGTATATCGCTCTTGAACATGACACATACTTTGTTTCGTGTCGGGTTGGGGACATCCTACATTTGTCACTTTGCCTCCATGGGTTTAGGAAATATGTTGCCTCTCATTCAATTACCAAATTCCTCAACATGACCTCTGATACCATTTGATTCAAAACACTGCCAATCTCTGGAGTCGTGTCACCGATATGTTTAAGAGAAGTTCCTTTGTTCTTTTATCTAGATGGTTGTGACCATACCTGATTCCATATTTGTGATCCTCTTTATTGCTAGATGGTTGCGACCATACTACGGATCATGTTTCATGATCTCTTTTACGAATGGTTGTGTCCATACCTCATTTCATGTGTTTATCTCATATATTTCAGTTATGTATATATGTACTTGATTTCGCAAGTTTTCCAACTACGGCGTCTTGGTCCTGGCACATACTCGTAAATCATTTCATCCCTCACTCTCGTTTGACCTTCATGATTTAGGGGGAATATGTTTCACAAAAATTTGTCATTGTCCCTGTACTCCATGTTCCCAAATCTTGTAGGACCTTCAATAGTGAACCTTGTGTCTCTTTTCCGTCATGAAAATGTGCCATCATATTCCTTATAGAATATGCATAGAAGGAAATTCCTATTCTATTTGAAAAAATGGAAATATTAGTTTACTTTCAAAAGGAATGGGGATGATACTTGCTCAAATGTAAATGTTAACCCTAGGTACAGAAATGTAAAGATCAGGCTACTTGTTGAAATATAAATATTAGGCTACCTGCATAAATGTAAATATTGGTCTACTTGTAGAAATATAAATTCTATGCTACTTGCATGAATGTAAACACTAATGTAATTGCAAAAGTAAAAGTTGCATTGAAAAGGAAACCTAACCTATGCAATAGAAATAACAGTGCTTGCAATTGAAACCCTAACTTAAGAACCATGAACCCAAGAAAAGCAGTCCAAGTCTACCTTGGATAAGTAAATGAGAATCAAGTCAACCTTTAATCACTTATTCAAACAGATTAGCTTTAGTGGCAGAGTTCATTAGGCATCTCATGAGGCAATCAAGAAAATCATCTCGGTATCATCAAACTCATAAATCTTTACACTAACCCTAATTGCATAAATGTGTTGCAGTGAAGAAAAGGCAAGTTCCTAAGTGGTCTTTGGTCTCCTTCAATCATGATTTTAGAGCCCAGGGGACATTATTCAAGGCTAAAAAGAAGAAATCAAGCTTTAGGAGCAAATTTGGACAAGTTTACACGATGCTACGGGATTGCCCTATTTTGTTACAATATTGGATCCGTGAGCATCCAAAGGGTGGAAAAGGCTGAAGGTAGGAAAAGGTAATGGAGGGTAGATGAAGTTTTTTTTGGGCCTTTTCCAAGTCTAGTATCCCTCAAGGGCCACAATTACACAAAAACCAATGCACACAATGGCCTTCAACAACCTAGAATTATGTTCTCAGTGGAAAACGTCTTGAGAGAAGTGTGAGGTGAGGAGAAATAGGGTGGTGATGAGAGGAGTGTGAAATGACAATTCCAACCCTACAAAATAATAGTAGAACTTTCACACCAGGAAAATAATTCTTTTGCAACTTGAATAGAATTCCAAACTATAAACAAATTGCAGAAAAATGGAACTAAATGAGAAAGGATGAATTGGATTTTATGAAACCAAATAAGAAAAGATGAGTTGAATTTTATTTGTGATCTACCTACTACATCAAAAGACAATCTAACTTGTAGTAGGCATATGACCTACATTCATCAAATATTATGCTTTCGAGGCTCAAAGAAGATTGTTATTTAAACACTAGTTATGTAAAAATTATGTACAAGAGCACTAATATAAGATCTAACAATTGCAAAGGAAAATAACCATATGTTTTTGGCTTGCTAATACATATTCTTCCACTACACTTCCCACAAGAGAGATGGTAGATAGGCTTGCACCACCAAATTTTATGAGCAAACTTTGCTAAGAAAGAAAGGATATGCTACTATGGAAGACAATGCATGAATAAAATACACAAAGAGATATTGGAGCCTCTGAGTAGGGCCCTAACCCAAGGGGACTCAACCCTCTAAAAATATCTCATATGGAAGATAACTGTAAGATTTTCATTGACATAAAACAAAGTTCAAATACATCATGTAAAGGAATTGAAATGACCATATTAAGCTCCTAGCTCTTAGTAGCTCTTATCTACTTCAAAAATTCGAATCCTATTGAGCCCTTAGGCCTGCTTATTTATATAAAAATGACAGAGGGAAAGCCTCCTTAGAAACAGGGTTGCTTCCCTCAAAAATATCTAAAAAAGTGAATCTATTTTCCTTATATTCTCGCAATTTCTTGATTGCGGCAGTTGTTAGCAGATATTCCAATTGTATGTGAGTGATTATAAGGATCAAGTTGAGTTTTAGGTGAGTAAATATAGGGTACACGCCTCCTACATCTTCTCCAGTTTCCTCCAATGTATCTCTGCATAGTAAATTCACTCAAATGCACTCTTTTCCTACACATTAATCACATTAGGCCACGAAATATGAAAAACATCCTTTAGTATCCTTATCAAGCACATTATAGTCAAAAAAATGTTAATAAATGTGAGAAAAGAGGAAATTATAGGTTGGAGGATGGGAAAATGGGCCTTATGATATACCTATTAATGAGGCCCATTAAAATCTAGTATTTGTTGGTCATCACATAATTTAGTCACATTGTCGGAATGGATGGCTTATAAATAATATCAATAGAAAAACCATCTCTAAGTAGTGATAACCTAGCATCAGCATTAACTAATGTGTTTGCGGCTACATTGTGAATCCTAGGAACACAATTAATATTAAATACTTGAAAGAAATGAATAATGACATCGTACCTCTTTCTAGTAGTTTTTGAGATTAGGTGACACAAGATTAATAGTATTTTGTACCTAATGTATAACAATCTTGTGAAAATTCCTATATCTCAATCTGAATTACTTCATATATTATGTAATTTACTTTACACAATTATTTATGAATACATTCATGAAATACTGAAGAATTTATTGTAGCAGCTTACACTACAATAATTATGATTCTGAAACAAGGAAATCATTCACACATATGACACCTTAAATTTGGACTAAGTCCCCAGAAAAACCCAATGCAGGAAACTGGTGCAATAGATCTGAGGGTTTTATTATTATGCAGTAGCAATGTCTGAATACATCTCTGAATACCCTCAAGGGTTATTTATTTATAGAGCGAAATACTGGCAGAAGAATTTGTAAGGATTTACCTCACTCAATCATTGAATTTCCAGTTGATCCTGATGAAGAAAACACTGCCCCGGAGAATCTCTGCGCAAATCTAGCGCTGGAACTTCCATCCACTGCATCACCCCCTTCCAGGCTCAACCTTAGCCCTCATCCAAGTCGTTTTGCCTCTATGGACCCTGAGGAACAGTGTCTTGGTGCCACTTTTTGAATCCCGGCCTCTAAAACTGATCCACCAGAAAATTCTAAAAACTCTTCCTTCTGCCTCTGCGCTACTTATGTGTGAGCCTATGCAGTCACTGTGTCAACCCTCTTCCTTTAGCGTTGTCTTTGGTTAGATACCTCCTTCATCTCTCTCACTAATGCTCCACCAACTGAGAAAATATCTTCCTCTCCATATGTTATCTCTACCCCTCACTGGTTAGATCTCTAGGTCAAATTTCTCGGCAAACTTACCCCAGATATTTCGATCTTAGATCAATTTAGTGTCTTGGTGTGTTCTCCAAATGACCCTCAAGCCTTCCTTTATATTATTCTTGTTGATATATCAACAACCCAGATTAGATGTCTAAATAACGGTTAAGATTATAACATGACTTGATCCATGTCCTCTAGAAGATTCACACTATGTTTTAGTTAATACCCTTTAATTTATTTAATTTCCCTAAGTTTAGACTTAGGGTCCCCATTAAAATAATTAATTTTTCAAATAAAACAACATCCGAGTGGAATTTCTACAAATTCTTTCTGGGTTCTTTGGAAAACTAGTGTCTAAGCCTCTACACCAAATTTGAGACTTCGAGCACTTTTTGATGCTACAAAAATCAACACTCCCTCTTAGCGAGGAAAGTGCTCTAACATTTATGCTTGATGCATACTTCTCTATCCCTGAAGCATCCTCTGCGTTGTTTATGTTGTCCATCAACACTACGTTGATGTTGCCAATGTATTAATTCCCATGACACTGCCACTTCCACTGCTGCATCTGTACTGCAACTCCCTCTCAAGTGTTGCATTTTCTATGCTGCTAACACTCACACTGCTAACAATGCACTACAACTGCAACTCAGTTGTTGAGAGAAACAGTTGAAACTCACCCAAAACTGAAACAAGTGTTCATTGGATGCACCTCGGTGTTGAAGAATCTGAATATTGATAGCTGCTATGCTATACCTCTGATGCTCTGCGTTTTTGTTGCTCTGCACTATGTAGGCACTGCTCTGCGTTGTATTGCACCACTGTGCACTGCGCTGTTGATGCTATGATGTTGCTGCCTCTGCTCTACACTGCTCCAGAAATTGGGATTGCTATCGACTACACTGTCATCTCCATCACTCCTAGGCTCCATATAAATATTCCTCCATCCTACTACTGCTAATCATGGGCTCCCGTAGCAAGGTACGATCCATGAGGTGGGCTCCTCAAGGATCCTTACCAACTGAAGTTCAAAGAAATATAGCTCAATGTCGCCCCACTTCTTATCACTAGAAGCATGAGCACTCATGGCGAACTCATCCTGCTCGGTTTTCACATATGCAACTGTCGGATCATGCTTCTCATCTTTGTCCTTCTTCTTTAGCGGACACTAAGATTCATAGTGGCCCATCTCACCACATCTCAAGCACTTGAACTTTGAAGCATCACACTTCGGTTTTCGTTGTGCCTGTTGTCCCTTTGATGCAAGGGCAACGTTCTCCTCTTCCTCCATGGATTTCGATCCGATCTTACCATTGCCATCAAGTTTGCACTTGACGAGGTCTCTCCTTAGCTATTCTTCTTGAAAAATTGACCATAAATTATCCCATCTAGGTAATGTTTCTTGGCCCAGTATGCTCTGGAAAAACACTTGCCACTCATTCATGACACTGTTAAGGGCTATTTGTACCATGGTTGCAGTTGTAGGTGTAGAACCTATTGCTGACAGTTGATCTTGAACCTCCTAAAACCACATAAAGTATGAAGCCACGCACTCCCCTTTCCGCATCTGAATCATATGGAGCTTCTGCTCTAAGTACAACTTTCGTTGCTCGAAAGATCCCTGATATAGGTCATGTAACGCTACCCACATCTCTTTGCCAGTACCTTTGCCATCCAAGTGTGAGATGATGTGATCCTTGACACCATCAAGGAGAAACCTCTTTTCCTTCGCCATATCATCCTTGTACTTCTTGTTTTGATCTGTATCTGTAGGAACAACTACCACGTTCTCCACAAATGCCTTCAGATAGTACTCATCCAAAAGAAACATAACATGTTCCTTCCAAATCATATAGTTGGAGGATCCCTCCAACCAATCTTGATCATGAAGACTGTGAGATGCCATCTCAACCGAAATTTGTCGAATATGTTCCCTCTTTCTCCCCCTCTACGTAGCCTAGGTATGCTTACGCACTCTTTTTGGAGCTCGTAGACCACTGCCCAGATCTGTTGCTTAGATCTGGAAAAAAAGTATTGAATTCCTCGACTAGGAATCCATTGAGGAAGAATTCCTTCAATATGTGCTCTGACTCCTTCTAACGCTTTTTCTATCCAGCAACAACTTCAGAAAATTGTGTCCCTCTGTCTTTTATGTGGAGGATTTACACTTCTCCCTTTGCCACAACAAGATCTTGAATGGGGAAGTCCTTTCTTTCTGTCGACTCACTCAGAGAGACACTGCCATGAAAATCTTAGCCTCTTGGCTAGAACTGCGCAATCCTTCAATGGATCGTTCTATTGAACGACCTTGACATTAGAAATCAGATTTGTCCTTCCTGTTTCACATCAATGCTCTGATTCCATGTGAAAATTCCTAGATCTAAATCAATCTAAGGAATCCTAATGCAACCATCCGAATTATTTCATCTATTATGTAATTTACTTTACACAATTATTTCTGAATACGTTCTTGAAATACTAAAGCAATCACAGAAGCATCCTACACTACAATAATTATGATTCTGAAACAAGGAAATCATTCACACATATGAAACCTTTATTTTGGACTAAGTCCTCGGAAAAAACCAATGCAAGAAAATTGGTGCAGCAGATCTGAGGGTTTTATTATTATGCAATAGCAATGTCTGAATACATCTTTGAATACCCTCAAGGGTTATTTAGTTACAGAGAAAAATATTGGAAGAAGAATTTGTGAGGATTTACCTCACTCAATCACTGAATTTCCGGTCGATCTCGATGAAGAAAGCACTACCCCGAAGAAGCTTTGTGTAGATCCAACAATATAATTTCCAGCCACTGTGTCACCCCCTTTCAGGATCAGTGTTAGCTCTCCTCCATGTATTTTTTCGTCTGTGTACCCTGAGGAACAACCTCCCGGTGCCACTTTCTAGATCCCTACCTCCGAAACTGATCCACCAGTAAATTCTGAAATCCTTTCCTTTTGCCTTTGCGCTACTTCTACGTGAGCCTACGCAGTTACTGCTTCATCCCTCTTCTTTCAACGTTGTCTTTGGTTAGATCTCTTTTGCCTCTCTCTAACCGATGCTCCACCTGTTGAGAAAATCTCTTCCTCTCTGGATTTTATCTTTACCCCTAACTGCTCAGATCTCTAGCTTGAATTTCTCATAAAACCCACCCCGAAAATTTTGATCTTAGATCAATTTAGTGTGTTGGTCTGTTTTCCAAATGACCCACAAGCCTTCCTTTATAGTCTGTTCGTTTACATATCAACGACCCAGATTATATTTCTAATCAACGGATAAGATTATAACATGACTTGATCCATGTCCTCTAGAAGATTCACACTCTATTTTATTTAATACCCTTTAATTATTTTATTTCCCTAAGTTTAGACTTAGAGTCTCAATTAAAATAATTAATTTTTCAAATAAAACAACATCCGAGTGGAATTTCCACAAACACTTCCTGGGTTCTTTGGAATACTAGTGTCTAAGCCTCTACACCAAATTTGAGAGTTAGAGCACTTTCCGATGCTACAAAAATCAACAAATCTTTGAGTCGCCTATTACCTTTAGTACTTACACTTAGAGGTCTATGTATTTCTTAAGCCCTATAATGAGTGCTTCATATTCAGCAATGGTACTTTTGCACTCGAAATCCAATCGGCATGAAATCAAATACTTGTTCTTTAAGGGTCAATCAAAATGCAACCAGCTCCAGAACCCTCGTGTGTTTTCGAACCATAAAAATACGAAGTCCAAATGTTAGTAGCAAGTCGGTTAGTTTCTACACTAGTACTATTTACATATATATTACAAAAGTCATTTGCATCAGTTGGATTGCAAGGAAGGAGTTCCAACTGTGTATCTAGTAGTACAGGGGACGAATGCACAAGATAACATCCATGATCAACTTCGAAAAAAAAAAATTATGAGCGTTACTTGTGCAAATCTTATCGACGCATTATGAGCTTCAAGCATCATGACGATATGCTTCATAAAAGGTTCACTATCAACTCGAATCTAATTATTTTTTCCTTTACAAGGAAGCCACAAATGCGACCAATCAGTGGAGAAATATCCTTGCAAGTGACTTGACCAATCTATACTCAGAAGCAATCCATATGCTTCGGGAATTTCCACAATCACAATATCAATGCACTGGTGAACACTATGATCTGAGTATAAACAAATTATAATAGTGTTTAATTCACCACTTCCTGCACTAGAGATCTATCTAATTGCATGGTTCTGGCGTCATTCTTCTCCCATTTTGAATTTATTTTCTTTGCAACAGATAAAGGCATGGAATTCGTAGATGCGCCAGAATCAACTAAAAAATTATGGACATTATAATTAAAAAATTCAAAAGTCGAAATAAAAGGGGAGCAAGTATATCTAAAATTTACATTAGCAGCAAATTCCTGGATGATCAACTCACTTTGTCCTACCAATTTTACTAGCTCATAGATAGAGATATTTTCAAGATATTTCTTCATATTCTCAATGATGTTATACTCAATGTCGTCATCTTTGGTAGGGTGTGTTGAAGTGGTAGGCAGTGAAACTTTGTTTGATACCTTAGGAGTGATGGATTTGTTCTTATTATTTCCTGAAGCATTCTTCAACTATTGAGTGCTTCCAAACTTGGTCTGAGTGCCTTGAATAAGATTAATATGATGTAATATTTTTCTCAATAATTTCTTTCTCACATCTTGATCGAGCACTGGTACTTTTCTCCTTTAAGTTATATTTCTTGGTTTTTGAGGAGGATTTTCACCTGTTGGGTGGCTCACCAGCACCTTGTTGATCATTATTCAGAATAATATCAAATGTGAAAATTGAATCACCAACAATCGTGTTTTCCTCTATCAAGGCTAGTTCATCAGAGTCTTGAGTCTACTCTAAATTCTCTTATGTTGACAAACTTTCTATGACATTGGCAAGCACATCATTCATGTTATGTTTCCATTGTGGGCATGTTTTTCTAGAATGTGCTTCTTGATGAAAAGTGCAATAGTTATCCATTCACATGTTATCAACGTTAAATACAACATTAGTGCTTTATGTGGAGTTGGTCAATTGATTGGTGTTCTTCTTAAAGTATGACTTAAAGTACTTATTATTGGTAGAATCCTCACTTGACTTTCTTTTGAGTTCAAATATTTCATTTGTTAACAACCTCAAGGATTTAGTCAAGCTTTCCATGTCAAAGGTTATTTCTCTTTAGTTTTAGAGCAAGAGGCTTGGGGATTTTTTCCAGTGTCCTTGGAGTCCTTCGTGTCTTCTTCATTATCAATGAATCCAGTAGACCTCAAGTCCTTTTCCCCAGCAATTTCTTTTACAAAGTTAAGAGCCAAAGTTTCCTTCATAGCTTGTTTCACAAAAACGGAAATGTTAATGGGAAAGGCAGTAGAATAATAATCTTTAGTAATTGAATCATGAGGTTTCACATCGGTGGGGAACTTATACAAAATATGTGTGAATATCTTATTAAAATCCTTAACCTTTTTTTTATCCCTCATCTTTATGTTTCCAAGTTATTTAAGTAACTTTGGCAGTAGTTTTATCATTAGCAAATTTTTCTAAGAACAATTGTTTAAACTCCCTCCAATTATGGAATGAATTTGGTGAAAGGCTATGGTACCAAACGGACACTCTACCCTCGAGTGTACAAAAATAATCTACAAGCAGCATCATCAAAACCTACTTCTCACATCCTTGGATGCAAGTAGAAGTCATAAATGTGATCTTCAACCTTAGCTTTCTTATCTGGATCATACTTTGTAAGCAACTTTTTTGGGTACTTTGGTCAGTGATGAAGGTTGCTGGAAGAGAAAGAGGCTCTTTGACCATCCAATCCAATTGGTCATTAGCCATGTCTTCATTCTCCTCCTCCTATTCACTCTCTAATTCTGAAGACTCTTCTCCTTCATTATTCATATTTCCGTTGTTGTTCGTTGTCAGAAAGTGAAAATCCTCCTTGTCTCCTTCCATAATTTTCCCACTAAGTGGTGGAATATCTCATTCATGATAAGTTTTTTCTAGAGAGTCAATTAAATTATCAAGGGTAAAGGTAACTAATTCTTGCATTAAAGAAACTAATACACCATGATTAGTTGTCTCTTTCCTTGATTTCTTATGAGGAAGAATGGATGTGATAGGAAGTAATCCAAGAGATCTAGCAAACTAATGAGTGATAAGTTGAATTGTCCAGAATTTCTCCTAAGGACTTCGTAAGCATGATCCAGACCTTTGTGAGATGGCTCTTTTTTCAGATATATGAGTTGGAGTTGGGCTTAGAAAATTTCTAACTAACAAAAGGTTATTTATATGAATGTGGTGAATTATCATCCATAAAAATACTACCATCCTTCTACCTCCAGAATGTTGAAGGTGTTGGATGTTTCCAACATAAAAGGGGTCTCCCTAATATGAAGTCCCAATTAGACCTCACACCATTTGGATTCAGAGCCCCATCCAAGAATTAAGCCCAGCTGCCATATTCTCAATGATTCACCTTGGCTGCAATAAACAACAAAAGAGTGTATGCATATACTTTCGAGATGAGAAAGTAAGTTAGCCTTGTAAAGTATTCAATTGCAAAGTGTATAAAGGTTCTTTCACGAAAGGTAAGAGAAAATGAGTCATCAAGAAAAAAGTATTGGTACTATCCTAACAAAGATACATGCATAAATCTAAGAGAATCATTAGTTATCTTGTGAAATATTCCATAAAGAAATAATGATCATGAAAGTAAGAGATGCACAATTCAAAGATGCATGCTCAAGCTAATGAAATAGTTCATTTTCATTAGTATGTAGCAACATAAACATACACCGCAAAAAATGAAAGAATAGTATTACAATCATTCACAACATAAGCATGAAAGTGTGTTGGCTCCAAGAGCTTCAAATTATTAAGCTAAAGTCCCCAAGATACATCGTTACAATGATACAACACTAGCTCCAATAGTGGAAGTTAATCCACCATTTGCACCTCAAAAGGATGATCCTCTCTCCTATTCCTAGCTTGAGAAGCCAAGGTAAAAAGTGTTATGTTTGAGCTACTAGGGTGTATTTATAACAAATGAGGTGACTCTCCACCTCCCTTGTGAATATTGACCTCCCTCATGACTCTTGAGCTTCATGTGACTTTTTGAATTCCTATGTGACCTTTGATATTCTACATGACTCTAGGACTCGCTAGTGACTTTACACATTCCATGTGTGACCTTTGGGCTTCCACACATTTTAATTTTTCTTGTTTTTTTGGAAATTCAATATTACTTTCCACAAATGCAAAATACAATGACAAAACAAGACTTTTATGGTGACACTTTGAGAAGCCATGACTTGGAAACAATGACATAATACTTTATTGTAGTGTATCAATTCCAAGATATTCTCTTTGCTACTATGTCTTCACATCTTCATGATAGGTATTGTGTGTACTTCATCTTCAACCTCCAAAAGGCTAGTTATGATATAGAGTCTTCCATGTGAGCTTTATCTTCATTCCTCTATCATTGTTCAATGTCCCTTTATCTCTTTGTATCTCAATTTCACAAGTGACTTCTCACAACATCTTGTTTATATCCTCCTTGAGAATCATCCTACCATGTTAATGAAATAACACGTGCAAATGAATTTCACTCATGACAAGACATTATCAATCTCGAAAACACCTACTCTACCTTGTTTCTCATGCAACATGTTGACTAAGATGAGATAATATGCAAGGTTGAGGAGAGAGGCCTTCTTGAGTGTAGTGTGTAGGAGCAGGAGGTAAAGGGTGAGGGACTAGGCATTGTGACTACGCAGTGTGCAGTAGCTGAGGGAGAGGCAAGTTAGAGATTGCATAATGGGCAAGTCCGGGATGCAAGGAGCTATGACTAGGCACTGTGAATACGTAGTGCGCAATGTCTGAGGGAGATGCTCATGGGACTGCATAGTTGAGCACTATGAGGGTCCAAAATAGGCTCCATTATCCCTATGATTGTGTAATGCACATGGAAAGGCAGAGTTGATCAAAATTATGAATTGGGCAAGTGCGACCAGAAAAACTGAGTTACTGAGCATTGTAGTTTCTCAATGTGCAGTTGAGGGAGACTTCCCTCTAGGATTGCACAATGTACAGTTCTAGGAGGAAGAGGCATCATCAATGTGGCTTAGGACTTTGTAGTGCACAATTTAAGGAGCCTGATAAGTTAACAATTGATTGAGCAAGTTGCGGTATTAGTGAAAACTCTAAAACTGACTAAGTGTGGGATCAGTAAGAAATAAAGGTGAGAGTAAAAGCATATAACAAGACTTGAACATGATCAAACACACATAAAAAATCAACCACATGACGATGATAAATTCAATACCCAAAATCAACATGCATGCATTGAAACGATAGAAAGATGACACTTACCACCAAGTGTGACACTTAAAATATACCTTTACAACACAAGTTTTGATTGCAAAGAGAAAGAGTGAAATACCTTGGGAATGATTCCAATGCATGTCCCCATGATAGATGGGATCCATTAATGCAAGAGAATGCACCGGAGTTTCCTCTTAAAGATGTGTCATAACTACCTTTCACAAAGAAATACACTTCCCTTAACAAAAGACGACACCTTGAATTCCTTTAGAAAGGGACTTGAAAGCTTAGAAGATGAGTACATAATCACTCCAACAACTAGAAACAACATTTCACATGAGCTAAAATTTGAATGTAAACCAAAATTTGGAAAGTGTTGTAACAAGAACAATTATTTCCTTATCCCAAAACAAAAAAGTATCATACAATAATTTGATATCTATCGTAAACAAATTATTATTATTATTATTATTATTATTATTATTATTAAAATAAATAACATTAATTATATATTTAAAAAATATTTTTAATTTAAAAAAAAAGTGATATCAACATTGTAAAAAATTAGAGTTTGTTAAATTTTATATTTTCATCTGGTTCAAATTCATCTAATATTTAAATTATTAGTCCATCTCAAACTTGTGTTCTTTTGTAAAATTATAATTATAGTAGAATCATCCTTACCGTGCCCATATTATTCCTTTTATCTAGCCATTTTTCAAAAGAATCATCTTGATGTTCTTTTTCAATCTACTTTTTTTTTTTTTTTTTTATAGCAATGCTCTTAAATTATGATATGCATGTTCTCAAGCTTTTTCTTTTTTTACATCATTATTAAGGAGAAATTCAAAAAATATTCATTATAGTTATTATGATATTGTTTATCTTCATCAATATTATAATTTAAAATTTTAGGATTTTATATTATTTATGAAGAACTTATTTTTGTCGCATATTTTTGTTGTAATATACTATTTTCACATAGATTGTATTTCCTTTTCAAACCTTTCTGCACTATTAGAATTCTCTTGGGTCTGTTAAAGACCTTATCAACTCTAAGGATGTGAAAGGGGTTTACATGATTCCTTGTTCTTGTGGAACTCCCTATATATGAGAAACATGGAGATCAATTAGGCAGAGAATTCGTGAGCATGCTGTGGATATTAGACATAATCGGTCTCGTACCTCAGCTCTTGTTGAACATGTGGAAAAATCTTGCCACCATGTTTGTATTGAAGACACTAAAGTTGTTGCCAAGGTAGATCACTTCCACCAAAGGAAATTAAGGGAGGCAATTGAAATTGAACTACATGCTAAGAATCTCAATCGTGATGATGGTCGGGAATTAAGTAAGAGTTAGACTCTAGCTCTCGCCCGATAATTTTCTTTAAAAAAATTCATGTTTTATTTTTATTTTTTATTTATTAATTTATTTTTATTTTTATCCTAAAATTTTTAATTCATTAATTAATTTATTTTTACTTTATTTTTATTTATTTATTTATTTATAATAAAAAAATCCCCTAGTTTCTTCTTAAGTTTCTTTGTTTATTTTTGACATAATCGGTTGCTGTTTATATTCGAAAAGATGAAAATGGGAGTCAAAGCTCCATTGGTACAGGGAAAAATGTTTGAGAGAGGGGCGAAGTTGTTGTTACAACAACGTGAGCAGTGCTCCTTGCGCTCCTACAATGCTTGACTGTAGCGAGGGTTGTTCTGGTGTAGATTCGAACATACTGTGACAGTAAGAGAAGACATTTACAAAACATGATAAACAGAGGCTGTCTTTAGAACCTGTAGATCCTGCTATGGTTTGCCATCAAGACTTGTAGATCCTGCCTTCGCTATGCAGAAAGAGAGCTCAATGTTTCTTGATTGCAAACGAACACTTGAGCATGAAACCGCTGAAAATATATTAAAGTGGTACCTTTTCATGGTAGAAAACAGAAAGTCTCATAAGCGTTGCATTTGAGGCTGCCAAGAGGTTTGTGACAGGCGTTGTTTGCATGAGCGTCGGCCTCCTTATTGAGGAAGCGTAAAACATGTATAAAATGGGTTTCATGCATTTGCTGGATGAGTGCATGGCATCGGATTATTAATTGCTGAAGAGCTAAATTGGTGGCAGTCCGTTTATGAACCATTAAACTGATGATGATAGCTGAGTCTCCTATCACTGTTGCTGTGCGTATGCCGAGAACTTGGAGCTAGAGGAGGCCTTGGTAAAGTGCGAGTGCTTTAGCCCTGTTGTTGGACAGAGGACCTAATCCCCATTCGTAGGATAGAATAAAATCACCGTTGGCATTGCAGATGATTCCACCAGCTCCAGCCTTACCGGGATTAGACTTGGAGGCGCCATCAAAAAATAGAAAATGCGTATTACATCTTCTAACCTAGTCTGAAAAATCTTTGTCCCTCATTCTAATTTTCCAGCTGCTGTTGTGGATTTGTTTACTGCTGGTGTCACATCTGGTTTGGCCATAAGTTTGACCCCTGTAGCTTTGATCAAGCAGACATCTGATATAATTTCGTTCTTCAACGAAAAGATCAGCTGCATCAATGCTTCTTTGGCACTTGGCAACGATGGTATCCAAGGCGAGCCCTTTTGCCTTATTATATAGCTTCCTACTGTCAATTTTTTTTATCTCTAAAGGTTATTTGATTGCGTGCAAGCCATATGCACCATAGCAGAGTATAAGGGAGTGCGTTCCAAACACGTCTGGCGACGTTGTTCTTCTTGCGCTGCCAGGGGTAGTGCTTTTTCCATAGGTAAAGGAGATCGACAACGGTGTTGTGGGAATTCCAGGGGAGCTGGTCCTTCGGGAAGGCTTCTTTCCAGCATTCAGAGGCGAAGGAGCAATTTATGAAGAGATGCTGGATAGTTTCTTCAACTGCTTGACAGTTTGGGCAGCGGGAGGGGCCAATAATGCCTCGCTTTTTCAAATTATCAGAAGTTAATACTTTCCCTTTTAGAAGAACCCAAATGAAGAATTTTATTTTTGGAAGAGCCTCTGATTTCCAAACAGTTTTCCACTGAGCCCAGATAGGCATGGGCCGATCACTGAGACAGATCTGATGGTAGGTAGTTTTGACTGTGTAATTGGTGCCTGAGGGGTCCCAACAGAAGCGATCCTCTTCGTTTTGTTTGGTGGGAGCGATGCCATGAAGCTGAGTCTGCAGAATATCCAGACTTGAGAGAAGCACATCAGGGATAACAGGAAAATGCCAACCAGTCCAGAGATGAGTGTGAGTGTCCCACTTGGCTATCTGGCTCAAGCTGTGAATTCCTTTGCTGTCAAGGAAGGTGAGAATCTGGTGGGTTCCAGGCTTGCTACTGATAGGTGGCTGCCCCATAATTTTATCAGCCCTTATTCTAATGCTGTTGCCTCCCTTGGGGAACTTAGAGATGTTGGAAGTTAAGATGGGGATTTCTTTTTTACACAGGCCCCAGATTTTGGTGCAGGCTCTGAGAGGTATATAATGGTCTAATAAAAGTTGCCTCTGTGTATTCAGGTATTTGGTTTCCAGCACCTCCTTCCACCAAGCAGTTTCTCCATTAATAAGTCTCCAGATTATCTTGCCACCAAAGACCAAGTTAAGAAGCTGTGGAGATCTGATCCCCAGCCCTCCATAATCGTGAGGTTGTATAACCTGCTTCCAATTTATGAGATTGTATTTCTTTTTTTCATTTTTCCCCCCTTTCCAGAGAAAATGGCGAAGGATGGCCTCTACTTTGTGGTGAAAGCTGGCAGGAGCTTGTAAGAGGGTGAATTGGTACAGGGGCAGGGAGGAGAGGCCAGATTTCAAGAGGATTAGGCGTCCAGCTGGGTTAAGCCATAAAGAGCCCCAATGCTGCACTTTCCTTTTCATTTTGTCGATAATGGTGTCCCAGACTTCAGCTTTCAGAGAGCCCACACTGACAGGCATGCACAGGTATGTAAAGTGCCCCCAATCTAATTTGCAAGGTACCCCGAAGATGCTGGCAATGCTTTGAAGAGTGTGTGCAGTTGTGTTCCACCCATAAATGCAGCTTTTGAGGAAATTGATCATGCCTCCAGAGTAGCACATATATCTATCTAAAAGCGTTTTGAAACGGCGAGCAATAATGTTGGAGGCTCCTCCCATTAACAAGGTGTCGTCAGCAAACTGGGAATGATTAATGTTTTTGACTCCATTCCCAAATTTAATGCCGGTGATGAGGCCGGTGCGACGTTTGTGATCTAGAGCCCTGCTGAAAGATTCAGCCATCAAGATGAAGAGACAGGGAGAGAGGGGGCAGCCTTGGCGCAAACCACGGGAAGATTGGAAGGAAGGCCCTGGCCTGCCGTTGATAAGGGGAGAGATCCAGGGGCCGGAGATGCAAGCTTGGACAAGATTTATGAAAGATGGGGCAAATCCCATTTTCTTTAGGACAGTGAGGAGAAAGGAATGTCTAACACGGTCGAAAGCATTGGCTAAATCCAGTTTTGAAATGAAACCTTTTTCTTTTCTAACTTGGATGGAATGAATAGCCTCTTGCACAAGCAGAATGGAATCAGAGATTTGTCTGTTTGCTAAAAAACCTCCTTGGTTTTCAGAGATGATGGATGGAAGTATAGGTTTGAGGCGAGTAGCTATGATTTTAGTCAAGATTTTGTACGAAGAGTTGCAGAGAGAAATGGGCCGAAAACGAGAGAAGGAAGAGGGACATTTTTCTTTAGGGAGAAGGGCAAGATGGGTGGCATTGGTAAAGCCTCCGATTTTGTTCTTGCGTTGGGCCCATTTTATCATTTTGACAAGGTCCTTTTTGATTGTCCCCCAGTAAGATCTGTAGAAGCTTATGGGAAAGCCATCAGGGCCAGGGGCCTTGTCTGGTTGGAGTGCCCAAATAGTTCTTTGTATTTCTTTTTCTTCTATATCCTTGGTGAGAGCAGTATTGACTTCATCACTGATTTCTGAGGGCAGAAATTGGAGCAGATTTGAGTAATCTTCATCTTCTTTGGTTTCAGTTAATAGCTCACTGTAATGTTTTGAAGCTGCCTTTTTAATTGCTCCTTGAGATGTTTGGAGTTGACCCTCGTCATCGGTGATGGAAGTGACATTGTTTCTGACTTGTTTGACAGTAGTTTGCTTATGAAAAAAATTTGAGTTTTTATCCCCTCCTTGCAGCCACAACTGTCGAGATTTAATTCTCCATTTCTGTTCCTCCATACGGTTGGCACGGTAAAGCTGGAAATAAAGGTCACATTCTCTAGCTTTAGTTTCTTGGGACATTCCCTTTTTCTCTATCGTACTGTGAACTTTCTCCAAACAGTTTTTGATTTCTGTTATGATTGTTTCCGGCTCTTTATAATGGTTTCGTGCCCAGTCTTTCAGGGAGCTTTTGGTCCTTTTGAGTTTGTTTTCCCAGATAAACCCCGGTGAACCTTCGATGTGCTGGCTCCAAGTATGCTTGACAATCTGGTCGACAGTGGGATCATTACTCCACAAAGGGCTGTACTTAAAAGGGATGGGACCAAGAGAGTTGTGTGCTTCAAGCACAAGCGCTGTGGATAATGATCGGACGCTGAAAATGGATGTATAACAGAATAAGCCGTGGTGTATGAGGTGAGGAGGGTGACATTAACCAATATTCTGTCCAGCCGTTCCATAATGTTATCTTTGCCTAATCTGCGATTGCTCCATGTGAACCTTCTGTTCTTGGGCACAACATCAACAAGGTCGTGGTCATGCATTATGATTTCCAGCCGCGTTCTGCAGGGGTCTTGAGTGAAACAATCCCCCCTCTTTTCATTTGCGTGGACTATTAAGTTGAGATCTCCTCCGAGTATGAGGTTGTTGCTGTCTTCTGCATCTATGTCGGTTTGAAGAGAAGTCCAGCAATGTGCTTTGTCCCTGTAGTGGTTGGGAGCGTAGACATTGTAGATGACTATTTTTTGATTACTTATTAGATCCTCTAAAGTGACTTTGATCCAGAATTGGCTGATTGTGTCAGTTTGGTGCCTCCAGGCAGTGTGGTTCCAAAGAGTGGCGATTCCCCCTGAGGCTCCCCTAGAATCACAGATGCTCCCTTCATATTGCTTGAGTCGATCAATAATCCCTCTCATTTCTTGGTGTCCTTGCTTTGTTTCTTGTAACAGTAATATTCCTGGTTTTTCCTGATTTATCAAGTCTTTCAGGGTTGAGATTTTAGAGGGGTGCCCTAATCCCCTACTGTTCCAGGAGAGGACTTTCATCATTGGGTGAGCGAGGTACGGAGAGTTGCTCTCCCTCCTTGATCTTTGAATGCCGCCTCCTTACTGTTTTGTCCCAAGATGTAAGTTTCTATGGGATTTTGAGTGCCCATGGCGATGTCTTTTTGGGCGTTTTCTTCTCTGTGCTGTTTGGTCGATCTCTTGCCAGGGCCATGCTTCTTATGAACGTCCAGGTTGGCTCCATGCTCTTTGGAAGAGCTTTTGGTTGATCTGGGAGGAGGAGGGTCGCATGAAAGGGAGGCAGAAGGTTTTGAGGGGGGAGTGGGGACAAGAGATTCCTCTTGGGAAGGGTGAAGAGAGATGGGAGGGTCATCATCAAGGGAGATGGAGGAGAAGGGATTAGAAGATTCCAAGGATTTCATGGGAGGGGAGGGCGGGGCAGACGGAGAAGAGGAAGGATTAGGTTTGAAGGGAGCAGAGATGGGAGCAGATTTGGGAGCTGATTTGGGAGGAGCTCCAGCTTGCGGGGTAGCAGCAGTCTTTTTCCTCTTAACTGTTTCCCATTGGTTCTCGGTCTGTTCATTTTCAATGTTAACATTTTTAGAGCAACGATTATCAAAGTGGCCGTACTCGTGACATACCTTGCATTTAAACGGGATTTTTTCATAGTCCAGCTGTTGTATGTGTGTCCAGTCATCCACCTTCAGTTTGATTGCCTCCGGGAGACCCTTGCCGAGGTCAACTTCAACGCAGATACGCGCGCAAGCTTGCATATTGTCCTTGGGCTCACTCCTATCGATGTACTTCCCCACATCATTGCCAATGGCGCGAACCGAGTCATCTCCCCAACAATGGAGCGGGAGATGCGGGAGCCGGACCTAGACCGGAACAGCATTAGGAACATCCAGCTCGGGATCGAAGTCTGGAGTCCATTTGTTCAGGTACAACGTTCGGGTCATGATAAGGAAATTACGAAGATTGAGCCTTGTCGACTTTCCCAGTCGAAGTGAAATGTGAGTAGCCTTTCCCACATGACAAATGGAGATTTGCCCGGCGGCTTTGTCCGCCCGGTTCCTGGGTCCAATGCTGAACCGTTTTGGTGATGGCCATGGCGATGGGGTAGAGCTCATGCCAAAGGGACCCTCGCTCGTGGGGAAAGAAGCGGCCATTCTTGGCAACGGGGGCAACGACCTGCGCGGCCATCGACTTCTTCGACAAACTTTGATAGGGAGCTCGAGGGGCGGAGAGGAAGGGTTGCGAGGGCGAAGGCCGATTGAGCGCCGGCCCCTCCGAAATGCCGCCGAGAGGCCATGGGCAGTGCGCGAACACGAGATTAAGGTGAAAAGCAAAGGCGGGCGTGCGGGGGACACGGGCCATAGCCTTGAAAAGGCGGGGTCGTGGTCAGAAGGACGCCCGAGCGAGGGGCCAATGCGCCTCGGCGCAAACATGAAGAAGCACCGCGCCGAAGAAGAGGTACATAGACAAAATGGCCGGGGAGGGGCAGCTGCGTGCGTGTGGCCAAGCAGACGCGCGGCTTGACCCACAAGCGCGTCGAAAACCGGTTGTTGACCAAACCTATGGAAACATGAGCGCCCTTATTTGTGTTCTTGCGTGTGTATCATTATGAATAACATCTATTATTTTTATTTTTAATAATTTATTTATTTATTTATTTGATGTTATTAAAAAATTTACCCCCTATTACCTTTTATATTTATTTTAATTTCATAATGATTTATAAATTTATTTGAATAAAATTTCATGTAATTAATTAATTAATTTTTAATTGAATTTACTTTATTTATTTATTTATTAAAAAAAAATTGGCCCCTCCTTAGGACCATCTTAGGTAACTCTGTTTATTTATTTATTATTATTTTAGTTATATATTTACTTAATTTATTTATTTTATAATTAATTAATTTTATTAAATTAAATTACATAATAATTTATAGACTCATTTTTAATAAAAAATTTATTTTTTAACTAACTAACTAACTTTCTAACCGCTAGTTCTTAACAATTAGTTCTCAACGACTATTTTTGGGCATTGATGCATCTCCACTATTTATTCATCGAGATCGATTAGTCTTCCCACTTTTTCCTGAGAATGAACCACATTAGCTGGTTCGAAATGTCGACCTAATCCTAATGATGTGATTAATCTGAAAGTACATTTATATACATTTTGGATCACAAAAGTCTTAGATATAACATTATTACCCTACACAGATGGGAAATGGTTGATAAGGCTCGTCAGTTTGAGCAAGCATGGTTACAAGTGGCTAAGAAGAAATATGATCTCACGTTCCTTAAAGATGTAGGGATGCATCCTTAATTCTAGTTTTTGCCCGTCTTTCCCACCCTCTAAACTTCAATAAAAACAAGATTATTTTTCTTAAATCTAGTCTAGCTTTGGTCGGATCAGAGATTGATAAATTAAGAAGTGATTTAGATTTTATTTCGCGCAATATTTTCTCTCTCCACATGGATCTCGCAAATGGTATCTCTTGTTATCTCTGGAGTATTCTGCATGGGGTTTCGTCTTCTAAAGCTTTGCGGTTGGAAGAAGTCTCGAAGAGGAAGCAAGCCCTAAAGTTTTAGAAGCTTGTGTTGTCTCATTCTCTAGCCTTTGGGTTGCCTCCTTCTCCATCCTCTTCAAACCTAAGGCGGCCCTGCATTAGCGATGTGCAGATCTTAGCCCTCAGTTTGTGGGTAGACAAGAATTCGTCTGGTTCATCTTCGACACTTTCTGGGATTTCTTCCTCTTTTATTGTTATCTCGGGTTCTTCCTCTGTCTCAACCCCAGATTCGGATTTACTTCACTTTGCTCTTATCTCGAACCCCAGTTTGGAGGCGCGCAAGATCCCCGACAACTTTGATGTCTCAGGTCCAACATTCTCATTGGTTATCTCGATCAGCGTTAATGCTTCAGCAACTAGCGAGGTTTCTCCTACGCTTTGTTCAAGCCAAGAAAGGACCATTCTCACGCAGCATTTGGCTATGGGTGATGCTTCCTTGTTGCCCTCCGGTCCCCTTACAGTGCACTATGAGGTTCTGGATGTTGTGCCTCTTTACCTCTCAAATTTGCAATCAGTTTCGGGTAGCCCCATCACTGTCAAACATGATGGACCCAGGGCTCTTAGTGTTGATGACTCCACTGAATTTCCTGTTGATTTCGTTGGAGTAAAGGTTAACGGTGAGAGTTGCTCCATTGCCCTTCGGTCACCGTGCCTGGGAGGTAATGGTTCTCTTAATAATAATTTACTCTTTAACCGTAACCATAACAACATTAATAATTATTTTAATAACAATTCAGTATTAAACAAGAGTATTAGCAATAAATATTTTAATAAAATTTTAATATTATACAATAGTAATAATAATATAACTAATAATTTTAGCACTAATAATCTAATTAGCATTAATAATAATAATAATAAGAAGACGACGAAGAAGAAGGATTCTAATAAAAATGTAGTTAATATTTCTAGTTTTTCTTTTGATCCTTCTGTTTTCAGTCTTCTTAATGGAGGACTTAATTTTTCCCTTGCCCCGAAGAAGATCCCTTCTGATGACATTATTTTTAGTCTCGAATATGGCATCAAGGATCTCCCAGCGATTGTCAAGGAGACCATTAGGCAGGACTTCTCCATTATTCTTAGGAAGGCTAAGCCTCCTAAAAGATATTTGAGTAAGCCTGAGTTTCTTGCCCTCAAAACCCTAAGGGACAACTCGAACATTGCCATCCTTAAGGCGGACAAGGGTGGGGCCATTGTCCTTATGGATAAGTCTGACTATGTCAGCAAGATGGTTGACCATCTATCCAATAGTGGTAGTTATATTAAGCTTAAAAAGAATCCCCCTAAATCAGTGTGTAAGGATGTTTCCCTTGCCATTAAATCGGATTATTCTCTTAATCCTCTATCATGGAAGCTTATTGAAAGAAATCCCCTTACCCCCCGGATCTATGGTCTCACAAAGGTTCATAAGTCGAGGGGCCCCTTAAGACCTATTGTTAACATAATAGGTGGTCCCTCTTATCATCTGGCTAAATTCTTAGCCCAGAAGCTTAATCTCCTTGTAGGTCAAACCGTTTCCTTTGTGAAGGATTTGGCTTCCTTTATTAAGGAGTGGAAGAACATCAAGCTGCAGCCTGGTGAGCTTCTTGTTAGTTTTGATGTTGTGTCCTTATTCACCAAGATCCCCATCCAAGAAGCCGTTAATGTCATTAAATGGATCTCCAATGAGGTCACCTCTAAATTGGTTAACCTTTGCCTCACCTCGACTTTATTTAGTTTTCAAGGTTAGTTTTATGAGAAAACCTGTGTTGTTGCAATGGGTTCCCCTCTTTCCCCCGCAGTTGCTAACTTGTTTATGGAGGATTTTGAATCTAAGGCCCTGGGCTCTGCTAAATTCCGCCCTAGGAAGTGGAATAGGTTCATGGATGATACTTGGTCCTCTGGCTCCATGGTCGGGAGAAATTAGATTTGTTCCTTGGGCACCTGAACTCGCTTTCTAATTCCATCAAGCTCGCGATGGAAGTAGAGGTAGATGGTTGCCTCCCTTTCCTTGATATCCTGATCTCAAGAAATGTGGATGGTTCTATTTATCACCGGGTTTTTCTCAAGAAGACTCACACGGAACAGTACCTTCATGTTGGGTCCCATAATTTTCTTGCTCAGAAATTTGGTGTCCTTTGTACTCTTGCGACTCGTGCTCTTAGAATCTCTGACGACAACTCCTTGGAATCAGAGAAATCCCATCTTCTTGGCGTTTTTGAAAATAATGGTTACAATAGATCTCAAGGTTTTAAAGCCTTTCAAAAGACATATAAAGGGTTGAGTGGAAAATCTACTCGGGTGGATCCTATTTCCAAGGTCCATCTCCCATTTATCTAGGGGACAACGAACAAAATTGCCCATCACCTTAGGAGAAATAATATCTCTACTTCTTTCAAACCTCTCTGCACTATTAGAAATTCTCTTGGGTCTGTTAAAGACCCTATCAACCCTAAGGACATGAAAGGGGTTTAAATGATTCCTTGTTCTTGTGAAACTCCCTATATAGGAGAAACAGGTCGATGCATTAGGCAGAGAATTCGTGAGCATGCTACAGATATTAGAGATAATCGATCTCATACCTCAGCTCTTGCTGAACATGTGGAAAAATCCTGCCACCATGTTTCTATTGAAGACTCTAAATTCGTTGCCAAGGTAGATCACTTCCACCATAGGAAATTAAGTGAGGTGATAGAAATTGAACGACATGCTAAGAACCTCAATTGTGATGATGGTTGGAAAAAGTAAGATTTGGACCCTGGCTCTCACCAGGTAACTTTGTTTAAAAAAAATTATGTTTTATTTTTATTTTTAATTTATTGATTTATTTTTATTTTTATCCTAAAATTTTAAGTCATTAATTAATTTATGTTATTTATTTTTACTTTATTTTTATTTATTTATTTATTTATAGAAAAATCCCCCCTAATTCCTTTAGGTTTCTTTGCTTATTTATTATTTTTATTTTTAATAATTAATTAATTTATTTATTTATTTTATTTTATTAAAAAATTTACCCCCTATTATCTTTTATATTTATTTTAATTTCATAATGATTTATAAACCCATTTGAATAAAATCTCATTTAATTAATTAATTTAGTTTTAATTGACTTTATTGTATTTATGTATTTTATTTATTTATTTATCAAAAAAAATTGGCCCCCTAGTATCGTCTTAGGTAACTCTGCTTATTTATTTATTATTATTTTAGTTATATATTTATTTATTTTATTTATTTTATAATTAATTAATTATTTTATTTTATTTTATTTACTAAATTAAATTACATAATAATTTATAAACCTATTTTTAATAAAAATTTATTTAATTAATAAAAATTTTATTTTTAACTAACTAATTTTCTAATGGCTAGTTCTTAACAACTAGTCTTAACGGGTAGTTCTTAACAACTAGTTCTCAATGGCTATTTCCAAGCATTGATGCATCTCCACTATTTATTCATCGAGTTCGATTAGTCTTTCCACTTTGTCCTAAAGATAAACCACATTAGCTGGTTCAAAACATCGCCCTGATCCTAATAATGTAATTAATCTAAAAGTACATTTATCTACATTATGGATCGTAATAGTCTTACATCTAACGTTTTTTGAGTTGTTAAAATATTGTGATTTAAAAAATAATTATAGTTATCAATTTGCCAAAAACTTCAAAAACTTCAAAACAAGAAATGCCTTACCTCCGGATTTGAAAACCTTTGGAGTTCACTTTTGAAACCACATCGCATCCACCCGCAAATCAAAAATTGGGGATTTTATTACGAAAGACAGGAGGTAAGTGTTAAACTGTGTGATGTGCGAAGTGCGACGGGCGAAAGGTGACGTGGCAGGACGAAGGTGGGATTGCCCGCAAGTCGCATATCGCAAGTTTTACATGGGAGCAAGCAGAGGTTAAACGCTATGTTTTGCGAAGTATGAAGTGCGGGGGCGAGGAAGGCGATATGGCACAAAAGGAGGTGGGACCGCGCCCTCATATCACAAGGTTTATATGTAAGCAGAGGGCGGTAAATGTTAAAAAGCGTGATGTGCGATGTGCGATGTACAAGAGGGATGACGTTGCAGGGTGGAGGTGGGACTGCCCACAGATCGCATGTCGCAAGTTTTATATGGGAGCAAGCGAAGGGTAAACAGTGAGATTTGAGAAGTGCGATATGCGATGGAACCTATCGCTGACACGTGGCTCTTCTTCACAATCTCCAATCAATTAACTTTCTTGCATCTTTATTTGCAATATCCATTCTTGACCACTTATCTCTAACTTAGATCTCGCGATCTAACCTTGTCCATCCATCTGACTTGTGTTACTGTGCTATGATCTCTGTCGTCCATCTCTCTACTTCAATTTTGCGCGTTGATCTTGACCGTCTATTTTCCCCTTTGTGCCTCCTCAAAAACCCTTAAGTTCTTTTAAGGTAAATATGTTATTTCTCTGCTTTCTCTGATTTGAAAATAAAGGGCGTGGGCTCCAGCTATCACCCCGTAATTTCCTTTATTGAAACCTGAAACCACTTGTGGGGGGACTTAAGCAGTTTTTTGGAATTTGAAGAGAGTGTTCCCGCAGTTAATGTCAATCGTCGATTTGCAGATGAGCGGGTTTAACGACACTGCTTGCGAGGGCACTCCTTGGTATAATTCTCGTGCAATTTGTGCTCCTAGGTTTCCGTTGGATCTGGGTGCAATGAATACGAGCCTTCACTGTACTCTATCTTGGAAGAATGATCATCTTGTTTAATTTTAACTTCAAGACATCTTAGCATTAAACGGTATTCTGTAGTGCTAGTCTCCTGAGCTTGCGAATGAGCCCGACTCGACCCTAACCGGTGTGAAATGTTCTGAACGTGCCCATCAGTCTGGTTCTTGAACTGTTTTGCATCTCAATAATCTCGACTTGACCCCTCCTGCACGATTTTCTCTTTGTTGTTCCTCTACTTAGATTACACCTCCAACGTTGTTGCTTCCTTGATTTTGGTTCTGGTGCACATGTGATGATGAATCCTCGTTAAGCTTGTGGTTATCCTTTCGAGCATATTACAAGTCTTCTTGAAATTTTAACAATTGTTCCTCAATAACCTTGAATTGCTCAGAACCTCTCTTAAATTTTAGCTGACTCGAATTAGGCTACAACATCTGGCTCCAATTAGGGACAACATTTTGGTAGCAAAGTGTTGATAACTTGTAGATCAGTAGCCTTTATTGGGCATGGAGTCAGATGGCACTTCTAGATCAGTAGCCTTTATTGGGCATGGAGTCAAATAACACTTGTAGAACAATAGCCTTCATTGGGCCTGGAGTCAAAGAGAACTTGTACATCAGTAGTCATTATTGGGCATGGAGTCAATCCCAAATGTGAGTTGATTCAGTATGAAATCCTCTCGAAACCTACTACACTTTGGACTTCTTCCTTTATTCTTAATCTGAAATACCGAACTAGAAATATTACAATTGAAAATGCTCAACTTATGAGCTTATTTATGCACAACTCCTACATATGTATTCATGTCTGAACTTAATCAGGTGAAGTCAGCCTTCCAATGGCACTAATCTAACATCTGCATGTTAGGCCTACTGCCTCCATACTGTTGAAATTTGAAGATCATAATAGGGAGATACCATGAAAGTTTTTCAGATACCAAGCTTTGCACGTATCTTTCCATAAATGTTTGTTGCTGACAAAAGAAAGTTTCCATATACTCTGCTGCTGGATAATAGAACTGATGAGACCAATTTTTTGTTGCCTCCTTTTCTTGAACATTTTGCTGATGTAGACTTCTTTGAACAGGGCAGCTTCCTTCACTGTTTGACTCCTCAACTTGAGGTTATATACGAGAAGATTGATTGTTGTTTTCTGTTGATAACCATTTAGGCTGGAAAGATCAATCTAAGGTTTGTTCCTCATCATGCTGATGTTCTTCGTATAATGCCAACTCTTGAAAAAAATCTTCAGGAATTGTAATATAACATTCATCTCTCCTCTCATATAAAGTTGCGTCAAGATCAATAATACAATCGAAGGAAAAATCTTATTTCTCCAATAAAGAATGTACATTTTGGGCCTTATAATCTTCTGAGGATATAAAGTAGGAAACAATCTTATTGATATGTAAGGTAAAATAGACCATCAAACTGATAGTGAAAAATAAAAATTCCTTTAAATGATTCAAACTTTGATACCTGTATTTTCCACGGTGCTTTCTCATTTCCTTGCCCGCAGAATTCCTCATCTAATGAAACCTTCATCAGTGGAGTCACCAGGTGAATAATACACAACCAAATTTGTATCTAAATATTTTTCACCATCAAGAAATAGATTTCAATACCCGAGGAAAAATAACTTCGTGCCTTCGTCCCTGGCAACGACGCCAAAAAATGTTGTATCTCAAAAAACAATCCCTCGGTTGTGAAAGGAATCGGTGCTTTAGACATTTTAAAAGTGTGTCACATAAATGATTTTATCATGAGGTCTTTGTTATATCCCTCTGGAGACTAGTTATCTAAAACCCTTAATGATCTGAAATAATAAAAGATTTCATAATGCCATTCACTGTTGATATCTGAATGAAAAGAAGAACTGCAGGGGAAACTCAAAGTAATATGCTGAAAACACAGAATCTACCACTTTTAAGTTTCAAAGGAAATTCATGGAGAGAAAGGAAACTCAAAATAATATGTTGTAAACACAGAATCTATTACTTTAAAGTTTCATCAGGAGTTTTTGAAGAGAGGGGGAACTCAAAATAGTATGTTGTAAACACAGAATATATTACTTTTAAGTTTCAGAGAGAATTTGTGAAGGGAGAAGAGATGGAGTGAAGGAGAACAAATTAAGATTATTTAAATCTTACTCACATTTGTAATTAAGAGACCAATTGCTACCTTACTTCACTTCATTCAAAGAAGAAGAGACACAAAATGGCACAAGAAACACGAATCACCATCAATAGTTGCAGGAAACTTGTTGTTTCTTTAATTTACCCTTCAGAAAAATAAGTACAAAATGTAATCTTGAAGAGTTCCAGAACACAGGCCCTCGCTTCCCTCTTTCTCTCTTCTTTAAATACAAACAAAAGCAGTTTGCAACTTCTCAAGCTTCTTGAAACTCCTAATCTACCTAAAATGTTAAACTACTAATTACATTGCAATCGAGGACACCATTGTAGCATCGATCTTAACAAAGAAAACAAAATACACTTGGAATATAATCCTTTTGTTGAGTATGATTTGTTGTTGATGTGTCTCCTTTCGTTTCGGCTGTGATGTCCTAACAGTCTGCATAAACGCATCTCCGCCCGACTTTGCCCATGCTTTTGCATTCTAAACGTTGTCATCATGTCACCTACTACCCGACTCTGCCTCTTCTATGTGTGCATGTTGTGTTTAGTCTTCTCTTCTCCTTTGCTCTGCATCGGATCACTTACCCGAGTCTCTCTGCCCGCATTCAGACTTTCTTCCATTATCAAGGTGTTTCACCGTCTTTACGTTATAATCCTCCTTTCTTCCTCCGATGCGATTTAACACAAGAAATGCCTTACCTCCGGATTTGAAAACATTTGGAGTTCACTATTGAAACCACATCGCATCCTCCCACAAATCGCAAATCAGGGATTTTATTATGAAAGACAGGAGGTAAGTGTTAAATTGTGCGATGTGTGATGTGCGACGGGAGGAAGGTGACGTGGTAGGACGGAGGTGGGACCGCCGCCAGGTCGCATATCACAAGTTTTACATGGGAGCAAGCGTAGGTTAAACGTTATGTTTTGCAAAGTGAAAAGTGCAGGGGCGGGGAAGGTGACGTGGCACGGATGGAGGTGGGACCGCTCCCGCATATCGCATATCACAAGGTTAATATGTAAGCGAAGGGCGGTAAATGTAAAAAAGCGCAATATGCGAAGTGTGATGTACGAGAGGGATGACGTGGAAGGGTGGAGGTGGGACTGCCCGCGGATCGCATGCCGCAAGTTTTATATGGGACCAAACGAAGGGTAAACGGTAATATTTGTGAAGTGCGATGTGCGATGGAACCTATGGCCGACACATTGCTCTTCTTCACAATCTTTGATCCATTAAATTTCTTGCATCTTTATTTGTGATATCCATTCTTGACCGCTCATCTCTAACTTAGATCTTGCGATCTAATCTTGTCCATCCATCTAACTTACATTCCTGTGCTATGATCTTCGTCGTCCATCTCTCCATTTCAATTCTACGCTTTGATCCTGACCGTCGATTTTCCCCTTTGCGTCTTCTCGAAAACCCTTAAGTTCTTTTAAGGTAAATACAATATTTCTCTGTTTTCTCTTATTTGAAAGTAAAGGGTGTGGGCTCCAGCTATCACCACATAATTTCCTTTATTGAAACCTGAAAACACTTTTGGGGGCACTTTAGAGGTTTTTTGGAATTTGAAGAGAGTGTTCCCGCAGTTAATGTCAAGTGTCAATTTGCAGGTGAGCGGATTTAAGGAGGCTTCTTGCGGGGGCACTCCTTGGTATAAATCTCGTGCAATTTGTGCTCCCGAGTTGCTATTGGATCTAGGCGCAATGAATACAAGCTTTCATTGTACTCGATCTTGGAAGAATGATAAGTTCTAAATTCAAGACATCTTAGCATTAAACAGTATTCTGTAGCAATAGTCTCTCCTGAGCTTGCAAATGAGCCCGACTTGACCCTGACCGGTGTGTAATGTTCTGAACGTGCTCATCGGTCCGTCTCTTGAACTGTTCTGCACACGAATAAGCCCGACTTGACCCC
The DNA here is from genome assembly GCA_034641835.2 of Pinus albicaulis. NCBI lineage: Eukaryota > Viridiplantae > Streptophyta > Pinopsida > Pinales > Pinaceae > Pinus > Pinus albicaulis. The sequence goes on from CM076577.1 coordinate 964,720,038, forward strand.
TCCTGCACTCTTTTCTCTTTGCTACTCTTTTGGCTTAGATTACACCTCCAACGTTGTTGCTTCCTTGGTTTTGGTTCGTGCAATTTGTGCTCCCGGGTTGCCGTTGGATCTGGGCGCAATGAATACGAGCTTCATTGTACTCCATCTTGGAAGAATGATAAGTTTTAACTTCAAGACATCTTAGCATTAAATGGTATTTTGTAGTGCTAGTCTCTCATGAGCTTGCAAATGAGCCTGACTCAACCATGACCGGTGTGTAATGTTCTGAACATGCCCATCGGTCCGGCTCTTGAAATTTTCTGCACACAAATAAGCCCGACTTGACCCCTCCTGCACACTCTTCTCTTTGTTTGCTCCTCTGGCTTAGATTACACCTCCAATGTTGCTGCTTCCTTGATTTTGGTTCTGGTGCACATGTGATGACGAATCCTCGTTGAACTTGTGGTTATCCTTTCGAGCATATTACTGGGCTTCTTGAAATTTTAACAATTGTTCCTCAATAACCTTCAATTGCTCGGAACCTCTCTTGATTTTTAGCTGAGTCGAATTAGGCTGCAACACACACACTGATTCAGTTTCCACAGCCGAAAAGCACCCAATGCCTTTGCTTCTCTTCAGTAACGTACACATACACACAGTGTACATCACAACACGTGCATCCACATATGACACACAACACCATACAATACACGCACCCAAACTGGCATATGACATATACACCTACACCCGGTGTACAATACAACACAACACATATACATAGTAAAACTCAACGAAAACACATATCAGGATACCACGAGTACGCCATGCACATACATAGTACCGCATGCCCGCAACATAGCATGTACGACATGCACACAACACCACATGTATACCAGTACCATATGCACAACATGTACACAGTACCACTTGTACATACCACAGCCCACGCAACATGTACACAAAGTCGAATGTGCAGTGCACCATTTGTACAAGGTGTACACAACACAACATGCATGATATGTACACGACACCACATGTATACAACGCCACATGCATGACATGTGCATGGCATCACCGGCATAACACCACATGTACAACATGTACAGAGCACCACATGCACAAAACACCACATGTACAATCATGCACACAACACCATGTGTACAACACGCACACAACACCATATGTACATAGCATTGCATATGCGCCTTGGGCAACAGGGGGAGATTCGAAAGGGGCAGGGGGAAGTTTCCTAGACTCCCTAAAGCAAGAGTGCATCAGGTTCATAATGCTCATAAGGGGAATGGTAATCTTCAGGGGCTAGTGAGTGGATGTGGAGGAGACACAAGAGGGAACGATGAAGAAGGTGGAACAATTTTAGCACCATACATACACAACACTTCATATCAAACATGTGCACAACACCATATGCACACAACACCGCATATCCAACATGCGCACAATATGATATGTATACAACATCACATATCCAACATGTACATATCACTATCTATACCTAGCATTGCATATGCAATATATACACAACGTTGTATGCCCATAAAATTACAGGTGCAACATGGACAACATATATACTACAGTAGTATTTAATATCCATAGACCACACATTGACCCACAAAGCAACCTTGGTCCTAGTGTCTCTCTGTTATGCATGCATGCTTCAGCATGCCACAAATCACATTGTTTTCATTCCGCCGATGTACCCCTCAGCATTACCTGCGATAACATATATATATATATATATATATATATACAAAGTATAATCACATAATATCAAAGCATCCCCACATGATGTTGACCTTGTAGGATTTTCGGGGTTATTCTTCCCACTTGATTCCTCATAAGCCAAGAACCTCTTCATGCCATTCACCTGCATTTCTTCCACGATAATGATCGTTGATGACCCTATCGAACAACGACATACATCATATATACATGTGAATACTAACACAAAACAATCCTAACAACCTTGCCAATCAACGACATACATACATAAATACATATATGCATACATAAACATCAACATAAAGCAATCATGATCTCGTCAGACAACGGCATACACACATGCATATATACATATATATATTATCATAATCATCATCACAACATAATTATTAGATATCATAAGATCTAGGTTAAGAGAAATCCCTTTTCGTGTGCATAGTATGCACAACATTAAGAACAATAGTTCCCAACATTGCCAATGCATCTAACGCATCAAATCTCTTCACTTTACCTTTATCATGATTTTGCTACCACCATCCCTTTCCACTAATGGACCCTACCAATCCAACCAATTTTCATACTCTTTCGTTTCCCTGCCATTTACTCATGCACCGAGCTTCATCTGGGTCTTACATTACTTGTTGGGTATCACACATCTCTCCTCTAGCTCCATTAACTTTCTCTTTACCAACCAATTCCCAAGACTCAAAATAAAAAAGGCATGAACAATAGCAAGCAAGAATAAGACCATTAAAAATAAAAATAAATACGACACAGCAACAAAGCGGCATGATCATGCACCAAACATAAACGAAACTGCAAATCAAGCACCAACAAATCACAAAGATGAAAATCATAAAACTAGAAATAAACACCATGACTCAATCACCGTGGATTCCCAATGCTTCCAAGGGAAAGCTCAACCCGAGCCTTCTTCAAGATTTCATGGCAGTCTCTTTTTCCATGCAATCCCCTACATCATACCACAATAAACACATAATTGTCGGTGTATAATATAAACATACAATATACCAATTACCTTACTTTGTTATGTCTGGCACATTACCTTGTATCTGAACACATACATATATCATCTCACAAGGGACTCCAATCCCTTGATGAATCCATCCATAAATAGAACCAACTACTATACATGTCAAATACATGATCATAAATATAGCACATGTCCACAGAATGCCAGAAAATATTAGAGTTAAGAGGACTTCATGTTTCCATGCAAAGCGCTCATTCATTTGGAATTGTAGTTCCCAAACATTGCCAAAGTAATTCTTACCCTATTCCTTTATTTTTCCTTATTGCAATCGAGTCCTACTATGTACTACCACATCACCCATCTGTTAGTTATATTAACACAAACTATTACCTTGTCATGCTAATACCAAACATGTTTCCCTGCAACTATTCACACATGTCAATCACATGTTCCAAATATCAATAAATCATATATATTAACTAAAAGCAATGTCTACCAAGACTAGCAACCATGTCATAATCAACTAATAGTCAAAATCATAATACTACAACTATCACCTACTTATACTTAAGTACACATCATCTATCTCAACACAGTGTGTTAGTACAACCATCTTAAACCAAGATCATTACTTCATGCAATCTTATAGACACATGCATGTGTCATGCAATTACTCAAACATTCAAACAACAAATAAATGAGATAATAGACACAAAACACTCAAACACCAAATATATGACGTAATCAAACATTCAAACACCAAATAAACGACATAATCAAACTCATACCTTAATGTATCTCAGGGGAGAATATATTTTCTGCACAATAAATCTAGTTAGCACGATATAAATTCACAACATATCAACTGAATCATAAATAAGGTCATGATATCCATAACAATAGCTAGCCAAAATGTTGACCTCATAAGTTCATAAACAATTGTCATTCATGCATAACAATCACATCTACACATTCAATCCAAATTAGTACGACACAATATCACAAATATGTCGATTCATACTTGAATATCATAACCATAACTATTTGCATAGCTCAATCTAGATTAACATGATACATATAACATCAAGATCTTAATAGAATACCCTTAATCATAAATTTAACATATAATAACAAGAAGTTAACATAAAACATACTCATCTACAACATATAACATAATCATTAAGTTAACTTTTATAAAAGAAAAACAACAATGCATATAACAACACATTACTATCATTCATGACTATTCAACACATGTGCATATGACCACACTGATTCACTAACATCTACCATGCATGTAATCAAAACAACAATAAAATGAAAAACATGCATATAAAAATCCATTAACTAACATACCTAAATGCCCAAATATACAATACTTGTATGAAGATATGCTCTTACCCCAAAGTCTAGTGTTGCAACTTCACTTTGATGATCTGTATCTCATTCTCTATCTCAACCAACACATCAGCATCATAACTTATCAGCAACATCATGATGACCTAAAATCCCTACAATGATCTCATGGACAACAACTATAACCATGACAATGAATTTATAACAACATATAGACACTAACATGCATAAAAAATGCATAACCGATATGCACTCATGACAATCACATCCAACAACACCACCAACAACTTCCACACAGTCACACAACTACAACAATGGCCACCACCATGCATACACAACAAGCACATAGTTCATAAACATACATAAAACATGCAACTAACATGTATGCACGACAAACACATTCTTCCCATACAATATGTTATCACTCATTAAATTGTGAAACATTTCTTGATAGGGTCATACAGGTCACTCACCAAATGGATAAGGTCTCCTAAGCCATTTTAATGTGGTATAGAAAAAAAAATCATTTTTAAGCCTATCCTAAGTTTTATGATCACCTCTATTTATGCCATTTCATTCAAATCAATCCCATATCATGTCAGTGGTCATTCCCCATGCATTCAAACTCAAAAGGGCGCATTTTTCAGTTTTTCAAATTTTCATAGCATTTTACACAAGAAAACAACAGATTTCACTATGAAACTGCCTAATAGTTTTGTAGCGAATGTGTCAGAAGCTTAACTAATTTCGCTACGAAAATTTGTTTTCTAACCTGGTTTGTTAGAGTTGTATGAGGTGTCATTTTATGATTATAGCAGGAAAGGTGAAGGTCATTCAAGGTTGTTATGGTAAATTTTAAATGTACATAGTCGTGCTTGATGTCATCATTACCCTTTTTGCTTGCATGTGTTATGATTGACACTCTAGCTGTCAGTTAAACTATTAAACCTCACCTCAATTATCATTTTTTCATATTGTGATTTATCCTTGCATGTGAGTCAATCTCTGGAGAGCTGCTTCATCAAGTCAAGCAGGTTGCTGGCAAATTCGAACTTTGTAAGTGTCATCAGTAAGCGAGGCACTGAAGACTATAAATCATCAATGGCTGTAAGAAAGAAAACAAATAAGGGTGGCCATTGTCACACGTATGAGCCTATGGATATGAAATTACTTAATGAAGACCCTACTACCATGGAGGTTTTCAAAAGGACTGCCTGCTTGCAATTCTATCACAGGTTGCAAGGCTTTTATTTACAGGTTTCAAAGGATTTTGCCACCAGCTTCACAGGATCAACATCAAAGGTTGGAATTCTGAACCTTACAGTGACACCAGAGAGAATATCCTCAACGACAGCAATCCCTTGAGGTGGTGAACAGTGGTATAAAGGTATCAAATTCACAATGCAGGATTGCAAAGAGTTTATCCAGTAAGAACATAGTGAAGTTGATTTGACAAATGCTATCCCTAGGAGTTTTATGAAGGAGAATTAAGAAAATTTGTTGATGGTCATTCAAAAGTATTTTACCTGTGAAGGAAGGCTTCACACAGTCTACTCCTATCATCTTAGATTTCTTCTACATTTTGTAGGTAAGAGGTCACTTGACCTGCCTTTCTATTTATACAAAAGTCTAGGGAAAATGTCAGATAAGGTTCAAATCAAGACAGAGGGAAATGAGACATCTATTTTTCATCATGGTCTAATTAAGCTCTTATTGTTAGAAGAATTGAGGAGGTTAAACAGAGATTGGATTTATTTTTTGTTCATGATTGGTTATGAAATTATGTGATCACTCCAAAGAAAGCCTCCAAACCTAGAACTACTTCATCACCAGTTGTATTAGAAGAAGTTGAAGTAGAAAATAGATCATCTCCTACAGAACCAGTGAACATGGTAGCAGAACCTTTGCAAGAGACTGACACACCTCAAGTAGCACCTGCAAAACAGAAGCATACAGTCAGCAAACAATGCAACAAGGGAGTCACTAGAAGCCAGATATTGGCTAAAGGCAATTTGGAGGATATCCTTCATGCAATTGACATTGAAGAGTCACCCATTGTGCAAGCTGAAGACATTAAAGATGGAGGAAGAACGCTGAAGAAAGGTAAGACTGCTAAAAAACTAGATTTTGCAGGTGATGACGCTAGTTTTATATTTAAACCAAGGAAGCAAATGAACAGACATGCAAAGAAGGTCATGGAACGCAAAGAGACTAAGAAAATAAATGAAGCTCCCTAGCCAACAAGCATCATATGTTTGTCTCCATCAGCAAAAGAGGAAGTAGTTATCAGGCAAAGAAAGGGCAAAGAGAAAATGATTGAAAAATCAGAAATAGAAACCCTCAAAGAACAGTTGAAGGAAGTAGGTAAAGAGATATCAGTTTTAAAGCTAGAGGCAAAGAATCATAGAGCTGAGAAGGTTCAATTTGAACAAATGAGGAAAATATGGGAGGAGAAAGTCACAAGTGTTTCAAAAACTTTGGACAATGCAAAAATGTTGCTGAAATGGACTCAACCATTAAGAGGGGAGGTCAAACACATTAAGAAGATGAACTTGCACTTACAATCCAAGAATATAGCATTAAAATATCAAGTGGAAGATCTTGAGGAGCAGTTGGATTTGATTCAAGTGGAGTTAGAAAAGAAAGGGTTGAAGATGAAAGTGGTAGAAGAACCCATCAGCCAATTGATTGTAAATGAAGATGAAACACCACAAAGAACCTAAATTTTACCTCTAGAGATAAATTTTTGAAGACAATATTGAACTCAGCAAATTCTAGTTTTTTGGACAGTTTCGTAGTGTACTTCAGGCTTGAGGCCATAAAAACGCTATGAAAATTTATATAGACGCAGTTTTGCCTTGGAATCTAGTTTTTTCAAGTATTATGGAGGGAAATTGATTGTTTGCAAGGTGTCTTGGCATAGTAAAGGTGGCAAGGAGATAGGTGAAAAGGTAGGCTTTCATACGCTACGAAAACTCACTATGAAACTGCCTAAACTGCCCTGTTTCGTAGCAAGGAGATTTTTGAAGATTTTTTAGCATTCCAACAGCACATTAGCCAGCTAGAGACCTCCAACATGTCAGTGGGCCATCTCAACAGAGATTCATTACTCAAAATAAGTGTCACACATCTAGCTCATCAAGCAGAACAATGATTAAATTGAAGGTTATCCATCACTAAAAAGTAGGATTGTGTTCCACAGATCTAGGGGAGTTTTAAATATGTAAAGTGATGGTGAATTATCCCTCAAACATGTGATATATAAGATGTAACTATTTCACTGTTAGGAGAACCAAATTTAATAAACAAGAGATAGAGTCCTATTAGTAGTTTCAGTTATGATAGGTGTTAGAGTTAGAATTCTAAGATCTAGCCAGCTGGGCAGATCATCTACATTGTAAAGAATGTCTATTTATAAACTAAATATCAAAGAGCAAAGGGGTTGGAGAATATTGCACCAAATTGTTGCTTGTATGTTTTATCCATTATCAGTGATATACAGTGACATTCTACTTCCAGACCTGAGATTCTCATGAGGTTTTTAATGTGTTATTACTATGTATCTTTACGTCTAATCACTTGCAGTAGATTTTATCTCTAATTACTCAGAATTCATAATATTATGCTTTGACTTCCTTTAAGGGTGAAATTATTGTGTTTTCCTTATGTTGTGTGTATGAATCATCTTTTTTTTAAACCTCTATCTCCCTCAGCTTCCATGTGAAGAATCGTTGTCACGAAGAATACTGATATTGACTCCATAAGCCCAATGGTAGCAAGCCTTCATTTTTCAACCTGCAATCATAAAAAACCAAGTTACAATTCATAGAGTTAACCATCTAGTATTATATTTATTGAAAATCATAAACCCCCTTTGAGAGAGCCCTCTCAAACTGAAGAGGCTAATCTTCAGTTAGAAGTGGTTTGAAATAGTTACATTGAGTTGATTGATGAGCATCCAATCAAGATCAATTTGGTGATAACATTTTGGTGCGTCTACCGGGAGCCTGAAGACATATTTCCCGAAGTTTTTTGTGCAAACACTGACGCTGAACTCTTGGAGGTAGCAAGGGCTCAGAATTTGTTCGAGGCTGTAGAAACTACCTTGGTGACTCCATTACAAATTTTCATGTTTAAAGGTGGCTTCGAGAAGGAGATATACAAGGAGCAATCCAAATCCTAACCCACCTAAAATTGTGGATAATCCAAACACAATTTCCAGAGGCATTCAAAGCAGTTCTTCAAAATCAGGTATTCCATCACACTCAAGAGCTTTGTCCTCTGAAATTGTAAGAGGTCCTGAAGATAGGAAATTTGATGATAAAATTCAGGAAATTTTTTTTAGGTCTGAGAGTGAAAATGAATTGACTGAGCTTTTTATAGACCTACAAAGACGAGGTATTGATACCTCAACCCTAGTAACCAAAAAAAAAAGAGAAGAATTCCGGGAGGCAGTTACATCAGAGTTACTGTTAGAGAGAATCTTTTGATAAGTTAGAGGAATTAGACCCATTTTAATTCTTGCTAAGAATAAAATCTGGTATTCCTTTACCTGACTAGAGTTCATTTGTATATGGACTACAAAGACCAACTACACCTCCTCCTAATAGCTCATCTTCTACTACTGTTGTTCCTAGAAATACCACAACCCCTGTTATCATGGCTGGAAATGTTCCACCTCCACCTCCTGTTGCACCTGCTAGATATGCTCCACTTGTTCTCCCAGCTATTCTTAATGCCCTCCCAAGTAAATACTCAGCTAGAATTAAAACCTGGGGGAGTGATGAAGAAATTACAGCTGAAGAACATGTAGACCAATTCAATGATTTCATAGACAGAGAGGAGGTAGACCATGAAGATGTCAAAATGAGACTATTTGCTCAAAGTTTCATTGGTGAGGTCAGAAAATGGTTTCAAGCCCTAGCTCTAGGAAGCTTGCAGAATTGGAATTAGTTTGAGGATAGTTTTTTGAGAAAATGGGTGAATAGAACAAACCTTGTGCAGGCCCTTACTAAATACGATAGTTTAAAAAGATTTGTAGATGAAACTGTCTAAAATTTCTGCAAGAGATTTAATAAAGTTTATGATTCTATACATGCTCATCTTAAACCTCCACCAGGAGCTGCTCAATTGCGCTATGCTGAGGCATTTGATTATGACTTTTCTATTATGCTTAGAGAAAGAGAATCTCCTTCACTAGAAGAAATGCGGAATGATGTTGTGAAGGGAGAAGTAAACATAATAGTAGCTAAGAAGTCTAAGATGGGTAAAACAAAACTAAAAGAAGAAGAAAAGCCTTCCACCTCAGATGATAAGTTTGATTCTGTGATGAAGACTATGGAAAAAATCATGGATAGACTTTCCCTTGGAAATGCTTCTGCACCTCCTGAACAACATGACCCACAATTTAGAAATCCATAGTTTAGAAGGCCTCAGAATCAACAAAGACAAAGAGAAAACAAAAAATCAGCCTAATCCTCAAGTAAGGCCTCCTTTTCAGCAAAATTTGATTGATGAAGAAGAAACTCAGCCTGAGATTCAAGAAGACTTCATCCACTGCCTAGATGAAAACATGTCTGGAATGTTTTTTACCAAAGAAGAGCATGATGAGTCTGATCATGATGTAAATAAGGGTGAGGGACAATCTGACTATTTTAAGGGTTATCAACATGCAATTTTTGAGATGCAGAAGCAGTACAAACTCAGAAGTAGAAATGTTCCCATCACTGTAAATAAAACACAGCCAAAGAAGGATGCCCCTAAAGCAGCTGAGCCTAAAAAGGATTCACCACTTCCTCCCCCTGTCAAAGAGAGTGAAAAGATTACTTATGTTTTCAGTTTGGAAAATAAGATTTCTAAAATTAAGATTCTTGTTCTTTTTGGAGAAATTCTCAAGGTAAATGAGTACCAAAGCAAAATTGTGAAAATGTTCAATTCTCAACCAGGAGATTCAGATATCCTTAATGTACAGGAATACCATCCTAGCATCTACTTGGGACCAAGATTGGAAGATGAGCATAATGAAGAAGTACCTCCTTTTTATGTCAGCCTTAGTATCCATGACATGACTTTACACAATGCCATGTTGGATTCAGGGGCTTCTCATAACCTTATGCCTAAGGTGATTATGGAGAGGATGGGTTTGGAAATCACTAGGCCATACAAGGATTTGTTTTCTTTTGATTCTAAAAGAGTTCAATGCATATGATTGATAAAGGATGTTGTTGTTGGCCTAGCACAAGTGCTTGTCAAGACAATGGTAATGGAAATTATGGTGGCAAATATTCCACCCAAGTTTTGCATGCTCTTAACCAAATCTTGGGCAACAAAAATCAAAGGCACCATGCAGAGGGACTTGACATATGCCACCATTCCTGTTTTTGGTGAGCAAAGAAGATTGTACAGGGAGACTAGGATGGCCTATATGGTAAGCAGCAAGGATAAACCTCAGAAATTTCCATTTATGCTATTGAAACTGAATTAGGATCAACAATTATTTTCAATGAGCTAACTGATGAAGCAGAAAGTGAAGGGAAAGCATAAATTCAATAAGTTGAAAATCAGGAAATCATAGAAGAAAAAGCAGAGGGTTGGTGGCTTTTGCACTTTGATGGATCATCTGGAAGAGAAGGGGCTGGAGCAGGCATATGGATCACTACTCTTTATGGTGAAAGTAAGTTCTATTCCTTCAAACTGAACTTTGACTGTAAAAATAATATGGCGGAATATGAATCTTTGTTTTTGGGTTTGGAAATTTTGAAAAGAGTGGGTGCTCAAAAGATTTCAGTTTGTGGAGATTCTGAATTTTGATAATCAAACAAGTTGAAGGAACATATCAAACTAAGGATGTGAGGATGAGAGCTTACAGAAATCTGATCATGGAAATGTTGAAAAAATTTCAAGAATATTCATTTATTATGAAAACTAGGGATCAAAACTCAGTCGTTGATTCCCTAGTTGCTTCTGTAAGTTTGTTTGCCATCCCTGCACATTCCACTGAGAAGTATGAGATTGAAGTTCGTCATAGACTTGCCATCCCAGATAACATCATCCATTGGCAAGTGTTTGAAGATGACCAGCAAGTTAAAAATTTCATAGAGTTGGAGGAGTTTGAAAGCACACAAGTAGATCAGCAAAACATGCTTGCTGAAACTATGGGTAATTCTGAAGTTTTGCAACTGAAGAATAATTGTATACCCAAGGGTCTTATTCCACTTGAAAAACTTTTTGACCAAAATGATGTTTTCATATCCCCTAGGATGCAGGTTGATGATGAAGAGGTAGAGACTTGTAATCTTGGTACAGTAGCAGTCCCTAAAATGATAAAGCTTTCTAAAGTTTCTTTCTGTGGAGATGAAATAGAAATATATTGAGATGATGAAAAATTTTATTGATGTTTTTGCATGGATTTATGTTGATTTGAAAAAATATGATTCTACTATTATTTAGCATACTATTCCTATCAAAGAGAATGAGAAACCTTTCAAACATAAATTGAGAAGGATTAATCCATTGCTTATGCCTCTGATTGAGAAAGAAATTAAGAAACTTTTTGATGCAAAAATTATTATTCCTATAAGATTCTCAAAACGGCTTGCTAACTTGGTACTAGTCAAAAAAAAGAGTGGAGAGATCAAAATCTGTATTGATTTCAGAAACTTAAATAAGGCTTCTTTGAAAGACAATTACCCTCTTCCTAAGATGGATCAAATTCTGCAGAATATTGTTGGTTCTCAAAGGATGTCTATGCTGGATGGTTTTTCAAGATACAATCAGATATTGGTACACCTAGAAGATCAGGAGAAAACTGTTTTTACCACACCATGGGGAACATTTATATATGCCAAGATGCCCTTTGGTTTGATGAATGCATGAGTGAATTTTCAAAGAGAAATGGACATTCCCTTTGCTGAGGAGAAAGATAAGCTAGTGGTGGTCTATCTGGATGACATAAATGTATTTTCAAGAAGGGAGGAAGAACATTTGAAGCATCTGGAGAAAGTTTTGTTGAAGTGTAGAAGATTTGGTATTTCTCTTAATCCTACTAAAATTATTTTTGCTTTAACCTCTGGAAAGTTTCTTGGGCATAGTATATCAAAATATAGGATAAAGATTAATCCAAATAGAGTCAATGCCAGTCATAAGATAGACCTGCCAAGGAACAAGAACGAAATTCAGTCTTTTCTTGGAGGAGTAAACTTTTTTAGAAGGTTGATCCCGAACTTCGCTGAGATTGTCAAAGACATTACCAAGATGTTGAAGAAATGAGCTGATATTAAATGGATAGTTGAAGCCAAGCAGTGATTTTAAGAAATAAAGAAAGCCCTCACTCATGCCCTAGTATTGATTAGTCCAAATTTTTCAAAAGAATTTCTGGTTTTTACATTTGCATCTGAAAATACAATAGATGGAGTTTTACTGCAGAAAGGAAAACAAGGTACAAAGCAACCCATTTCATTCTTTAGAAGAACCCTTGCTAACTCAAAGCCGAAATACAATATTTTAGAAAAACAGGCATACGCTTTGATCAAAGCCATTAAGGATTTCAGAATCTATATTCTGCATTCTCATGTCATAGAATTTGTGCCTAACACTGTGGTTAAGGACATCTTGACACAAGCTAATCCTGATGGAAAGAGAGGGAAGTGGATAGCTAATTTGTTGGAGTATGACATAGAAATCAGACTTACAAAATTAGTGAAAGGACAGGGGTTGGAAAAGCTGATGGCACAATCTAATTTTGATTGTCTTGACATGGATTTTATTGTAGAAATTTCAGAGTTGTCAGATGAAGATGAAGAGTCGATTCCTATTGAAGAGAAGTTTATTTTATCTGAATGGTACAAGGACAATGTCTTTGTCTTGCATCATCACAGAGCTTTGCAGAGTTGACTAAATCAAAAGCAAGGTTTGTGAAGTTGAAGTCTCTAAGATACTGCATCATAGATAAGAATCTATACTGGAAAGATACTGGTGGAATTCTTTTCAACTGTTTGCTGGAAGGGGACGCTGAAAATGTGATTGAATAATTTCATAAGAGAGATTGTAGAGGACATCACTACCAGAAGGCCACAACAAACAAAATTCTCAGAGCAGGATACTACTGGCCCACCATGTTCAAGGATGTTTACAAGAAGATAGCTTACTGCCATGAATGTCAGATTTTTTATGGTAAGAAAAAGCTGGTTCCTTTACCATTGATGCCAATTTATGTTGAGACACATTTCCAACAGTGGGAGCTGGATTTTATTGGTGAAATACACCCATCATATTCAAGGCAGCATCGCTGGATCCTGATAGCAACAGATTATTTCACTAAGTGGATTGAAGCAATCCCAACAAAGTAGGCAAATGATTCAGTCATCATCTAGTTATTAGAGAGTAACATATTGTACAGGTTTGGTTGTCCTATGAAGATTATTACTGAAAATGTACAAGCTTTTAAATCCAAAATTTTGATTAGTTTTTGTCATCGGTATCATATAACACTTGGACACTCTACTTCTTATTACCCACAGGGTAATGGTCTTGTTGAATCTTCTAATAAAAGCATTGTGAGAATTATCAAGAAGGTAATGTAGGAAAAAAAAATATCATGGCATCTGAAGTTGAAATATGCTCTATGGGCTGATAGAGTTTGTACAAAAATCTCCATTGGTACTTCACCTTATGAATTAGTGTATGGAGCTGAAGCTATTTTTCCCATATCCTTGGGAGTTCCTGTAATGAAATTGCTGCAAAGACTAGAAGAGGAGCCTAATGCTATTCAGAGGAGAATAAACCATCTTATAGCTCTGCAGGAAAAAAGGGAGGAGGTATACAACAGCCATCAGCAGTCACAAAATAGAGTAAAGAAGACATTTGACAGGAAGGTCAAAGAAGAAAATTTCCAGATTCAAGATGTGGTTTTGAAGTGAGAAGCCAGAATTTAAGAAAAGGGGAAACATGGAAAGTTTGAAAACATCTGGAAGGGACCATTCATTTTAGATGCATTCCATGGCAACAACACTTATCTACTTTAGGAGATGGATGGACAACTTTGTGCTGGAGGACCTGTCAATGGCAGGTTTCTAAAGCACTATTCCTCTTAAAATTTTACTGAATTTTCACTCCATTGTATATATTCCGTTCTATTATGTTTTTCTGCTAATAAAGATGAGTTTATCATCAAGCTTGAGCCCGAGGTGAATGCCATAATATTTTGAAAGAAGGCTTAGCAAATTTCAGAATATTACTTCTAAAAAGATGGATGGCACTAAAACTACAGGTTCTTTGGCGTAACACAGGGGCACACCATCCCAAGTGGAGCCATTGTTATCACTCATTAAGTTGTGAATAATTTCTTGATAGGGTCATACAGGTCACTCACCAAATGGATAAGGTCTCCTAAGCCATTTTAATGTGGTATAGGAAATTTTTTGCTTTTTAAGCCTATCCTAAGTTTTACGATCACCTCTATTTATGCCATTTCAGTCAAATCGGTCCCATATCATGTCTATTTTCATTCCCCATGCATTCAAACTCAAAGGGGTGCATCTGTTAGTTTTCCAAATTTTCACAGCGTTTTACACAGGAAAACAACAGATTTCACTACGAAACTGCCTAATAGTTTCGTAGCGAATCTGTCAAAAGCTTAACTAATTTTGCTACAAAAAATTGTTTTCTAACCTGGCTTGTCATAATTGTATGAGGTGTCATTTTTTTGTTAGAGAAATAAAGGTGGAGGTCATTCACAGTTGTTATGGTGAATTTTAAATGTACATAGTTGTGTTTGATGTCGTCATTACCCTTTTTTCTTGCATGTGTTATGATTGAAGCTCGAGCTATCAGTTAAAATATTAAACCTCGCCTCAATTAGCCTTTTGGCATATTGTGCTTTATCCTTGCATGTGAGTCGATCTCTGGAGAGCTACTTCATCGAGTAAAGCAGGTTGCTGGCAAATTTGAACTCTACGGGTGTTATCAGCAAGCGAGGCAGTGAAGACTATAAATCATCAATGGTTGCAAGAAAGAAAACAAATAAGGGTGGCCATTGTCACAGGTATGACCCTATGGATATGGAATTACTCAATGAAGACCCTACTGCCATGGAGGTTTTCAGAAGGATTGGTTGCTTGCAATTCTGTCAGAGGTTGTAGGGCTTTCATTTACATGTTTCAAGGGATTTTGCGACTAGCTTCACAAGAACAACATCAAAGGTTGGAATTTTGAACCTTACAATGACACCAGAGAGCATATCCTCATCTACAACAATCCCCAGAGGTGGTGAACGATGGTTTAAAGGTATCAAATTCACAATGCAAGATTTTAAAGAGTGTATCAAGCATGAACATAGTGAAGTTAATTTGACAAATGATATCCTTAAGAGTTTTATGAAGGAGAATTATGCAAAGATGTTGATGGTCATTCAAAAGTATTTACCTATGACGGAAGGTTTCACATGGTCTACTCCTATCATCTCAGAATTCTTCCGCATTTTGTAGGTAAGAGGTCACTTGACCTATCTTTCTATTTATACAGAAGTCTAGGGAAAATGTCAGATAAGGTTCAAATTAAGACAGAGGAAAATGAGACATATCTTTTTCATCATGGTATAATTAAGCTCTTAGTGTTCGAAGAATTGAGGAGGTTAGACAGAGATTGGATTTATTTTTTGTTCATGAGTGGTTATGAAATTGATGTGGTCACTCCAAAGAAAGCCTCCAAACCTAGAACTACTTCATCACCAGCTGTGTTAGAAGAAGTTGAAGAATAAAATAGATCATCTCCTGCAAAACCAGTGAACATGGGAACAGAACCTTTGTAAGAGACTGACACACCTCAAGCAACACCTGCAAAACATAAGCATACAGTCAGCAAACAAGGCAGCAAGAGAGTCACTAGAAGCCATACATTTGCTAAAGGAAATTTAGAGGATATCCTTCATGCAATTGACATTGAATAGACACCCATTGTGCAAGCTGAAGACATTGAAGATGGAGGAAGAACGATGAAGAAAGGTAAGACTGCTAAAAAACTAGATTTTGCAGGTGATGATGCTAGTTTTATATTTCAACCAAGGAAGCCAATGACCAGACATGCAAAAAATTTCATGGAAAGAAAAGACACTGATAAAATCAATGAAGTTTCCCAACCAAAAAGCATCATAGATTTGTCTCCATCAGCAAAAGAGGAAGTAGTTATCAGGCAAAGAAAGGGAAAATAGAAAATGATTGAAAAATCATAAATAGAAACCCTCAAAAAGCAGTTGAAGGAATCAGGTAAAGAGATATCATTTTTAAAGCTAAAGGAAAATAAGCACAAAGCTGAGAAGGTTCAATTTGAACAGATGAGGAAAATATGGGAGGAGCAAGTCACAAGTGTTTCAAAAACTTTGGACAATGCAGAAATGTTGTTGAAATGGACTCAACCATTAAGAGGGGAGGTTAAACACATTAAGAATATGAACTTGCACTTACAATCCAAGAACAAAGCATTAAAAGATCAAGTGGAAGGTCTTGAGGAGCAGTTGGATTTGATTCAAGTGGAGTTAGAAAAGAAAGGGTTGAAGATGAAAGTGGTAGAAGAACCCATCAGCTAATTGATTGTAAATGAAGATGAAACACCACAGGAGTAAAAAATTGAGTTGGAATATGTTTGATGAGGTTCATGACTTACAAAGAACCTAAATTTTCCCTCTGGAGATAATTTTTTGAAGACAATCTTGAACTCTGTAAATTCTGGTTTTTTGGATAGTTTTGTAGCGTACTTCAGGCTTGAGGCCAAAAAAATGCTACGAAAATTTCTGTAGGTGAATTTTTGCCTTGGAATCAAGTTTTATCAAGTATTATGGAGGGAAATTGATTGTTTGCAAGGTGTCTTGGCATAGTAAAGGTGTTTGAACAGCAAAGGTGGCAAGGAGATAGGTGAAAAGGCAGGTTTTCATATGCTACGAAAACTCGCTACGAAATTGCCTAAACTGCCATATTTCATAGCGAGGAGATTTTTGAAGATTTTTTAGCATTCCAACAGCACATTAGCCAACTGGAGACCTCCAGCATGTCAGTGGGCCATCTTAGCAAAGATTCATTACTCAAAATAAGTGTCACACATCCATCTCATCAGGCAGAACAATGATTAAATTGAAGGTTATCCATCCCTAAAAACTATGATTGTGTTCCACAGATCTAGGGGTGTTTTAAATATGTAAAGTGATGGTGAATTATCCCTCGAACATGTGATATCTAATATGTAATTGTTTCACTGTTAGGAGAACCGAATATAATAAATATGAGATAGAGTCCTATTAGGAGTTTGATTTCTTAAAGGATAGTTGTCCTTTTTTTGTTTTAAGTTAGTAGTTTTAGTTATGATAGGTATCAGAGTTAGAATTCGAAAATCTATCCAGTTGGGCAGATCATCTACATTGTAAAGAATGTCTATTTATAGACTAAACATCGAAGAGTAAAGGGGTTGGAGAATATTGCACCAAATTGTTGCTTGTATGTTTTATCCATTATCAGTAATATACAGTGACATTCTACTTCCAGACCTGAGATTCTCATGAGGTTTTAAATTTGTTATTACTCTATATCTTTATGTCTAATCACTTGCAGTAGATTTTATCTCTAATTACTCAAAATTCATACTATTATGCTTTGACTTCCTTTAGGGGTGAAATTACTATGTTTTCCTTATGTTGTGTGTATGAATCATCTTTGTTAAAAACCTTTATCTTATCTGCCTCAGCTTCCATGTGAAGAACCACTGTCACTAAAGATATTGATATTGACTCCATAAGCCCAATGGTAGAAAGCCTTCATTTTTCAACCTACAATCATACAAAACCAATTTACAATTCATAGAGTTAGCCATCTAGTATTATTTTTATTGAAAATCATAAACCCCCTTTGGGAGAGCCCTCTCAAACTGAAGAGGCTAATCTTCAGTTAGAAGTGGTTTGAAAAAGTTACATTGAATTGATTGATGAGTAGCCAATCAAGATCAATTTGGTGATAACACAATCCAAGGGGTGATCCATGCTCTAATACCACTCTGTGGTATCAGATATCACACAAAGAGACAGGAAACCATACAACACCAAAAGAGAACGAAACACGCTCTAATACCACAATGTGGTATCAAATATCACACAAAGAGACCAGAAACCAAACATTGCCCAAGGAGAGTGCAACCATACTCCGATACCACTTTGTAACACCCTCATCCCACATCTTACCCAAGTAACCAGCCAACCGGGTTAAACATGCGACGAGAGGATACTATGATCGGATTCAACTTCCTAGGTGACCTTAAGGAAGTGGAATCGACGAAAACACATCACACAAACCTTCCACATCAGCAAAAGAACTCCCATGAGCCATCCTAACAACTCAGGTAACTGGACCCTCGGTCCCACTAAGGTTTTAAACCATTAAACCCTTGGGTGCTCCCTTGATATGGGCAAGGGTGCATATGGGAGGCTCTATACTCTCCCATAGCATGGGCATGCATATGTCTAGGGAATTTTTTCCTCATGCTTGTGCCAGCATCTCGGGAATTTAGCCTCATTTTCAAGCCCAGAACTCGAGTCACTTCCCATAACAAAATGATAGGTTCATAAATGAATTATAACATCGAAACAATGATACATTTGATAAAACATTGACAAGGTCTATATTGGACCCCTACTATCCATGACAGGAATTTTGTCAAACATGTCAGAAATATGTAATCTACAGGTTTAAACAACATATCTGAGCATAGGGGTCTCTTACTTATCTGAGAATCGCTAAGAAACATTTTTCCATTACATCATTAGTTGCATTATCATCTATTAGGTCATAGATACATTATTCATTCATTTAAAAATCAAAACAGGAGGAGAGACATACATCATCATTGTCATAATACATGCTTATAACGAGTATAATAACAACAAAAATATAAAGGATACATAAGCCATAAAATCCATGTATAAACCAGTACATTTACACATAATATTCCAAGGAGATAACCTCTTATTAATGAATGCAAAAACCAACCCGGGATGGGACTACCACGTTCCACCCGACCATAGTTTGGCTGACCCAAATCTCTCTTCAGCCAATCACCCCTCTGCCATATTCTAAGCATGAATGCGAGACTCATAACCAACCAAAAAGAACCAAAGAATAATGGATGCTACAAGATTTATCCACCTACATCGTGAGTAATTGTATTGTCTCCTAGTGTCTCAGGCTTTACAGTAATCCACAGTCTGATCCAAGGATCACTAGGCCCTACAATGAGACCCACTCTCTAGTCTTTACCATGTATCCCATCTCGGGATTACTAGGCATGACAGTGAGCACTCACCTCTAGGGTTTACCGTATATCATGCCATTCATCGGTTGAGGATTCCTAGGCCAACGGAGGAACACAATACCTAGATTTACCGCAACCCACAGTCTGGTTTAGGAATCACTAGGCCAGTGGCTTTACTATAATCCACGGTCCATTTTATGGATAAATAGGCCATGTGTTTTTCCTTTTGGAGATCCACCTCACTCATCTTCGAATCCATCTGGCAATCTAGCTCAACCAAAACATGAGAATCCCATCACACAATGGTTATCCAGAAGTGGAAAGGCTAGGTTTAAAACACTGTCACACCAAGAAAAACCCATGCCATGATAGAAAATAACCACATGCAATACCATGCATGCCAAATATAGCAAGTAAATCACACATACAATTTGATACCTGCAAAGAATATTGCTATAGCTGCTTGATTTTTCTCTTCCTTGCTTGCTCCTTCCTTCCTCTTGCCTTCTTTTCCTTTCTTGATCCAATGCCAAAGTGCTCCAAGAAACTCTAAGTGTATAAGAGTGAGAGAGAGAGTGAATAATGAGAGAACTCCAAAACTGAACTGACAAAAGGTACACTTCCTAAAGCTTTCCAACTAATCCTCATAAGCCTTTTTATAAATGAGGCCTCTATTTTATTCATTTTCCATTATTTTCCTTCATTTTCCTCCTCACATGTAACCTGTGACCTTTCACCTTCCTTTTCTCCTATTTTCCATTATTTTCATAAATAAATATGCCGAAGAAATGTCATTTTTCTTTCCAAATCCTTTAGCATTTCCTTTGCTAATTTCCTTTAGCCATAATAACCGAAATTAACACCCACTAGGATGTTTTTCCTGCCATTCAATTTGGAATAAGTGTCCCATAAACTGTGGTTATTATTTTTCCTTTATTAACTTTTAGTACATGGAATTTTTATCAGGGTTGTGACAGAACCCTCCCCCTTGGGGGAACACTGATATGAATGAAGTATGTTAGTGTTGTTGTGCTAATTACTCTTTCAGATTCGGAATATAATGTCTTAGGTGTGCTTAAGGGTTCAAGTTCTCTTGCGAATTATCAAGTCTCATGAGTGTTTTTCATGTTAATTTTATGAACAATTTAACATAAATAAAGGTTGAACAGTAGCAAATAAAAGTACAGTACATCACCATACAACACATCAAGATAGGTATTTGATGAAGGATTTCACCCCTCCTGGGCTACATCTCCTTGGTCCAGCTTCCATGGCTTGGGCCTCGATATTATGCTCAAATTGGAAGAATGGGATATTTATGATGCTTTTCTACTCTTGAAACCTACACTAATGAGTCCATAATACCAAAAAATGGTCATCTAGCCTATTTCTGCAACTGATTTGGTCAAAAACTCCAAAAGTTATGACCATTCCCATTTTCTCCACAATTTCGGGCCTAAATTTAGCTAATTGGAGCTAAATCCGGTTAGTTGGAGTTAAATTGGAAGTTATACCGAAATTATCAGACCACCAAGTTAATCCTCATTAACATAATTAACTGCGGTTAGCGCTAATCAATAAATGCTTAATGCTTAACCCGCGCTTAGAGGATAACCCTAGATTAGTTTAATAAACATGGATTAGGCGCATTTTAATACTGGATTAGTGGATAATTAAAATCGGTTTAATATTTAAACTTTGCTCTTAGAGTTGGCTCCACCGAATAGTCACGAGCTATGGTCCTATGCACTAGGGGTTGGCCCCCTCTCCCCCCGCTGTAGAACATTACAAACATAAAATAAATATGTAATGCTAATATAATTAAGTCATATGGTGTTGTGCAATGGTAGTTGGCTCGCGTGTTGTGTAGGAGGTCCTAGAGTCGAACCTTAGCGCCTCTACTTGGTCTTCAACCATAAATTTTGTTCAACCATTGGGGAGGCATGTGGCAGCCCCAGGCTACACCACATGTCCTCACCCAATTGGTTTGAATTTCAACCAATACCAACTTGCCAATAACCCAAATTTTTAACCAATGCAATGCTACCACTTGGCAGTCCATTATTCACTAGAGGAAAATGACAAAAATTCGACCCTATCTAGTCAGCGTGCCAGTGCGGACCGTTGATTGGGCACTTGCCTTTCCTTTCTTTTTTTTTAATTTTATTTGTTTAACAAAGCAAACAGAAGGCATTTCCAGGAGCATACAAAGTCCATTTTGCGCGAAATGAAGTGTGTCGGATTCAAAACAACGAGCACTACGTGTTTGTTTAGGTTTCGAGCCATTCTGAGAACTTTTATTTTTGAGCATAAAACTGAGCCCCTGGTCATTACTCCCCACTGGAAGCTTTTGGACTCAAAAAGATCATATTCAGTTGTTGAACAGGTGAGGGTACAGATCCCTCAACTTCCCAATTTCAATCCATTTGGATTTTGAAGGATTTGTTCCTTTAATCCCCACTCGAAGATAGTCGACACTTCCTCTTGTCGATGTTGTTATCCTCTTGTCAAGTATGGTGTCTTGTTGAAGATCAAAAAATAAATCTAGAGAAAAATCTTCAATAGAAGGCAGCTGAACATTCTCTCCTTGATCTTTAATCAAAGGAGGCTCATACAATCTCAAATTTTCAACATTAACAACTGAATAAATTTTCATGTATGAAGGCAAATCAAGCTTGAATGCATTGTTACCAATCTTTTCCATAATTTTGAAAGGACCATAACGGATTGGTTTCATCTTTTTACCTTCTCCTTGAAGCCTTTCCTTGCCAATTTGAAGCCAAGATTCATCACCAACTTGAAACTTATGATCCACACGATGTTTGTCATGCCTCGTTTTGTACTTGACTTGACTTTTTTCTAATTGATCTTGCACGGTTTGATGAATCAATTGAATTTTCTCCATGAATTTATTTGCTTTATCTATGTCGCTATGTCCATCGATAGCTACATCTTTCCCAAAAATGAAATCCAATGGCGATTTTGGCAAGTGTCCAAGACATGCCTCAAATGGAGATGTTTGAGTAGAGGAATGTTTTGCACAGTTGTAAGCATGTTGAATGTAATGCAATTGTTTATCCCACAACTTAGGATGTTTGCTACAATATCCTCGAAGAAGATGAATGAATGTTATGTTTACCACCTCGGTTTGACCATTTGTTTGTGGATGAAAGGTTGTACTCTTCTTCAACTTAGTGTCCATCAAGTCCCACAAGCTTGACCAAAAATTCCCAACAAATCGAGAATCTTGATCACTTACAATAGATTTAGGCAACCCAAAATGAACCCAAAATTTTTGAAAGAAAAGATGACTTGTTTATTTAGTTGTAACTTTATTTTTACATGGCGTCAATATACACATTTTTTTGAATCTATCCACAGCTACATACAAATAATCATGACCTCTTTTTGACAAAGGAAGAACCCATACAAACTCCATGGAAATACTCTCCCATGGACGTGAAGGAACCGGAAGTAGTGTGTACAATACTAACTTCATATTAATAGGCTTACTGACTGCACACAATGAACAACATTTAATAAAATGTGACACACTTTCAAGCATACGAGGCCAATAACAATACCTCTGAAGATTTTCTACATTTTTTATTACATCAAAATGTCCTGCGATAAGAGAAGTGTGTGCTTCCCTTGTGACATTCACTCTCTCACCCTGTGGAATACAAAGCTTGCCCAAATGATGCAACAAGTTATTATGTACATGGTAATCTAATTCCTCAACTTGGCGACCTTGACTCAAGTTTTCATAAACATCTTGAAAGTCATTATCAAATGCATATTGTTCAATGTAACTTTCATGTAAAACAGAAGTATTCTTGAGTAAAGTAGTTGCACTAATAATAGACCTAGAAATCATATCAGCAACCTTGTTTTATATACCTTTCTTATACCTGATAAGCTAGTGGAATTGCTGCAAGAAACCCATCCATTGAAAGTGCCTTGACTACTGCAATTTAGTTTACGATTGCAAGTATTGCAATGTTGGTGATCGATGTGAATGATGGTTTCCTTTCCCACAATACAAGAAAAAGACCCTCTAGTGGATGTTTTTGGGGAACCCCTTATAAAAATAGCCCAGACATTCGTTTGTAGCGGAGGTTACTAGAGGAGGTTGGCGGGTGGAGGTTTTTGCGAATGTTTTTCTTTCGGTGTGTTTATCATCCTAAATTGCACCAGTGCGTTCAACTAGAGAAAGCACCGGTGCGCACAAAACATTGGCACACCGGGACACCGTGCGCTCGATACAAACCCGCTCGATGTGTCTCATTACTTTCGTGCACAGGTGCTTTGCAAATATTTCGCACGAGTGCGTCCTAAAACCCCGTGCCAAAACTAAAACAGCCCGATGCGATTTCTTAGTTTTAAGAAACCGCACCAGTGCGCCTATAAAACCCGTGCACCGGAAAAGGGTTAAATGAAAAAAAAAAAATTATGGCCAAAAATCCTCATTTTTCACTTTTCAGTGCTTCAGAGATCTCAAGCACTGGTGCAACTTTAACTTGTGTGAGGCGCCCTGCCATCAGTACGCCCATTGCACGCACTGCTGCTATCCATTGGCCAACATCTCCATTTTGAATTTTGCAAAACGGTGGACAAATTTAGTTTTGCAAATTCTACAGCGAATATGCCTCATCAACGGCCAAATGTACAGGTATTTTCCTTGTTTTTCCATAATTAAACCTTTTAGCGGATTAGTTTTGTAAAATATCTTAAAATTCACCTTATTTAAAATATATAAAAAAAAATTCGCACGATGTGCTCGAGTCGTTCGACTCGCAGTGCTGCCTGTAAATTTATAGGCCACACCGCAACTGGTGTTAACAGTATCCACACCAGTTCCAGGGCAGTACCGAACAGTGCACCATGGTATTTTAAAATTAAAAAAAATGTGGTGCAGTCAATTACCCGGCCGCACCGTTGACCATGATCATATGCGGAGCGTTAACGGAAATATCCGCCCCGGCGGGGGGAGGGGATTTTGTGAGCACACCGTATTCCCTCAATTTGACATGGTCAATGGTGCGACTGGGTAAACGACTGCACCGTTGACTATGTAGTGATGTTAGGAGGGCAGTTCGCTTCCTAAACTATACGCCACGAGGTGTATAGTTTGGTCAGAGCACCGCCCTCCTAACACTAGTACATAGTCAACGATGCGGTCTGTTATACCACAGCACCGTTGGCCTTGTAACAATGCCAGGATGGTGGTGCGCTAAAAAATTTCATGTGCACCGCCTCCGGTGTGTTGAAAATTTTCTGGGAGATCGCCTCCAGTGTGTGAAAAAAAGACGCACTGTTACCGGTGCATGCATGTTTTTTAGGGCGCACCGACTGTTATTTTTTTGTTTTTTCAAAAAAAAATATGTATGTATATTCCTAAATACATGTCTCATTTAATAAAAAATTGTATTTAATATGTCAATCATTCAGCGACGTGAAAGGAGAGAAGAGAGGGAACAGCAACAACAACAGACAGACTAGTATAACATGGTTCGCCTATGGGAGGCACGAGAGAGGGAAAGAGATACGTACCCTCGCCCTATTACAACAGCTACCCAGGGGCTCCTAAGGTAGGTAGGCCTCCTCAAGTTCTATGAGGAGGCTACATCCCTAAAGGGCCATGGTGTGTTTTTGCGACATCTTATCCGCAGGTGGAATTCCCACCTACATGCTTTCCGGGTTGGTCCTAACCAGTGGCACGTGCCCACTGAGGAGGACATCTATTTCATCACTGGCCTATCGAGGAGGGGTGGATTTTATCTCCTTCCCAAAGGACCCCATTGGCTATGCAGCAGGGAGTCAGTTGGTGTATTCCCAGAGATACATTAGCATGGATATATTGTCTCCTTCGTATTTTCAGGTCTCCAGAAGTTAGTTACGTATTTCTTAATTTCATGGAGAGGAGGTGAGGTGCCTCTCACTACTGATTTAGACCATTGCACACCATACCAGTGATGGGAAATGCATTAGTTGCTCGCTTCTATTTTATGTTGATTCTTTATTATAGGAGCCACGACTTTTGAGGTGGTCTACCTTTTTTCTCGCAGAAGTTTTGTACAGAGTTAGATAGATGTCATGCTCAGGCACAAGGGACGGTGAACTTCCCTTTTGCTTCAGATATATTTTGTTTATTTTTTTAGAGGTTTCTAGAGATGAGGCCTACTTTTGTTCGGCAACCTCGTAGGTTGATGCTGCATGATGTGGGGACAGATGATGCCCAAGAGGGGCAAGTCAGAGTTTTCCGCGAGGATATCGCATGATGCACTGGAGTTGCTAGCCAGTGTTGATGAACATCCCTTTGTTCTGGTCCCCTGTCCGTATGTTGGTTTGGATTGGCCAGGGTGTTCCAACATCCTCTTCATAGATGATGAGTCGCCAGATGATAGAGGTAATATTACTATTTTATTTAAATTTATTCTAACATGTTATTTAACTTGTTTTTATTAAATTGTTTAATGAAATTGTCTAATTATTGTTGTGTGTGTATATATATATATATATATATTGCAGACATTGGGTCATTTGATGGCAATGAGATGCCAGCGCCACCAAATGATCCAGGTGTAGATCGTGATGACGATCAGGATATGGCAGATGCCGAGGATTAGGCCGATGTATATAGACCTGGTCCTCATGGTGTGTCGATACTGCCTTTTGCTAGGTGTAGGCCTGACAGTAGATTGAGGATGGAGTTGGGCGACCAACTCTGTGCACTGTTTGTAGAGGTGGGAGTTAGGCCCATCACTAATCCTCTTCATAGATGATGAGTCGCCAGATGATAGAGGTAATATTACTATTTTATTTAAATTTATTCTAACATGTTATTTAACTTGTTTTTATTAAATTGTTTAATGAAATTGTCTAATTATTGTTGTGTACTTATATATATATATATATATATATATATATATATTGCATACATTGGGTCATTTGATGGCAATGAGATGCCAGCGCCACCAAATGATCCAGGTGTAGATCGTGATGACGATCAGGATATGGCAGATGCCGAGGATTAGGCCGATGTATATAGACCTGGTCCTCATGGTGTGTCGATACTGCCTTTTGCTAGGTGTAGGCCTGACAGTAGATTGAGGATGGAGTTGGGCGACCAACTCTGTGCACTGTTTGTAGAGGTGGGAGTTAGGCCCATCACTATGAGAGAGATACAGCCCGATGCTAGGCTGATACAGATGTGAAGAGGCATGTCGTGTGACATGTTCACCCTGATGCGGCATGTCGTAGGAGCTGCGAGCTTAGTTACGCAGTTGAGGAGGGCCCTTCAACGTAGGCGTGGTCGAGACGCAATACATCGACAGTCTACGATGAGCGACACATCATCTGATGATCACGACCAGGGGAGTTATCATCATTCACCTCGCGTCGCAAATGAGCTGCCTACAGCATCGACCAGCGGTCATGATGAAGAGCAAGCTGGACCATCGACCACGTCGAGTCAACAGCCTACAGCATCCAGCAGTACTCATGATCATGAGCAGGCTGGATCGTCGACCATGTCAAGTCATCATGATGAGTAGCTGATAGTTGATCCTAATCAGCATGAGGCACCACAAATCAGCAGGCACGTGATGATCGGCATGTATCTGAGCTTGTCAAAGCTGCACCATAGACTGAGCAGGCCTCGACTAGTACTACTGTTCATGATGATCTGCCACCAGCGAATATTTGACATTTATATTACAGTTGTATATTTTTGACATTATATATATATATGGTCCATGTATTTTATGTTCATATTGCAGTTGTACTTAATTTACATGTTGGTGATCATCATGATGTGTATATTGTTAGGTCATGTTAGATATGTTTATTTAATGTGCAGCTTGCAGATAGATGTGTATGTGATAGCAGTTATTTGACAATATATATGGTCCATGTGTTTTATGGTCATGTTGCAGTTGTACTTAATTTACATGTTGGTGATCATCATGATGTGTATATTGTTAGGTCATGTTAGATATATTCATTTAATGTGCAGCTTGTAGATAGATGTGTATGTGAAAGCAGTTATTTGACATGAGATGTATATTTGATGTTTGTGATGTGATGATGTTATACATTGCTAATTGTGTTTTGTTAGATGATCATGATCACGATGAATAGATGATGTTAGCGATTTTAAATGTGTTTTTTAGTCGAATATGATGTTTGTATGATGGTTATCATGATAGTGATTTTTATTTAATTTAATATTAAGTCATGATATTTATTAAATATTATGTCGTGATTGTAATTGAAATTTTAATTTTAATTGTATGTAAAATTGTAAAATTGAATGTGTATTTGTAGTTGTAATTTTAATTGCAATTGTATGTAAAATATTTGTAAAATTTTAATTGTAATTGTAATATTTAATTTATTGTGAAATGATTGTAATTGTAATTTTAATTGTACTTGTATATATGTAAAATTGTAATTCTAATTCTAATTCTAATTCTAATTCTAATTTTGATTCTTATTCTAATTGTATGTATAATATTTGTAAAATTTTAACTGTATTACTATGAAATGGTTGTAATTGTAATTTTAATTGTAATTGTATGTGAAATTGTAAAATTGTAAAATTATAATTCTAATTCTAATTTTAATTGTATGTAAAATATTTGTAAAATTTTAATTGTATTAATGTGAAATGATTTTATAAAATTTGTAAATTTGTAAAATTGTAAATAATTGTAAAATAATAAATCTAGAATAATATGAATTTTTGTAACATAATAAAGTTTAGAAAATAATGCAAATAAAATCATGTACTTTAGAATTATCATTATTTTATTATGATCTTACATACCCAAAAAAAATACTTTATACAGTATGCCATTGTTTTTGAGATCAAGATATTGCAAATTATCAAGTGAAATATTGATTTTAACATTAACACAATGCAAATTACCAATTAATTCAAAATAAATATTATAATGTTTCGAGAAAAAGAGTCTTATCAGTTATAAGGTAATTAAGTCATCTTATTTATAAAAACTCATCTTAAAAAGTATAAATATTGATGAAATAACACATGTACCATGTCACTCTAAATTATCATGATCACCCTCATTATCTTCCAGCTCACATGGCATGATAACACTATTGTTCTCAAACATATGTTTTGATTTAAGGTCATGTCTCAATACGAACCACCAATCCCTATCCAACACATCTGGGTAAAAAAACACTTGGTTGCAGTGTTTGGGGAAAAAATAGGGCTCATTAACATCATCCCACATCTTTCTAGAGTTGATACATATCAGCCTACTATCACGATCTTCCTTTACATTATTCCGATCAAAAGTGTCCCACCACTTACACTTGAAAATAACACATTGGAAAGAAAAGAAATCCACTTCAATGATCTCTTGTATCTTTCTGACGTAACCTAATGTCCTTCGTACTAGGTTTTGATCACAGTGGCTAGATCGACTAGATTGATCTAACTCGACTTCCACTCCACAGTCTTGTGTCATGTGTCCATCATCGGCATTTTCTGTGCGAAAATGGTGTCCAGATGCCCACATAGATAGGAACAAATGCACTTATAAAAAAGTTTAAAAAATCATAGTGTCATGTGTCTTATAATAACCCAACAGTTAAAATATGAAATATAGATGTATTTACATTTGAAAGGTGCATTATTAAGTTTTAAATGTACATATAAATTAAATAGATTATTACCGATTTTCTGCACCCAATCCCTATGTTTAGCACATCCTCTTTAGCACGCGGGTAACGATTGGTTGCACCGTATCTCTCTGACTTGGTCAACAACCCAACTGTTGGGGCATATTTTTGGCATATTTTCTTTTAAATGATTGGGATAAGGCACACTTTACCATTCAACCGTCTGAATTATTTTTTGTCACTATCCCATTACATCCTCTTTTGTTCATACAATACGACCCACGGTTGTGTCATTTCAGGATTGTAAACAACGAATTTATAGATTTCTTCAATTTCTGCATTCGCTGATAAAATCAAACCGACATTATATAGTACATAGGGATCAAAACATGCATTATATCGAAGTTCAACATGAATATTTACTGTGTAAATTTGAAAAATTATAAGTCGATTACTCTTTATCAAGCGCTTTTTTCCATTCGTTTGGAGCAGCTCCCCTTCTCTTTTGTCTTCATCCCGTTCATCGTCCCAAATCACCACACTTGGTCTATTGTCGATCTACTTGATGTACTCACTCGCATAATAGAAAGACTCATACGATATGTACCCCTCTTCCATAAACCCCTCGGGTTTTTTCATTTGTTGAACAAAACCTTTTAATTTCTTCATGTACCTCTCTAAGAAGAACATCCAACGACAAGAAACCACCCCAACTAATTCAACCTCATCTACTAGGTGGATTAGAAGATGAACTTGCAAGTCCATGAAACTCGTAAACAGTTCTTTCTCAAACATACAAACAATCTCAACTATCTCTTGATGCCACTGTGGAATGCTAGCCACATGAATCTCCTTTGACGTGATCCAACTTACAAATGCAGATAATTTAGATATGGAACGTCCTAGGTCTTGAGGAAATTCGAGTTTCACACACCCACACACGAACAAAGGATAATGACACTGCAAAGTTATAAACACGTGAAATAATATACAAATTTAGTTATTTTTTATGATCCATGCATGGGATAAAATTTATTAATATAACAAATAATAAAATCATGTTTTTGATATTATACGTACTCTTAGAAGATTCAAATGGTCATCCACAATGAAGTAGCGCCGTAGTGAAGACCCATATGAAGATGACACCCTCACATTATAACTTCCTTTGATAAAGAAAGATCATCTTTTTTTAAATCCATGGGACATCACCTTCTTTGAAATACCATGAATTATAGGGACTAGCGCCTGCCTCTGATCCTGTATTTTCTAATCATCTTGGCCAATGTTTCTTTTTAGTTTTTGAAGTAATAAGATCTTTCCTAATAGGCAATGTGTCACTTTGTTTTGATGATATGTGCCTCCATAAGGAATATGAAACATTTTTAAATATATGCATAGGATCTAATAAGTGGGTAATCTTAAGATGCTCCCAATATGGGAGGTTATAAAAGATAGATTTCATTTTCATCCCAATGGGAAATTTCTCAACATAGGTGTCGAAGAATTATGGATCATTGAACATAAGCTCCCCATTTGAATCGAACATTTCTATGAACTCCTCCTCCTCTCTCTCATATGCTCTAAGCCATTCAGCTAGTGTCGTTATTGGAGGCCTTTGGGTTCTCTCTTGTTTACTATTGAAAGAGAATGTTGCTCTTTTGTAAGGGTGTTCTTCTGGGAGGAATACCCTAGAGCAGCCATACACTGGCTCGTAGGTCGTTGGACCATCTAGCTTTCAAAGAAGGTCCACGACATTTAAATCCAAGATACCATTTTATTACAAGACCTGTGAGATTATTGTATATGATTTACATGCATGGCACGTTAAATAATATCATGAAGATCAAAACAATCAATGAATTAAATAACTAATATGCGAAATAATATTGTTATGTATATAAACAAATCAATAAACTTGTAATATACCAGAGAAAACTCCTAAGCCTGGATAATCATGTGGCATGTAAGCACATATGACATACAACGTAAAACTCCTCTCTGCCAATAGGAATGTACAAGGAGATGGTCAAAAAAATGGACAAAATTGCATCGCAAGAGGAGCCATCTCAACAACAATGTACTTCAAATGTAATATGTCATCATTGAATTTTTCGATCATTAGGTACAATAAATAAACAATTTAGCATTAAGTATCAATTTTCAAATATTTTCTTGCAGAATATAATAGAAAATGGAACTCATTTAGCACATAAAATAGGACGACAAGGAAAAAAATGGTTGATATCTAAGTTTGTGAGTAATTGTTACTTTCTTATAACAACTTAACTAGATTTCATTTTTATATATTTTAAGTTATTTTACAACAATCATAAAGAAGAACCATCAGACGAATTTATTGACATTAGGTTAAATATGGGCTGGGAGTATATGTTGGCATATCAAAAATTAATTGTGGAATTTGTAAGAATATATTGATCTTGTTTTACTTAGCTCCATCTATAATTAATAGAACAAAAAAAATCTTTTATATTAAATATATGATTTGTTATGGGGTATAAAACTTCCAAGAAACAAAGAATGGAATTGCGCCAACAGATGAAATCTTGAAAGATGGCATGAAATTTGTTTTTGAAAGAATTTGTATAATTTATGAATCAGTTGTTGCTATGGTACGCCATTTATTTTTTATTTACATTGATTTATATTATTTAATATTGCAATTTTCATTATTCTCACCAATGTATATACACTCATTACGGTTGACTTTTATGTTTGTATATGGAAGGTAAAGAAGAAGAAAACAATCAACACCGTGAACAAAACATTCATCAAAATAATCCAAGTCATGGAAGTAGCTCGAGCAGTGACAGCAGTTCAAGCAAAGAATGATGATCATTATGTTTGAATATAAAGATGGTCTTATTTATATCTATATATAATAAAATATGTTTTAATTTATTCTATTGTGTTCTCCATTGTCGCTATGAAATGTAACACCACTGATTAAATTTATGGATGATTAAATATTATAATGAAGATATGTGAAATTATCTGATGATATGATATAACAAATTAATCCAAACATCACATTCAAATGCACTAATAAAAATTTAATTGATATGAATATTGTTATAAGATATGTGTCATCTTTTGATGAATAATTAATTTTTTAAAATTACAATAATTATGATATGATATAACAAATTAATCAAAACATCACATTCAAATGCACTAATAAAAATTTAATTGAGATGAATACTGTTATAAGATATATGTCGACTTTTGATGAATAATGAACTTTTTAAAATCACAATAATTGCACTGTCACAGGTCGATGTTTCTAAAAAATACAAAATGAACACTAATGCGTGTCAGTTACTGTACACCGGTGTGTTTTTTTTACAAAGCGCACCGGTGCGTTTCTATGACCTATTGGCACCGCACAAATACCAATACCAATTATAACTCTCAGTGCGTTTGTTCAATACTACGCACTAGTGCGTTTATGTGAGACTGCTCATCGGTGCATTTGTACGACCTATGGGCACCACACAAATACCTATACGAATTAGAACATTCGGTGTGTTTGTGTGATACTGCGCACAAGTGCATTTCTATATTACTACGAACCAGTGTGTTGATATGACCTATGGGAACTGCAAAAATTCCAATACCAATTAGAACGACACGATGTGTTGAATCACCTACAGTGCGCCCGCTGTGGTTTTATACCATTATGGCTCGGTGCATGCACCGTCGACCGCCCTGGGCTGACCATCTGGATGACGCACACTAGTGCGTTGACACCTGAATAGTGCACCAATGAAAAAAACATCCATAATAACCTCCGGTCGCCCAGTTTTTTTAGTTGTGTTGAAATTTCGTTAGTAGCTCCGCCAAAACCTTCGTTACCAAAAACGGATGTTGTAGCAAATGTTTTTTTGAAAATTTTGGCCAATTTTATAATACTAAAAACCTCCTTTATAACCTCCACTAGAGAGTCTTTTCCTTGTAGTGCCATCAAATAGTTTTTCCACTTCTTCACGGTTTGAACCAACACATATATCTCCTTGTCATATGTAGGATAATTTATCACTGCACCATTAAACATTTCTAAATGAAATGAAATAGGCTTACCATGTTGTTAGAGGATTACACCCATGGCATAGTCACTTGCATCAGTTTGAATCTCAAACGGTTCTCTCAAGTCTGGTAGTGCTAGTATTGGGGTTGAACTGATCTTCTTTTTCAAAGCATCAAATGCTTTTTGTTGATTTCCTCCGATTGGAAGACTTTCTTAACACTATTCAATGCACGTAACGGAGTTGCAATAGAATAAAAATTAGCAATGAACTTCCTCCACTATTGTGTTGCTCCTAGAAAACTTCTTACCTCAATGACTGCCTTGGGTGGAGGCCAATTCACAACGACTTCAACCTTAGAGGGGTATATCTTCAGCTCACCTCCAACAATATGTCCCAAATACACTAAAGAAGTTTTACCAAATTCACATTTTGACATCTTCAAAAACAATTGTTATTTTCTCAAGACATCAAGCACCTTTATTACATGCATGACATGTTCATCTCGTGATTTGTTGAATATCAAAATATCATCTAAGTAGACAATGAAAAAATCATCAATAAATGATCTCAATACATCATTCATAACTCTCATGAAAATAGATGGAGTGTTGCAAAGACCAAAAGGCATAACAAGCCACTCAAACAATCTTTGTTTAGTTTTAAATGCGGTCTTCCATATGTCCTCTTCAGATATTCTAACTTGATGATAACCACTTCTTAAGTCTAAATTAGTGAAATACTTTGCATACCTAAATTGATCAAGAAAATCATCAATCCTTGGGAGCGGATAACGATTATTTATTGTGATTTTGTTGAGTGCACGTAAATCCACACACATGCGCCATGTTCCATCCTTCTTGGGCACCAACACAATCGGTGAACCACATGGCGAGGTAGATGGGCGAATGATACCTTTATTCAACAATTCTTGGATTTTCTTATTGATTTATGCACTTTCCATTATCGACATGCAATACATGCCAATGTTAGGGAGTGGAACAACCTGCTGCAGTTGTATCTCATGTTGGATTCCCCTCTTGGGAGGTATCTCCTTTGGTTCTTG
Organism: Pinus albicaulis; assembly: GCA_034641835.2. Classification (NCBI taxonomy): domain Eukaryota; kingdom Viridiplantae; phylum Streptophyta; class Pinopsida; order Pinales; family Pinaceae; genus Pinus; species Pinus albicaulis. The sequence goes on from CM076577.1 coordinate 964,754,158, forward strand.
AAACATCTCGCCATGTTGGCTTACCACATCAAAAAAATCAGATTTTAATTTATCATCACAACTTCAAAAGATTCATAATCCTTATCATTATTTTGTTTGATCATAAGATACTAGCCTCTTCATTTGCTCAGCATTATCTAAAGATAGGTTTAGCTTTTTGCGATGAGATCTCACAATATATTCCACTCCATCTTTGAAAAAGTGGTACTTTTTCTCATGGCGACAGAAGACTGCTTTCATGTCATAGAGATATAGAATACCCAAAACAATTCTTGATATGTCAAGCAGTACAACATCTAACTCAACTTCATCAATAAATTTTGCAGTCATTACAAACCGGAAAATACATTTTCTTGTAACCTATAAATTTGTATCCTTGGTTATCCAACCCAAATGGTATGGCTTATGACGATGTAAGGTTTCAATATTAAGCTTCTTGACTAAGTCTTCAGATACTAAGTTCGCTTGAGACCCACTATCAAATAGTGTGTCAATTTTTGTATGTTTTGATATCACTCGTGCATGAAACAACTCTATTCTTGTCTCTTCACTTGGAGTGCTACTATGACAATTTGATGAACTATTACTTTCTATGGCTTATTTTCCCTTTGTGACCATGGCTGCAATTTTAGTCTCATCTCCTAAGTCGAATCCAAGATCTTATTGTGTGGTAGTGGTTGTCTTTTGTTTCCACTTCTTGTTGAATTTCTTAGGCCTCAATTCTGGATGAAGCTTCCAACAGTGGGCTTCATTGTGACCCTCTTTGGAACAATGATTAAATGTGGTTTTCTCCCCTTCTTTTTTAATATATGCATTCTTATTTTATGTACCCTTGAAACCCTTTTCTTTTTCACCACCCTTGAATGGTTTCTTTTTACCCTCTTCTTGTACATTTTTCCCTCTTTCCTCCAGGTGTGTGGCTTTCACACAGACCTCATCTAAAGTAGTGGGATTGGTATGTTTCAAGTAACTATGCAAACCCCCTATGTACTTTAGAAAAGTTTCTTGGCTATGAAAATCAACACCTAACATAAGAGCTCTTCTCCTAAATTCATGAGTGTAATCTTGCACACTTTGACCTTTGAAATGTCTAAAATTTTTCCAACTCATAATAGCTTTTTGCATGTAAGTTAGATGATAAAATTGTCTTTTAATGGCAGCAATAAAATTTGACCAAGACATTGAGATCTTACTGTTTTTCATAATCTTCTCTTGTGTCTTTTATTCCCACCATACAAGTGTTGCACCCTCCATCCTCAAGGAAGCCAATTGAATCTTTATGTCATCTTCTTGAAGGTTTTGAATTCTGCAATAAACCTCCAATTGACGAATTCAATTATCTAGATTCTTTGTATTCACTTCGTCGTTATACGTCAGAAGCTCAAATTTAACATCAAATTTAAGTAACGGTGATTTACCAGCTCCTTTTGAAGTATGTATATGAACAGATGGAAGAGTTGTGGTAGTGGAAGATGATGATGAGGAAGGTGAAGATGGTGGTGAGGATTACGGTGGAGTGGATGGTGGCTTCTTACCATCTCCATGGCCTCCTCCTCCTCCTAGAGAACCCTATCCTCTTGGATGCCTTGAACTTTCTCCTTGCATCTTTAAATTCATCTCCTCATAGAGGACCTTACAAATCTCAGTCATATCAAATAATGTCTTCCTGAATGCTCTCTCATCTTCTGTCATGGTAGGTTCTCCTTCATGAAACATGTTCACTAAATACTCAACTTCAACTTGAGGATGTGCTGGTGTTGAAGACTTTGGCAACCTTTCCCTTCTTCCTCTTGACCCAACTGCAGGGCTTTCAACCAGCGTCCCTTCTCCTCTTTTGAGTTTTAACCTTGTAAGCATGACACAAACTTGAAAACAATTAGATCCCTTCTTGCAAAACAAAACCTAATGCTCTGATACAAAAAATGATCTGAATGAAGTATGTTAGTGTTGTTGTGCTAATTACTCTTTCAGATTCTAAATGCAGTATCTTATGTGTGTTTAAGAGTTCAAATTCTCTTGCAAATTATCAAGTCTCATGAGTGTTTTTCATATTAATTTTATGAAAAAATTAACATAAAATAAAGGTTGAAAAGCTGCAAATAAAAGTACAATACATCACAATACAACACATCAACGCAGGTATTTGATGAAGGAGTTCACCCCTCCTAGGCTACATCTCGTTGGTCCAGCTTCCATTGCGTGGGCCTCTATATTATGCTCATATTTTCAAAATGACATGTTTACAATGTTTTTTTGCTCTGGAAACCTGCACCAATGAGTCCAGAATGCCAAAAAAATTTCATATAGCCTCTTCTGCACCTAATTTGGTCGAAATTCCAAAAGTTATGACCATTCCCATTTTCTCCACAATTTTAGGCCTAAATTTCGCTAACTGGAGCTAAATCAGGTTAGTTGGAGTTAAACTGGAAGTTATGCCAAAATTATTGGACTACCAAGTTAATCCTCATTAACATAATTAACTATGGTTAGTTCTAATTAAGCAATTCTTAGCACTTAACCTGTGCTTAGAGGATAACCCCGAATTAGTTTAATAAACATGGATTAGGCACATTTTAATGCTAGATTAATGGTCAGTTAAACTCGGTTTAATATTTAAACTTTTCTCTTAGATTTGGCTCCGCCGGATGGTCACGAGCTATGGTCCTATGCGTTGGGGGCTGACCCCCTCTCCCCTCGTCGTAGAACATTACAAACATCAAATAAATATGTAATGGTAATATAGTTAAGCCATATGGTGTGTCGTAATGGTAGTTTGCTCATGTGTTGTGTGGGAGATCGCAAGGTCGAACCCTAGCGCCTCTGTTAGGTCTTGTTGAAGCCTCGAAAATCGCTGCTTCAAACATTGGGGGATAACCACCCGGTCGGGACCTTAAGTCAGCTCCTTTTCCGTTTGGGATGGTGGCTCCAACTGGATTTATAGGACCAATTTCCTAATAATTTGAATGGGTTGATAATGGAATGATTGAATGGGGGAAATGGGACTAAATGACTTGAAATGACAATACTAGCTAATCTAATTTAAATACTGATAAAGAAATTCTAAAACTAACTCGGGTATCATATGTGAATACAACTTAAAATTATTTCAATTGAACAATAACCATAAAAATGTATTATAGCTCAATTGAAATGTGCAGTAACAAATAAAAATAACTCTGTTTAAGAAATTAAACAAAGTTATATCAGCATATTGTATTCATCATTGTATATCATTTACATACACTTATGAAAGATAAATATTTCTAATATACTCAAAAATGATATATATAAAGAAATATTATGAAACGAAGTACATATAAACGATAGCAAATTTAAAAGAGAATATCATATGACAAAAGAAATTAACAATGAATAGATAGAAATACCGTCTCGATCTTGAGACTTTCAAATGAAATCTGATACTCTAATCCAGCAATTCCAATGCAAAATCAAATCCAAGGTACATAAATGCAACTCTTTAAAAATAGTATCGCACAGAATCACCAGATGTGATCCTTTATAAAAGAATATAAGAGTAAATGGAGTACAAAAATGTAATCTCCAAGTCAAAAAATATTACAAATTAAGGACTCATTTCTAAATGCATGAAAGGGGTTTAAATAGGTATCTAACAAAATAAAATAACTAAAATTATTCCTACAATCTATCTAAAATAAAAATATTTGAAACTGAAATGCGAGCTGTTGGTAGACTGGCTCATTGATCATCAGTGGATGTGCGAAGGTGGCAAATATTGAGCATATCTTGGACTTCTATTGGCCGACTCATTTTTTAATGTAACTGCCCAATGTATGTAGCATCAGAGAATTCAGAAATGATACATTGAATGGCATTCAAAAGGGATTTGATGGCCATCTGTTGGTTGTGTGGCTTGATTAGATAAGACCACATATTATTCCATGAAATTCATTGAATTTTGCTAATATGTTGATTTTTATTGATTATATCTTCCTTCCACCTGGAATCAGCTACTTTTACTTTAGGTAATTCTCCTGGGGTACAATCTGAGATCAAATTGGTAGCGTACAAGCTATCATTAATCAATTGTGTTGCATTATTCATTAAAATTTTAGCCCTTGATATGGCTCTTTCTGATTTCATCAACTGTTGTTCCCATTCCATAAATAAAATTTTCTTGTGTCTTTCTTCAATTCTAGGAAGATTAGCTTTTCTTCCCTACTCTGTATCCTGCCATGAAAGGAACTCGGAAATTATATCATCAGCATCCTCAATTTCTTGCCTAAGAGTGACTGATTTATCTATCAAAGATGATGTTACTTCACACAAAGACTCAATTTGTGTTAAATGTAGACAAAATTCATTTAACTGTTGAGATAGCAGTTTGTTTATTTCAAAAGCTTCAGTTATGAATTGAGCTAACTTAGGATACTCTTTGAACTTGTCCAATTCTGATTGGAACAATTTTTCCTGTTCAACTTTTGAATTTCTCTCATTCTGTAAAAGACTTTGTAACTTTTCTACTTCTTGAGTCAACTGTTGTTGTTTGCGCAAGGCTTGTTCATCAATCTTTTTCTTTTCAAGGCTGAGCTGCTCTTCTAGTTGTTTAGCTCTGAGTTCTGCATCCTATACTCGTTCCAACCGAATGATCTTTTGCTGATCACCTGCAACCTGTTCTTCAAAAATATCAATTTGCATATCTTTTTGTTTTACCAACTGTGAAACTTCGGAGGCTTTATCTATAGTGGCAGCACTATAGGCACCGGCATACTGAGACAATTTGGTGAGATCCTCAGATGGATCCACCTCAGCATTTTATAAACAATATTTAGAAGTTCCCCCTGTGATGCTAAAATTGCATCTTGATCTGTTTTCCTCATTTTCCTTTGTTTTCTTACCACAGCCCTATGTTTGGAACTGTAGAATATGTCTAAAGGAGGAATTTCTTCTATTTTTAGCATGATTTCTCCAGTGGGGTTTTCAGGAATGATTTCCACATCTTGATCTTTGGGATCGTCAACTTGAGGAGTGTTTTGCAATCCTATCTGCTGGGCAAATTGTTGATATTGATTTAGCAAATGAGGAGAAACAAATAATTCAGTATTTACTTGTCCTCCAAGTTGAGAACCTGCATTTTTTTTTGTATCATTCTTGGGTGCCTGTTCAGTGTTTATACTTCCTGTGCTTCCTTTCTCAATATGTACATGGGCATCAATACCCGTGTTCTCTTTTTCTGTTTGAACTAAAGGCTTCTGTGTATCTTTTTGAGCAGTTTTTTCTATTTTGGTAGTATCAGCTTTGTCGTTGTCATCCTTTTTCCCTAGAACAGGATCAGCTCCTTTTACTTCTTTACCAGAAGTACTTCCTGCTTGTTGTGATGCTTTCTTCTGTATGGGAGCTCTCAACTGATCAAGAGGCACTTTAAGTAACCTCTGGATTCTATACAACAAAAACTTTTTCAAGTCCTCGACCTGCAACTTGGACTTGGCTGAATCAAAAACTTGGGATATATCATCCATGGAAACAAATAAATCATTAAAAATGTCTGGTTCATGCTCGAACCGAGCAATCGAAACAGAGGTAGTAAAATCATACGCCACTTATCTTGGGTCGTATTGTCTTCTAGGAATTGTTGAAAACTTAAGATCAGAAATCTTACCAACTTCTTTCTCAGCATGAGAAAAACTATTAAGAGTATAGTCACCACACTTAAAATGAAAGGTAGGCCACATAAGCTTTTTATTGCTTTTCAAAATTCTAGACATTCCTTCAATTGTCAGTTGATAGGAAATCTCCTGAGCTAGAAGCTTATCTGGAACGTATAAATGAATGATATGTGGCTGAACAATACTCCCAAAAATTATGATATAAGTGAATTTTTCTTCCTCGAACCAATCTCCGATAGAGGTCAAATCAGTCTTGGCTTTATTGGAAAGTCTAGGAGGGAAGTGCCCAAAAATGGTTTGGTAAATTGGAATTAGAAAACCATGGCAGACTCTGTAAACATGAACTTTGAAATGATCTTTCCACAAGAAATTATGATACACATGAATAGGGATAGGTTTTTTTGGAGTCCATTTCCAACCTAGCATGGGAAACTCAGAATTGAAACAGAGGGCATCTAAAATATAAGCGCAAAAATAGAAATGGGTGGAATTCCCTGAATTTTTGTCTTTTATGTACTCTAGAATTCGATTGGCTATCTTATCCGACAAAATGACAGCCCAGTCCATAATTTCATAATTAACAGCAGAATGAATTAACGGGACCATTTGAATAGAAAATCTAGCAGAGTTATCGTTTCCGAACAACCTACACATCATCGCTATGGCATAACAATATGGAGGTGCGAGAGACTCCACAGAGTACATACCCGATGCCTCCTGCTTATGCTTATCAAGGTTGCTCCTCCATTCTTTGATTGGCTCTCCCTAGTATGGATGTTCTACAGCATATTCCTTAAGGAAGTCTTTGTTGTAAATCTTTTGCGGGTTAGGAAGATGATACATTGCTTTAATATCTTCTGCCCTGAATGACTCGAACACTGATCCAGAAGCAGAAACAAAAGTCTTGTTTTGAATGGTCACATTGTCAATGACCCATCTGATAACGTCATAGTAGGGAAAAATATTCGTCCGGGCAGCAACTCGGTGTAAAAATGAATTTTCCAATGCACTGAGTTGAGTTTCAGAGTCTGAGTCTGAATCTTCTTCATCGGGGACAGTTGCCTTGGGCACAATAACCCTAGGTTTCTCTTTTTCAAGCAAATTGTATACATTATCCCATGTCATCTTCCCCAGTCCTTGACAGGAGGTGTCTGTGACTAGCTTGAACCTTGCCGGTTTCTCCTTGGGCGGCATGTTTAACACAGGAGCTTTTGCAACAAAAGCAGCTTTAGACTTTTTGTTTCTCTTTGACATTTCAGTGTCGGGTAAATTTTCTCTGGTTCTACGAATGAAAGGATTCGAACTTTTGTTCTACAATTCAAATGAATGCTTTCAGCCGAAATAAAACACAATAATGAGAACAGCTACACAAAGATTTATTTATTTAATTACCATTTAATCTCCCCATATTTTCAAAATAAATGCTCTCCAAGGGGTCACATTCACGTATTAAAAACAAAGTATGTTGGAAATATTGTCATTGATGGCAAAGGCATTGGCAAAGATGTAATAGAGAAAAGCAAAGTTGCAGAGAACAAAGGTAAAGACAGGAGCTGCACCTAAACTATCAATTGGCAAAATAGACAGAGAACAGATTGTTGATGGGCTGCAGCCAAGTATTGCAGAGAAGAATTAATGGGTGAAGTCTTTTTGCAGAAGGAATGAAGACATTCGTTGTTCCAAATTACGGAGGAGCAGAGTTTATTTTAAAGATAGTCATTTCGGGTTTTAAAGCCCTCAACAGCCAATATGAAGGAAATTGAATAAAACATCCAAAGACTTTAAATTTCTGAAAAGGGAGGACAAGTGGTCCCCTCCACTTTAGCGCAAATCGCAAGATCTCAAGTTTTGAAGTTTAAATGTCTTGTTGATGTGGATGTTTGCAATATGCGATCATCGCGCCATCGCACCATCGCATATTACAAAATGTTCCGCCATATGTTTGATCGCCAATTTGCGATGCGATCCCATCGCAGATCACAAATGTTAACTTTGCGCACTTTTGTTTAATCACGCCATCGCATATCTCACATCGCCGATGGCCGACTGCGATGTGGGCCCGGGGGAAAAGAATGAAATCCAGTTTGTTTGAAGATTGAAGTCTGGGTTAAAAGATTCATTGAAATTTGATTAGAAGTAATGTTACGGGGGCAGTATAAAGTTTTTAAAATATTAACCGGAGGAGTTTCGCAAATATATTTTATGTTGAGTGTGGGACCCGATTTCCCTTCGTATTATTGGTTCAATATACATTGTTGGGTTATGCCGTGATCCCAACCCTCAAGGCAAAGATTGAATATTATTGAAGGGCCCGAAAGGTTATATGAATATATATTACTGCCGAGTCAGCGGCACTAAGAAAAGGAAAGGAATCACGTGCGGAATAAACAGTGAAAGCGGATTTCGGTTTTCATCGCACCGCTTTCGACGGGCAAGCGGTATTCAAGAGGTTGGCTCCGATTCCATAGAAAAAGAGACACGCGTCCCTGTATGACTAAACAAAACTGCTTGTCACTGCGCGCCATCACGCGTTATTATTCGACTCAGGATGCCCAGCGTTATTGTTGTGCGCCGTTGATCTGGAGGGAAGCCATTGGACGGTGGTCGTATAAGGAAGATGCACGAAGATTTGCGGATTTATTAACCATTGGGGTTATAGTTATAATATTATATGGCAGAGATAAAATACTACCTTTGGGACGTTTGTGCATGGAAGAACGAAGGTTGGGGGTTCAATTTGGATTGGCTTGATTTTTAATACGCTGAATTATCTATTTTGACCCCGTCCAGGAATACCATTAGCGATTCATGGTTTTGACCCAAGGTTTTAATAAAAGCGAAAACTATATAAGGTGATGAGTATCATGAAGAACGGGGTGCGTGCGAAAGGGTTGATTAAAAAAAAAAGAAAAATGAATCTCTTTTAGAGATATCTGTATGAATAAACTCTGATATATCTGAATCTATGGCGCACCTGTGAGCATGATTATTGATCAATATCTTTAGATCAGAAGATGATTAATTCCTGGTTCAATCAACTGATGAAATCATGAAGAACGTATAAGGGTGTGAATGAATACTTCACTCTGAAGTATGTCTGTATGGAATGGGTAACAGATTCCTGAATTAAGGATGAACCAATGAAGAAAATAAATAAATCTGGTGGCCTACAAGGTATGTTGTATGAAAGCTGATGGATCCAGTATGAAAATTGATGAAACATGGTCCGTGGTGGTGCTGAGGGTCGAAACCTTCAGTGAGGGGGTTGTAGCTCCCTTCCAGCGGTAGCTGGTAAACGAGAGCAGGGGGTTTTAGCTCCCTTCTAGTGGTAGTTGGTAAACGAGAGCAGGGGGTAGGAGCTCCCTTCCAGGAGAGGCTGGTAAACGAGAGCAGGGGGTCGTAGCTCCCTTCCAGGAGAGGCTGGTAAACGAGAGAAGGTTGTGGCCTTCTACAGGTGGGTGCCTACGTGTTGGTATGAGTCTGCGCCAGTACATTGTTGTAAGATGTTTTCTTTATAATAAATATTGAATACTAAGACGACGGCAGCGGTGGTTTTCTCCCATATTGGATTTCCACCTTAAATCTTGGTGTTCATGTGTGTTGCTTATGTGTGATGATTTATTCTGTTCTCACTGCACATGTTTACTGCTTACTAAACATCTAATGAACGAATGATGTACTGATCTAAGTAAAGAATTATCTGCATAATGAGATCTCTGGTAATACGCAAGTTTCATTAAGGATATCCGTGTGTATACGCGACTTGGGTTCAGTAAAGTAGCGTATGGGTTTTAGAGAAAGAAAAAGCAAAAAGTTTTCAGTCTGCACTAAATACTGATTCACCCCCCCTCTCAGTATTTTTCCCAACAAAGTAATCCATGATCTTCTGTCTGATTTTCAATTAATATTGTCGTACAATCGGAGATCGGCGCATTTTGTAATAAATGTTAAAATTCACTTTTGATCCTTTGTGATGCGATGAATAAATATAAAGGCGAAATAACAATCGCATCGCAAGTATTCAATGGTGCATAAGATAATTCAACATAATTCATTACCGATCTTCCGATTGCGACAATCGCATCGCAATTTGTTTGAAATGGAATGTAATAATGCTTTTTACCGAATCCCGATCGCATCGGAGATTTTACAATGGAATAAACCGTTTAATATTATCTCCGAAAATGCGATTGCAATTGAACGCGATCGCATCGGAACTTCTCAAAGTAGATAACAACTCTTTAAAAGAACTTCTCCAAATTTCCGATTGCGATTTACTATTCATTTTAACATATTTCTAAATATAAATTTTTTCTAATATGTTCAAAATATGTTAAAAGATATTTTAACTCATCGAATCGGAGAGTTTATAAAACTTGTATACTTTGTGAATAAAATGTGATATGCATCCTTTTATCTTATGGAAAAGATATAAAAAGGAGACCTATTTTTAAATGGGATTTATTCTAAAAATTTAAAAATGGGGAGGGTTGTTGTACAGTACAACAATTGGCGATTCACTGGAAGAAACAGTTATCTCTGAAAAAATGAAATGAACACTATATTTCTAGTAAGTAAAAATTTTTAAAGATAATGAAAACTTTTCTGAAGATAATTTAAATAAAATCTAACTATGAAAAAGAATAAAAATCAATTACAATTTCTTTCTAATTCTCCAAGGATAAAAACATTTTTGGGTTATCTCAAGCTTTGATTGGTTGATAATAATAAAGTAAGTGGATTTTCTCAAGTTTAGCTTATGTAATATACTCTGTTGTCACAGGTATTGCCTCTGCTACCAGCAAACGTTCATAGTCTCGACAGGGTTACCTTTTAACCATTAACTAATCATTGTCCCATCCAATTAAGATTATGACTCTTTAAAAATAAATTCATAAGACATATTTTCTCATATTTTTGTCTTTTATTTATTTTTCTTAATTTAAGAGCCATTGTTCTGGTTTGGTAGCCAGTTAGTAACAATGCCATTCACTAGTTGTAATTAAACTGAACAAGCCAGCTCGTGATGAGACTCCTTGTCTTAATTTATAAGCCATTACCCTGTTTTGGTATGTAGTATTGGTAATGTCAGTTTGATTACTTCATATGATCATGGTAAGCAATCTCGTGATGAGACCTCTTATCTCCTAAATTTGGTCATATAATTTCTTTAGAATTATATTCTAAAAAATCACAATCGAAATGGATGGGGTGAAATAGTTGTATCCTTAAGAATAAATGGATGACAATTTTCAGATTTTTTTGTTTGCCAAAGCTTGAAAAAGTCTTTACTTTTTAAAGGTAACCTTTCTCTGCTTAATAAACTTATAATGATTTACATTTTCCTCAAAGTTTCATAAGATCATGCAAATGTTTTAAACAAATTTTCAAAGTTTAACATTTTATTTTAAACTATATAAAAATTGTAATCAATTCCCTAAAAATTCTTATTTACTTAAAATAAGTATTTATAACATTCTTTCTAAGACAATTTTCTAATAGTAAAAAGTCAATCAAAGACTATTAACAACCTTTATTTACAAAAATAAATAAAAATTGCAGAAAGGAATATGTACAAATAAGAAGGGGTCACCTCCTTATGAAAATAATTTCTTTAAGACAAGCCCATTTATAGGAAGAGATTCTCTCTTTCCTGTTAAATCTTGAAGTATGAATGTATATGAGCCTATCTTTTCAGCAATCTGAAATGGTCCAAGCCACATCTTCTGAAATTTGATATGCTTACATTTTTCTTCATGTGCTTTATCCCATTTCAGAACAACGTCACCAACTGACAAATTTTTTGAGCCGATGGAATTTGAATCAAAAGAAGATTTAACAAGTTGTTGATGTTTTTCATGAATATCTTTTGATTTTTCTCTATCTTCTTCTAATTTAAGGATTTGATCAAATCTCAACTGAATTGATGAGGAAGGATTTTCTTCAATGAATTGCACTAGGGCTAATGATGGAAGAGCTAGATTTGATGGTATCACAGCTTCTTTACCATAAACTAAATTGAAAGGTGAAGTTCCAATAGAAGCTTTAAGAGTAATACGATCAGCCCATAATGCAAAGATTAAAGACTTGTGCCAATTCTTTTGGCTTTGATCAATAGTCCTTTTAATGATTTTGAGGAGATTTTTATTAGTGGATTTAGCTAAACCATTACCTTGTGGATAATAGTTAGCTGAATATTTCAATTTAAAACCTTTCTTAATTTCAAATTCCATTATACTATTACCAAAAAAATAAGATGCATTGTCCTAGACCAAAGCGTTAGGTACACCAAACCTGGTAATGATGAATTGATCGATGAAATCAATAATTGCGTCAGAGTTGGCTACCTTTAGAGGAATTGCTTCTACCCATTTTGTGAAGTAATATGTTGCTGTGAGGATGTACTTATTGTGTTTGGAAGAATGAGGAGTTATTTCACCAATAATATCAAGCCCCCATTGCTCAAATGGTTTTTCAATGTTTATTGGCTATAGAGGAAAAGCTGGCTTCCTGTCTTCCACTAGGAGTTTGGAAAATATTTCACTTCCTCACATAATCATGAGTATCTTTAAAAAGGGTAGGCCAATAATATCTAACATGAATGATTTTGTGGGCTATGGTATCACCTCCAAAATGACCTCCTACTGGTCCATCGTGTAATTCCTGCAAAACCTTCTTTGCTTCAAGACATCTTAGTAAGATTGAATCATAATTTTTTCTGAATAACACATCATCAATGATTTCATATTTAGTAGCCTTCAATCTTAAAGCACATTTATTCTTATAGCTGATATTAGAAGGAGAATACCCATTTTTCAAGTAAAATATCATATCAGCATACTGAGATTCATAATCTATAACACTTATCTAACTTACTTGAATAGCATTCTCTAGAATTTTATTTTCTGATATATTATGAGCTCCTGCTAATAATCTGCAAAAACCTTTTCCTTTAACAATCTTTGCTGGTTTAATGTCAATATCATATTCTTGCAAGGTTGTCACCCAATTAGCCCTTTTTTCTCCTACTTCTCTTTGAATTAATAATTGTCTTACTGCTGAGAAAGTAACAATCACTTTTGTGTGCGTTTTTAAGAGAAAAGGTCTAAAATGCTTGAATGACTTAAATACAGCGAAAGCTTGTTTTTCAACCTCATAATAATTCAACTCAGCTCTTTGCGGATTTGAGCTGAAGAAAAAAATTGGTGCTTCGATTTTTTGATCATTGAACTGTGTTAAAACAGCAGCATAAGAAGTTTTGGTTGCCAAAGTATACAGAATAAAATCATTGGAAAAATTGGGAGTATTCAATGTAGGTGCATCAATAATTGCCTTCTTGATTGCACTGAAGGCTTCTTTTTCTTTATGACCCCATTTGAACACTGAATTTTTCCTAATCATATTCTGCATAGGCAAAACAATTAAAGAAAAATCTGGAATAAATCTTTTTACAAAATTAATCTGACCTAGAAATGATTGCATGGACTTTTTATTGTGAGGTAAAGAAATGTCAGAAATTTCTTTAACTCTGTCAGGATTGATATATATACCATCTTTTGACACAACAAACCCTAAGAGTTTTCCTTGATCAAGAGAAAAGAAAGATTTCTTTGGGTTTAATGAAATACCAAATCTTCTACATCTTTCAAATATTTGTTTCGGATCTTGTAGATGATTGGATCTCTTCTTTGAATAAACTATTATGTCATCAAGATAAATGACAACTGATCTATTAATCAGACCCTTAAATTCTATGTCCATGGCTCTCTAGAAAGTTGCTCCTGCATTCACTAAAACAAAAGGCATTTTCTGATAAGCATAGGTTCCCCATTTGGTTCTAAAAGTGGTTTTCAGCCTATCATCTGGATGTACTATAATTTGATTATACCCTGAAAATCCATCAAGGAAGGACATGAGTTCAGAACCAGCTACCTTTTGGAGAATTTGCTCCATAGTTGGCAATGGGAAATTGTCCTTTTCACATGCCTTGTTTAAATTCCTGAAATCAATACAGATTCTAATATCGTCATTTTTCTTCCTAACAGGTACCATATTGGAAACCCAATTGGAATGCCTTACAGGAAAAATGATTTTTGCTTTTAGAAGTTTGTTGAGTTCTGTTTTGATTTGATCTTCAAGATTTGGATAAATCTTTCTCAGTTTCTGTTGCACAGGTTTAACATCAGATAGCATTGGAATTGTGTGTTGAATTACAGAAGTATCATAAGTCTTTAAATCATCATAATTCCAAGCGAAGACATTTTTGTATTTACTGAGAATTTTAATGAAAGATGATCGTTCTTCTGAAGTTAAATTAAGACCTAGATTAACATTCTGAGGTTTAGAATCAGAACAAAGATAGAATAATTCAAACTTCAAAGTTGAACTTTGAATTTTGGAATTAGTAACTTTCTTGAATCTGTCTTTAATATCATAAAGATCTTCTAATTTGACAACATATTTGGGAATCGGATTTTCATTATTTCTTGAAGTAATTTGCAGATCATGATCATCTTCATCAATAATTTGTTCATCGTATGATTTCTCAAAAGTTAAGAAATTCAAAATATCTTGATCATGGTAAAATACTCTCTAGTTAGTGATATTATCTGGGACAGATGGGCGAAAATTTAACTCTACTGAAAATCTATTCGGACTGCAATCTTCAGCAAGAAGGAGTTTAGATGCAACATTAGCTAACAAGTCAGTTGATGTGTTTTGATTCCTGGGAATAGAAGAAATATTAAATGCTAGAAATTGAGTGGTAAGATCCTGTACTAGGGTTTGATAGTGTTTAAGATGTCCTGAAAGACAATGGATAGTATTCCTCACTTGTCTTATGACAATTTCGGAATCTCCATAAACTTTCAGGTATTTTACATTTAACCCTATGGCCTTATAAAGCCCTTGAATCAAGGCTTCATATTCAGCAACATTATTAGTGCACTCAAATTCTAATCTACATGATAACATAGTTTTTTCTCCTTTTTGATCAATTAGGATGCATCCTGCTCCTGCTCCATCATTAGATTTCGATCCATAAAAATATAATGACCAAAATAAATTTCTATCTATGGGTTTATCTACAAAAGAATCGGAAATATTTACAATTCTGGAAGAATCGGATTGCGAAAAATTTTCAATTTGAGAAACAAAAGTATTTACAGAGAATGGTGATTGTGGTGCAGTAAAATTTCCAAGAAAAGACTTAGCAGAATAACCTCCAAGAATATTATTTTTGAAAGCTACAGGTTCATTCAGTTGCTCGAATTCAGTCACAGTGTGCATCATATGTTTCTCTCGTTCGACTTTGATTTGATTAGGTTTCCCTTTGTAGGGAAGCCACATATGTGAATAATTGGTTGAGATATAACCATTAAGTTTCGCAGACCGGTCCCTACTTAAGACTAACCCATAGAATTCTAGAATATCTGCAATAAGAATATCAATTCTTTGGACAATCCTAGGGTCAGAAGCTAATCTAATGGTAACTGAATTGATTTCTCCAATAACTTGAACCTTGGAGCGATCCAATTATACAATATGAACAGCAAACTTCTGAGGTTCGATATTCAACTTAGCACAAACTGAAGAAGGCATTATATTGGAATATGCTCCTGAATCAATCAAACAATTATGCAAATTCTTATTGAAGATTTCATAGGTTAGCATAAATGGAGGTGTCTGAGAACCTGATCTTTCTCCAATAAGAACAATGTCGGATGCATCTACTTTGTCTGGTGGCTTACCAGTTCCTTTAGCTGCTTTAGCTACTACACCACTTGGTAGAGGAGCAATAGGTGTAGCATTTAACTCTTTTAATAACAGCTTTTTTTGATGTTTGAGTTTGATGAGTTCATGTAATGAGATATTCGCTCTAGTATTTTTCATGTCCTCAACAATATCATAATCCATCAGATCTGATACTACCAGAGTTTTGGACGATGATGTGGGAGGATTGGGAGACAATGGCTGATTGTGAGTGGGTAATGAAGAAGTCTTTTTTGCAGGAATTTTGTCTTTGGTACTTGGAGTTGTATTTTTCTTCTTCGGAATAGTTTGAATAGGTTCCGATGTAGATTTGCTCCTAGTACTTACAAGCATAGCTTCTTGTTCCATGTCACTATCTGAATTAGGGAGAATAAAATCCCACATTCCGTTTAGTTCAACTTCTTCTTCTCTTTCATCTTCTTCGTCTGATATTAGAGGATTCTCTTCTTCTTCATCATCTTCTGATTCTGCATTGGAAATTGCATTGGGAGGTTTTGATTCACTTTGATTTCTCTTGAAATTTCTAAATGGTCTCTTTGTAGATGTTTCTACTACCTACTTCTTGATCTCAACCATCTCATTAGACATGGTTTTAAGAACTTTCTATAAACCTTCCATGTCATATGGATCTCTTGGTGTCTTTTTCTTGGAATCATCTTTAAAAGTGACTTTCTTTGATTTTCTTTCATCAATAGTGTTTTTCTTATCAAGAGAAATCATCTGCTTTTCCACTGAAATAGCTTCCTTCATATTTTCAGCTAAAGTTGGCTTTACAACTCTATCTACGAAAAATTGCTATGTTTGAAGGTAAAGCATTAATGTACCATTCACTTCTAACTTGTTCACTGGGTTTAGATGTTGCAGAGATCTTGTTTAAGAGTTTATTAAATCGTGAATTGAAATCTTTAATGGGTTCCCTTGATTGAGTCTTTAAATTGGAGAGATCGTTAATTAGGGTAGCAACTGATCTATCATCTCCATATTTAGTTAGAAATTTTTCTTCAAACATATCCCAACTTGTGATTGAATCTGAAGGTAAAGAAAAGTACCAGGATCCTACTGTTCCTTGTAAATTGTAGGCGAATAATCGGACTACAACATCTTCATTCACTACTTTATTCAAGTTTATAGCAAGCATGAAGTTATTACTATGTTCTTCTGCTGATACACCACTATCTGGACTAAACTTTGGGAGCCATTTTTCAGGATGATCAGGTAGATCATGCAAAGGTGCAGCCATATTCATAGCTCCTGGTCTGGTCCATGGTCTTTGTGCTGGTTGTGACATTCTTGTAACAATAATAGATGAACTAGAAGGGATAACTAGTATATTAGTAGTAACTGTTGAAGTACCAGAAGAAACAATTAATGTTTGAGTAGATGTGGTTTGAGGAGATGAAGATTGAGCAGATGAAATCTGAGCAGAGGAGGAAGATTGAGAAGATGTAGATGAGACTACTGTACTTTCTTGATTTGAAGCTTGGGAAACAGTTGTTTGATTATGCGATGAAGAACTGGTACCACTTTCTGTTCCGGTGGAGTTTTTCTTGATTTGACCCTAATAGGAATAGGAAATTATTTTGGGGAAATTCCAAGTTTTTCACTTTGTGATCTAGTAAGAGGTCTGGAAGAAACAAACTGCGAAGTGACACTACCTTCAGTTAATTCCAATTCTTCTAATGATAATGAGAAACTTTGAAGTTTATGGGTCAAAGCCTCAACCTCAGGGAACTCAGGAGTTGGATTATCTTATTGATCTGAAACTTTGATAGTGGGTGTTTGAATACTTTTCTCAATTTCTTCTATTGTGATTTGAGATGTGGAAGAAATTGAAGGTGATGAGGGTGATGCGCTCTTAGAATGGCTTTCGGATTTAGATTTATCTACCATTCATAGCTTATGGCCCTCCTTCTAGCGCCAAAAATGTTGAAGCCTCGAAAATCGTTGCTTCAAACATTGAGGGATAACCACTCGGTCGGACCTTAAGTCAGCTCCTTTTCCATTTGGGATGGTGGCTCCGACTGGATTTATAGGACCGGTTTCCTAATAATTTGAATGGGTTGGTAATGGAATGATTGAATGGGGGAAATGGGACTAAATGACTTGAAATGACAATACTAGCTAATCTAATTTAAATACTAATAAAGAAATTCTAAAAATAACCCAGGTATCATATGTGAATACAACTTAAAATTATTTCAATTGAACAATAACTATAAAAATGTATTATGGCTTAATTGAAATGTGCAACAACAAATAAAAATAACTCTGTTTAAGAAATTAAACAGAGTTATATCAACATATTGTATTCATCATTGTATATCATTTACATACACTTATGAAAGATAAATATTTCTAATATACTCAAAAATGATATATATAAAGAACTATTATGAAACGAAGTACATATAAACGATAGCAAATTTAAAAGAGAATATCATATGACAAATGAAATTAACAGTGAATAGATAGAAATATTGTATCCATCTTGAGACTTTCAAATGAAATTTGATACTCTAATCCAGCAATTCCAATGCAAAATCAAATCCAAGGTACAGAAATGCAACTCTTTAAAAATAATTCTGCACAGAATCACCAGATGTGATCTTTTATAAAAGAATATAAGAGTAAATGGAGTACAAAAATGTAATCTCCAAATCAAAAAATATTACAAATTAAGGACCCCTTTCTAAATGCATGAAAGGGGTTTAAATAGGTATCTAACAAAACAAAATAACTAAAATTATCCCTACAATTTATCTAAAATAAAAATATCTGAAATTGAAATGCGATCTGTTGGTAGACTGGCTCATTGATCATCAATGGATGTGCGAAGGTGGAAAATATTGAGCATATCTTGGACTTCTGTTGGCCGACTCATTTTTGAATGTAACTGCCCAGCGTATGTAGCATCAAAGAATTCAGGAATGATACATTGAATGGCATTCGAAAGGGATTTGATGGCCATCTGTTGGCTGTGTGGCTTGATCAGATAAGACCACATATTATCCCATGAAATTCCTTGAAGTTTTCTAATCTATTGATTTTTATTGATTATATTTTCCTTCCACCTGGAATCAGCTACTTTTACTTTAGGTAATTCGCCTTGGGTACAATCTGAGATCAAATTGGTAGCGTACAAGCTATCATTAATCAATTGTGTTGCATTATTCATTAAACTTTTAGCCCTTGATATGGATCTGGCTCTTTCTGATTTCATCAACTGATGTTCCCATTCCATAAATAAAATTTCCTTGTGTCTTTCTTCAATTCTAGGAAGATTAGGTTTTCTTCCCTGTTCTGTATCCTGCCATGAAAGGAACTCGGAAATTATATCATCAGCATCGTCAATTTCTTGCCTAAGAGTGATTGATTTATCTATCAAAGATGATGTTACTTCGCGCAAAGGCTCAATTTGTGTTAACTGTAGACAAAATTCATTTAACTGTTGAGATAGAAGTTTGTTTATTTCAAAAGCTTCAATTATGAATTGAGCTAACTTACGATACTCTTTGAACTTGTCCAATTCTGATTGGAACAATTTTTCCTGTTCAACTTTTGAATTTCTCTCATTCTATAAAAGACTTTGTAACTTTTCTACTTCTTGAGTCAACTACTGTTGTTTGCCCAAGGCTTGTTCATCAATCTTTTTCTTTTCAAGGCTGTGTTGCTCTTCTAGTTGTTTAGCTCTGAGTTCTGCATCATGTACTCGTTGTTCCAACTGAATAATCTTTTGTTGATCACCTGCAACCTGTTCTTCAAAAATAGAAATTTGCATATCCTTTTGTTTTACCAGCTGTGAAACTTCGGAGGCTTTATTTATAGTGGCAGCACTATCAGCACCGGCATACTGAGACAATTTGGTGAGATCCTCAGATGGATCCACCTTAGCATTTTTATAAACAATATTTAGAAGTCCCCCCCGTGATGCTAAAATTGCATCTTGATCTGTTTTCCTCCTTTTCCTTTGTTTTCTTACCACAGCCCTATGTTTGGGACTGTAGAATATGTCTAAAGGAGGAATTTCTTCTATTTTTAGCATGATTTCTCCAGTGGGGTTTTTAGGAATGATTTCCACATCCTGATCTTTGGGATCGTCAAATTGAGGAGTGTTTTGCAATCCTATCTGCTGGGAAAATTTTTGATATTGATTTAGCAAATGAGGAGAAACAACTAATTCATTATTTACTTGTCCTCCAAGTTGAGAACCTGCATTTTTTTTTGTATCATTCTTGGGTGCCTATTCAGTGTTTATACTTCCTGTGCTTCCTTTCTCAATATGTACATGGGCATCAGTACCCGTGTTCCCTTTTTCTATTTGAACTAAAGGCTTCTGTGTATCTTTTTGAGCAGTTGTTTCTGTTTTGGCAGTGTCGGCTTTGCTGCTGTCATCCTTTTTCCCTAGAACAGGATCAGCTCCTTTTACTTCTTTACCAGAAGTACTTCATGCTTGTTGTGATGCTTTCTCCTGTATGGGAGCTCTCAACTGATCAAGAGGCACTTTAAGTAACCTTTGGCTTCTATACAACAAAAACTTTTTCAAGTCCTCGGCCTGCAACTTGGACTTGGCTGAATCAAAAACTTGGGATATATCATCCATGGAAACAAATAAATCATCAAAAATGTCTGGTTCATGCTCGAACCGGGCAATCGAAACAGAGGTAGTAAAATCATACGCCACTTTTCTTGGGTCGTATTGTCTTCCAGGAATTGTTGAAAACTTAAGATCAGAAATATTACCAACTTCTTTCTTATCATGAGAAAAACTATTAAGAGTATAGTCACCACACTTAAAAGGAAAGCTAGGCCACATAAGCTTTTTATTGCTTTTCAAAATTCTAGACATTCCTTCAACTGTCAGTTGATAGGAAATCTCCTGAGCTAGAAGCTTATCTGGAACGTATAAAGGAAGGATATGTGGCTGAACAATACTCCCAAAAATTCTGATATAAGTGAATTTTTCTTCCCCGAATAAATCTCCAATAGAGGTCAAATCAGTCTTGGCTTTATTGGAAAGTCTAGGAGGGAAGTTGCCAAAAATGGTTTGGTAAATTGGAATTAGAAAACCATGGCAGACTCTGTAAACATGAAGCTTGAAATGATCTTTCCACAAGAAATTGTGATACACATGAATAGAGATAGGTTCTTTTGGAGTCAATTTCCAACCTAGCATGGGAAATTCAGAATTGAAACAAAGGGCGTCTAAAATATAAGCGCAAAAATGGAAAGGGGTGGAATTCCCTGAATTTTTGTCTTTTCTGTACTCTAGAATTCGATTGGCTATCTTATCCGACAAAATGACAGCCCAATCCATAATTTCAGAATTAACAGCAAAATGAATTAACGGGACCATTTGAATAGAAAATCTAGCAGAGTTATCGTTTTCGAACAACCTACACATCATCGCTGTGGCATAACAATATGGAGGTGCGAGAGACTCCACAGAGTACATACCTGATGCCTCCTACTTATGCTTATCAGGGTTGCTCCTCCATTCTTTTATTGGCTCTGCCTAGTTTGGATGTTCTGCAGCATATTCCTTAAGGAAGTCTTTGTTGTAAATCTTTTGCAGGTTAGGAAGATGATACATTGCTTTAATATCTTCTACCCTGAATGACCCGAACACTGATCTAGAAGCAGAAACAAAAGTCATGTTTTGAATGGTCACATTGTCAATGACCCATCTGATAACGTCATAGTAGGGAAAAATATTCGCCCGGGAAGCAACTCGGTGTAAAAATGAATTTTCTAATGCACTGAGTTGAGTTTCAAAGTCAAAGTCTGAATCTTCTTCATCGGGGATAGTTGCCTTGGGCACAATAACCCTAGGTTTCTCTTTTTCAAGCAAATTGTATACATTATCCCATGTCATCTTCCCCAGTCCTTGACAGGAGGTGTCTGTGACTAGCTTGAACCTTGCCGGTTTCTCCTTGGGCAGCATGTTTAACACATGAGCTTTTGCAACAAAAGCAGCTTTAGACTTTCTGCTTCTCTTTGACATTTCAATGTCGAGTAAATTTTCTTTGGTTTTGCGAATGAAAGGATTCAAACTTTTGTTTTGCAATTCAAATTAATGCTTTCAGCCGAAATAAAACACATTAATGAGAACAGCTACACAGAGATTTGTTTATTTAATTACCATTTAATCTCCCCATATTTTCAAAATAAATGCTCTCCAAGGGGTCACATTCACGTATTGAAAACAAAGTAATCCATGATCTTCTGCCTAATTTTCAATTAATATTGTCGTACAATCGGAGATCGGCGCATCTTTGTAATAAATGTTAAAATTCACTTTTGATCCTTTGTGATGCGATAAATAAATATAAAGGCGAAATAACAATCGCATCGCAAGTCTTCAACGGTGTGTAAGATAATTCAACATAATTCATTACCGATCTTCCGATTGTGACAATCGCATCACAATTTGTTTGAAATGGAATGTAATAATGCTTTTTACCGAATCTCGATCGCATCGGAGATTTTACAATGGAATAAAGCATTTAATATTATCTCTGAAAATGCAATTGCGATTGAGTTCAATCGCATCGGCATTTCTAATAAAAGGAATACAATGTTTTAACTCTCTTCCGAAACGTGATTGTGATAAATCGCACCGCATCATTATAAAATCAAAAAGTGCAAGACTTAATACTATTTCGAAATGCGATTGCGATTGAGCACGATCGCATCGGAACTTCTCAAAGCAAATAACAACTCTTTAAAAGAACTTCTCCAAATTTCCGATTGTGATTTAATATTCATTTTAACATATTTCTAAATATAAAGTTTTTCTAATATGTTCAAAGTATGTTAAAAGATCTTTTAACTCATCAGATCGGAAAGTTTTTAAAACTTGTATACTTTGTGAATAAAATGTGATATGCATCCTTTTATCTTATGGAAAAGATATAAAAAGGGGAACTATTTTTGAATGGGATTTATTCTAAAAATTTTAAAAATGGGGAGGGTTGTTGTACAGTACAACAGGTCTTCAACCATATTATTTTTTCAACCATTAGAGAGACACATGGTGGCCCCAGGCTACACCATGTGTCCTCACCCAATTAGTCTGAATTTCAACCAATATCAACTTTTCAAATAACCCAAATTCTCAACCAATATAATGCTGCCACTTAGCAGTCCATTATTCGCAGGAGGAAAATGAAAAAA
Organism: Pinus albicaulis; assembly: GCA_034641835.2. NCBI lineage: Eukaryota > Viridiplantae > Streptophyta > Pinopsida > Pinales > Pinaceae > Pinus > Pinus albicaulis. The sequence goes on from CM076577.1 coordinate 964,776,747, forward strand.
AATCAACCTTGCCCAGCTAGAATGCCACGTCATTAGTACGGATTGCTGACTGGGCACCTATCTGTCCTTTTTTTTTTTTTAATTGTTTAGAAAAGCAAACAGAATTCATTTACGGGAGCATACGGATTCCATTTTGCGTGAAATGAAGTGCATCAGATTAACAATGACGAGCACTATGCGGTCGTTCAAGTTTCAAGCCATTCTGAGAACTTTGATTTTGAGCATAAAACTAAGCCCCTGATCATTCCTCCACACCTTCCTTGGTGTTCAATGACGCCTACAAACTAGCAAACTGTTGAAAGTAAAATATACTAACTATGGAGCTTTATAACACAACTTTTTGCAGTATTTACAATGACATCCATATATACAACCATCCTGTATATGGAGCTTTATAAATCCAGCTCGATACAGTATTTACAATAATATACACATATGCACATTTTCTCAACCATCAAATAAAAGGATACGATGATTGTATCAAAAATAAAGGAATCAAGAGGCTCATGCCTCCACCCTTAAAGTATTACCAGGATTCACTTCCTTTCCAGGAAGTTTGGAATCCACTATCAAAAGTCAAATTTGAATCCAATGTCCAACGCTACAATCCTGTACCACTTGTCCTCTCAGTGAACAGTTATCGGCTCATTGTTCCAGGGAACACTCCTAATGTGCATTTGATTCCATCTGTCAATGTTAATAACCAAAAAAAATCCATCCCCAACCTTCCCTTCTCTACTACATATTCCCTCAAGTAATCAAGTCACCCCCTTCCGTGAAGTCATACTCCTTCCAAGTTCTGTTGGCACCCGCATCCCGGGAATTCCATCCCTTGGAAAGGTTTCCTCGCATCGCAACACACAAAAACCAATGCATATCCCTACCTAAGAACCATTATATCAATCATAACATGCTCATGGAAATTAACGGACACTATTGGGTACCAGTATCCCACAATGGCCCTACTCCTGAAGTGCTTTACCATCATACTGTTGATGTTCCAATTCCTTTTCCTGACGTTGCTAGTCCTTGCAATCGGTTTCAACCATCGTAAACTGGGCATTACATGTTTTCATGTACCAAGCACATAATTTCCATTAGATTCAAAATAAATTGAAATAACTTCAAATCATACCTCATTGGTATCTCGTCAATAAGGTACACTTGCACTTTTGTTAACTTCTTGTCACGCAAGTCAAACTAGTTTTTTTGATAAAATCATCATGTATAAACATATTACATATGGTTATCTCAAAACACAACCATCATAATTTAAAATGATGAATCGCATGAAATCATCATAAACCATAATCATAAATCACATGTAACCATCATTAGTCAGAATCGTAGATCACATACATTATATAAATGAAATAAAATATTGATACTTATCCTTCATCAGTCCTTATTTCTACCATTGTTCTTTTTGTAAACACACTGGATCGGTTGCCACACCTAGCAAGCACCCAATATTTTTGCTTCTCTTCAATCACGTACACATACACATAGTTTACATCACAACACGTACACCCACATACGACATACAATACACGCACCCACACCGGCATACGACACATACAACTACCCGGTGTACAATACAACACAATACATACACCTAAACCAGCGTACAACACATATACCTACACCCAGTGTAAAATAAAACACAACACATATACATATACAGAGTACAACACAACGAATACACATGTCACGATACCATGACTACACAATGCACATACATAGTACCGCACGCCCGCAACATAACAGCTATGACATGCACACAATTCAACATGTATACCAATTCCATATGCACAACATGTGTACATGTATATCACATGTACACAGTACCACCTATACACAACACTACATCCACAACGTGTGCACAATATCACATGTACACGGCACCACCTACACAATGTGTACACAACGCCGAATGCACACCACACCACCTGTAAAATGTGTACACAATATCACATGTACACAGCACCACATGCACGACATGTACATGACACCACATGTACACAGTGCCACATGCACGAAATGTATACGGCACCATCTGCACACAACACCACATGTACAACATGTACACAACACCACATGCACACAGCACTACATGTAAAATCATGCACACAGCACCATATGTACAACACACACACAACACCATATGTACATAGCACTGCATATTCAAAATTTACATAGCACCATACGTACACATCATTGCATATCCAACATGCGCACAACACCATATGCACACAACACTATATGTACACAGCATTGCATATCCAACATGTACATAGAACTATTATGTACCTAGCATTGCATATGCAATATACACACAACAACATATATGCACAACATTATATGCCCATAACATCATAGGTTCAACATGTACAACATATATACAGCAGTAGTACTACACATCCATAGACCACACATTGACCCACAAAGCAACCTTGCTCCTAGTGTCTCTCCAATATGCATGCAAGCTTCAGCATGCCACAGATCACAATGCTTTCATTTCGTTGATGTACCCCTTAGATTTACCTGCCATAACATAAACATATACATAGTATAATCACATAATATCAAATCATACCCACATGATGTTGACCTTGTAGATCTTACAGGGTTATTCTTCCCACTTGATGCCTCATAAGCCAAGAACCTCTTCATGTCATTCACTTGCATAAACAATCATTCCTCCACGAGAATAATTCATGATGACCTTGTTAGACAATGACATACATACATACATCTATACATGTGAATACTATCACAAAACAATCCTAACGACCCTATCAATCAATGACATACATACATGCATACATAAACATCAACGTAAAGCAATCATGATCCCATTAGATAGTAGCATACATACATGCATATAAACATATATAGACATTATCATAATCATGATCACAACATAATTTCCAGGTATCATAAGGTATAGGTTAAGAGTACTCCCTTTATGCGTTCATAGTATGCACAACATTGAGAACATCAGTTCCCAACATATCCATGACTGTCATAAAATCCCTTCACTTTACCTTTCTCATGACTATCATGCCACCATCCATTTTCACTAATGGACACTACCAATCAAACCAATTTTCATACTCTTGCCTTCTGATGCCCTTTAATCATGCCCTGAGCTTCATTCGGGTCTTACATTACCTATTGGGTCACACATCTCTCCCCGAGCTCCATTAAATTTCTCTTTCCCAACCAATTCCCAAGACTCTAAAAAGATAAAAGGCATGAACAAGAGCAAGCAAGAAGAAGACCATGAAAAACCAAAAGCAATACGACACCACATGTTCCAAATATGAAGACATCATATCTATTAATTAAAATCATCCTCTACCAATACTAACAACCATGTCATAGTCGACTAGTAGTTAAAATCATAATACTACAACTATCACCTATCATGTTTAAGTATACATTGGCTATCTCAACACATAATGTGTTAGTACAACCATCTTAAAACAAGATCATTACTTCATGCAATATTATAGACACATACTCATATCACAAAATTAATCAAACATTCAAAAAGTAGACAGATGACATAATAGACACCAAACACTCTGTAATATCCCCAAATTAGTAGTCAGCTAATTGGGATATTAATTTTGGCAAATCCTAATGTTGGGCGGAAATAAAGTGGGTAGGGGACCCACAATTGATAATTAGGCCAAATAAAGTCTTTTATAAAGTCCCTAATGGAAAATTTTGGCTCTAGTGGTGGGGTCGAGTTGGCCTTAGGTGGCAGCGTAGAAGAGGCACGAAAAGGACAATGTGGGATTGGCTAGAGGAAGGCAACACGTGATTGGCCAAGGAGAGGCAGCGCAAACCAAGTTGGGACCCAAGGCATACATTGGGCCTCAATGGATAAAATGAATAAGGGAAGGATCATTTGGTGATTCATTCATTCAGTTATTTTCTTCTTGTCATTTTGACAGAGCACGCTTGATCCGGAGAGCCAAATCTGCAGTGTTGTTTAGCACGCGAGATCTTCAAGTGGAGATCTCAAAATCTACCTCGAGGGACTTCGAGTGCCCGCTCAAGAGAGGAGTTCCACACCTTGTGAGGAGAATTTCCTTCAGCGGCATCAGGAGGAAGTGTAGCCAGTTATGGATTGTGCAGAGGAGGAAGAGACTTTGTAGGGGAGGACGTAGTGCAGAGAGGATTTGGTTGTTCTAGGAGGTGAGAAGAGAGGGAATTGTAGCTGAGATTCGTTGGGGAGGATTGGAGTTCCTAACAGGGATTTTTGTGGAATTTTGGATACTTCCAGTAGTAGGATTTATAGGAGAATCGATTTACCCAACAGTGTAGTGAGCCAAGCCCAAGAGGGCCGATTTTTGGGGTCAAGCTTTGGGCAAACCCTTTTTGGGTTTTTCTGGGTTTATTGAGGAGAAGCCAAGATTAATTTGCAAAATTTTATGGGCATATTTGAGGTTTCAAATATAGATCCTAACTCAGCTAGCAACTAGAGGAGCTAGGGGAAATTGGGCCCAAATTCCAGGGTCAACATTTGGCCAATTCATTCGTTGTTTTTTATGGGTTTCTTGAGTAGTGTTTGGGGTTAAAGTCCCAGAAATTTCTTAGCAGTGTAGTAGGCCCTAGCTTCATTTCTTCGAGAGTAGGAGAAGCATTTCTGGCAGATTGCAGTGCAGACCTATATCCATACAGCATACCATCAATGGGGGATTTCAGCATTGATTCATAGGGCTTCTCTGGCTTTCCTTGAGCAAGCCCAGGTGCCTTCATTCCAACACCTCTATTTTACTCATTTCTATCAAATTAATAAAATGGCTCAGCAGTATTTTATGGCTCCATTGGTGTTTTGATATCAGTTTTTGTTTTGTTGTCTCCTTGATATCTTTTAGCATGTTATTACTGTTATTTTCCCATTTGGGATATTACAGTGGTATCAGAGCTTCGTTCTTGGCTCAGCCATGGGAATATTTTTTTATGAATGAGGAGGGTAGGAAAATCCTTACCCACCAAATGCAGTAGAGGTGGAAAATATGGGGGAGTCAAGGAGCAAAGGGGAAGCAGCATTTGGTAACATTTTTAAGGCCCTAAATTATTTAGCCAAAGTACAGAAGGGAATATTGGAAAGACTCAAGAGATAGAATAGGAATGAGAGCATCCATCAGGAATCCCTAGTTGGGGAGACTTTGGGGGTCTCACAATAGTGTGACCACCCTTTACCAGCCACTCACTCACCAGCCTTCAGTGGGCCAACCAAGATCACGATGCCTACATTCTTACCTCTAGTACTGAGTGAGTAAGGTAGGTGGCATGATCTTATACCCATGGGAGATTATCCTTGAGAATGGAAATCCATGGGGGAAAACTTCAGAGCGGATTTTTCTTTCAGAGATTACTGTAAACTCAGGCAGGATGAAGAAAGAAGGAATAGTGGAGGGTCTAGCACGCAGAGTTTAGAGTTGCAGCTTATCATTGGGAGGACTCCTTTTCCCACGTATGATGGATTCACTAATTGCACGTCTTGGGATTGAGTGGAAAATTTGGATACCTCTTTCCAGCTTTACCAAATAACGAAGGGGGAAGCCATCAAAATGGATACCTCACACTTGGAGGATGAGGGCACATAGGATTGTGGGAAGCTAGTAGATACACCTAGTGTGATGCAAGACTCACCCTTGTTGGAGACTTCCTTGACCGTGTCAGTTGACATCTTAGTGGAGAGAGTAGAGCCATCCATTGAGGTGGTGACAGGAGTCATGTCCGATTTTTTGGGTGACAACCGCACACATCAGATGGGTGAGGTGCCAGGAGATGTATCTACCTGTGATGAGGCACTAAGAGATACCGAGGTAGAGCAGGAGGACATTCATTTTGTATGTCAGCAGGAAGACTCTTCTTTGGATGAGTGCATGGGGTCATATGAGGATGCTTCTGGGGAGCATGAGCAGTCATGCAGAGTTCATGACACTAGGTCGGTTTTGTATTCCAGTGTGCATGTGGTATCAGGGGACTCTATGGGAGATATTCAGGATGATGAATCACTTGTGATGATTCAGCTAGAGCAACTTATGGTACAGCTAGAGGGCACATTGGAGCGTCACAGTAGCCCCCTTCAGGCATACATAAATGGAGCTAGTAGCATGGCTAGGTCACCTTTGGCCATTGGAGAGAGAGAGACGGAGCTACCTAGTCAAACCTCATGTGTTGACTTGAATAATGGGATTAAATGACCTGAGTTGCACAGGGTGAAACATCTGCAAGTCAGGGTTTCTCTAGGTGTAGTGGTTCATGCGTTCGATCCCTCTCTTGGGGTTGGATGGTGAGAGATTCTTATTTGGTACCCGGTGGAGTGGGTTATGGAGATGGTGATGCACCGAGGTGTAGCTCAGCAGGAGATTCTAGGTGCTAAGGTTAACGGAAGCCCGGAATGGCATTGGGATCCGGGTGGGACTACCCATCACTTCCCAGGTATGTTGGTTGACTACAACCTGGAGGGTAAATTTTACCTAGTAGTTGAGCGTACACATTCACTAGGGGAGTTTTAGCCAGCACTAGTGTCCAACCAGTTTAGGTACAGACTCCTTGAGTTGTCTTGGTATGAGGATTGTACACAGGATCACAGGATGATTAGCATACTCTAGCAAAAGTTTGACAAAGGAGGGGGCATTGGTAGGCCACTAGACAGTGCCTTATATGGAGCTGGGGATTCTTCGCATTTGTGTGGGGAACGGAGGACACAGAGGAGCAGAGCAGGATTGACATTGCTACTGGTACCTAGGTAGATTCACTTTTTGGGTCCCTCAGGGAGAACTTCGAAGGGATATCCATTCATTGGAGAGTATGGTGATGCGGCAGTGGAGGTGATGGTACCGATCGAGTATGGCCAGATGCATATGGATACAGCCTTAGGCCATCACACCTTGGGATGTATAGGAGCATCCATTGTTGGGCAGTGGTCTGTAGATGGGCATGGAGATGCATGGGAGTTTGTTGTAGTATGTTGGACTGCGTTTTGGAGTAGGAGTGCTTCCCATCACATTGAGTATATGCGAGGAGTGATAAGTGCAACAACGCAGGATGGACACATGATGGTATAGGACAGTATAGTTGTTACCGGGGGCATCCATTGGTGTACAGGGGCAGGTTGCGACATACAGTGGAAGGTCGAGGAGTGCGATGATACTTGGTGGTAGGCAGTGACACATGATGCGGAGCAGTGGGATCTTGGAGCATTGCCTCCAAAGACACATATGGGACAAGGGAAGTAGGTGTACCATGGGATGTAGCTTACCTAGGATCGATGAGGATCTTGTTCAGCATATGGAGATGCCATTTTTAACGGAGACAGGGCTAAGAGTGTGTTATTAGCATATTTTAGGTAGAGAGAGTGTCATATGGAGGATTACTCTTGAGAATTCAAGTAGACTCTTGGTCACACCCTTTGGGACATACCTACCCACCATCCTCCATTGTTGCTTATGGTCGTGAACTGTTTGGTTGGTGCCCCTTGACACTCTCCATTCAGGCAGCAAGGCATGGGAGGCTCACCCTAGACAATTGGATGAGATACCATGTGTCATGAGCCAGGAGGAGACTCTCCACTTAAGACACTTGGTAGGTGCACAAGTTGATAGGTCTAGGCTTAGGGATGGCATGGTTGATTGCCAAGGTAGCATATGTTCCACCCCTGGGCTCACATTTGAGGGACGTTGGATGGTAGATTTTGTCTACAGGAGGGTACCCAGACTCCGAGCAGTATGCAGGTGTATCAGCAGGAGTTAGGATAGCGGGTATCACGATGTGGTTTGGCAGGAGCAGGGCAGGTACGCATGCGTGGGACAGACTCATGATACTTGGGGTCCACCTAGGGGATACATACAGGGGTAAGAGATGAGGGCCAGATGGGTTCTAGTAGGTAGCAGTGATATGCAACGGCATCCCACGGGGAGTGGGAGTTGTGAGCTCCCTGTATGGTTGAGGGATCCAAGGATCTGTTGGGTAGGTGGATCACTCCACTTTGTGATGGGTAGGGACAGAGCAGACGGTGATCCACTCCACCTTGGGTTTGACACGTGGGGGAGCACTGATACATCCATTGCATGGCGAGGTATACTTATCATGTTGTTGCTCAGGGTCATGATCGGCGATGGAGGGGTATATATCAGCATCATGGAGATGCCTGGGAAAGATGAGCTTTGCCTTCACATATTTTTCGCCACAAGGCCCTAGGAGAGATGGATATGTTCTGCGCACGATGGGGGGTATCTCATAGTCACAATGGTGCAGCGATAGCATGGTGGCACCTCTACGATATTAGCAGGGGACCCGAGCATTATAGCTCTACACAACTTGATAACCTGTAGGGGTGAGTTGTTTACTACATGGGAAGATCATGCAAATCTTCCATTGGGCTTTAGCGAGTCACTGCAGGAGTGGGGGACTTCATTAGCATGGTAGGATGGTGAGTGGAGCAAGTGGAGCTTCATGTTGAACAAGATGGCTTAGGATCCTGGCATTGAGAGATCCCTTCATATAAGGGTGATTGAGAGTACAGGGAAGATTCAGTGGCGCATTTGGGACCCGGGCACATTTTACAGTGACAGTGGGGAGCATCAGCTAGAGAGGAGGCTTGTTCAGGTATTGCTTGAGGACAAGAAATTTTTGGCGAGGAGGACTATAATATCCAAAAATTAGCAGTCAACTAATTGGGATATTAATTTTGATTAATTTTGGAAAATCTTAATGTTGGGCGGAAATAAAGTGGGTAGGGTACCTACAATTAATAATTAGGCCAAATAAAGTCTTTTCCTAAAGTCCCTGATGGAAAATTGTGGCTATAGTGTTGGGATCGAGTTGGCCTTAGGTGGCAGCGTAGAAGAGGCACGAAAAGGACAGCGTGGGATTGGCTAGAGGAAGGTAGCACGTGATTGGCCAAGGAGAGGTAGTGTAGGGTAAGGTGGGACCTAAGGCATACGTTGGGCCACAATGGATAAAATGAAGAAGGGAAGGCTCATTTGGTGACTTGTTCATTCAACCATTTTCTTATTTTCATTTTGGTAGAGCATGCTTGAGCCGGAGAGACAAGTATGCAGTGTTGTTTAGCACATGAGATCTTCAAGCGGAGATCTCAACCTCTACCTCGAGAGACTTAGAGTGCCCGCTCAGGATAAGAGTTCCACACCTTGTGAGGAGAATTTCCATAAGCAGCATCAGGAGGAAGCGTAGCCAGTTCTAGACTATGCAGAGGAGGAGGAGACTGCGTAGGGGAGGACACAATGCAAAGAGGATTTGGTTTTTCTGGGAGGTGAGAAGAGAGGTAGTTGCAACTGAGATTTATTGGGGAGGATTGGAGCTTCCTAACAGGGATTTTTGTGGAATTTTGGAGACTTCCAGTAGTAGGATTTACAGGAGGATCGATTTACCCAGCAATGCAGTGAGCCAAGCCCAAGAGGGCCAATTTTCGGGGTCAAGCTTTGGGAAAACCATTTTTGGGTTTTTCTGGGTTTATTGAGGAGAAGCCAAGATTAATTTGGCAAAATTTTTTGGGCATATTTGAGGTGTCAAAAAGAGATCCTAACTCGGCCAGCAGCTAGAGGAGCTAGGGAAAATTGGGCCAAAATTCCAAGGTCAACATTTGGCCAATTCCTACGTGAGTTTTTGTGGGTTTCTTGGGTAGAGTCCGGGTTTAAAGTCCCGAAATTTTCTGAGCAGTGTAACAGACCCTAGCGGCATTTCTTCGAGAGCAGCAGTAGCATTTCTGGAAGATTGTAGCGCAGATCTATAGCCATACAATGTACCATCAGTGTGGGATTTCAACATTGATTCAGAGGGCTTCTCTAACTTGCCTTGAGCAAGCCCAGATGATCAGGAGTTCATAAATTTTGCTCAAAATTCAAAGTTACAGGATTGGATTGAAACCAGGATGTTTGTGTAGATCTTGTCTTTTGATTCTGGCACCGCGAACGATTCGAAAAATTGATGTCGTATGAGGAAGATATTATGTTTTGATAAAAAATGGTAGGACACGGGTGTTATTGAATTGTGATTATGTCAACAGAAATCGGTGCAGGCGGAAATAACGATGCAGATTAGATCGCAAAAGCAGCAGTGGGAGATCAACGGTGGATGATGAATCATGATTTCACATTTCGCAAATAATAGTGGATACTTTTAAGAGTTCGCACGGTATGTTAAATAGGTTGTGATGTGATGCGGTAAAGTTAAAATGTGATGCGATGAGGGGAGCCACATGTCGGCATTGCACACGAGTGCACATCACATAAATTATGGTTTTAGGGTTACCAGTACCAAGTTAAACTTGTGAGCAAGCGATTTGCGATGTGCTGTGATTGGTTATGTGTTGTGGGGCCCAAGAACCTTGTTCCGTGTGAATATAATTTGTTTAAGGCTATGTATGATATGTTTAAAACGTAAGCGTTATTTGATCATGAATGTGTATGTTCAATGAAACTCTGATATTGTTTCCGCTAAATATAAGCAACTTAACGTTTGGGGGTGCACATGTGACCACCACCCTAATTGTTACACTGAATGTGCGGATTAATAGGCGGAGCAGATAAGTGTTAGCCCTAATTTAACTCCAGTTAACTGGAGTTCTCCACATTTAGTGGAGTTTTCTTAGGAGATATTGGGAAAAAGTGTAGGAGGCTCATTACTCGACCATTCTGAGTGAATAAAGAGTCATTCTTGACTAGTTGGAACATGTTGAAACCATTGGTGTAGAGAAAACATCCATTAGAGCATTGTAACTACATGTAATAACAAAATTTTGAGCATAATGAAAGATGGACAAGCCATTGGGAGCTGGACTAGCAAATGTAGCCCAGGAGGGGTGAACTGCTTCATCATGCCTACAGTGTAAATTTCATGTGATGACTTATTTCTCTTTTTTACATTGTTGTTCAGAATTATTTATGCTTATTTTATGCTTCTAATTCACTAAATTTCATCTATAATTCATGTAAAAACTCCTTAATCCTTATGCAAACTAATGAACCAATTATGCACATGTTTTTAAAATTGAAATACCCTTAGCACAACAAAACTGATACGGTCATTTCATACATGGTATCAGAGCTAGAGTTTTTCTCTGGTGTTGTTTAGTGCAAAGAATTGTTTAACTATTTGCAAGTTTTATATGCTTACAAGGCTCAAACTCAAAAGGGAAGAAGGAAAACTGGTGGAAGCAGGAGGGTCTCAAAAGGAGCCAAAGCAAAGGAGAGCAAGATTTCCACAATCTCCAGTACCTAGTTCACCTCCTAAAGAAGCAGAAACTCCATTAATCATGTATCATAAGGAAGGAGAAATTCATGAATAATTTGACCCTAAGGAAGAAGAAAGAGTGTTTAGGAAAGAATTTATTGACATGACTGAGATGGTTAGAATTATTTATCAAGAAAGGAATGAGAGACTGGAAGGAGAAGGATCTAAACTCCAAAAGGAAGGACAAGGATCTTCAGGAGGTCAACATAATGAAGACAATTCAAAGAAGGGAAATGGAGGAAATGGAGGCAATGGAGAGCCACCATCTTCACCATCACCATCATCATCTACCTCTTCTTCAGTACATTGGCCACACAATTCCAAGAGCACAAGTAAATCTCCTTTATTAAAACTTGATGTTAAGTTCGAATTGCCAATGTTGAATGGTGAAGTAAATGCAGACAAGCTAGATAATTGGATTCGACAATTGGAGGTCTATTTAAGATTACAGAACCTTCAAGATGATGATACCAAAATTCAATTAGCTTCTTTTAGAATGGAAGATGCAACACTTGTTTTGTGGGAAGCCAAGACACAAGAGGAAATCAAGAAATATGGTAAGATTATTCTATCATGGTTAGATTTTATTGCTGATATTAAACGATAGTTTTATCCATTAGCTCATATGAAAAATTCCATCATGAACTGGCAAAACTTTAGGCAGTTAAAGGGACAAATGTGCAAGAATACAGCCAAGAACTTAGGAGAAGAGTTGTTTTATTAGGGGTGGATTTGCAGAGCCAAGACACTTTGCTAAAGTACATAGGAGGCTTACATAGCTACCTAAAACATACTATTCTCATGTTTAACCCCATCAATCTAGATGAAGTTTGTGTTCAGGCCACACATCTAGAAGCTAGAGGGAAGAACATTCCTGAAGAGGGTAGGAAGAAACCTTTTAAGGGTAAAGTCAAGGAAAATTCCCCAAAAGGTAAAAACAAAAATAATGCATCTGTTAAGAAAGAGGGAGAAAAAATTATCTGTAAATATTTTTCAAAAGAAGGCCATGATGAAACTCATTATTGGAAATTACAACCAGAATTGAGGCCAAAGAAACCCAATAACAAAGGGAAACAGAAAAATGTTGCTACAACTCAACATGACTTAGGGTCTGATTCAGGTGATGAGACTAAAATTATAGCCATGGCATTGAAGAACATGGAGGGAAATAAAAATTGAAACTAAACCCACTACCAGTACATCAAACTGTCTCATAAATACTCCAAATGAAGAAGAAATAATAGAATTGTTTCATGTGAGGGTCATATCCAAGCATACCAAGATTGACACACTATTTGACAGTGGGTCACAAGAAAACTTAATCTCTGAAGATTTGGTCAAAAAAAGTAACCTTGAGACCATACCACATCCAAAACCATATCCATTGGGTTGGATTTGTAAGGATGCAAATCTGCAGGTTACAAGGAAATGTATATTGAGGTTTGCAATCACTACAAGCTTTGTTGACAGAGTTGAATTAGATGTGGTTCCGCTTGACATAACGGGTATTGTATTAGGGAGTCCTTACTTGTATGATAGGAAAGTGATCTTCTATCACCATGAGAACAAGTATCATTTATTCAAATATGGCAAGGAGTTCATTGTTAGAGCACACTGCCAAAAGACAAATATTGCTTTGGTAAATGTTGGACAGGTAAAGAGGCTGGTAAATTCAAGTAAGAATTTTGTTCTTCTTATGATTAAGCCCAAAGTTGATATTAATCATGAATCTTTTGAGGGATGTGATCCTAAGTTGAATTCATAATTATATGATGTGGTTAATGGGCATCATGAGATGTTTCAGGAGCCAACAGGATTGCCTCCAAAAAGGGAAATCCAACATGAGATTCAGTTGCAGCAAGATTGTCCTCTTCCAAACATCGGTATGTATCGCATGTCAATAATGGAGAATGTTGAAATAAAGAGGCAAATCAAAGAGATTTTGGATAAAGGTATCATAAGGCCAAGCACCTCGCCATGCGGTTCACCAATAGTCTTGATACCAAAGAAAGATGGGACTTGGTGCATGTGTGTAGATTTTCGAGCTTTGAAAAAAATTACGGTAAAAAATCGTTACCCATTCCCAAGAATAGATAATTTGCTTGATCAGCTGAAAGAAGCAAATTTTTTCACTAAGTTAGATTTACGAAGTGGATATCATCAAGTAAGAATTGCAGAAAGTGATATATGGAAAATTGCATTCAAAACCAAACAAGGACTCTTTGAGTGGCTAGTTATGCCTTTTGGTTTATGTAATGCACCAGAAACTTTTATGTGGGTTATGGATAATTTTTTGTGACCATTCCTTGATGACTTTGTTATTGTGTACTTAAACGACATTTTCATTTTCAGCAAAACAAGAGAATATCATGTCTTGCATGTAAATAAAGTGCTTGATATTTTGAAAAAAGAGAAATTGTTTCTTAAGATGTCAAAATGTGAGTTTGGAAAGACTTTTTTGGTCTATTTGGGGCATATTGTAGGAGGATGAGAATTGAGGATATATACTTCTAAATTGGAGGCCATTGTGAATTGGCCCACACCCAAAACAGTTATTGAGGTAAGAAGTTTCTTAGGTGCAGTTCAATATTGGAGGAAATTTATTGCTAACTTTTCTTCCATCGCAGCTCCTATGCATGCAGTGACAAGTGTGAATAAAGGATTCCAATGGGGAGGAAAAAAATAGTTAGCTTTCGAAGCTTTAAAAGACAATATCAGTTCAGCTCCAGTCCTTGCACTACCAAATTTGAGATAGCCATTCGAGATACAAACCGATGCTAGTGACTATGCCATGAGTGCAGTCCTATTGCAACATGGTAAGCCTATTGCCCTTAATTCAGAAAATTTTAATGGTGTTGTGACTAATTATCCTAAATATGACAAAGAATTATATGCGTTGGTACAAAGTGTTAAGAAGTGGAAACACTACTTGATGGGTAAAGAGACTATTGTACACACTGATCACCAACCATTATAGTACTTGCAGTTGCAAACAAAATTGCAGCAATCAAGACATTTCATGTGGATGGGATTTCTTCAACAGTTTCACTTTGTTATAAGGTACAAAAAAGGTATATTCAATAAAGTTGCAGATATTCTTTCGAGACCAATCATTAGTGCTTCTACTTTACTCAAAAATGATTTTGTTGTACATGAGAGTTACATAGAACAATATGCACATGACATTGATTTCAAAGATGTGTATGCTAGTTTGAGTGAAGAGAATCAAGTTGAAGAAAGAGATTATCACATGCATAAAAATTTGTTGTTTCATTTGGGAAAGCTATGTATTCCACAAGGAGAGAGGCTAAGTGTCATGAGAGAAGTTCATTCTTCTCTTATTTTTGGACGCTTTGGGGTAAGAAAAATAGTGGCGCATTTACAGAGGTATTGTTATTGGCCTGGCATGATAGATAGTGTGTTACGTTTTATAGGAGGTTTTTCTATGTGTGCAACAAGTAAGCCTGGTAATAGGAAGCTTGGATTGTACACGCCACTACCGGTACCATCAAGGCCATGGGAGAGCATCTCCATGGACTTTGTTGGAGGTCTACCTATGTCAATAAAGCAACATGATTATCTTTTTGTAGTTGTGGATAGATTCAATATAATGTGTATACTTATGCCATGTAATAAGACCATTACTGTTGAACTTTATTTTAAAATTGTTTGGGTTCATTTTGGATTACCCACTTCTATTGTGAGTGACAAGGATTTCAGGTTCATTGGGAATTTTTGGTCAAATCTATGGAGAATGATGGACACAAAATTGAAAAAGAGTATCGCTTTTCATCCACAAACAGATGGACAAACCGAAGTGGTGAAAAAAATAGTTGCGCATCTATTGAGAGGATATTGCAGCAAACATCCTAAGTTGTGGGATGAACAACTGCATTACATTCAACACACTTACAACTGGGCAAAGCACTCTTCAACACAAAACTCACCTTTTGAAGCATGCTTTGGGTATTTTCCAAAATCGCCATTAGACTTCATCTTTGGGAAGGATGTTGCAATTGATGGCCATATTGATATTGATAAGGCTCGAAAGTTCATTGAGAAAATTGAGAGGATACATCAACAAGTTCAAGAACAGCTTGAGAAAAGTCAAATAAAATACAAAGAAAGGCATGACAAACATCAAGTTGATCATATGTTTCAAGAGAGAGATGAGGTATGGTTGCACATTAGCAAAGAAAGGATGCAAGGGGAAGGTAAAAAACTCAAACCCATTCGCTATGGTCCTTTCAAGATCATTAAAAATGTTGGTAATAATGCATTCCAACTTGATTTTCCTTCATACATGCAAATGTATTCATTTGTTAATGTTAAAAACTTACACTTGTATGAGCCTCCTTTGATCGATGATCAAGGAAGTGATGTTCAACTACCTTCTATTGAAGATTTCTCGCCAGAATTTCTGGATGAGCTCAACGAAGATATAATTCTTGACAAGAGGAAAAGAGCATCAAGGAGGGGAAGTGTTGACTACCTTTGAGTTGGGCTCAAAGGCACTAAATTAAGCAAGGCAAAATGGATGTAAATTGAAAAGGTGAGGGATTTGTACCCTCATCTATTGAATAGGTAATCAAGTCTTTTTGGGTCCAAAATCTTCCCAATGGGGAGAAATGATCAGGAGTTCATAAATTTTGCTCAAAATTCAAAGTTATAGGATTGGATTGAAACTAGAATGGTTGTGTAGATCTCGTCTTCTTGATTCCGGCGCCGCAAATGGTTCGAAAACCAATGTAGTATGAGGAATATATTGCATTCTGATCGAAAATGGAAGGACACGGGTGTTATTGAATTGTGATTTTGTCAACAGAAATCAGTGCAAGCAGAATGAACGGTGGAGATTAGATCGCAGAAGAAGCAGTGGGAGATCAACGGTGGATGATGAATCGTGATTTCGCATTTCGCAAATAATAGCGGATATCATTATGAGTTCGCATGATATGTTAAATAGGTTTTGATCCGATGCAGTAAAGTTAAAATGTGATGCGATGAGGGGAGCCACGTGTCGGCATTAAGCACGAGCGCACATCCCATAAATTATGGTTTTAGCATTACCAGTACCAAGTTAAACTTGCGGGGCGATGTGTTGTGATTGGTTGCATGTTGTGGGACCCGATAACCCTATTCCGCGTGAATATAAGTTGTTTAAGGCTATGTGTGATCTGTTTAAAACATAAGCGATGTTTGATCGTGAATGTGTATGTTTAATGAAACTCTGATATTTTTTCTACTAACGTATAAGCCACTTAATAGTTGGGGGTGCGCATGTGGCCACCGCCCTAATAGTAACACTGAATGCGCAGATTAATAGGCGGAGCGAATAAGGGCCAGGCCTAATTTAACTCCAGTTAACTGGAGTTCTCCACATTTAGTGGAGTTTTCCTAGGAGATATTGGGAAAAAGTGTAGGAGGCTCATTATTCGACCATTTTGAGTGAATGAAGAATCATTCTTGACTAATTGGAGCATGCTAAAGCCATTAGCACAGAGAAAACAACCATTAGAGCACTATAACTACATGTAATAGCAAAATTTTGAGCATAATGAAATATGGACAAGCCATTGGGAGATGGACCAGCAGATGTAGCCTAGGAGGGGTGAACTGCTTCATCATGCCTGTTGTGTAAATTTCATGTGGTGACTTATTTCTTTGTTTTAGATTGTTGTCCAATGTTATTTATGCTTATTTTATGCTTTTAATTCACTAAAGTTCATCTATAATTCATGGAAAAACTCCTTAATCCTTATGAAAACTAATGAACCAATTATGCACATGTTTTTAAAACTGAAATACCCTTAGCACAGTGAAACTAATACAGTCATTTCAGATCACCAGGTGCCTTCATTAGAGCACCTCTATTGTACTTTTTTCAAGCAAATTAATAAAATGGCTCAGTAGTATTTTATGGCTCCGTTGATGTTTTGATATCAGTTTTTGTTTTGTTGTCTCCTTAATATCTTTTAGCCTGTTATTACTGTTATTTTCCCATTTGGGATATTACACACTTAAACACCAAATAGACGACGTAACAAAACATTCAAACACCAAATAAACAACATAAGAAAACCCATACCTTAATGTATCTCATGGGAGACTATCTTGCATTCACAATCAATCTAATTAGCACGATATAACTTCACAACATATCAACTCAATCATAAATAAGTTCATGATATCCATAATTGTAACTAACTAACATGTTCACCTCATAAGTTCATAAACAATTGTCACTCATGCATAACAAATTAGTACGACACAATATCACAAATATGTTGACTCATACTTGAATATCGTAACCATAACCATTTGCATAGTTCAATCTAGATTAACACGATACATATAACATCAAGATCTTAATAGAATAACCCTAATCATCAATTTAACTATCATATAACAACAAGAAGTTAACATGTAACATACTCATCAACAACATATAACATAATCATCAAGTTAACTAACATAAAACAACAACAACAATGTATATAACAACACATTACTATCATTCATGACTATTCAACACATGTGCATATGACCAAACTGATTCAATAACATCTACCATGCATGTAACCAAAACAACAATAAAATGACAAACATGCATATAACAATCCATTAACTAACATACCTACATGCCCAAACATACAATACATGTATGACGATATGCTCTTACCCCAAAGTCTAGAGCTGCAACTTCACTTTGATGATTTGCATCTCCTGCTCTATCTCAACCAACACATCAGCATCATAACATATCAACAACATCATGATGACCTAAAATTCCTACAATGACCTCATGGAAAACAACTATAACCATGAAATTGCATGCATAACAACATATAGACACTGACATGCATAAAAAATGCATAACCGATATGCACTCATGATGATGTCGATCAACTTCCACATGGCGACGCAACTACAACAATGACCACCACCATGCATACTCAACAAGCACATAGTCCACAAACATACATAACACATGAAACTGACATGTATGCATGACAAACACATTCAGCCCATCCAGTCCAAGGGGTGAACCATGCTCTGATACCACTCTGTGGTATCAAATATCACACAAAGAGACCAGAAACCATACACCACCCAAAGAGAACAGACCATGCTTTGATACCACTCTGTGGTATCAGATATAACACAAAGAGACCAGAAACCAAACATCACCCAAGGAGAGCGCAACCATGCTATGATACCACTCTATAACATCCTCATCCCACATCTACCAAAGTAACCAAACAATTGGATTAAACATGCGACAAGAGGCTACTATGATCGGATTCAACCTCTTAGGTTGCCTTGAGGAAGTGGAATTATTGGAAACAAATCACACAGACCTTCCACATCAGCAACAAAAATCCCAAGAGCCATGCCAACCACTCAGGTAACCAGCCCTTGGGTCCCACTGAGGTTTTAGACCATTAAACCCCCAAATGCTCCCTTGATATGGGAAAAGGTGTGTCTAGGAGGATCTGGACACTCACACAGCATGGGAATGCATGCGTCGAAGGAATTTTTTCCTCAGACCTATGCCAGCATCCCCGGGAATTGAGCCACTTTTTTAGGCCCATAGCCCAGTTCATTTCCCAAAACTCAGTGACATGTTCAGAAATGAATTATAATAGTGGAACAATGATACATTTTCTAAAACATTGAAAACGTCTAGACTGGACCCCTACTATCCATGATAGGCATTTCGTCAAACATGTCACAAATATGTAATCTAGAAGTTTAAAATACATATCTGAGCATAGGGGTCTCATACTTATCTTAGAATCACGAAGAATAATTGTTCCCTTACATCATTAGTTGCATTATCAGCGAAGAATAATTTTTCCATTACATCATTAGTTGCGAGGAATGATGTTCCCTTACATCATGTGTTTTTCCTTTCGAAGATCCACCTCACTCAACTTCGAATCCATCCAGCAATCCAGCTGAACCAAAACATGAGAACTGTATCACACCATGGTTATCCGGAAATAGCCAAGGCTAGGCTGAAAACACTGTCACACCTGGAAAAACCCATGCCATGATGGAAATAACCACATGAAATACCATGCATGCCAAATCTAGCAAGGAAATCACACATGCAATTTGATACCTGCAAAGAATCCTCTTGTAGTTGATTGATCCTACTCTTCCTTGCTTGTTCTTTCCTTCCTCTTTCCTTCTTTTCCTTTCTTGATCCAATGCCAAAGTGCTCCAAGAAAACTATGTGTGTCCAAGAGTGATAAAAAGAGTGAATAATGAGAGAGCTCCAAAACTGAATTAACAAAAGGTACATTGTCTAAAGCTTACCAACTAGTCCTCAAAGCCTTTTTATCAATGAGGCCTCTATTTTCTTCATTTTCCATTATTTTCCTTCATTTTCCTCCTCACATGAAACTTGTGATCTTTCACCTTCATTTTCTCCTATTTTCCATTATTTTCATAAACAAATGTGTCAATAAATGCCATTTTGCCTTTCCAAATGCTTTTTCATTACCTTTTAAAATTTCCTTTAGTCATAATAACCTAAATTAACACTTACTAAGATGTTTTTCCCACCATTCAGCTTGAAATAAGTGTCCCATCAACCGTGGTTATTATTTTTCCTTTATTAACTTTTATTACATGGAAATTTCACCAGGGATGTTACACATTATGTCATGAAACCTAATGCATGTGTTTCACTACCTACGTGTGCATTGAAAAAAAATCATTGTATAATACCCTTGAAGAGAGTGTGATAAGAAATTATTTTTTACAACCTCAAAATCCTATAAATTGTCTTGTAGTGAAAAATATATGCTACAGCAAGGAAGTTGATGACGTAGACAAGTTGCAAAAAATAGTGAGAAAATAGGGGATTTAGAAATATCCCAAGATATAGTTGGATAGATATCAATAACTCAATGCATGAAATCTTTGCAAGAGATGGATAATGTCAATGGAAAAATGTCATTCAATATTCATGGATTTTTAGGTGGGATATTTTGGGTGTGAAGCCTGATTATCTTCTTTATTTAGATGTATCGTCGCGTTGGACCTCTGTTCTTAATAGGGCGACTGATATGACAATAGAAGTTATGTTTAATGTAGGAGTTTTTTTCCCTAGAAGGAAACCCCTCATTTTGTATGAGGGTATGGTATTGAGGTTTTTTATTGAGTTTATATTCTGAGTGAGAACCAAAAAGGGGGACTCTGTGAGAGAATAGAGGATATTACATCGGATCTATTGTAGGTTGTGTCTCTTTATTTTGTTAGATAATAGAAAGGAAGGATTGGTTGTTTCCATGGAAGTAGCCCAATGTTATTTCTATGTTTGTGTTTATGCATATTTTATGCGTTCCGTTGCTTTGTAATATATAATTTTCTAACAAGATATGTGTAGATGCAAAAGTATAAGAACAATGCAGGTTGTTTATGAAAGCCAAATAGTTAGTAGCTCTATAACACCAAAGATAGGGTGTCTAGGAAACAATTATCAACATATTTTGAAACTTCTATAGCCTTTTTAGGCTATTTCATTCCTACTTTCTTTGTATTAAAAGGTTGTGCATTACAATCACATCCCCTCTTTTATTTAATACAAATAGTGATTGTTTTTGTTAAAACATGTGTGTGCGCAAATAAATTAATGAGTCTATATTCTCAAAATGTGAAAAGTGTGTGCTCATCCAAGATAGCCTAAAAATCAACACCTGTATATTATATCACTATGATATTTCCTTCTTCCAATCTAATGCCATCTAATAAAAATTACTACTTACAAAGGTTATTATGTACAAAAAACAAATGTCTTGCAACCTTTAAGGAAAGTGTGTTCTCCTTGATCAAATGGATATATAGTAAGTGGATTGGTGGATCATTTCCTCTCCATGGTTGAGAAGTGGGCGACTTGTCAAAGGAATTTTATCAATTCAATGAAAGGGGCACGACATTATTATTTCCCCCTCCAAGGTTCAATTGTTTAAGTGTGTTACATGTTTAACTCTCATGTGTTGTCACATCCTATCATGGATCATTCTTCAAGTGAAGACCACCATGGTAATTATGTTAGCTTGATGCCTTTTGAATGTGGTGAATACTTTGTAATGAAAGTAATAAGAAGAATTTTGCAACACATCAAAAAAAAAATAGGCAACTTGAAACAAAAAAACACATGGAAAATTACTTCTATCTTCCATCACAACAGTTATGTGCTTTGCAGAATCTCAAAATTGTGATTAAGTTGTCCTTTTCTTAATTTAGGTTGTATATATCCATTATAACTTCAAAATCCACACATTTCTTTTAGTACTCATAATTCTCAAATATTTTACCTAGGATGAAGAATATAAGCAATGAAACGTAGAGCATTTATCTTGTTCTACCCCTTCTTGATAGCTTTTGGAGTTCTTTAACAAACTATAAAGAGAGATCTCCTTAATGAATTGATGATTTTATTAGATTTTATTTTACCAATACTACATATTATTCTAGAGGACTGGAGGATATTGTTATGTGCAATGACTTGAGGAGTAATGATGATCTGAAGGCATGCTTGGAAAACAAACAGTGGTTCAATGAGTCAGTTTCAAGGCTTCCTTTAAAAGGTATTTTCACATACAGAGGACCCGAAAGCCTGCATCAATCCCCGAATGCAGAATAATTTCAAACCTATGGTTATGAAGAGATTTAGAGAGAAACGATGTTTTCAAAGGAAGGGTTACCCTGTTTCCAGGATGACTCGGAAGGAAAGGCCCTACCAAGGGACCTATTGAAAATATCTGGTGGTCTCTACAAGGAGTCACAAGGAGAGGACTTAAATGAACAGGAGGTTTTATCTTTTCGTGGCCCTGATTTTGGAACTAAGGAGCAACATCTAGCCCCCTAAGGTCTCTATTGCTAAGTTGGCACAGGCGGAAGAATGGGTAGGGCGAACTGAAGAAGAGGAGGTTGTCGCGCAGAAGGGAAAATATCCAAACATTTCGAAAGCAAATGGTCGAAAAGTAGGAAAATAGAGGAAAAAATGGAAGCTAATCAAAAGGAAATCAGAAAGGATCACACTGGTGTTAGGGTGGATATTCAGATAGATGGTGTTATGGCAGCCTCAGAACATACATTGGTTGGTAGAGCAAGAGTAAAATCTTACTCTGCGCAGTATATCACGGAGTGGATAGAAAGAACTTGGAGCGAGGTTCCAGATAAAGAAATGGAGGTTTTTACACTGGAAAAAGAAAGATTTATGATTGTTTTCTCAAAATGTGAAGTTATGAACTGGGTCCTAAATCGTAATTGGGGTTTTGGCATGGCCCCTATTCTATTTAAATGGTGGCTACCTTTGTTTGATGCCCAACGAGAAAGGTTGGAAGAGATCTCGGTGTGGGTTCTTCTACTATCTTTCCCTCCTCATATATGGACTGAGGACATATTTAGAGCTATTGGTAATAGTTTGGGATCCTTCTTGGAGGTGGATAAAACATACCAGGAAACAAAAAATAGAAATTGGGTGCACATACTGGTGAGTTTGGATCCATGGGAAAGTCTGGCGAAAGAAATTCAGATTCAGAGGGAAGGTTTTTCCTTCTACCACGATTTAGATTACGAGAACCTCTCGTTTCATTGCCACAGATGCCATAAATATGGCCATCTAGCTCGAGACTTCCCATTGGGCCTTAGAAGGAGGAAAAAGTTGAGAGATGAAAACAGAAAGGAGAGCAAGGCTAAAACTGAAGTGGAAGAGCAAGTTCAAATGGAAGGGGTGGAGTCCTACCAAGCGGGGGACCATCCGGAGATGGGAGAGGCTAATATAAATAATCATCAGGAGATTCTTCAGATGTCGGAGTTGTACCAACCTCAGGAGGTCATCGCCACAGAATCCATTTAGACAGAACGGACAGGTATTTTCTCTTGCACTCTTTCTTCTTTACTAGCTCATCTTGATTCCTTAATAAATTCTTATTATCATCCTGGTCCTTCCAGGCCTCCTAAAAATGATACTACAAGTTTAGAAAATCTCTCACATATTCTAGAAAGTATAATAACAACTATACCTACCCTATCCCTTGATAAGATCCCTTACAACCTTCGCCCGAGAGAAAAGAGAACCTTTTATGTCGAACCTATTGGGGGTTTGGGGAGAAACCTGGATTTGGAAAAGCCTCGGAAAATCAGGGGTAGGAAAATTGACCTGTCAAAGGCATAATTAAAAAAAAAGCTTGACATAGTCGATGGTAAACAATTCTCTTGAAAAGGGGCGCTTAGAGCAGTGCATTCCCTTGTTATTATTACCAAATGATTTTACTGCCATTCAATTGTCGAGGGTTTTCTAGTAACCGGAAAAAACTAGCTCTAAAATCTCTTTTCAAAAATTATAACCCTGATGTAATTATGTTACAAGAAACTTTGTGTATGGGTGAATCTATTATGTTCTCTTTAAGAAAGATGTTGTCTAGATGGACCTTTGTGACGGCAGATGTAAAATTCCGTTCGGGGGGTCTTGAATAGGGATAAGAAACTATGCCTTAAGAATGAAATACTCTTGGGGGTCGGATTCGTTCCTGGGAGTGGAGGCTTACTCATTAGAGCTTGGTTATGATGTTACTATTATCAATATATATGGCATGTTTCAAGAGAGGGTTCCATTCTAGAACAATCTCTTCTCAAAATCATATATGCATGGTCACAATTTATTGGTTGGGGGAGATCTCAACTTTTCTTTAGGTTTGTCAGAAACTTGGGGACCTCAGGCACAAGTTGATCCTCTATCAGATTACTTCATGAACAAGATTAGAGATTGTCGCCTCATTGACATAAACCTAATCAAAATTCTCCCACGTGGAGAAATAAGAGAGCGGTTGAAGCTAGGTTGGCCAAGAGACTGGACCGCTTTCTCATAAATGAGGATTTTTTTAGTATGAATGTGGGCTTCATCCAGTGTTGGATCTGGAGGGGATTCAGACCACTCCCCAATATTGTTGGAACTGTCTAAGCCCAATAAAAAACTGAGATCCCCCTTCAAGTTTAACATGAGTTGGCTTAAAGACCCCAGCTTCATCAGGCTTGTAAAGGACTCATGGAGACCGTTGGATAGGTCAAATTTTATCTCCCATGCACACTCTTTCATGGCCAACCTTAAAATTCTAAAATATGTGGCTATTCTCTGGGAAAAAGAGAAAAATATGAGGGAAGAAGAAGACCTTAAAAATATAAGGGATGAATTGGAAATGTTGGGGAGACCAGATGAAGATAGCTATGAGACAGAGCTGAAGCGGGAGAGGATTAAATCCCTGGAGATAATGAAGAGAAATATTTTAAATGACATTGAAGAAGAATGGAGAATAAAGAGTCAGGCCATCTGGCTATCGGCACAGGATGAAAATAAAAAATTCCTCCAGAATTATGCAAAGGGGAGAAAAAAACATTAACATTATTTAGAAAATGAGTAAACTGGATGGAGGAAAGGCCAAATCCTTTAACGAACTGGCCTCCTTGGGAAGAGATCACTTCAAAAATATATTCAAGGCTCTAGATGGAGCCAAAATTGTCGAGGTTATCCAGGTTGCACAACATTTTCCTAGATATGCAAAGGACAATGAGAGACTTATGGATCCTGTAACGAAAATTGAATTGGAATATGTCTTAAAGTCTATGCAAAAATATAAGAGCCCAGGTCTTGATGGGTGGAGTGTGGATTTATTTTAGCACTTTTTTGAGTTAATTGGGGAAGAATTGGTTGGGGTGGTGGAAGAATCTAGGAGTAGGGGTATCATTCATGAACCCTTCAACACTACATTTTTGGCTCTGATTCCTAAATCTGATGCCCCCAACTCCTTCGAAGAATTCAGGTCGATCTATCTCTGCAACTGCATCTACAAAATTATAGCCAATATTATTGCCATTTGATAAAACCTATTCTATCTTGCAACACCTCTAAAGAACAGTTTGATTTTTTGGATGGGAGGAAAATTCATGAAGCTATAGGGGTAGCTCAAGAAACATTACACAACTTAAAGAAGTCTAAGAAAAAGGGCCTGATTGTCAAGACTGATCTCTCAAAATCTTATGACGGGATTAGCTAGTTATACCTTAGGCTTCTGTTGACTCATTTGAGCTTCAGTATTGGTTTTACTAATTGGATAATGGGATGTATTTCAAATGTGTCCTTTTTTATCCTCATCAATGGAGTGACTTCCTCTTCCTTTCATAGCCAGAGAGTCCTCAAACAAGGATGTCCTTTATCCCCCCTTTTGTTCTTACTAGATGTTGAGGGCCTTAGCCAGTTGAACTTGTTGACCAAAAGGAATGGTGACCTTAAAGGTATCGAAGTAGCAACAAATCTATTCATCTCCCACCTGCTCTTTGTTGATGGAATCCTTCTTTTCAATAATGGGAGCTGGGAAGACGTCAACAAGTTGAAATTCTCCTTGGACTTATTCCTAAAGGCTATAGGTATGAATGCTCAAAAATCCTAAATTGCTCAGGAAGGTTTGTCAGTTATGGACCTTGGAAGAACTAACAATCTACTCGCCTATGATGTACTGCCTATGGGGGATAGTCTTAAATATTTTGGCTTCCATTTAAGACCTAACTCCTATAAAAAACAGGATTGGAATTGGCACTTGTCAAAGATAGAAAATTGTATAAATATATGGAGCTATAAATGGTTGTCTAGGGCTAGAATATTGGTTCTTATCAAATCAGTTCTTATAGCCATTACAATATATTTGATAGAGCTCACTTGGATCCCAAAAGGCTTTCTATCCAAAATCAGGAAACTATGTAGTCGTTTCCTCTGGGTCAGGTCGAAGGAGGAGATTTTTCTTCCTTGGGTTGCTTGGGATAACATCGCTTGTCCAAAAGAGAAGGGAGGATGAGGAATAAAGGAGCTCCAAACCTTTTCTACCTAACTTGCAGCAAAATCGGGATGGAGGATTTTAACTGAGGATAACCTTTGGACTTCGGTGGTGAAGCAAAAATATATTGATATAGTTCCTTTGGAAGAGTGGATTCCTAGACCAGGGAAATACTCAGTCAATGCATCAATCATTTGGAAAGCGACTATAAACTCCTTTAAACTAGTGGAATAGGGCCTGGCATGGCATGTCGGAAATGGGGAGAAGGTCAAATTGGGTAGAGATCTGTGGGTGGGTTGCAATGAGATTTTCGCCCTTTCTAGAGGTGTTATGGAGTCTCTCCACTCAAAAAGGATCATATTCTTGAGCCAAATAGAAAAGGAAGAGAAAACCACAATTTGGCAACAGGGCTGGAAATCAGCGAAGGATATACAGTTGGAGCCAGAGTGGGGACTGGAGTGGGAAATTTTCATTCAAGAACTCAAGCATACAAGAGTCAGGATTCAAAATAGGTCGGACTCTCTCCAGTGGGTACATGCTCAGAATGGGCATTATGACCCAAAGTCAAGTTATGGTCTTCTGATGAACTGTAGAGCACAGGGAGTGTCAGTCTGGTGGTACAAACATTTTTGGACGCTGAAATGTCCCTCAAAAGCTAGACTTTACTTTTGGTGTATCCTCAAAAACAAAGTACCTACGTGGGATAACTTACAAAAATAGAGAAAACATGGTTTGAGTTGGTGTATCTTGTGTAAGGATTCTGAAGAGTCAATCAAGCATGTTTTTCTGAGTTGTTGCTTCTCTTCCAAAGTGTGGGAAACCACACTGTCCTTGTTAGGCATTAGAACTCAATGGCATGGGGAAACCTATGAGAGTGCCTGGAAAAACTGGTGGAATTCTTCACCAAATGATCATATAAAAAACATACCCCTTATGATCTCATGGGGTCTGTGGCTTGCTAGAAATAAATGAATTTTCAGAGAAATAGCCTCTTACCCAACTCTGATTGCGACTGAATGTGTGTCAATTCTATCCATGCTCCCTAAAAACAATACTCCTCGGACAATCAGAAAGATAAGCACAAAATAGATTGATCATGGTATTCCCTAGGCATACTTTGATGGGGCTTTGGATGGTCTGAATAGATGTGGTTCAGGGTTGGTGATTCACATAAATGATAACAGGTCTCTAAAAGCTTCATGGGTATTGGTTCTGGCACTAATAATTTTTTTGAGCTGCTCTCTTTAAAACTCCTTCTATGTTGGCTCATTTAGTTGGGGATTCTAAAGGTTCAAATTTTTGGTGATTCCATGAATGTCACAAATTGGTTCAACAAATCACAGAGATGTCTAAATCATGTTTTGATTCCTATCATTGAAGAAATTTTCCAATTAAAGATGTCATATGATCTTATTAATGTATGTCGTATTTACAGGGAATGGAACACTGATGTCGATATCCTTTCTAAGGAAGGCATACAACAGGATTTGGACTCATGGCGCATTTCAAAGGCGATAGATGGGAGTGTCTGTGTGTCAGACACCAGGCAATATAACTTATAATTTTGCAGGGGCTTCTATTTTTTTCATGTTGTTACAATGCTGCTATCTCTCCATTGTTTTTCCCTCTGGGTGTTTTTGTATCCATCTTCTACCTACTATTTTTTCATCTGATTGTGGTTTCGGTGGACACTATATTATGTTATGATATTGTTACATGCTCTTCATGTGTCTATTTTTTTCGACGTAGTAGTGTTATTTGTGGGTCGTTTTCTCCAAATGTGGAGAGGCCTGGTTCTGGATTATATGTTTTTTTGATATCTTGTCTGTGGCTTTCTCCAGCACAGGTTTCTTCTGGACGGTATGCCTTGTTGGGTGTTCATCCTACATATTTTTTGGAATGCTTTATGCATCTGTTGTGTTAACTTTTTATATCCTTGATAAAAAAAAGTTCGCTTTTTTCCTTGGAAAAAAAACTATATATTACATTGTATATCTTTTTAAAACTAGGGAAATGACTTTGCACACCTTATTATTTTTGTTACTAGAAATGATAATGAGAGGCATTGTAGTATTTGCAATCTTCTATCAATAACTAAAAATAAATAATGGGTAAAAATAAATGTCCATTCCTTTAGTTAAAAACAATAGTAATAATTTAACGAATTTTTCTAATTATATTCAATGGCTATTTTTTTCACCATTTGTTATAAAAGGAGGAACATTCAATTGTTATTTCATCAGCTATCATAAATAGTAACCTTCTACTTCGTTGGTGTGTTAAATAGTGAATAAGCAAGTGTTCCTTATACTCACTACATTGTTGTCAAGTAGCACAATGTGAGATGGGATGGGTATTTTTCTCAACAAGGTACTCTTATAGGTGAAGCTCTCAATCTAGTTGGAGGAGCCAAGGTGGGTGAGGGTTGAGCACAACCTCCTTTATGTGATATTTCTCCTATTCAAGGGATTTTCTAGTCCGTCCTTTCTCTCGCAGTGGTTCTTAGCTTGTAGAGGTCATATGGCTTGTGGTATTGTTCAAGCTAGAGGTGGGGGAAAGACAATGTGTAATGTGGGCATTAATGAAGTCTCCTCCTCAAAACACCCCACTCATTAATCAAAGGTCATTGGTAAAGTGTGGAACGCTGAGAAAAAATGCTATGACAAATGCTTGAAAGTGGCTAAACAAGAAATGGGGAAGCTAGAGGAGGTGCAAGGGTTAAAATTGCAAAAACGTATTCACTGGTAAACACCCTTATTTCTCAAGCCTTGGAGAAGAGAAAGGAAAACCAATGAGACAATGCACACAATCAAAATCTAAGGGTAAATTTGAAGCTATATGCAAAGGGGTATTTGGATTGAAATCTCAGTCACCCAAGCCCCTAAGGGAGCAACCACTAAGAAGAGGGAGGTGGGCCAGATGGCACCCAACGCAACCCAATTACTCCTAAGGGTACGGCTTTGGCCAATTACTCCACTCCATCTTATCCTTGGCTTGGTAATTTTCCAATTTCACTTATTATGTTTACATGTTATTATGAATAGTAAAGGGAAACTAGTTCATGCAAAAATTCTTTTTGGCATACAAGTTTGTTGAATTTTGTAGCTATGATCGGTCTTCATAATTAATATTTTAGCTCTTGAAATATGTAAGACATGTTCTTCATGTCAATTTCAAAAAGAAAAATATATATAATGATTAATATAAGACATGTTCTTTATGTCGGTTTCAAAAGAGAAAATTTTAAATTTTACATTTTAAATTTTTGGCTCCAAAGTTGTCAAGTCAACCCTCCCTCAAGTCAAGTTGGCCCCAATTGAAGAGACACCCACTCAAGCCAACCAAAACACAATATATAAGGTATTTGACCTCTTCCTTCAAGCACAATTCGACCTCTCACAAGACAAGACATTTTATGGGCATCCAAGTAAAGGAAAAGAAGAAGACACACGAAGAAGAAGGACGAAGACATCTTAAGAATCTTTTCTATCTCTCCTTGACTTTGCACGTGTGGTTCTCTCTCTTGCAGCTTCGCACGCACGAGTTTTGGACATATTCTGGGCAGCGGATCTGAATTTTCTAGGAAGCATATTATGGGCAGCAAAGCCGAGCTTCTGGGAAGATTTTGGGAGGCCAAATTTTGGCCTAGGCAGATCAGGTAGGGCCGAGTTTTTGGGGCTGAAGATTGACTTGACAAGAGGAGAGTTTGACAAAGTTTAACCATAGCATTGTTGGTTAGTTTGACCATCATATTTGACTAGCAGAATTAGGTGTATCTCTTGTTGAACTAAAGAATTTCTCTATAAAAAAAGTTGTTGGGTTTTCCCCCAAATGGGTTTTGCCAAGGTAAATCTTGTGTTATCTTTGTGCATTGTGATCTCTACTATCCTTGTGCATTTATGGTAAAATTTCTGAAGTGTAATTGCTTAGTAATAGACTGGAAGTGCTAAAAAGAATATCTAGATCATTAGAACTAATTATCAGTTTTTCAGAAATTAGTGTTTGCATCTATTGCACTTGAAAAATCAACAAAGTTAATCGACAATACAAAGTTATGAAATGGTATTTGGAATATTAAGCTAGTGGAGGCATTAGTTTTCATTGAGGTAGTCTAACACCAAGGAATGGTTGTATTTCTATTTTGTTCATAATGTGAATTATTTGTGTTTTTAGATTACATGACCTCTTCTAAATTTAATGGCGCCAATCACGAATTGAGTTGAAAACAAGTATACAAATTGAAAAAACAGTACCATTTATGTACGCATCCACGTGACACACTAAATGGATGTATCAACAAATTAATTACCAGTGAACAACTCTTTCCAGTGGCTTCAGAACTGTGTTTTCTGCTTTTGGAAGCCTTATTAAATTCTTTGGAAAAAATCAACAAAAGTTTTGGGAAGCTTAGATCTCAAATAAAAATATTATAACAAACAACGAAATCCATGAAATGAAATACCAGACAGTTCCGTGACAGTGTAAGAAAGATCCTAACTATTATCATTTAAAAGTGTCAACACCATCTAGGACGTCCTGCGTAGCAAATTGGAGGAACTACATGAACATACCGATATATATTATAAAGCAGCAGCTAGAGTTCGATAATTATGTATATATTGTCTGTACGTTCACTTCAAAATATGTATATAGAAGAACCATAATCAAGTACGTATCTCACTTCCCATACTAAAACAATAATTCTGATGTCTATTGGTTCGAAAAATAAACTAGGGTTACACACTAAGTCAACGGCACATCAGAGCTGTACCACAAACCAGCGCTAGTGGATTCTCATTCAATGCCAATAGTTTGGGAGATGGTGTAGATTTTAGTTTATATGACACCTCAATTTACGTTTGTCGAAAAATGGGTTAAAAGCCATATATTACCTCCTTACGACTGTCCAAAAGGATATAATATTTTTTATTCTTACACTTCATCTTCGTGAAGCAACATATTTGGAATACCCTTGTTGACTGGAAATCGCCTCCCAGTTTCAGGGCAAATTAGGGCACCTTCTTCTAGGTGCAATTCTAAAAGAGCATGATGAAACTTGTGCAAGAAATCATCATTTTCTAGCATACTTGCATCCGCTTGTTCTGGGAGATCATTGTCATCCATCTTCTTTGCTGCATCATGAAGAGCCTTCCATTCAATCTTTGGGAACATATGCTTCAAGAAATCAGCGTTAAACGGAACCTCCTTCGTCACAAAATTCTCAACTTCCAACTCCAAGGGGAACCCCTTCGTCACTCCACTAATGTTACAGGACAGCATATTGTGTGTCAAAAGCCTCATCTTCACCAATTCTGTGAACCACAAATAAAAGGTAGTAAGGCAGTCTCCCAACCAAATTAGCACCTGCAGAACCAAATGTTACACAGAAATTAAATCTTTATAAGAATAAATGAACAATATGGAAAAAATAGATCGCAACTCTGCTTGAAATTCTGAGTTTGTCATGACTTCCGAACAAGCTTACAATTTGTTTTCCTATTTTATTAATTACGTATCAAATTTGAATACTGTCATAAGAAATATTATATCCCTGTTTTATTATTATTCCTGTTCCCTTAATTGCAGCTAAGTTTAAAAAGGCATTCTATTTTATCAATCCAATTTGCTGTGTCCTTGTGTTCTCAAATCTTAGCAGCAACATTTTATCAAATTTTGTATGCAATCTAAATTTGAATATGGAAAATTTCGATGCTCTACATTGCATTCATGGGAAATTCTTAAAAATGTTTGACAGTTGTACCCTAATCTCTTAAGCTCAACAAATCCGATATAGTTTTCTAACTTTTAAGCACAATCCTTTGAATAAGCATTTACTCCTACTTTAGAATGTCTTTATCTTAGACTGACCACATGGTGCCAAACAATTGACAAATCTTCTTGGGAGGTTTAGTTAGCCATGTATCATTCCAATACAGATAATATTGGATTTGATCACCACAATCTCTGGTGAATGATTAGGTATGTACCCAGGAAAATACTTTAACCAATTTGTTTTTCTTGTGATTGTGTTCAACTAAAAGAGAAGACATAAATTCCTTTTCCTTGACCAATGTACATTGAAACATTCTAAATACTACAAAGCAAAAGGAGACAAATTATATACATCGAGATTGTTTTCTTACTTGAAAACTTAGCTTGATCTGTAAGAGAGAATTTGACAAAATCAAAACATATTTGTTTTATTATAATATCAAGTACATGTACATAACATATTTTAATACATTACAAAGCTCTTCACCTATCTCACCATTACCAAACAGATTATAAAAACTAAAAGTTGGCAACCTTGAATCTTGTGAGGATAGTTGTAAAAGGTTGAACAAAAAGGTTGGGTAGATTTAACATGAAAAGTCGCTGATGAAAATAAATTCTAAGGCCCGAGACTACCATTTTTCTTTAAATGCATTGATTGAACCCACATACCTCAATGTAAATCTATCCTCCCTAATGCAAAGACCATTGGATATGCATTTCAATTGGATCAAAGGGAAATCACATACTTGAAATGACATCAACTGTATAATTATTAATAATAAGATTTTCAGGACTTTGCACAAATATAATTTGCAGCGATGGTTGAACAATGCCAGGATATTTTATAGTAAAAGAAATTGTTATTGGAAAGGTGAATCAGTATTTCTAAGTTTAAATTCTTTTCACTTTAAATAAAATCTCATTACATAATCAATCATCCAACAGAATGTATAAACATGGAGATTAAAGTGAAAACCCAAACTTGAAGAAGAAACACTTCTATGCTTTTCAAACAGTATTCAATTTATTACAACTACTTGTGAGGACACCAATCCTCTATAAGCACCAACTTTTCAAAAATTGCAGGCTCCAACCTGTCAAGAAGATGAGGACACCAATCCTCACTAAGCACCAACTTAGAACAAATTTTAGGCTTAGTAACTGTTCAAAAAACAAATCCACCCCCCTAGCAACTTGCACCTAAACCAGTAGATCTTTAGCCTCCAAACAGAACAGACCTTGGCCTTCCACAGGACTCGGCCTCCTTAACAAAACTCAACCTCAGCAGAAACAGGGCTTGGCCTCCTTCACACCAGGATTCAGCCTCCTTCAAACAAAACCAAAACAGACAGAAAAACCTTCAAAAAGTGTGCCAAAAACCCTTCCACAACTCAGCAAATACTTCACAAAAGACTTCTCCAACTCGGCTTCACTTCACTTAATGGTTCAAGAGGAATGAACCTCAGATCTGCTCCTCCTGCTCGCTAAAATAGAACCAAACTTGCTTGAGTGGTGTCTAGAAATTCTCCTTCTCACGCTTATTTATAGTGCATTTGGGGTGTAGAGTAGGGCCAACTTGTGCAACTGGAAAAATGTATAATGATTATTCAAAAAATCATTTATCCTCAACCGTGAGAAGTCAGAAGGCATGTCATATATCACTGGAAAGGTATCAAAATATACTATTTGACTGTGTAACTTTCTTTCATTTGGACAGCCTTTGAAATCAATAACAACCATTTTCAACAATCTCCCCCTTTGTTATTGATGGCAATACTTTGATATATGCTTGTTCTGTATTATCTGCATAGTTCTTGTCAGTTGCTCCCCCTGTCTGCATTCTCTCCCCCTTTGACATCAATAGCGAAGGGTGTTCCCCTTGAATTTGTGCTTTATTTACTAAGATAAAGGAGAAATCAGTCTCAAATTCTACCTAAAATATTCAAAGGTTTCTCTGGGCAGAGGTTTGATAAAGATGTCAGCAATTTGTTCTTTGGTGCCAATATATTCCATCTTGACATTTTGCTCAACGACTTGTTCTATGAGGAAATGATTATTGATTGGAATGTGCTTTGTTTTTGAGTGCATGATAGGATTTCTTGAGATATTGACTGTACTAGTGTTGTCACAGAAAATAACAATTGGCTGATCACATTCCACTTTGATGTCCTACAAAGTTTGTTTCATCCAGAAAACTTGGGTACAACAATCTACTACTGCTATGTTTTCCGGTTCAACTATAGAAAGAGAAACTGATGATTGTTTTCTGCTTGACCAAGACACAAGACAACCTCCAAGGAAAAATGCACTCCCACTGGTGCTTTTTATGTCAACAACGCTACCTACCCAGTCAACATTTTTGTACTTTGTTAATGTGAAATACATACTCTTTGAATACCAAAGCCCAAAATTGAGTGTGCCCTTCAAGTATCGAAATATCCTCTTTACTTCATGCATATGTGATTCCTTTGGTGCTAATTCAAATCTTGCAACCATTCCTACTACCTGCATAATATTTGGTATTGAAGTTGTCAAATATAGTAGACTCCCAATCATAGACCTATAAAGAGTTGAATTGACCTGAAGAGATTCATCAACCTTACTTAACTTGCATTCGGTAATCATAGGGGTAGTAACCAGTTGCACATTCTTCCATTCCAAACCGCTTGAGCATCTTCTTGAGGTATTTGGTTTGGGCAATGAATATTCCTTCATCAGTTTAAGAAACTTGTAGTCCAAGAAAGAAGAATAATTCTCCAATCATTGACATTTCCTAAACAAATACATGACTCATATCATCGTTATTGCTTCCAAAAATGAGATCATCCACATATACAAGTGTAATTAATAAGTTGTCCTTTTCCATATTGATGTAGAGATTGTTGTCAGCAACCCCTCTTTTGAAACCTTCGTGTTGAAGATAATGGTCTAGCCTAGCATACCAAGCTCTCGAAGCTTGTTTTAACCCATATGAGCTTTCTTCAATATGCACACATAATCTTTGTTTTTGGACAAGTCAAAACCTTATGGCTGTTCGATGTATACTTTTTCCTTTAAATATCCATTTAGAAAGGTTGATTTAACATCCATCTGAGAAACTTTGAAGCCTTTAGAACACGCAAATTCCAAAAACTTTCTTATTGCTTCTAATCTAGAAACAAGAGCAAAAGTTTCTTCGAAATCAATTCCTTAAATTTGTGCATAGCCCTTACACACAAGTCTTAATATTTCTGATAATTTGTCCATATTCATTCATTTTATTTTTGAGTACCCACTTAGCCCCAATCACGCTTTTGTCTTCCAATCATGGCACAAGTTCCCCGGTTCCATTTCTCTCAATTTGATTCACTTCTTCCATAGCATTCACCCAATGTTGGTCCTTACTGGCTTGTGCAAAATCCTTTAGCTCTATTTTGGATAGCAAGGAAAATTTGACTTTTCCTGGTGAATTGGTCATTCTACTGTTGATTTGTATACCAACATCAACATCTTCAATAATTTGGTTCTCTGGGTGATGTTTTTGCACAAATTTAAAAGTTGCCTTGGATGGAGATTGTTCTTCCTTTTTCATAATAGCTTCTTGGTCCACGTAGATGGTATCTTCTGAATTCTCATTTGTTTGTTTTGTTTCTTTCTCTATCCATATTTCGTCTATTTTAACATCAATACTTTCCACAACTTTGTGTATTCTTTTATTGTAGCATTTGTAAGCTTTACTTCTTCTTGAGTATCCAATAAAGATTCCCTTGTCTACTCTAGAATCAAATTTGCCTAATTTATCATCATTTATCTTCATGTAACATTTGCTTCCAAAACTTCTAAAATACTTAACTGAAGTTGGTCTGTCTTTCCATAGCTCATTTTGTTGTTTTTAGCTTGGAGTTGTGCTCTATTCATGATTTAAACTGTTGCAGCAACTGCATCTTTCCAAAACTTATCTAGTAATTTGGATCCTAGCAACATTGTTCTCATTGCTTGTTGCACCGATGTGTTCTTTCTTTCTACTACATTTTGTTGTGGAGTTCTTGTGACTGAAAGTTGTGTCTTGATTCCATATTTCTCATTGAATTCATTAGAGTCATTTGAGGTAAATTCACCTCCTCTGTCTAATCTTAAACATTTGATTCTAAGGGTGCTTTCATTTTTTACCAAGTCCTTGAATAACTTGAAAGTATCTAGTGCTTCTGATTTTGATTTAAGAAATGCAACCCATACCATTCTAGTAAAATCATCAATAAACAACATCTAGTACCTTTTACCTTGCAGGGTTGGTGTTCTTGTTGGTCCGCGTAGATTTCTGTGAACAAGCTCTAGTGGTCTTGATGTCGAGCACTCCCTTAATTTGAAGCTCACTCTTGTTTGTTTCCCATGTTTGCAAGATTCGCAGATGGCGCTTATTGGTTTCGAGATTTGGGCATATCTCTCGGTGCTTGTGTTCTGTTGATTTTTATCAAACCGTCAAAGCTCAAGTGTTCTACGGTCTACCCTTTTATGCCATAACCAACTCTCATTTGTCTGTCTAATGTAGCATTTTTCTCCTTGAATTTCATCAAGAATATATACATTGCTTAGATTCCTTATCGCTCTTCCCATTAATCTTCCTGAATTAGTTGTCCTTATTTCACAACCTTTAGCATGAAAAGTGAGATCATAACATTGATTGCACATTTGGATGATACTTAAAAGATTATGATTGAATCCTTCAACATACAAAACATTTTTTGCTTTCGTCCTACCATAGTCAAGGCTTACAGTGCATCTTCCAATGATTCTTGCAAATCCATTGTCTCCAAAAGACATATTTCCTCCCTTTTCTTATTTTAGACTAATAAATTTCTTTTGATCTCTGGTCATGTGCCTTGAGCACCCACTATCAACGTACCATAGACTTTGACTATTTCAAGCATACATAACTAATCTGCATTTTTCTGTTGGTGGTTCTTGTTTTTTCTTGCAAAACCCTTCTCTTGATTTTGTTAGATAGTCTCCATATGTCCAAAATTGTTGAATTTGTAACACTCTATACTATACTTGGATAATGGAGCAAATGAATTATAATTTCTATTATTATTAAAGCCATCAGTATCTTTGATTCTATTGTCTACAAGCTTATTCCTACATGTTTGGGGAGAACCTTTGTCATAATCATTCTAAGCTTTACATTCTCTTGCTCAATGTCCAAAATTTTTGCATAGAAAATTGTGACCAAGAAAATAGTTTGATACCTAGTTGTGCATGATTGTCTTAATGTAACAATTTTTCTAGAGTTGGTCTACTTTGGAGAAGATTGTTGGTCCCTGTCCCTTATCGTATTGCTACTTGCATTGTGAATGGACTTCTTAAGAGAATCATCATAGCTTTTTAGTGTAGCAGTGTTTCCAGACTCCTCCCTACCTTTGTCCTTGCTCTTACTGACATTGGAGCTTCCAAGCTTTTCTTCAACTTTCTTTCGTAGTGACTTCTGATTTGTGTCTTCTTTATATGAAATCTCACCCATATAACCAAGACTAGTCTTGTCGTATGGTGATCTTTGACTACTGAGAATAGTATCCAAGGTTTGAGATATCTTCATTTTTTTGTTGAGCTTATCTAGTTATTTACTTAATGAGACAATTTCTGCTATAAGATTTTCACAATTTTCTTCCTTCTCTTTTAGTTGATTGTTCAACACTTCTTCCACTCTTTTTGCTTCTTTTTCAGCCTTGATGAAGATGATTTCCTTGGATAGTCTTTTGTTCTTCTTCCTAAAGTTATCAATCTCTTCTAATGCATTGATAAATTTTGCTTCAAGATCCACTATGCCTTCAACACCTTATACTTTGTCCTTTTGCTTCTCTAATTTGTCTATGTTGGATTCTTCATTTATGGATAAAAATAGGATCTCCCTTCTATCATCATCGAAATCATATTCTTCTTCTTTAGAAAAATCGGCATCCTCTTTGGAGTAGAGATTCTTCTTTTTCGAAGATTTTCCTTTGAACACCCTTTTTTGGCTTCTGCCTCATCATCATTGTTGCCTCAAAATCTAGCGGGTCTTGTAGAGGGGTACCCTACAAGGCAAGTTGTTATGAATATTATTTATAAAATAAATGCAAATAAATATAAATAAATCATCATAATAATGATTAAATAAACAGTCATTAGTTAAATGGAAAGACATGTCTTAATGAAATGCTCATTCATGAAGGGGCACTTGCCTAAGTATATAAGCAGGCCCTCATTGTAACATTCATTCATTCTTGTACTATCAACTTATCAATAAAAATTATTATTTCAATACATTTGTGTATTTTACATTGAAAGCATAACAACTCAGAGTTTTGTTGCTATACATTATTTACCCTTTTTGTTGATAGTGCCTTTTAGTTGCAACACTAGGCATTTGCTCAAGGCTTCCTGTCCTTCTCTCGGGGGTACTCAAAGGAGCTCCTCCCTTCATGGTATATTCACTTCCCTATTGGTGTCTTTTCTTGGATCTGCTACCCTTTGCACCATCAGTCTTCACCTCTTGTCTTCCATGGTTTGAAGGACTTTGCTTCAACTTGTAACTGGCTCCAAGTTCATGATGCTTTTGTCTCTACAAATCTAACACGGTTCGCAATATGACTGCATTCACTTCACTTCACTTCATTCCTGCGCCTTGACAAGCTTCTCATTGTCAACCTTACAACTTCTTATCTTAGCCCTTAGGCTTCTCAATGTATCCATCCAGTCAAGAGAGCTTGCCTCTCCCCTCTTATCAACTGACACTTCTTCATGCCCATGCTGAGATCTATCAATGCTATATTGCTCCATTCTGCTGCTCATTCCCTTTGCTTGTTTGCTTTTCCTTGATGGCCTATTATGTGTTGTCACACACACACAATTGTTAGCCAACCAATAATGTCTATAACATATTCATTGTCACCTTCGTAATCCTGCCATAAGCACATGGTTATGAGGCTATCCAAAACATCAAATTCCAAGTCAATACCTTTGCAAAATAGGTAAACATGTTAGAAACATTATTGCAATCAATATGCAATCCACAAATCAAATGTTTTATGCAGCACACACAATATTTTGATTTAGCTACTACACTTTGTAATAGAGCTTTGTAACTATCTTCTTCTAGGCTCACTTTACTTATTCCTGAACCCATTCAGGTCCAAACGTTGAACCGTGCTCCGATACCACTCTATGACACTCCCTCTCACCCCCTTAGAACTTCTCAGTTGAGTGAGAGGTGCTACTTTCATTTAACTTGACCTCCATGGTCCCTTCATGGAAATGGGGTCACAAAGCTTCTCGCTTTTCAACTTCTTTAAAACTTAGAATAAACACCACTATCGCGTTCACCTCATTGGGAGTTTTCTGACGATATAAATCCAACTCTCGGATCAGAAGTTATGGCCATTTAAAGTTTGGCCAATACAACCCTCACCACGTCAGCAAGGTACTACCACGTAGCACCCACGTGGTAGCCCCACCCCACCTAGGTGGTCCACACCTCCTTGTTTTGCCCACATGGCATTTGGCCATACTCATGTGGCTCCTACCACATTGCACTTCACTTGGGCCTCGCTAGACCGGCCCAATAATGGTGTTTTGTAATAAGAACATGTTATAACAAAGAATTCGAGATTCAGCCATTCCCATTGAATTTCCACAACTCAAACTTTGAAACCCAGAAGCCCAAACAAGAGCCCTATCTCGAGTATTTTTGAGCTTGGGCCTTCTCTTGGGCTCGAACTATATTCCTCGAGCCTTCACGCTCTCCCTGACAGCCTCAAACTCTACTCAGCCCCAAAATCACGTCTCCCGAGCCTCAAGCCCTACTCGGCCCCAAACTCATGTCTCACGAGCCCCGAGTTGTACTCGGCCTGAGCTCACGTCTCTTGGGCCCCGAGTGTTGAAAAGTGTAACTAGGTTCGGTCTTCATAATGACTTGTAATTATGAATTTATGTAATGAAGTAGACAAAGATAATAAAATGTATTTTGTAAATACTTGCTTCATGGGTTTCATGAGCAAGAAGTTTTATTATAGGTCAAAGACTTCTTGATGTCTTTTAGGGATTTGTCATCTTGTCATAAATGTATGAATTAGAGTCATGAAAATGAAGCACTGTTACACTTGTAATGACTCAAAGAAACGATGTAAATATACCTCCAAGACCTTGTCATCCCGCTCCAGCAAGTCAACTCAAAATTTGATGAAAAGATCTCCGAGATGTCGGACTCATAATACACTATCAGTCATGTCGGCTCACTAATATAAGTCACAACGGTTCAATAGGACAGGTCGGCTAATTACAGGGGCTGACTATTATAAATAGCCCACTGGACTGTGTAGAAAAGACAGTGTGAAGAAGTTCGGATTCCTCTGAGATTTTCGGAGGGTAACTACAGTCAACAGTTCGAACAATGGCAGAGTGAAGTTCGGATGGGTCTCCTTATGACTTTGGGATTAAAATGATTGTTTCGGTGCCCTAAACACAGTCACATAGTTTGAATAAAGGCTACAGTTCGGACCTTCTTGAAGTGTGAATATGATCACAGTAAAAGGAATTTGGATCCTTTTGAAGTCTAGTAATCAAGCACAATGACAAAGACGATTGCAATGATGCGAAGAACAGTTTGGTGTCATGGCTATAGAAGAGTTGCAATTCAATAATGTTGTGGAACCTCAGTTTAAGGTCTCGATGCTACCTTAATGGAAGGACATCAGTACTAGATCAAGGGAAAGATGTTGATGCCATCAAAGAAGTAAGATAACAGTAAGAAGGTCTCACAAAAAGGAGATCTTGGTCAAGGAAGCATATTGTCTAAAGACTAGGAACCGAGCTTTCTTAGTGGTGGTGAAGAATGGTGCAGAAAAGGAGATTAACATAAGAAGCCAAAAGGGGAGCAGTGACAAGGTCTTGGAGGAATACATAGGTCAAGGGTTAGTGTCACAGTCATGGTACTTGTCAATTGAAAGTCTATAAGAAGAATTACTTGCGAGTTTTCCTCTCCAAGAGGGAGAGGTTTTGGCTCTGCCTTGAAGAGCCAAAATCTTGTGTCTTTTGTGTTTTGATAATTGACTTGATGAAAGACCTAATAAGCTAATGAAGAGAAGATCTAAGTAAGAGAAATAAGTTCACAAGTAATTATCAAGTAGAGAATTGAATTAAACTACGCCTTATCAAATTCTCAACATGGGATCAGAGCTAAGGTGCTAGAAAGGGCATAGAGACACTCAAGTATCAGATTTCATGGAAGGCATCAAAGCAAGGTGAACCACTGAAGAATCAAAACCAAAGAAGGAAGTTTACACCACAGTTCAGATCTTTGCATTAATGAACAACATTGGATCACAGTATACAAAGCAAGGATTTGATTAGAAGAAAGGTCAGTTTTCCACAATGAAAGAAATAAGACAGCTTGGTGTTAAGAAAAGTATTATAGTACCATCTCAACTGTATCATTAGTTCATTGCCATCAAAACTTCAAGGCAAGTTACCTATCATTAATCATCCAAAGAAGCATTATTCACCATCAACAAAAGATAGTTGATATTGTCACTCCTCTGTCAAAGAAGGATTCCTCATTCGAAAAAGGAACATCAACACATCTTCTTCAACCTTCATCAAAGTGACAAAGGTGAAGTTTGTATCTTCATATATCAAGTAAGTATCTATTATTCTATAATCAAAATTGGTAAAATGAATTCGTGTTTGCAAGGAGATCTGAAGTCTGTTTAGATCATCAAATTTCCTTGCATGAGAAAGGAGGATAGATATAGTCCTCGAAAGAGAAGTCATTGATATCTATGTAAAAATCTTCGAAGGTTAAGTATTGATTAAATACATGGAAAGGGATCAAAGGAATCAAAGAGTTGGAGATATCAAAGAGATTATATCATAAACTATTCTTTGAAGATGAAGTCAAAAAAGGTCGCACCACTTAGACATGACCTACACAAAATTGAAGGAATATCTTCATAGAATCTCATTAATGAGATTCTGAAAGAAATGATAAAAGTTAATCATCACTATTATATCTGGTAAGCAAGGTAACAATTGTCCATGGGACAAGAAAGTTACCTCACTCAACAACTTATGGTTCCTATGCAAGATGGAAAAAGACAAGTTGTGGTAAAAACTATTAAAGGTTAAAGAAAGCTCATATCACCGGAAAGGATGGAGGAAGCTGAAGAAAGGAAGTTCAAGGAAAGAGGGAGTAAAAGATATTTACTATGGTTAAGATAGTCTCCCTCACAAAAGGTCTTTTCATAGCTTCTAAATCCTATTAGGATATGACTACAATAAATAGATGCGGTGTGACATCATAAAAGCATTAAGAAGCAAGAGCTTGTAACATCACCATGGGGAATCATGGAGGACAAGAAGAACAAAGTTCATGGCAATCAAATATGGAAGACATAACTCTTGGGAACCTCATTGAAGAAGTCATCCAGGACAAGGCTCATCATACATCAAAAGAAAACATTTGCCAAAATAAGGATATTCATGCTCCTCAAAATTCTCTGATAGAATCCTCATTGAAGGATTCACCGATCTAGAGAAGAAGCAAGTGTTTCATCAAGAACTTCAACTTGTGAAGTTCATGGAATGATGATGACATAAGAGATGAAGCAGATCAAGGAATTGAAGATATTTCAATCAAGGAAATTGTTGAAAGAATACTAGATGACCTTAAGGTAAATGAGGTATGCATGTGTGTATTTAATATTATAATGTCATGTCGTATGGTTGCAAATCCTTAGAAGCATGATCAAAGGAAAGGGATCTCCTCCTCTAGAAGGATGCCAAAAGGCATGGTTCACACTAGATGAAATCAACATAATATATTCTCATGTGAAGAATGAGATGGTTGGCAACTATTAAGGAACTCTGATTGGAAGCTCCTGGGAATAAAATTGTGTGGAAGGAAGAGATCGTGAGAAGTGCAACTATGGTAAAAGGCAGCAAACATCCATGGAAGAAGAGTTGACTAGGAGATCTCCTGGGAAGATATGTGGACTCTGATAGAAGTCTGGAAAAGATAGAGACCTTGACAATACATATCTTTAGGATATATGTCAATCTGTAAACAAAGGATGTTGATGCCTACAAGAAGATGTCATGGTGAAAGATCATCATTGAGGTAACTTTTGAAGTATTCATATTTATAATTGAATAACATCTGATGCGCTTATGCAGAGCTGCCAAATGGAAGTAGATGACTTCCACAGGTTGATAACCATATGGCATGATGAAAGATCCTTGGAAGATATATGGTTCGAAAGAAAGCAGCGTAACATGAAGCTAGACCAGAGGGGAAGATTGATGGATCACTTTCTGATAGAAGACATGGCTCTTGGATGAAAGTGATAAATGATTTGTGCCCTAAGAAGAGATCTCAAAGTTGAAGGCTCCTAATTCATGACATCAACGGAAGGAGTCCTTCGTGAGCAACTGTATGTTCTCATCATTGCTACTGTAGGTTCCTTACTAAGAGGGAACCTGGTAATAAGTTTCTTATTTGGAAAAAAAATTCTAATCCAAAAAGAAATCTTAGGTAAATTCTTATTCCTTTGTGGAATATATCCTCCCTAGTGAAGAGGGAGAAATATACACATCATTCTGGAAGACAGAACGTGGGATTGGGTAATTATCTGGCATCCGATACTCTGTTGAGATGTATTAAGCCATCCAATGAAAAGAGTAGTCGTGAAAGGATGGATATTCTTTGAAAATTAAGAATAGTCCTATGAGTTCATACTCGGGAACACCCAGGTGGAGTATGTACCTTGGAGACAATGACGATGGTCTCTATAGTCATTTAGTCTCTACTAACATTAAATGCATCTGTTGGAAGTGAGGTTGCAAGTCAAATTAAGAATATGTGACAACGTATTTGATTAATATGATGCTATAACAAATTGATATAAATCAATTCTTCTTATAGATTCTTAAGTTAGAGTAACCATGTATTATGAATACTCTCGTTAAGGAAGTGTTGAAAAGTGTAACTAGGTTCGGTCTTCATAATGACTTGTAACTATGAATTTATGTAATGAGGAAGACAAAGATAATAAAATGTATTTTGTAAATACTTGCTTCATGGGTTTCATGAGAAATAAGTTTTATTATAGTTCAAAGACTTCTTCCTGATGTCTTTTAGGGATTTGTCATCTTGTCATAAATGTATGAATTAGAGTCATGTACATGAAGCGTTGTTACACTTGTAATGACTCAAAGAAACGATGTAAATATACCTCCAAGACCTTGTCATCCTGCTCCAGCAAGTCAACTCAAAATATGATGAAAATATCTCCTAGATGTCGGCCTCATAATACACTATCAGTCATGTCGGCTCACTAATATAAGTCACAATGGTTACATAGGACAAGTTGGCTAATTACAGGGGCTGACTACTATAAATAGCCCACTGGACTGTGCAGAAAAGA
This sequence comes from Pinus albicaulis, assembly GCA_034641835.2. Classification (NCBI taxonomy): domain Eukaryota; kingdom Viridiplantae; phylum Streptophyta; class Pinopsida; order Pinales; family Pinaceae; genus Pinus; species Pinus albicaulis. The sequence continues at coordinate 964,821,085 of CM076577.1, forward strand.
AAGTGTGAAGAAGTTCGGATTCCTCTGAAATTTTCAGAGGGTAACTACAGTCAACAATTCAGATGATGGCAGAGTGAAGTTCAGATGGGTCTCCTTATGATTTCGGGTAAACAGTAGCAGCAAGAAGTTCGGATTATCTTTGAGATTAACATGACTGTTTCGGTGCCCTAAACACAGTCACACAGTTTGAATAAAGGCTACAGTTCAGACCTTCTTGAAGTGTGAATATGATCACAGTGAAAGGAATTCGGATCCTTCTGAAGTCTAGTAACCAAGCACAATGACAAAAAAGATTGCAATGATGCGAAGAACAGTTAGGTGTCATGGTTATAGATGAGCTGCAATTCAATAATGCGGTGGAACCTCAGTTTAAGGTCTCGGTGCTGCCTTAATGCAAGGATATCAGTACTAGATCAAGGGAAAGAGATTGATGCCATCACAGAAGTAAGATAACAGCAACAAGGTCTCACATAAAGGAGATCTTGGTCAAGGAAGCATATTGTCTAAAGACTAGGAACTGAGCTTTCCTAGTGGTGGTGTATAATGGTGCAGAAAAGGAGATCAGCATAAAAAGCCAAAAGGGGAGCAGTGACAAGGTCTTGGAGGCATACATAGGTCAAGGGTTAGTGTCACAGTCATGGTACTTGTCAACTGAAAGTCTATAAGAAGAATAATTTGTGGGTTTTCCTCTCCAAGAGGGAGAGGTTTTGGTCCTGTCTTGAAAAGCCAAAATCTTGTGTCTATTGTGTTTTGATAATTGACTTGATGAAAGACCTAATAAGCTAATGAAGAGAAGATCTAAGTAAGAGAAATAAGTTCACAAGTAATTATCAAGTAGAGAATTGAATTAAACTACGCCCTATCAAATTCTCAACACCGAGTTATACTCAGCTCGAACACATGGTCCCCGGACTCTAATCGGCCCCAAACCTCACGAACCTTCCTAGTTTGGCTTGATTTTCGACATTTTCTGCCTTATGCAATTATCGCACCAAAATGGCCTTTCCTGGTCTTTTTTTTGGATTGTTACTCCCTGCACACACCATGGACTCAATCCCAACCTGTTAAATTTGGGCAACTAGGTCCAAACTCCGGGTTGTGCTGCTCAGATGACGATCCCAATATTTTTATTGGATTCCTCTTTCAGAGAGGTGTAAGATTGATCTAAAGATCATCTCGATCGGATGAGCAGAACATGTACTTTGAATTTATTCCACTTATGTGCTAGGTCGGCCTAGAATATAATATAGACTTAAATGTCTTAAAGGACGTGTCACACACCCCCAAAGATGCCTACATATTGGAGAGACTTGGAGTTCATTAAACACACAATGGGTGGAGGATTTTCTTCTCTCTTGATGGCGATGGAGCTGCGTTCTTGGTGCTGCGTCTTTGTGGAGTATTCTTTGTCTGGGTTGTCTTGGGGTTGTGTGACACATGTGGGACACTGACATTATGAAGACTTTGCTGGTTGAAGCATCCTGCTGATCGTCGTAACGCCCCCATTCTTTATCTCTGTTTTGGCTTGTCTTCCATCGATCTATTGGTATGTTCTATCTGCATCTTACTTTAATTATGCCCTAGAAGGTTAAAGTATATTTGCACCCTAGCATAGAACATCTAGATATATTTACATGGTATCAGAGCTAAGGAGAAGACAAAGCCCATCTCAGAATCTGGGGCAGGGAGATGTGAAGCTGTAAGTAACAGCGGATGATTGTGGCCTTCAGCATTCAGAATTACGGCAAGCTTAAAATGCTTCAGCATTCGGAATTACGACAAGCTTAAAATGCTTCAGTATTCGAAAATACGACAAGCTTAAATGCTTCAACGTTGGTCACCTTAGACCACCAATCGTCGCAGCCTTTCTAAACTCATTCGAAGCAACCCCTGCCAAATCCACGAGATCCGCAACGAGAGCTCCAGTTTGTTGGCCATGAAAGCAGCGAGGGAACATAGGGAACATCGAGTCAAATATTCATAGTAAATTATTAAAGGCGTATAAATTTTATGTAATGGGCTCGATTATTTAGACAGTTGCACAATCAAAGATGAAAGGTCCCTGTGACTGCTTAGTTAAAGGGACTCCTGTCCACCGGAATTGACGTGAAGGACAATTACAGAGGTTGTAAGCACACAACACCCCCATCTGCAGCTCGTCGCACAGCAAGAGCAGTTGGGTTCTGTCAGAGTTGGGCCTCCTCCTGAAACAGTAGCAGCATTACCTGTCGTTCAACGTCACGGTGCTAGAGGGATTGGATTTTCTAAGCACACACTAATGTGTTGGAGTCTAATGTTGTGACAACACACACTGGCAACCTTTGTGTCTAAAAAAAAAGTGTGATTAGCTCATGAACGATTTGTTGAGAAATTGAAATGCAATTTAAATATTGTTGGGCAAGAGCGACATCAATCAAATGTTGCAGCATAGGACAGAGTCACATACGGAGCGATGTGGACGAGATTATGGTACTACGTGTTGAAACGCATGAGTCTATTGGGATGATTGTTGGTCAAAGAGTGATATCGTTTAGGCTAAGCAAAGCGGCAAATCAAATGGAATGTTCGGAGAGGTTTTGACTGTCGTGCGTCATTTCGGAGGACGAGCATGACGATGTCCCTTGATCGTTGAGCATACGTCAGGTATCTATATCGACTGTGACCTCTCCTCTAAAGCTGAAACTCTCCAACCGTGTGAAATTTTCTGAGTGGCTCGATCCAAAAATCTTCTAATCAATTGTTGCTACAGCAATACAAAATTGTCTGTGAATTCAAGGAGGTTGAATCGCCTACTTCTGATGAAATTAAGTTGCTAAACTAGTGTCAGAACCGGCTTCTTAATAGTGTCGAGCTCCAATTTGCGGATGGAATTCATCTTTTCAGCAAAAGCCGCATTTTGGATCTATTCGAAATTCTCAATATATTTGGGCCGAGAATTTGATCCCTGTTGCAGAATGTAGTTTTGACATGGATCGATTAATGGTACATCATCTAGCTATGGTTGATTCTAGTGATAATATGGAGATTCTTGAATTATGAAAGTTATGATAGTCATAATTAATTATTCTTTTAAAAGGAAGTTTTTCTAAAGCTGATTGAAGAAGCCAAATCCACTCTTGGTTTGGAGAGCAGATTTTGTCTTGAAGAAGCTCTAAATATAGACAACAGTCATAGTGGAAGGAAGCTCGGTCCACTTGAAGTGATCTCAATTGCAAAGGACCGAAACATTAGGTTCTCCTACCTATTATAGCATATATACCTTGAAGAGGACATACTACCTTATTTTTTCTGTGTTTCGGTCAAGGGTTAAAAACGGACTTCTAACTCTTATAAGTTTGGTCCTGTGAATAAGTTGTGTGGAGAGCCCGAATAGCAAGTCAGAAACTGTGGACAGCACTTTGGAAGGGCCAGATTTGTTTCAGCTCGGACCTGTCACAAATTAGAGGACAATTGTTAATTTCCTGTCAAATACCTTGAACAGAATCTACATACAGTGCTTTGTACCTGTTTCCCTTGGGAAGGCTCAGATTTATGAAGGACTCAAAGTAACCATTGCAGTCCTATGAATAATGATGAATAATAAGTAGACATTAAAGTAGTGAACAATGAACCTGGGGAGATGTACAAGAAGATCTTGACAGAAGACATATTGGAATTGATCGTTGACCAAATTTTGAAGAGGAACCGTTGTGAGGACACCTTCAAGCATTCTGGTTGAAGTGTTTTGGAAGCCTTTATTGGAACACCTTAGGACTGTTCGTTCTCTGGAGCATTGATGTTCTCAGCAAAGGTTACTTTGCTTATCAAGAAGGAAGGGTTTGAACGAACAAGAGATATAGCAGATGCATGGGCAGATTGTTCCGGCAATCAGTGTTACAGTTGGCATCCACTATCAAAATCAATCTAATCTCCTACAATGAGGATTTCAGCAGTTAAAAGCTTCTCTGGATTAAAATATTGAAATTGTAATAACCCTGCCAAAGTTTTGTTCAACTATAAGCAGCAGTCTCATCTTTGTCAGGGTTGCTCCACTGTTGCTATAGTCTGGTGATGATGTTTGGAACAATGCTTGGCATAATCAGACTTGAAGCTAATTATTTCAAGGTATTCTCCCAGAGGTAACATCACTATAGCATCTTAAAGATGAGGAAAGGCTGAAAAATGACTTCAGTAGAGGCCATAAAATCCCGGTAGAATTGATGTTCTTAACACATGGTCCTCAGAAATATCTACAGGAACATCTTGATGACTATACTTCGAGCAAGTTCATCTTTCTAACGCATAAAGGAAACCATGGTCAGCAAAGCCTGTGAAGTTTTTGGACAAATGATGTATATGATAAAATCATGGCAACACTGAATTCAATGATATGACAGTATATGATACGTGTCAAGATGCATGACAGCTATATGTCAGTATATGGCGATGATTCTTGGATGGCTTTGACAGTGGGAGAATAAGATTCAGGCCCCTGAGTACACAACTCCTTTTCAAGTTGGTATCTAGGATGCCCTCATTTAAAATAGATGTCTTCTCTCACAGGAGAAGCTGGCATTAAGAAGGAGACTGCAACCATATATGCTCCTAGGCTAATATCATTGCTGAAAGAAAGAAGAACCTCATGGCTCAAAGACATATGGCTTCAAGGGGGAATTCTGAAAGAAAAACAAGAAGCCATATAAATACCAGAGGTATCTAGCTGCCATGAGTACAATATGAGCCTGGATCATTTGAAGAAGCTGTAAAGCATCAAGTTTGGAAGGATGCGAGGGTGATGTCTGGGATATGGTCCCTAGACCACAGGTCAAAGCTGTTATCACCTCGATATAAGATCAAGCATGGATATGATGGGAAAATGTGTTGCCTGAGACTTCTCTAGGAAGGCACTGATTATTATTACACCTGGAATCTATTATTTTCCTCGCTGCTACGCAAGGACGGAATCTTCATCAGATGAATGTGAAGATTGCCTTTTGGCATGGTGCGATAAAGGAAGAGGTGTAGGAAGAGCAACCTCTGGGATTTGAAGTTCAGGATCGAGACACCCATGTTTACAGGTTGGTTAGCCCCCACGGCTTGGTATGAAAGGATAGATAGCTACCTGATGAAGCTGGGCTTCACTCATAGTAATGTTGATTCAAACCTTTACTTCAAGGTTGATAAAGAGAAGCCTCTCATTCTGGTGTTGTATGTGCACGACCTCTTCCTGACAGGCGCTGACCCTCTCATTCATCAGTGCAAGAGGGAGCTCGCTACTGAGTTCAAGATGAAAGACCTAGGACTGATGCACTACTTCCTAGGCCTAGAGGTCTGGCAAAGACCTAGCGAGATTTTTCTTTCTTAAGAAAAATACATTGTGAAGCTTTTGGAAAAATGTGGTACGGTGGACTGTAAGTCTGTGTCGACACCGATGGAGCTCAACTTTAAGAAGTTGAGTGGCAGCGCTGTTGGGCCCATGTTAGCAAATCCTACTAAGTATCGTCAACTCGTAGGGGCCCTGATGTTTTTAGTGAACACCCGTCTGGACGTATGTTATGCAATGAACACTTTGAGTCAACACATGGTTGATCATAACATTCACTGGGTTGGTGCCAAGAAACTTTTGAGATATCTCTGTGGCACAATATACCATGGGCTGAGATACATTGCCGGGAGCATGACACTCCTTGGATATACTGATGCCGATTGGGCTGAAAGTGTGGTGGATCGCAAGAGCACCTCTGGATGTTGCTTCACACGTAGATCTGCTTCAGCAGGAATCTGAGGTCGGTAGCCTTGAACACCGCTGAGGCCGAATACATTGCAACATGTATGGCCTGTTGTGAAGTCACTTGGGTGCGAAAGCTCTTCAGTGAGCTGTTCGAGCATGTACTAGATGCCACTGTTATCCCTTGTGGTAACCAGAGGGGGATTCATTTGTCATAGAATCCTGGGTTTCACGATTGATCCAAGCATGTTGATGGTTGGTACCACTTTATCCGAGATATGGTACAGCGAGGCACCGTAAGGCTCGATCATATAGGAACTGATGAGCAGGTCGCGAATATTCTCACAATGCCCTTGGGGAAGGTCATGTTCCTAACCTTCCGTGAGAATCTTGGAATTGTGGAACGACCCTATTTGGAGGGTCCTGTTGGACGATGAGCTCTGGTAGCTCCAAGGCACTTTTTGGGGATAGCTTCTTGGTGCTATAAGCAACCACTGGGCTAGGCTTGCTGAACCTAGTAGGTGTGCTTCTACCCCACCGTGATGATATTGAGATGGTTTATCTCTCTCTGATCTGTGCCCCGTATGCATCCTACCCATGGAGTTTCGGACTTATGGGAAGTACCTCTCATTTGGCCAATGAGGTGGGAAATGTGAATAGAGACCATAGCAAGACCGATGGATGCATCAGAGATTGTCGTACTCTCTATGTCTAGGATGGCACGTGTCCAACCATTTGATCTGGGATCAAGTTTAGTGAGGTTTCGGACCTCCAACTGACTTCGGGTCAGTGAAACCAACTTCGGGTTGGTGTGTGACTCCTTTGAGTCCTAGTGAGGTTTCGGACCTCCAAATGACTTCGGGTCAGATAAACCAACTTCGGGTTGGTATGAGACTCTTTGTGAGTCCTATAAAGGTTTCGGACCTCTGGACTGAATCTGTCAGCCGGGAATGATGTCCTGGTGACTGACCCACTTTTGTTTTGAAATAAAGAAGCCAGTGAAGCAAGTTACGGCGGGATGGCGCACGATGTTTGCATTGCACTAGTGGACAGAGTTCTCCCTAGTTGACAGGGAGTGTTAAATTTGGGCAACTAGGTCCAAACTCCAGGTTGTGTTGCTCAGATGACGATCCCAATATTTTTATTGGATTCCTCTTTCAGAGAGGTGTAAGATTGATCTAAAGATCATCTCGATCGGATGAGAAGAACATGTACTTTGAATTTATTCCACTTATGTGCTAGGTCGGCCTGGAATATAATATAGACTTAAATGTCTTAAAGGACGTGTCACACACCCCCAAAGATGCCTATATATTGGAAAGACTTGGAGTTCATTAGACACACAATGGGTGGAGGATTTTCTTCTCTCTTGATGGCGATGGAGCTACGTTCTTGGTGTTGCGTCTTTGTGGAGTATTCTTTGTCTGGGTTGTCTTGGGGTTGTGTAACATGTGTGGGAAGCTGACATTATGAATACTTTGTTGGTTGAAGCATCCTGCTAATCGCCGTAACGCCCCCATTCTTTATCTCTATTTTGGCTTGTCTTCCATCGATCTATTGGTATGTTCTATCTGCATCTTACTTTAATTATGCCCTAGAAGGTTAAAGTATATTTGCACCCTAGCATAGAACATCTAGATAAATTTACACAACCAAGGTTATGTTCCTCTCAGGGATGTACAATTGGAATTTATACCCAAAATAAAACCTCAACACTTTCTAGCGAAGTGTTGAGGCATATCATTTCTCAAGCTAATACAGAGCTCGTTTAAGAGGCTCTCATCCATTGTTTCAGTGTGTTAAACCATTCACGATTGTTGAAGTTTGTAACTAGGTTCGATCTTCATAAATTGAACTTGAGTCAAAATATAATGTACTTATCAAAAGAATAACGAAAAGAATTTATATTATTATTAAATGACTTATTAAAGCATGGGCTTCATGCTTGGGTCATATTGTTTTAAGTCAAAGTCCCCATTGTGGACTTCTAGGATTTAATCTAAGTTTATAGTCATTACATATTCAAAGAGACCCTTCTTGGGCTTTTGAATCATGTAAAAAGATATAGTATTGACTCTTGAGTCAAATATGAATTATGGAATCTCCACACCAAGTCAGCCTTAAAGTGATCAAGTCGACCTCAACTCAAGTAATTCGAGCTCACCTCAAGCCTATATATATACAAGGAGATCGAATTCATTTGGAGCATCATCTATCACACATAGAAATTCGATATCTACTGCAGCATTGGAAAAAGTGCGAAGTCAAGGAAGGAGCCAAAAGGATTGCGAGTTTGGACAAGTTGGAGTGAAAGAAAATCGAAATTTTGGTGTCTCTCTCTCTCTCATGTGCCCTAGATTGGAAGATTGAAGTTCCTCATTGTTTTGTTGTTGCCCGTTGCTTCATGTTGTTGCTGTCAAAAGAAGAATAGGTCGAAGTTGCTTTTGTTGGATGCTGGTGCCTTGAGAAGTTGAATTGGGTCAAAATCGAACTCCCTGAAGCAAGATCGAAGTCTTTTCTCGAATATCAAAGTCTCAGAAGCAAGGTCAAAGTTTCTAGGTCAAAGGAAGTGTTGTTGTTGTTGTTGCTGCTGCCAGGTCGAAAGTAGGATCAAGAAGAAGGTTGACTTGGTGTGGAGGAAGTGTGAGTCAAGGTCTAGAGTCTTAGGAAAACTATTGAAGGAAGAATTATTGATCGGGTTTTCCCCTAGAGTGGGGTTTTGCCCTGGTTGTCCACCTATGTCTGGTGTCCTTAATCTATGTGTTATTGCTTTGATGTTTGCTTGATGAACTAAGAAGAAAGAAGATAATAAGAAACTAATAAGAATTAAGGAACATCACAAGTAAATTATCAAGAACAAGAAAATATTTCTACCTTTCTGATTTTCTAACATGGTATCAGAGCTTTGGTGAAGAAAGAAGTTAAAGGCAGTCTCAAGGAATTGATCAAGGAATCATAAGAGGATCATAGAAGTTTCACTATCTTTAAGAAAGATGTCTAACACAATCAAGGGAGAGAACAAGCTTGAAGGAGCATCAAACTACAGATCTTGGAAGAAGAGGATTGGCCTCATCCTTGAAAAGAAAAAAGTATTAGAAGTGTTGAAGGGAAAAGTAAAGAAGCCTATAGAAGACTCCAGTGATACAGATAAGGTGAAATACAGGGAATTGGAATTGGTGGCGATGACTCTAATGTTTGAAGGCATAAAGGACAACCTTGTCCCTTACATAGCTAACATTGACCATGCTCAAGAAATGTACAAAGACTTGTCAAAACTATTGACCATCAAGAACATTGGGAAAGTAGCAAGCTTGAAGAATGAACTAAGAACTACCAAGATGACTAAGGAAGATATTGTGGCCACTTTCTTTGTGAAGATAGCAAGAATAAGAGATGATCTTCTTGCCATTGATGAAATTGTACTAGACAAGGAACTTGTGATCACAGCCTTATTAGGGTTGCCACCTTCTTGGAGTGATTTTTCTTTAGGTCTCAACAGCTAGAAACAAGCTCCCACTTTTGAAGAACTATGGACTGCCTATAGTGAAGAAGAGTTAAGGATCTCATTAGCAACCAACAATGAAGAAGTTTCAAATGCCTACATTGATCATCACAAGGGAAACTTCAAGAAGAAGGGGCCAAGAAAGAAGGTTAACATGTTCAAGATAGAATGTTATCATTGTCATAAAATGGGTCACTATAGAAGTGAATTCCCTGACAATCCTAGAAATAAGAAAAGATAAAGAGATCATGCAAATGTAGCTGAAGAAGCATCTCCCAAGAGAGTGATACCCGACAAGTCTGACATAAGGGAATTACACTACGAAGCCCTTTTAGCTATAGATATTTCATTTGTATATTTTATATTTATTTGTAGGTTTAACATATTTTTGGAAAAGACATTTTCTTGTTTTATAAGTTTTAGGTATCTCTCAAAGCTTTGGAGGGAGCTCAAAACAACTCCTCAAGATAAGTATCTCATTCCCTCTCAGTTTTGATTTCATATAGTTGTTTAAAGTTCTGATTATATTAAATACTAATCACATTTCTACCTTTGTTTCCTTATCCAGGAGATGACTTGTTAAATGCTCAAGGAGTATGAAAGAAGGCATCACAAGACAAAGCGTTGGAGTTAAAAAGGTTTGTCAAGAAACAAAGGTATTTCTTAGATCATAAAGCTTTGTTATTATCTTTGGCAAATCCATTCTACACTACTAACAATTGTTGTGTCTAGCTCTCTTGAATCTTAAACATTCTTGTTTGGGAAGATTCATCGTCTGATAAATCTACCCACCTCATATTTCTGATTGTTTGTATAAAAGAACCCTAGAAAGGTTCTCTGGAAAACCCTAACTTAAGGGTATGATATTAATGTGTGAAACCCTAAACCTACTTAGGGCTATTGATGAAGTAATTGCTATTATGTTTCAATATATTTATGATGTCATTTTTGGGATCTTTGTGTGATCATCAAGACTCCAACTTGTTAGGGTTGAAATGGTGTTGTCCGAAATCCCAAACCTTTGAAGTTTTGGTGTAATAGGGTTTGCTTTGTTAAGAACCGAAACCCTAGGTTTTGGTTGGGTCTACAAGCAAAATCCTTGTTATGTACTTCTAGTCCTAGGAATGAAACCCTAGGTATGTGTCCATTCTATTGAAACCATAGCTTGGTCTAGGTTGGTATATGTCTAATATATTAATATGTCTGACATATGAAATGCTTATAATTATTTCCTAGATATGTGCGTTGACCTAATTTTTAATAGTCATAAGTCCTAGGGTTTGAAAACAAGCCCTAGTCCAAGTTTGAAGTTCTAGGATGATGTTGCTTAGAAAATCTAGGGTTTTGCAGCTAAACCCTAGTAGTAGTAAAATTCTCTAGTACATATATAAATCTAGAATCTATGAATCTTTCTAGTGATCGCTGAGAATTTTTGTGGATAGAAAATCTAGGGTTTACATCGAACCCTAGTAGAAGTTATTCATGTTGATCAAGTTGTGATTGTTTTTGGTTGTTAAAACTCATGAATAAAATCCTAGTGGGAAGTCTAACATGTGAATTTTGAAAGTTTCTAGATACTTTTCTTTTTCTTTTGACTTATTTCTAGGGATCGCTATATGACAGAACCTGTCTTTTGTCATCTTGATTGAGCTGTTGATGCGATTTAGTGTTTGTAACAAAACCTGGGCTAGAAGTTGAAGTATTGAAGTACAGTCTCTTACTGACTATGTTTATAAAGTCTAATGCTTCCGCTACTATAAGATTTCGTTATGACTAACTTCATGCTTCTATAGATTTGGTTGTACTTGTTATCTAAGTTGTGCAGGTACATCATATACATGTTAGTGAAGAAGTTCGTAGGAGAAGTTGATATGATAAGTATGATGAGAAGGACGGAAGCCATGAAAGATTCTCCAACACCGAAAGAAAGAAGTTTATCTCCCTATGTTAAGAGGGAGCCTGGAAAGAAGAAATCTCCCTGATTAAGAGGGAGGGCATGACATGGTTTTGATTGGAGAATACATTATGAAGGATATGTGAAGTAGGGAAGGAAAATACATGATTAAGTAATCTTCTCTAAAAGATTCAATTAATAGTCCTATTGAGATAAGTCGAAGAACAACATCGAGACCCCGAAGATTTGTTTTTGATGATGTATATTTGAAAGTGTATTACTGACTGGGGTTGTGTTTATACAAGTAAAATCTCTCGAATGTTTGATAAGCATGATGGTTGTCGATCAGTTTGATCAGGAGAGATTTGTTGTTGAGGCTTTGCGAGTAAAGCATTGCCTGGAAAGACATCGGGTCGGCACTTTGTTTTGATGTCTGGTAGGGAGGGTGGCATCAGGTGGATGTGCACCTAGTTCCCTAGGTTGATGGTTAGTAAGTAAGCCTGATGGTACCTATAGAGGCTGAAAGCTTTTAGTCCATCTTAGTCCCACTTGGAAAGATTGCCTTGGTCATGAATCTAGTCCATGGCATTGCGGTGCCTAAATTGTTGAAAGACCAATGGATAGATTTCCCTGGTCAGGAATATAGTCCATGGCATTGAAGTGCCTAAAAATTCTTCATATTTCACATAGTTGAAATCTTCCTTTTACTTGTATGAATACCTCCCTAGTTAAGGGGGAGTGTTAAAGATTGTAACTAGGTTTGGTCTTCATAAATTGTACTTGAGTCAAAATATAATGTACTTATCAAAAGAATAAAGAAAAGTATTTGTATTATTATTAAATGACTTATTAAAGCATGGGTTTCATGCTTGGGTCATATTGTTTTAGGTCAAAGTCCCCATTGTGGACTTCTAGGATTTATTCCGAGTTTATAGAGTCATTCCATATTCAAAGAGACCCTTCTTGGGCTTTTGAATCAAGTAAAAAGGTTTAGTATTGAGTCAAATATGAATTATGGAACCTCCACACCAAGTAAGCCATAAAATGATCAATTCGGCCTCAACTCAAGTAATTCGAGCTCAACTCAAGCCTATATATAGAAGGAGATCGAATTCATTTGGAGCACCATCCATCACACATAGAAATTTGATATCTACTGCTGCATTGGAAAAAGAGCGAAGTCAAGGAAGGAGCCAAAAGGATTGTGAGTTTGGACAAGTTGAAGGGTTGAAGGAAAATCAAAATTTTGGTGTATCTCTCTCTCTCTCACATGCCCTAGATTGAAAGATCGAAGTTCCTCATTGTTTTGTTGTTGCTAGTTGTTGCACGTTGCTTCTATCAAAAGAAGAATAGGTCGAAGTTGCTTTTGTTGGATGTTGATGCCTTGAGAAGTTGTATTGGGTTAAAATCAAACTCCCTGAAGCAAGATCGAAGTCTTTTCTCGAACATCAAAGTCTCAGAAGCAAGGTCGAAGGAAGTGTTGCATAGTGTTGTTGTTGTTGTTGTTGTTGTTTCCAAGTCAAAAGTAGGATCAAGAAGAAGGCTGACTTGGTGTGGAGAAAGTGTGAGTCAAGGTCTAGAGTCTCAGGAAAACTATTGAAGGAAGAATTATTGATTGGGTTTTCCCCTAGATTGGGGTTTTGCCCTGGCTGTCCGTCTATATTTGGTTTCCTTGATCTATGTGTTATTGCTTTGATATTTGCTTGATGAACTAAGAAGAAAGAAGATAATAAGAAACTAATAAGAATTAAGGAACATCACAAGTAAATTATCAAAAAAATAAACTTTCTATCATTCTGATTTCTAACAACGATGCCATAACAATTATCATGAACATAACAATATTATAGGGTGTCTCGATCTCCCATCACACACACATAAACGAATATATTTATCCATCCATAACATCTCAAACACACACACAGCGCATGAATTTCTTAACAACAGTACATGCTACAATGCCATAACTCATCCATTACAATGAAGTAACAACATAGAAAACATAAAGCTAAACCACTTATCTCATATTGTATGCAACACTAGCAACTGAAATTGGGACTTCAACTCTCTACGCAACCTTAGATTGACTGCACTGTAGGCTTTCTTACAGTCAACCACCCTTGAGCCAAATTCAAGGTCTAAGGAGGTAGTTTTCTCGGGAGTTCTCAACCATTCACTTGCATACGATGAACAAAGCCATGTCTCGAGTGTTCTCAACAGCTCCCAACTATTACACCACAATGGCTTTTAATCCAATAACAAATCAACTCAGGGGCCAAGTAGGACACAGAGAGTCTCAATTCATTCTTGGAGAGAAAGATATGTATAAATATAAAGAAGGTTTGTCAATTGCGTTACTTCTGTAGGAATAAGATCGCACTTGCCAGCAACTTCACAGTGGTGCTCTCACCTATGTTCTTATACCCCCCAAGGCTACACCAGGTGATATCAGCCCACTAGTTTTGTGTTAGTTTTTCTATCATCAAACAAGTGTTCTAGTCTCAATTTGTGTCTAAGAGACTAAGGAACACGAGATCTCCAAAACCCGGAAAAGGTTTCGCAAGATAAGCTTGTGAAACGCCTTAATTAAATTAATTAGCCATTATTTAAATTTTTCCTAAGTCTAACTCAAGAAAATTGGTTAATTAATGGAAATTAATTAAGGAAAGTTGAGAATGCTCTAGAGACTCACGTGGATCGAGTCTAAGATGATATTAGCCATTGATGAGGATCTAATCATGTCTGTTGAAGCTCTAGCGAGAGATTATAAGAGCAGATCAATGGGATGAGGAGAACATACAAGTGAGGGAGCTAATTATCTAGGCAATGCAAATTTACCAGTGCTCAGTTATTCAGTGAGGGAAGAATTCGACCCATTGGAGGAGCATCAGAGATTGAGGGAGAGGCAACAGAGTGACCCGGAGAATTTTCCAGTGTCTCTCCAATGCCAGTTCGGTTGGAGAAAGGAGGCTGAAACTTCTACAGTGAGGGTCCAATAGCCAATGCGAGTGAGCCAGAAGCTAGTTCTAAGTGCCGGAAAGGAGGTCGATTTAGTTGTTGGAGGTCGGGAGATCACCCAGAAAGCAAAGTGACTTCATTCTAGAGACAGAGGGAGGCACGACAGCTCACTTGGAGCCAGTTTGCAGGAAGTGCGTGTGATTCCAGGCCAACAGTGCGCATTCCTGGCATAGGCCAAGTTACCAGTAAGGAGTGTGAGCAGGCCAGTGGAGGCCGAGTTGGATTGCAAAGGGAGAAAAATATCTCCAATATATTAGTGTAATTGTCGGAGGATTTCCAGTGAGGCACCCAGATTATTGTACTCATATTTTTACTGTTGCATAGTAAAATATAAACCCTCATCTGTTGCACTGGTTTTCCCTTTGAGGTTTTTTCGGGGACATTAGTCCAAAATAATTGTGTTAATTGTGTGCATGAATTTCTCTGTTCCAGATATTTTTCTGCAGTGTATTTATTTTATTGTGAAGATTGCAATAGAGAGATATTCGTTATTTGTCGTTAAAATAATTAACTAAAGACAAAAAAACTCCATCAGTTAGAAGAATAGTTTCCAGTTAATTGCAATCAAGAAATTTTCACATGGTATTGATTAGATCTGAAGCTCAAACGCAGGTAGGAGTGAGATCGTGCAGTTTCAAGGGCAGATCTGAAGCACTTTCTCCAGATCTTCACAGACCAATCAAGCAATGCGTATAATAGAGAGGCAAAGTTTGATTTCTATATCCAAATTGGTGGAAAAGTGTGAATTGCCTCAGATCTGTAGCAGCCAACAATGGATTTTCCAGTAAGAGTTTTGGTAGGCAGATCAAAAATTTTGCAGAGTAGATCTATCAGATCTGAGCGCAAATATTTTCAATTGGTGTTGCAGTTGCAGATCTGCACTAGGCAGGAAGATATAACACACTTAAGAGAGGATATCTCCAGATTTTCTCATATTTCCAGTTGCAGCAGGAAGTCGAAGGCTTGTCAATCCAGATAGTGCGAGTTGTTGGAGAAGGATTTCCGGAAGCACGCAGATTTGCGCATTCCAAAGTGGGATGCGAGTAGCAAAAGAAAAGCCAGCAGGAAAGAGGAGGTTTCCAGGATTAACCTCCAGATTAATTGAGTTTCGCAGAGATGGCCACAACAAGGCTCAGGGATCAAGATAGGCTTGACGAAGCCTCTAAATTTGGCATATGGAAGGCTAGAATGGTGTTCCTCTTAGATAAAAATGGTTTGAAGGAGTATGCAGAGAACAATGTTGCCAAACCTACAGATCCTCAACAACGAGCAACGTTCAAGAAAGAAATGGCCAAGGCGAAGAGGATGATCCTAGATGGCGTTCAGGATCATATCATTCTACATGTTGTTGCATTAAAAACAACAAAGGAAATGTGGGATGTCGTAGTCAAGCTGTATGAGAATCCATCAAAGAATCGACGATGATTCTCAAGGAGAAGCTGACGACCACCAAAATACAGAAGGGAGAAGGCATTACACCCTACCTCACCAAAATTTAGAATGTCGGAAATGAACATGTAGCCATTGGAGAAAAACCATCAGATAGCAAACTATTCAGAACAACGCTCAATGGTTTCACCAAGGAGTGGCATACTTTTGTCCAAGTTATTTCTTGACGAGGTACGCTACCTAGATGGGATCGTCTGTGGAGTGACTTCACTCAGGAGGAGATGAGACTCGGCCTTGCGAATGGTTCTACCAGTAGCAGTAGCAAGGGATCGAAGTGTTGGAAAGTGTAACTAGGATCGGTATTCATATTGATTACATAATTATTTATTTATGTAATGAAGAAGACAAAGATAATAAAATGTATCAGATAGCAAACTATTCAGAACAGCTCTCAATGGTTTCACCAAGGAGTGGCATACTTTCGTCCAAGTTATTTCTTGACGAGATACGCTACCTGGATGGGATCGTCTGTGGAGTGACTTCACTCAGGAGGAGATGAGACTCGGCCTTGCGAATGGTTCTACCAATAGCAGTAGCAAGGGATCGAAGTGTTGGAAAGTGTAACTAGGATCAGTATTCATATTGACTATGTAATTATGTATTTATGTAATGAAGAAGACAAAGATAATAAAATGTACTTTTGTTATGCTTGCTTCATGGGTTTCATGAGCAAGGTTTTTATTATAGGTCAAAAGACTTCTTTTTTATGTCTTTTAGGGATTTGTCATCTTGTCATAAATGTATTAATTAAGAGTCATGTATATGAAGATTCAAGTCAATGAAGTATGCCTCAAAGACCTTGTCAAAGAAGCTCAACAATATGGCTTAAGAATGGTACTAAACACCAGCATAATTCGTGATGAATATACCCTTCAAAACGACCTACAAAATGTTGGAAGACATCCTCTACAAGTCGGCTCATAAACCCTGGTCAAGTCGGGTCAATGAACAGTCACATATATTCACTGTCATGTCGGATAATTATAGGGGTTGACCACTATAAATAACCCAATGGACTGCGCACAAATAAAAGCAATAGAATTCGGATTTTGGTCTAAGTTTTTCAGATAGAATTGTGGACAAGTCTGAGATTACTTTGGTGATACATATCTGCAATAAGTGCGAGAACAGGTTTGGTTTCAGTGTGAAGAAAGGACTACGTTGAGTGCGAAGAAGGGACTATGAGAAGTGCGAAGTTGCAGGACTGTGATAAATGTGAAGTTGCAGAACTGTGTTAAGTGCAAAGCTACAAGACTATGTTAGTGCAGAGTTGTTGGACTAGTACGAAGTATAATAAGTATGATCAGCAAAGTAATGCAGTACAAGGTAAGGGTATCATTATAGTATAAAAGGATAAATTGTTCATCAAAGGAAACAAGACTTCTGTACGTTGAAGATCAGTCGGCAAGATTAAGTGCAGGTGCAAGGTGTGCATAGTACAAGTCTATAACAAGGTGATGATATCACAAGTAAGGATCAAATATAGCCTGTTGACCACTGGAGTGGCACCTGACGATAATGAGAAGAATCCATGCCCAAGGATGAACTATAAGACATTTGTACCATCAAATATCATCAGTTCTGTTAACCCTCCGTAATTTGTAAGATTGGCAAGAACAAACGATAGAGGACAACATCAAACCACTTTGGAGTCCAAGACCTAGCCTTCCTAGACTCAGAGAGGGCTCTCTCTGTTCTTTATGATTTATGATTTAGCTTGATGATTATAATTGTTGATATTAGACTAGTTATAGAGATTATGAGAACTGTTGCTTTTGATTGGTTGGGTGGTTGGACGAACAGAGTTGTGAAGCTTAATCCATTGGGCTATGGAGTCATAAGAGGCTGAATTGTGCATTAACGTTTTCAAAGGGGGCATTCAGAGGGCAAGCTAACTATGCAGACTGGATCTTACTGGCAGTGTGAATATGCGATGAAATAAAGCAGTGAGTTCAGTAATAACTAAAGAGCAGTTAAGAATTCTTTAACTATACTTCAGAGGAAAACATTAAGATAACAAAAACAAGCAGAATTAAGGTGCTCTCTCAGCAAATCTTAATCTAAAACTTCTGTTTTGTAATCAAAGAAACTGATGCACAGCATGAAAAGACAGAGGAAAACATTAACACAGAGGAAAGAACATCACCATTAACATAGCTCATGAATCCTGTGAACGGTCTCTTTGTTATTGATGCCCAGCTCAAAACAGTTACAGTGCTCCAAAACAATGATCTTTTTACAACACAGAGTCTAACAAGGTTCCAACACTTGATAATGAAAATTCGAGCAGTATTTAACTAAAACTTAAGTTGGTTGCCCTAATCTACTTGGGCCAAACTTCATTTATTACAAAACAATTGAAATTAAACAGGCATGGCCACGCAAGGTTTGAGCAAAAGATCTCTAACAACAAATCGCCTGTAAAATTAATTTAGAGCAGCTCTTTATGGATCTAAACGCTTTGATGGCTCTTACATATGGTCCTGCTTTTCAAAAGATTGGCGTTGGGTAATTAAGTCTTGTGCAGCGTTGGCTACTTTCATTTATTGATGCTGGTGCTGATGTGCTTTGTTGCCTTTCTCATCTCTGCTAGTATTTGGTAACAGTTTTGCGTGCGTGCCCTTTGCCCGAGTCGACCTTATTCGGTCCATTTCTTTGTTGCGGTGACGTTTTGCCTTTGCTCTGTGTTTAACCTTATTTTTTCGTGAAATGAGCTTCAAACCTCGTAGGCCCGACTTGACCTGTTTTACACACAAAACAGCGTGAAAACTCGTTCACCCGGACCTGAAAGTTCTTAGATCTTGGTTCTGGAAAACATCGCATTCGCTTTGATATCGCATTTCGCATTTCTTAACTTTTCTTTAGCACTTGTCTTCTAAAATCTGCGATCTGCGATTGGGCCCCACCCATCACACATCGCACTTCGGTGATCTTAACGTTTACCTCCCGTGCCCATCCTTTAAACTCTGCGATTTGCGATTGCGATCGGGAAATGGACCCCGCCATAAGCTTCTCCAAGCAGACAAGTGATTTTAGTCAAAACGTGGAAAAAGGTCGCCCGACCCATAATATGAAAGATTTCCAAGCCTCGGAGTTGTACAAGGGCAATGTGGGTCCTGCCAGTCCGCACATCACAAGTTAAAACCTTTAACTTGCGGGCGCAGTAAAGGGGTAAGTTGCGAAATGCGCGAAGTGCGAAATGCGATGCACTAAGCGCTGAAGGGTGTGAACCGGCAAAAGGTAAGGAAAATAAGAAATATGAAGGTTTGCACGCGGTTTGGACAATGCGGTAAAGGTATGGCGGGTCCCACTTCACCGCATCGGCGGAAAACAAGATTCAGCATAAGTCTTAAGAGGTAAGGTTAAAAATCTGTGGGCTGCGAAGTGCGGGCACAAGTAAGGTTTATGTTGCATACCAATCGCTGTTTGGTGGGCTGGCGGAGCTATGGTATAGAACTTTGGACTTAGATAATGAGTGGGTTTTATACAAGGATAAGCCCGAGAAGGTTAGGTGTGTGGGGGTTTTATGGTCAAGTGGGGATTTAGGGCATTGGAGTACAGAGTTTTTTAGGAAAATGAAGGTAAGAAGAAGGTAGATGGACTGAATGAGGGTAGTATGGACTTTTGCTCACTATTACACTTACTCAGCAACCCTTTCCTTCTTCCTTGAATTGAAAATGGCAGATGAATTCTTCTGAAGCTCTCGGTAGTCAGGCTCTCATTTTCTTTCTCTGGAAATAAATGATAACCATGAAATATTATTTTCAGTGAGAAAAATTTAAACAATAATCAGTGACCTAGTGATGTTGTTAAACACAGGGGTCTAACAAGTTCAACAGAGTTTTTGAACTCTACTTCTATTTCTCATCATCTTTCTCTTGTACCCAGATTCCACGCTCTACGAGGAATTGTAATAAGTGATGCTAGTAATGATGAATTTGAGTCGTTATTGAGTCTGTAACAGGCCTAGGATTTTGGGACTTGATCAGCAAGAGAGTACCCCTTGGATTGTTTTTTTTTATGTGGTTAATTATTCCTTCTTTTTTGTGGCGAATAATTTTCTAAGTTTTTTTCACTCATTGCATTACCCCAAAGCCGGGGTGACGGCTTGAAGGTTGAGCCCCTAACGCATCTTAGTGTCTAGAATCAATGTGTATTACCATACTAGATCACACAAAAATTTTGTGCAATTTGGTTAGGTCTAAGTAGTGATTTTTAAATTTTTTAGATTTCCCGCAGGTCAAAAATTGCAATAAAAATTGTAATTGGATTGTAATAAGTGTTGTCTAGAGAAGTTGTATGGGGTATGAATAATCAAAATTACACCTCTCACCCTCAACTTTCTACTATGACACACTTTGAGGGGTTAATAATGAGTTGTGGATTCTCAAAACCCACATTTCCTAAGTTTAATGGAAATTGTGGCATTTAATTCGGCTATAATTAAATAAAATAGAGAGATAAATTATTCCATGTGACAAAATGACGTGGAAATGACTTGGAAATTATTCTAAGTCAAAGAGTTGAGTCAACGGATATGTGGAGGATGACTAAGCACTCTGCATCATTAATTCATCATTTATTTATTTAAAATCGAATTTTCCTTTAATAAAGCGGCAATTACACACAAGGAAAATCGAACTTATTAAAGATAGTTGAGCATAAAAGGAATATTCTACAGAATCAGTAGATTGAAGACCAAGTGGGGACCTCTTCTCACGAGCTATCTGGAGTGCAGCAACACTCAACACGTCACTCAGAGGATTTACGCTATTTCTTGAGCTTAGACTGCGCAGTTCTCAAAGACCTACGCAAAATATCACTGGTGTCATCTACAGGTATGGTTTCAGTTGGTTTGAGTTTATAGTGGTGGACTTGGTGTAGCACAGGACTTTGTTTGGCTTATAGATGAGTTCGCTGAATCATCTAGGAATTCGATTTCCCTTGGTGTGCACAAAGAAATTCGATTTTGCTATGGGTGTCTCAGTCTTCTCCATATGGAACTTGGCTTACCTTTACTTGGGATTTGCTCCAAGTTCACTTCTCACATGCATTCGTCTTTGGGAATTGCTCCCGAATCTCTATATAACAAAGCCATGGGCTATTGTATTGTATCATGTTATGAGCTATTGGGCTTGAGGAAACTCTGTCATTTTTGCATTTCAATAAAATCAAGACTTTGGGGCTATTTAGCAGATGTTCTTTTGGCATTATGAGGTGATTTCTTTCCATACTATTGCTATTGTGTTTGAATTTGTTTACATGTTTGATCAGTATTAGCTTATATTTGCCATCTAGCTTGGATTGATACATGCAAGCTATCTTGCATGCATAATTGATTTAGAGTAGTATTCTAGAAATAAGCTTGCCAAGTCATTTTCGGATGAATGTTTAGTTTATCTTATTCATTATGATGCTCTAATCTTTTTGCAAATTAATATTTGTTCAAGTATGTAGGGAAGATCTATTTGTATTGTGTGCAGGAAATCCATCCGGGCGTGGGAGAAGTCTCACATAGACCAACTCACTCCTAGATTCAAAGCGATCCAAGACTCAGCTATTTTCAACCCCAAACCTTTCATCAAAGGAAGACCAAGAGGGATTTTTTTCTCATTCTCTAGCTATTTAGTCATCTACTTCAAATTTTAAAATCTAAAAATTTCTCTTTGTAGAGCGTTTTAAAGTCATATTTGCTAGTTCAAGAGCATTTTCTAGACTAGGCAAGAATGAGGGTTTGCTCCCATTTCTTGGGCTAGTGTCTTTGTATATTAATTTGTACTTTATATCTTGTTTATTTCGATCTAACGTTTGATTTTCTTTAGCAGCCCATTATCTTGAGCGTGAACAACGAGGAGCTTGAGGAAAAGATGGTGAAAAACTATTGATCCTCCTTGCATGCAAAACCTTCCATTACCTCAAAATTGAATTTTTGGGAGGCTATAAGCACCTTTAGGACAGCAGCAACAGGATCTTTGCCGTGGACCTTGGAGCCTTGTAAAATTTAAGTTTTGAAGGTTTTCCCCATGGGTTTTTGTTGTCATCTTTGAGGAGGAGATCTAGCTTTTTCCAAGCTCTATCTTCGTAAAAGGACTTCCTTTTGGGCAGCCTTCTTAGAGGCTCTTTTCCTCACTTGTAATCGCTAATAAATAACCTTTTTACTTGGGGGAGTTTGGGATATTTTTCCCATGGTATCCCCCTTGGTTGAAGAGGAAGGAACTTCTGGAGTGGATTGACTCATTTTCTGATTTTCATTTCATGCATGCTAAAGAATTAACAACTAATGTACTCTACATCCATCTCATTAAATTTTGGGTTTAATTAAACTTACATGCATGAGCTCCAAAGGCTACAAACTTGAGCAAATCTCTTTTCATGTGTGAGCAATTCACATGGTTGGCAAGTTTCCATTAAGTTAATGTTTATGCTTCACTATTTAATTCATGCATGTTATACATTTTGAGGAACCATTGAAGCACTTTATAATGAGAATTTATTTCATCCCACTTGCCATTTAATGCTACAACACACATAAGTCTATTTTTCTCTCAAATTTTGGTTCATTATTGTAAGTGTTTGTATCGATTTCATACAAACACTCATTAAAACTTTACCTCCAACATAAGTTGGTTGTATAGACCTCTAGGGACCCTCTACTCCCCTATTGACTCCTCACTGTGAGATCTACATAATTTGGGCGAGGGTGAGGTCTAGCAATTGAAGAGTTAATTTGAAATATTTATTGTAGAGATAGTTTAACTACAATTTACCAAGAGCACTCTTCATCACATTTATTTTTACTTGTCTTTTGACGGTTGTTGATCTCATGCAAGTATTGCGATGCTTACTTTCTATATTCGCAAAGTTTAATTTCATATTTAGCATCTAATTTTTTTTAAATTGTTTCTAACTATGACAAGATATGCTTTAATGTTGTGATTTGGTTATCCCATAATCAATTTTATTTTGCAAATATCTTGTGCTAACATCTTTTGTTTCCATTTTAGGATTATTGTGTTCTCATCTCTTTTGAGCATTATTTTTACTTTTGAGCACGTTATATGTAAGCGATATCTCATCTCTTGTGGAACATTGCATGTATCATTTAATTGAGATTAATCAACATCAATTTCATACAAACACTCATTAAAACTTTACTTCCAACATAAGTTGGTTGTATAGACCTCTAGGGACCCTCTACTCTCCTATTGACTCCTCACTGTGAGATCCACATAATTTGGGTGAGGATGAGGTCTGGGGATTGAAGAGTTGATTTGAAATATTTATTGTAGAAATAGTTTAACTAAAATTAACCAA
The DNA here is from genome assembly GCA_034641835.2 of Pinus albicaulis. Classification (NCBI taxonomy): domain Eukaryota; kingdom Viridiplantae; phylum Streptophyta; class Pinopsida; order Pinales; family Pinaceae; genus Pinus; species Pinus albicaulis. Next base: position 964,843,969 of record CM076577.1, read on the forward strand.
GAGCACTCTTCATTACATTTATTTTTACTTGTCTTTTGACGGTTGTTGATCTCATGCAAGTATTGTGATGCTTACTTTCTATATTCGCAAAGTTAAAATTCATATTTAGCATCTAATTTTTTTTAAATCGTTTCTAACTATGACAAGATATGCTTTAATGTTGTGATTTAGTTATCCTATAATCAATTTTATTTTGCAAATATCTTGTGCTAACATTTTTTGTTTCCATTTCAGGATTATTGTGTTCTCATCTCTTTTGAGCACGTTATTTGTAAAGGCACCGGTTGAATGGTTTGTCATTATTATTTCAAAGTTGCTCATAAATGTTCATGAATCTTTAAAAATAAATTCAGTTTCACTTTAACAACTCTCCTAGAAAACTCACATCTTTAACTTAGTTTTTCTTTAGGGGCCACCCCCCATAGCTAACTTAGGAGATAGCTTAAACAGAGAGTCGGGAATAGGTGACAGCCCCTTCTCTGAATTCCTTGCCACCAACCACACCTTGTGGGGTTAAAGGCCTTTCTCGCTGACTAGTAGGTAGGTGTAGGTGGCAAGGCAACAACACAACCGAAGAAGGAAGAATACAAGTAGAGACCGAGCTCTCTAATCTTGGTGCAGAAAGGTGCAGGATGGTGCAGAACGGTGTAGAAAAGAAGGATCAGCTCAAGGAGTCAATGAAGATGCAGTGACAAGGTCTTGGAGGCATACAAGGGTCAAGGGTCTATGTCATGGTCATGGTACTTGTCATCTGAAAGTCTATAAGAAGAATTTCTTGTGGGTTTTCCTCTCCAAGAGGGAGAGGTTTTGGCCTTGGCTCGAAGAGCCTAAACTTTTGTCTCTTGTATTTTGGTAATTGACTTGATGAAAGACATAATAAGCTAAGAAGAGAAGACATAAGTAAAAGAAGTAAGCTCACAAGTAATTATCAAGAAGAGAATTTGAATTAAACCTAGCCCTACCTAATTCTCAACATGGAAACAGAGTTAAGGTGCTAAAGACAAGGGCTACTTAGCAAGAAGACACTCAAGGAAGCAAGAATCAAAGTCAAGGTCAAAGTTTGCATTAAAAATGTAGAAATTTCTGTTCCCAACCCCGGTTTTCAGTTTCTCCTTAATTCTCCCATAAAGTTAAATGCCCATTCCCATAGCCATACATTCAACAAGCTGGAAAAATAAATATTTTCTGAAAACACAAACTCTGGAAATTTCACAGTGCTAAAATGCGGAAATAAAACTCAGAAAAATTAATCAGCCACACACGGAAAATAGACACGCTGATTTTTGGTCAATATGACCTTGGAAAAACCCCCTACAACTCTTGGGGAAAACCAGTTCGAAATCTCTTCTTATTTCTGATAAATAGCTTTTACAGTGAGAGAGAAATACTTGGAAAATTTCAGCAAGTAAACAAATACAACTTATCTCGTTTTTCGTGCTTAACCACTGCCTCGGAAAATGTGCAAACAGCAAGACAGGAACAACAAATAAATGTTGTACGGTCCCCCTCATTTTTCGTGCCCAAAAATACAGCAATAAATGTTGTTGTACGACCTCCTCTTTTTGCATGTAGAACATCAATAAATGCTACTATACAGCCTCCTTGGAAAGCGTGCAGACAATAATAAATGTTGTTGTACGAAAACTGCCTCGATTTTTGTGCACAACAACAGCAGCAAGTTGTACGGCCTACCTCGAAATTCATGCCACAAAAACAGCAACTTTCCTCCCTCGAAATTTGTGCCAGAAATTGTACGGCTGCCTAGGAATGCATACCTTCAACTGCTGTACGGAAACTGCCTTGAAAAGCGTGTCAAAACTGCCTTTAACTATGTGCCAACCTTGTTGTACAGATTTGCTGAAGTGCTGCCTCGGTATGCATGCCAAGGTTTTGTTCTCCTTCTCCTCACTGCTCAAAAATCTCCTTTGCTCTCTTCTTCTCCTTCTCTCAATCTGCTCATGAAAGAATGAATGACCTTTTCTCTCATTTTCCTCCTTTAACCTAACCCTAAGTGACTTTTGGGGAATCCCTAAATCCAATGGCTGAGATAGCTTTAGATCTAGGGCTGAGATTAAATGTTCATTTAAATCTCACTTTCTATTTTTAATTCACCCCACTTTAATAAAGACCCACTTAGTCATTTATTTCCAAAGTCACTTTTCCCTTTCTAATTTCACATTGACTTTATTAAAGTCACTTTAAAATTAGACTTTAGTAACTTTATCACTTAAAGTCACTTTTAAATTAGATTTGACTTATAACTTTATAAAGTCACTTTAGGAGAAAAATTAAATTCTTTTGGACACTTTTCCCTAGGCCAAAGATCAAAGCCTTAGGGAACCACCTGTCCTCCGGTAACCAAATTTCAACACTCCCTCTTACCGAGGAAGGTGTTCCTCACCACACCCATTTTGTCTCTGAAGTAGACATGCTTGCCCCGTGTTAAGGCTTTGGTAAGAATATCTGCAACCTGCTCATCAGTGGGAATATACTCAAGCTTCACAACTCCCTTCTGAACATAGTCTCTGATGAAGTGATATCTGATGCCAATATGCTTTGACCTGTCATGAAAGACTGGATTTTCCGTGAGTTTAATGCAACTTTGATTATCACAGTATATCACTAAAGGTCTCAACGACTGACCAAATAAGCCGAACAACATCTTGCGAAGCCAGATGGCCTCACAACTAGCTAGACTAGCTGCCATGTACTCTGCTTCCGCTGAACTCAATGCTACTGACTGCTGCATTCGGCTGAACCATGACACCATTGCCGAACCCAACCCAAAACAGCACCCTGAAGTGCTCTTCCTATCAGAACCACAACCTGCTCAATCAGAATCAGTGTAACCTGCCAATCTCACTCCATCTCCCTGCCTATAATCCAGACCATCATCCACTATCCCCTGCAAGTACCACAAAATGTGTTTTGCAGCAACCCAGTGCACCCTCCTAAGCTCACACATGAACTGGCTCATCGTGTTGACTGCAAAACATATATTTGGTCTAGTGTTGACCAAATACATCAAGGAACCAATCAGTTGTCTATACAATGTGGGATCCACCAACTCAAAATATGAAGCATGAAGCTTCTTCCAGTTGGTGATCATCGGTGTCAACATGGGTCTACAATCCTCCATGTGGAATCTGCCAAGGATGTCCACAATATACTTCCCCTGCCCCAGGAAGAAATGCCCCTCCTCCTGCCACACCTCTAAGCCCAAAAAGTAATGCATCAAACCAATGTCCTTCATTTCGAACTCCGACGCAAGATCTCTCTTGCAGCTCTCTATGAGTCTCTTTGCACCCGTAATGACCAAGTCATCCACATACAGCACCAGAATGAGAGGCTCCTCACCTATCACAATAAAGTAAAGGTTCGCATATGCATCACTCTTCGTGAAACCCATCTCCTGCAAGTAAGTATCAATCCTGGAGTACCAAGCTCTAGGAGTTTGCTTCAGGCCATAAAGGGCCTTCTTTAGTCTACACACATGGGACTCCTTCCCATGCACCTCAAAGCCCTGTGGCTCCTCAATGTACACCTCCTCTTGTATGAAGCCATTGAGAAATGTGATCGTCACATCCATCTGGTGGATCTTCCAACCCATCTCTGCTGCTATCGATATAATGGAGCAAATCGAAGTATATCAAGCCACGGGAGGAAAGGTCTCCTCATAATCTACTCACTCTACCTGAAAGAACCCTCTTGCCACAAACCTTGCTTTGAATTTCTCAATGTTGCCATCTGCAGCATGCTTTACCTTGTAAAGTCATCTGGAAGTAACCACGGATTTGCCCTCAGGCCTCGGCACTACCTCCCAAACATCATTCTTCATGATAGAAGAATACTCCTCTTGCATGGCCTATCTCCAGACCTGCTGGCTAGCTGCCTCCTCATAGCTAGAAGGCTCAGAGTCAATGATGTTGGCAACCATTGCCATATAGCTACAAAACCTATCAGGTGGTCTGCTCTCTCTGACCGGCCTCTTTGGCCCAGCAACAGATGTGGCCTCTCTCAAGGTATCCTAAAGCCACTTGGGCTTCCTCTTCCCTGAGCAAACTTCTCCCACTAGAGAATGAAACACCTCCTCCTCATCAAGAGCCTGAACTCCTGATTGTCTATCTGCTGTCCTCCTACCTGAACCTGAACCTGTAGACGCTAAAGTACCGTGTGAACTGTCCATCAGTGGACTCCCTAGTGAACTGCTCTGCGGACTGCTCTACATGCTGCCCGAAGCACCACCCCTCTAACTCTGCGAGCCACTGCTCACTAATGGACCTGACACCGTAATCGATGTACCTTCGGATCCTCCTGATCCCTGTGCCTCACTCAGCTGCTCCTGAGGGTCAGGCTGATCCAAATACTCTAACTTTCGTGACCTCCTAAAAGCCCTGTCCTCCTCGAACTTCACATCCCGCCTGACAACAACTCTCCTCTATGCGGATATAAATCTGAAAGGCTTTTGAGGTCTCACTGTAGCCCACAAAGATATCCTTCTCTGCGGTGGGCTCTAGCTTGGTCCTCTTATCCTTGGGTACGTAGGAGTATGCAATACAACCAAAGATACGAAGATGACCAACATCAGGCTTCTTCCTAGAAAAAGCCTCCTCCGGAGTCACATGCCCCAAGGTACGATGCGGACTCCTGTTCTGCAAATATACAGCAGTGTTGCAGGCCTCTACCCACAAAAACAATGGTAACCCCTGATCATGTAGCATGGCTTTGGCAGCCCCTCCGATGGATCTATTCTTCCTCTCCGCAACCCCGTTCTGCTGGGGGTTGTAAGGAACTGTGAACTCCCTCCTAATGCCTGCCTACGCACAATAGTCAACAAACTCACCAAGGGTGTACTCCCCTCCATTGTCCGACCTCAGAGACTTGATCTTCCGACCTGTCTGAGTTTCCACAATAGCTCTGAACTCCTAAAACTGCTTGAAGACCTCACTCTTGGTCTTCAAGAAATAAATCCAGGTCCTCCTGGAGTGATCATCAATGAATAAAACACAATACTCATATCCACTCAAGGAAACATGAAAAATCCAACCGCTCACATCGGAATGAATCAAATCAAGTATCCCAGTACATCTATTGTCACTGTTGGGAAAAGGGGATTTGGAAAACTTGCCCATAGCACATCCTCTGCATGTATCAATGTGACTGTGGTGACTAACTGCACACCAGAGGATCTCCAATGTCCTCAAGGTTCAAGGCTCCATGATACATGTGCCCCATCCATATATAAATTCAGCACAGCCTAATCGCTAGTCACGCGCGGACATCGCTCAATGCTGGTGGGCCGAATGCAAACTTGTACACCTTTGCATGGCGCACACCAAACACTCTAGTTGAATCAGCTAGAGTGCCCCTGGGATATATAAGCACCTGTCCTCTCCTGAACAATATCTCATACCCTCTCTCCTCCAATGCTGAGACGGATATGAGGTTATTCCTCATCCCTGGCACATATAGAACATCTAACACCTTCAAGGGAGGTTTGGGTTTCCTATCAAATGTCAATGTCCCTACATCGACTGCTCTAACAACGTTGTCATCTCCGAGTACTACCTCTATATCAGTGCCAATCTCTGAAAACTCTAAGAATTACTCACGGACTCCTGCCATATGACGTGAAGCCCCACTGTCAACATACCAGATACCTGAAGATGCTTCGCTAGTGGAGGGAAAGGCACACTCCCTTTCAACCTCTGTGGCAGGTGATCCTGCACTAGTGGACTCATAAGCAATGAACCCAAACTTCCGGTCAAAGCTATCCGAAAAGTCCTCTATCTCTACTGATGTTATCATGGTCTTGTTCTTCCCCTTCTTCTTCTCCAGACACACAACTGCACAGTGTCCCATCCTCTGACAATTCCAACACTTCACCTTGGAATAGTCTTTCTGCGTGTTCACTTGATTACCTTTACCTTTGCCTTTGCCCCCACCACTACTTGTGGAAGCTTGCTTCTTTCCCTTGCCTTTCTTGCCTCCTGCTAACAGTGCTACATCCTCATCCTGCTAAACAGGTTTGGCTGCCCCAAGCTGGCTCTTTCTGATTTCAGTCTGTATGCAATCATCCCAGAACCTCTCCCAAGTGGGAAGGGTCTCACGTGCACAAACCCCATCAGCAAAATTCAGCCATGAACTGGGAAGGCCATTCACTGCAATCTGCACCAACTCAGTGGGTGGAATGACCTCTCCAACTGTTGCCAATGCATCTCTCACATTAGTGATCTTTGTGAGATATCCAGTAGCACTATCAGTCTTAGCCATCTTAATGGTCTTCAGCTTCTCCCTTAGGACCATTTTTATGTTCTCATTGATACTCTAGTAGAGATTGGTCAAGGTTGTCTACATCTCATGAGCAAATCTCTTTCCTCTCACATGAGGAATGACATGGTCTTTAATACCATCCAGAATCAGTCTCTTACCCTTGTTATTATTCATGTTAAAGTTTGTTAACTGAACAACATCAGTGGGCACATTCACAGGGTGTTGTTGGGTATGCATCATTATACCCCAAACTTCTGCCTCCTCAAAGATGCTCTGCATTCTTTCCTTCCATACATTGTAGTTACTATGCCCATCCAACCTATCCTCCACCCTCAAGCCCAAAGACATGCTTGTTGTCCTAAATAAGCTGAAAATAACACTGCTATAGTAAAGGTATTGTTTTCTGTGTTAAAAAACAGCGTGCTGTAATTTTTCTTCTTGTTGTCCAAAACTGCAATTTTCAGCAAAATAGCTCTGATACCATGTAGAAATTTCTGTTCCCAACCCCGGTTTTCAGTTTCTCCTTATTTCTCCCATAAAGTTAAATGCCCATTCCCATAGCCATACATTCAACAAGCTGGAAAAATAAATATTTTCTGAAAACACAAATTCTAGAAATTTCACAGTGCTGAAATGCAGAAATAAAACTCAGAAAAATAAATCAGCGACACATAGAAAATAGACACGCTGATTTTTTGTCAATATGACCCTGGAAAAAACCCCTACAACTCTTGCGGAAAACTAGTTCGAAAGCTCTTCTTATTTCTGATAAATAGATTTTATAGTGAGAGAAATACTCAGAAAATTTCAGCAAGTAAACAAATACAACTTATCCTGTTTTCCGTGCTTAACCACCGCCTCGGAAAATGTGCAAACAACAAGACAGGAACATCAATAAATGTTGTACGGTATCCCTCGTTTCTCGTGCCTAGAAATATAGCAATAAATGTTGTAGTACAGACAAATCTTTTTGCATGCAGAACAGCAATAAATGTTGTTGTACGGCCTCCTTGGAAAGCGTGCAAATAGTAATAAATGCTACTATACAAAAACTGACTCTATTTCTGTGCACAACAGCAGCAACAGGCTGTACAGCCTGCCTCAAAATCTGTGCCACAAAAACAACAAATTTCCTCCCTCGAAATCTGTGCCAGAAACTATACAGTTGCCAAGGAATGCGTATCACTGCATTTGGAATCAAGCTTTGAAAGCGTAAGGTTAAAATCGTTTGAACCAAAGCAACCTTGTCAGACGAATTTGGTTGCGGTTTCTCAAGATGTGCTTTGCTGTCTCTGTTTCTCTCTCACTCACTGTAACTTTCACTCTTTTCTTCTTCTCCTTCTCTCAAACTACTCATGAAAGAATGAATGATCTTTTCTCTCCTTTTCCTCCTTTAACCTAACCCTAAGTGACTTTTGGGGAATCCCTAAATCCAATGGCTGAGATAGCTTTAGATCTCATTGTCAGGTGCCCTTGACAATCTCCAGGCGTATTAACATTTTCAGATCGTCATTTTATCCCCAATCTCTCTATTTAAACTGTCTCCTTGCAAGCTAAGGGAGGTAGACCCTATTACAAATGAGGATGATAAATCTAGGAGACACAGCTAAAACATCAAATACTTGATAGAAATGAACGAGATTCTACAGATCTAAATTAGATTTCACGTTTAAGACCAGTGCCTTATGGAGGCAAACAGAATCTCGTTATGCAATTATAAACAAGTAAGTGACGATTAACTGCTGCTTATTAAAACACGATTGATCACAATGATATTCAATGAAAGACACTACAACCATGAAACAATACGATGAAAATGCCAGGATTTAAACTGTTTCAATTAATTTCGATCCGTGATTATGTTTCTATAGTCAAAACTTTAGATAAAAATATTAAGCTCACTTTGACCATGAAAACAAAAAATCAACCTTTTTTATATTTTCTAGGATTTTTGTAGATTTTGGTTTTTATATTTTTTATTAATATTTTTTGAATTTTAAAATCAAAATTCTAAATCTAAGTTACAACTTAAATCTAAATCCTAAAATTAAAATAAAACTAAAAATCTAAATTAAAACCAAAAGAAATTAAAACCAAACTTAAACTAAATAAAAATTAAAACTAAACTAAAAAAAACATCAAAATATAAGAACTAATCTAAAACTAAAACTATCAAATTAAACTAGAATGAAAATTATTAAAATGAAAGCCGACTAAACATAAAATACACCTACGGTAACAAATAAAATCTACAGTTAAACTTACCAAAGTCAAATTAAAATGAAAACCAAAACTAAAGGGAATCCGATCAAAAAAATGACGCGTATACGTTTAAAATTTTATGTGTTTGTTTTTCACTATTCGTTTTGCAGGTTAGCTTGGACGCGGGTTCGATTTTTCGCTTGTCGTTTTGCAGCTTGGACGCCGGACGGAATGAAGCACGACGGAAGGGAGGTCGACGACGGAAAAGAGAAGCTCGGACGGGCAGAAATGATGCAAGTCGAGGCAGCGTGGAAATGGAGGATGTCAAGGTATGACGGCAAAGGAAAAATTGATTGCGTTAGGAAATGGAGGGCAGAGAGAAGTCGAATGAAAGAGACGGACGACGCAAGCTTGGACGGCAAGGGGATGGGACGACGGAGAAGGTAATTCGAGGGTAGAATAATTCGTGAGGGAAGATAGAGACGGAATCGAAGGAGGTGCAGCGGTGGATGTAGATGGGTCGTTAAGCAGAAAAATGGCAGCAGATAGGGTTCGATTGGCAAGGGAAATAAGGGCGGATGCAGCAGAGATGAAGGGCATGCCAACGAAGGAGAAAGAAGGGAGAAATGAAATGAGAGAGGTTCGACTGCAGGGAATGAAGGAATAGGCGTAGGACGGCAGAAGCAAGGAGCTACGATGGCGAGGGCAGATGCTTTGACGGGCAGAGAAGAGAAGAGACGGACAGAAAATGGGTGGCAGCGTTTGCAAATGGATAAACCCAGTACGTCCAACAAAATTTAAAATTTCTTTTCAAAACTCAGATTTTCAAAATTCTTTGAATCAATAACGCCCAGATTTGCCCACAGTGGGGATTCCAAGGCCAGATCTGGCCTTTGGAGGCTAGATCTGCCTTAGATCTAAAAAAAAATTCTGATTAGAACACTGAACCTGCAAGAAACCAGCCAGATCTGAAGATACACACCAAGAAACGATTAAACCCTTACAGTGCTAAAAAAAAATTTACAAATTTACAACTAGTTTACAGATTTAAAACCCTCATGGTCAGATTTGAATCAATTTTAGCACAGTTAAGAAATTAAAATTTTTAAATGAGAGGCACAAGCCTTTGAAACCCTGCAAAATCACAAATATCGTAAGAGAGACCTGGAAATTTAACAAATAAAGAGCTTATCAGATTTATGTTTATTGAGAGTCGGCTGGTCCAACCGAAGACTTCCCCAGACGCCCAATCTTAAAAAAAAAATTTCCCTGCACACTTAGATCTGAATCTTAGATCAATAGAGATTTAAGAAAACAACATGAGACCTTTGCAAAAAATCAGAATGTTATTTTATAAACCCAGAAAACTGCACAAGATACCTGTATGCAGATTAATCCATGAAGGCCATCAACCATAAAATACAAGAAACAAAGTAGCAGAGTTTAGAGACAATTCATCACATAGATCTGAGAAGGAACATCAAGATTTGTAACCCCAAAGTCTTTATGCTTTATTCCTCAAAAATTTACAAGAGCTTCTAAGAACAAGTGCACGATCCTGAGATCGGATGACTCAAGAATGAGAAAGACCTCTAAATTTATAGGACAAGATCTCTAATGGCTAGTTTGGATGATCCTCGTCAAAATAATCTCAAACGTCCAAAAGATTTAATTATCTTTTAATCCGGAGCGTTGAAATTAAAATTTTGGGGAAAAAACGAATTTATCATTTAATTCAATTTTAATTAACTCAAAAATATTATTTTTGAGTTAATTACCCCAAAATTTTGACCTTGACTTAACCACCAAGGCCCAAAGGTCCAATATTTCTTAAAATTCTCAATATTCCCTTGGCCTGGGGCTGTCAAAATCATTTTCCAAAGACCCACAAATTTTTCCTTTAAAGATTTAATCCTAATTTAGGACCCTAAATTAATTAAATTTCTGGTTTAGGATTTTATTAATTAATTGACCAAAAAATTTAATTAATTGACTAAGAGGGGATTATAATTATTTTTCCAACCCTCTTTTACATGAGATAATACATTTACATACATGAAGGAGGAATACCCATTCGTATAGACCCTCAAATAAATACCCAATTCTGCGACTCAAAACATGATCTAGTAGACCAAGTAGTTGAAACTACTTTTACAAGGACTCGATAAAAAACACTAAGACTCACTTAGCATGCTGATGACAAATTCCACCCTAGCTTTGGGGTGAGGCTGGAGGGAAAAACTCTGCCGATCACTTTCGTGAATCAGTGAGACAAAAAACCTCCTAGGATGGAAGTCATCAACAACATACTAGGCTAACCTAGGTTGTTACATACATGGACTGTCTTACTTAGATCATTTACATCATAAAATGCAGAATGGGTTTACATCATATAAAAATTGTCAATCGGCGATGAAATCTGGATGACACAAGCCTCGAACATGATAAGTCCCATTTGAAAAAATGGGGGTGTACTGCTATGGGGTCGTTGACAAAATGCGGTCAACATCTGGCTCTACTTGGGGACACGTTGCTTCATCGAAGGAATGTGAGAATCCAGAATCTGCATCCAAGCAACACACAAGATTACATAAGTAGCACTCATCCAAATATCATCATAGAACATTAAACTCATGAAAAATAGAAGCTCTTCTTTTATTTATTATTCTACTTAACATGAACAGTAAATCTACTCTAACTGCAAAATGAAACGCTGAAATAACAAAGTGTAAGGTTAGAGATACAATACAGAGGATGCCCTGTGGCATCAGATGTGCTCAATATAGTGTATGTTGAGCATTTGCCTACTTTCAGACAAGTCTGTAGGCTGCTTTTCAGATGTGCCATGTCCAATCTTGCTAATTGTAGGACTCTGTCTTATCTGATTGTCAAGCCGCTCTCGACCATCAAACGAATCAAATCACTTACTTCTTTTTTGCTTCTTTCTCTTCTTCTGAGTGGGTTGTGATGTCAGCAATGAGATCACTGTATATTTCCTGTCCTCATCTTGAAGATGTTTGTACAAAATATCTGAAGAACCTGGAGAATGACCAATGTTATTCTGGATATACTCTGTCAATGGTGATACATGAGCTTGGTCTTTCTCAACATCCTTTGAAACCATAGTTAAATCCTCCGTGTGATGAGATGAGAATGGCTTTAACAGACAAGAAGTCTTATGATCTGTTGATGAATCTTCATAATCAAATTTCGGCTGAAACTTTTGTATATGTAATTTTTCCATTTTTTCCAACCTTTTCCGTATGGAACTCATCTCCAACAAGTGATTTTCCTTCATGGCAGTCATTTCCTGGGTGTGTCTTGCTTCCATGATGGACATCTGATTAGAATGATTAACTTCCATTATCTTTAACCTGTTTTCCATGACATTTATTTCCTGTGCATGACTTGTTTCCATGGAAGTTATCTTATTTTGAAGATTGATTTGGTTAGCTTCCATGTTTTGAATCATTTGCGTATGATTGGGTTGCACATCCTTAATCATCTGAGCTGGTTCCTTAACATGACTTTCATGATCTTCTATATGCATGTGATAGTCCTTACCAACAACATTAATTTGATGGCTCGACCCTGCCATTCTACTAGCTATGATTCTTTTGACAACATGGCAAGTAACCTCTTCATGAAGATCATTATAGGCTCTACAATAAGGCAGAGCTTCATCCACAAGATTTGCAAACTCAAGTTGATTTGTCGGTCTCTGCTCATAAGATAGGTCTCTTTTCTGCAAAGCATTATTATTTCTAGGTTGGGAATTCTGCGTTTGAGCCCTTTCCATTTGGACAAATCTAGCTTGTAAGACACTTATTTCCTTAGCATGATCAGAGATCAATTTCGCTTGATTAAGCTCCATGCTTTCAAGCTTTTGCATTAACCTTTTCATAGGGTTATCATCATCTTTTTCAATTTCTTTTTCCTTAGATTCTGTCAAAGACCTATCAAAATCTAGAGTTTTGGACATTCCAGAGGCTTTCTTATCCTTTTCAATCTCCTCAGCTAAAGATTGACAAGCCTTATAATTTGCAGTTTTAGCCCGCCTTAACTCATATGAAGTATCAGAATCAAAAGCATCAATGTAAAAATTCAGAAGAGATCCATCAGGAGGCTTATGAGTTTGAGATATTTCTCTAAGAATACCATTAAATCTCCTGTTAAATTCTTCAGTCGTTTCATTTTCTTTCTTTTTTATGGTACTGATCTCTATTACCAAATGCCGATCTTCCCTTTTATCACCATACTTTTCCTTAAAAGCAGTTACAATTGATTCAAAAGTATCAAATGAATTATCAGGTTTTTCCGTAAACCATTCAGCAACATCCTCACCAAAAGTAAGAACAAAAGTTTTCATTTTTACATCATCGAAATTATTACTTGCAACTGCAAATCTATTCCACCAGTTAGTGAAAGCAAACAAATGAGATTTAACACTAACTGCATCATTTCCTTGAAAAGAAGGTAATTTATCCATTTGAGGGAGATCATGGGGATAACCCTGAATATTAGCAAAATTACATGGGGCAAAAACATCCATGATATTGTTTTTAGGATTTTAGAAACAGATCCGTGTTCAAGAATAGTCAAAAGGCCTTGAAGAAGCGAACTTCCTAGCAGGAACTCTTGTAAGAAATAAAAGAATTGGAGTCGCCACTTGAACATGAAACTAATTCTAAAACAGAGGAAATAATCGAGAGATAGCAGATGGATATCAGGGGGGATTCTTGTCTCGGAATAAAAAGATGAATAAGTGGAGTCGCCACCCAAACAAGAAGCCAACCGAAATGTCCAGGTGCTAAAGATACGATGATGAAATGATTAGTGATATGACGAAAGATAAGACGATGAAAATATGAAGAGATGAAAAGTCGCCACGAAATGTGATCCCTTGCGACAGGCTAATGAATGGCGATGCAAGATCAGAAGATTATAAAATGTCGTTAAGACCAAGGACAAAAAAACTCTATCCCCGGCAACGGCGCCAAAAAATGTTGCCGCACAGATTGTCAAGGCACCGCGACAACGGCTCAGATTGGGGGTTGTCACTCTTATCCCCAATCTCTCTATTTAAGTTGTCTCTTTGCAAGCTAAGGGGGGTAGACCCTATTAAAAATGAGGATGATAAATCCAGGAGACACAGCTAAAACATCAAATACTTGATAGAAATGAACGAGATTCTACAGATCTAAATTAGATTTCACGTTTAAGACCAATGCCTTATGGAGTCAAACAGAATCCCGTTATGCAATTAGAAACAAGTAAGTGACGATTAACTGCTGCTTATTAAAACACGATTGATCACAATGATATTCAATGAAAGACACTACAACCATGAAACAATACGATGAAAATGCCAGGATTTAAAATGTTTCAATTAATCTCGATCCAGATTATGTTTCTATAGTCAAAACTTTAGATAAAAATATTAAGCTCACTTTGACCACGAAAACAAAAAATCAAACTTTTTATATTTTCTAGATTTTTAGGATTTTGAAGTTTTTATATTTTTTATTATTTTTTGTATTTTAAAATCAAAATTCTAAATCTAAGTTACAACTTAAATCTAAATCCTAAAATTAAAATAAAACTAAAAATCTAAATTAAAACCAAAAGACATTAAAACCAAACTTAAACTAAATAAAAATTAAAACTAAACTAAAAAAAACATCAAAATATAAGAACTAATCTAAAACTAAAACTATCAAATTAAACTAGAATGAAAATTATTAAAATGAAAGCCGACTAAACATAAAATACACCTACGGTAACAAATAAAATCTACAATTAAACTTACCAAAGTCAAATTAAAATGAAAACCAAAACTCAAGGGAATCCGATCAAAAAAATGACGCGTATACGTTTAAAATTTTATGTGTTTGTTTTTCATTGTTCGTTTTGCAGGTTAGCTTGGACGCGGGTTCAATTTTTCGCTTGTCGTTTTGCAGCCTGGACGCCGGACGGAATGAAGCATGACGGAAGGGAGGTCGACAACGGAAAAGAGAAGCTCGGACGGGCAGAAATGATGCAAGTCGAGGCAGCGTGGAAATGGAGGACGTCAAGGTATGACGGCAAAGGAAAAATTGATTGCGTTAGGAAATGGAGGGCAGAGGGAAGTCGAATGAAAGAGACGGAGGACGTAGGCTTGGACGGCAAGGGAATGGGACGACGAAGAAGGTAATTCGAGGTAGAAGAATTCGTGAGGGAAGATAGAGACGGAATCGAAGAAGGTGCAGCAGTGGATGTAGATGGGTCGTTAAGCAGAAAAATGGCAGCGGATAGGGTTCAATTGGCAAGGGAAATGAGGGCGGATGCAGCAGAGATGAAGGGCATGCCAACGAAGGAGAAAGAAGGGAGAAATGAAATGCGAGAGGTTCGATTGCAGGGAATGAAGGAATAGGCGTAGGATGGCAGAAGCAAGGAGCTACGATGGCGAGGGCAGATGCTTTGACGGGCAGAGAAGAGGAGACAGACAGAAAATGGGTGGCAGCGTTTGCAAATGGATAAACCCAGTACGTCCAACAAAATTTAAAATTTCTTTTCAAAACTCAAATTTTCAAAATTCTTTGAATCAATAACGCCCAGATTTGCCCACAGTGGGGATTCCAAAGCCAGATCTGGCCTTTGGAGGCTAGATCTACCTTAGATCTAAAAAAAAATTATGATTAGAACACTAAACCTGCAAGAAACTAGCCAGATCTGAAGATACACACACCAAAAAACGATTAAACCCTTATAATGCTAATAAAATTTTTATAAATTTACAACTAGTTTACAGATTTAAAACCCTCATGGTCAGATTTGAATCAATTTTAGCACAGTTAAGAAATTAAAATTTTTAAATGAGAGGCACAAGCCTTTGAAACCCTGCAAAATCACAAATATCGTAAGAGAGACCTGGAAATTTAACAAATAAAGAGCTTATCAGATTTATGTTTATTGAGAGTCGGCTGGTCCAACCGAAGACTTCCCCAGACGCCCAATCTTAAAAAAAAAATTCCCTGCACACTTAGATCTGAATCTTAGATCGATAGAGATTTAAGAAAACAACATGAGACCTCTGCAGAAAAATCAGAATGTTATTTTATAAACCCAGAAAACTGCACAAGATATCTGTATGCAGATTAATCCATGAAGGCCATCAACCATAAAATACAAGAAACAAAGTAGCAGAGTTTAGAGACAATTCCCCACATAGATCTGAGAAGGAACATCAAGATTTGTAACCCCAAAGTCTTTATGCTTTATTCCTCAAAAATTTACAAGAGCTTCTAAGAACAAGTGCACGATCCTCAGATCAGATGACTCAAGAATGAGAGAGACCTCTAAATTTATAGAACAAGATCTCTAACGACTAGTTTGGATGATCCTCGTCAAAATAATCTCAAACGTCCAAAAGATTTAATTATCTTTTAATCCGGATCGTTGAAATTAAAATTTTGGGGAAAAAACGAATTTATCATTTAATTCAATTTTAATTACCTCAAAAATATTATTTTTGAGTTAATTACCCCAAAATTTTGACCTTGACTTAATCACCAAGGCCCAAAGGTCCAATATTTCTTAAAATTCTCAATATTCCCTTGGCCTGGGGCTGTCAAAATCATTTTCCAAGGACCCACAAATTTTTCCTTTAAAGATTTAATCCTAATTTAGGACCCTAAATTAATTAAATTTCTGGTTTAGGATTTTATTAATTAATTGACCAGAAAATTTAATTAATTGACTAAAGAGGGGATTATAATTATTTTTCCAACCCTCTTTTACATGAGATAATACATTTACATACATGAAGGGGGAATACCCATTCGTATAGACCCTCAAATAAATACCCAATTCTGCGACTCAAAACATGATCTAGTAGACCAAGTAATTGAAACTATTTTTACAAGGACTCGATAAAAAACACTAGGACTCACTTAGCATGCTGATGACAAATTCCACCCTAGCTTTGGGGTGAGGCTGGAGAGAAAAACTTTGCCGATCACTTTCGTGAATCAGTGAGACAAAAAACCTCTTAGTATGGAAGTCATCAACAACATACTAGGCTTACCTAGGTTGTTACATACATGGACGGTCTTACTTAGATCATTTAAATCATAAAATGCAGAATGGGTTTACATCATTATAAAAACTGTCGATCGGCGATGAAATCTGGATGACACGAGCCTCGAACATGATAAATCCCATTTGAAAAAATGGGGGTGTACTGCTATGGGGTAGTTGACAAAGTGCGGTCAACAAGATCTAGGGTTGAGATTAAAAGTGCATTTAAATCTCACTTTCTATTTTTTAATTCATCCCACTTTAATAAAGACCCACTTAGTCATTTATTTCCAAAGTCACTTTTCACTTTCTAATTTCACATTGACTTTATTAAAGTCACTTTAAAATTAGACTTAGTAACTTTATCACTTAAAGTCACTTTTAAATTAGATTTGACTTTAACTTTAGGAGAAAAATAAAATTCTTTTGGACACTTTTCCCTAGGCCAAAGATCAAAGCCTTAGGGAACCGCCTGTCCTCCGATAACCAAATTTCAACAGAAAAGTCAAATCAGTCTTCAAGGAAGATTCTCAAGCCATTTCAAGAAGACCTTCAATCTCATTCAAAGGATGCACTCATCAAGAAGATAATCTTTGCCATCAAAGATTTATGACATTGAAGACATTGTTGGAAGACGCATCATCAAGCACCATCCAACATTATCCAACACCTTTGAAGACATCTACATTGGAGAATTCAATCTAAGAGGGAGTTCCTAACTTCATCTTCAATAAGGAAGCTTCTAGAAGGAGGAAGTCACTCTACTCAAGTAAGTATCTATGACCTCATCTAAATCTATCAAAATGACTTATTGCAAAGAGAGCAACAAATTGGTTGGGTCATCAAACTTTAGTGCATGGAAGAAGAGGACAGATTTGAATCTAATTGAAAATGAAGTTATGGGCTACATTGAAGGATCTACAATTCAACCTTCAAAAGAAATCATTCAAGCATATATCAAATACATGAAGGGAGACATAAGAGCTCAAAGAATTCTTATAGAATCCATAAAGGACTCTCTCATTCCCTATGCATCAAATCTAGAATCCTCAAAAGAAATATATGATAAATTGGTGGAGCTATTCTCGAAAGGTTCTGCAGGGGAAATAATATCCCCAAGACAAAAGTTATACAAATTGAGAATGTCAAGAAAGGAAGGAATAATTTCATATCTTATGGAGGTTTTCGTAATACGAGATCAACTACATAAATTGGGAGAAGTAATGTCTAATGGAGAAATACTCACTATGGTACAAAATGCTCTACCTAAAGAATGGAGAAGTTTCACTTCAAGCATCGATGGGAAGGAAGAAGCAATGCCATTTCAGGATCTGTGTAAGATAGTAGAATCAAGATTGAAAGCCAAAGATGATACAAGATCAAGTGAAAGGAATCAAGCCTTTGCAGCCATGTCGAGGAAGAAAGGAAGATTCGGTAAATTTGGTTCTCAAAATAAAAGAAGAAATATGGACAAAGCACAATGCTTTGGATGTAATGATTTTGGGCATTATAAAAGAGATTGTCCTAAATTTAGAAAGGACAAGAGGAAAAAGGAAGAAGCACGTGTCACAGATGAAAGGGAAGAACCTGATGCAAATAAATCTAAGAAAGAAGAAGCGAAAGATCTTTATTATGACTAAGATCATCTTTCTCTTTAAGTGATTTCTGTTGGTTGTAAAATAGAATGATAGGAAGCAGTGTATATTAATAGCGTCATGATAGAAGCATGGAAGGAGCACTTAAAGAAGTAGCTCCTGGAAACCTCACTGATAACTACATTGATGGAAGGAAGTCATCAAGATCAAGGGTCATCATCAAACAAGTGCTGACATTTTTCTAATGGAGTCCTCTCTGGATTCACTGACTAGAAAGAAAGAAAAAGGTTTCATCGAGAATTCTATCTTCCCGAATTCAGGGATTAGAACATGATGACATATTGGTGAAGGAGGTCAAGGGAATGAAGTTCTTCATTCTAGTAAAATTGTTGCAGGATGACTCAAAAGGAAAAGGATGAGGTACATATATCTATATGTTGTCACTGGATGCTGTGAAGTCATATCATATGGTTGCAGGAGATGGACTTCTATCTTTAGAAGTATGATCAAAGAAAGAACGATCTCTTCTAGTGCACAAGTTGCCACTAACAAATGAAATAAAAAATGTCCTCATATGGAATATGGTTGTATGCAAACAAGGAATTGGATACTGGAAGTTCCTGGGAATGAAGCTGTGTGGAGAAAGAAAGGAAGAGATCACGAAGTGCAACCATGTCAAGAGGCGGTTATCATCCGAAGCCAAGAAGATGTGACTAGGAGATCTCCTGGGAAGATATGTGGACTCTGATAGAAGTATGGTAAACAAGAAGACCCTTGACAATACATATATTTAGGAGATGTGTCAATCTGAATAGAGGATGTCGATGCCTACAAGAAGATCTCATGGTGAAAGATCATCACTGAGGTAACTTATGATTTAAAAGCTCTTATGTATATGTTTATCTGGATAAGTTTATACAGGGCTGCCAATCATGTGGAAGGATGTAAGATCCTTGGGAGATGGTTCGAAGGAAAGCAGCATGGCATAAAGATGGACCAGATGCGAAAGACTAATGAATCACTTTCTGGTGGATGACATGACTCATGGATGAAAGTGATGGATGATATGTGCCCTATGAAGCCAATGTTGAAGATTCCTCAATATCAAAATCCATGACATCGAGGGAGGAATTCTTCATGAGCAGCAGGGTGTCTCACCATTGCTGCTACAGGTCCCTGGTTAAGAGGGAACCTAGTGGTAAGTTTCTTACTTGGAAGAAACTTGAAGTATGTCCTTCCTGAATCAAAAGGAAGTGACGAATATGATTCTCTAATTCATGTGTCATGCACTAGACCAGGACTAACAGCCATAAGTATTAGTGAAAGCCATGAGGAGAGAATGGATAGACACATCATTATGGTCTTCACCTGGAAGACAGAATGGAGGATTGGGTAATCATCTGGCATCTGATACTCTTTGAGAATGAGATAGGGCATTCAAGATAAGAGTCGTCAAGGACCGATATTCTTTGAGGATTGGCTACCCAAGAGAAGAATAGTCCAAGAAGGTCATACTCTGGGAACACCTGGGTGGAGTATGTACCTTGGAGAGACAATGACTATGGTGTCTAGAAGTCATGTGTCTCGCCAAGATTGTAGCCCATTGTCTCGTTGAGAGATGGGGTTGTTAGTCAAGGCCTTGCACTAGGACAATGTTGGTTGATATCATGCTATACAGATGCGATTACCAATCTGATTCTTATTATGAGATTCTTCAAATTGAAAGTGACCATGTATCATTATGAATACCTCCCTAGTTAAGAGGGAGTGTTGGAAAGTGTAACTAGGATCGGTCTTCATATTGACAATGTAATTATGTATTTATGTAATGAAGAAGACAAAGATAATAAAATGTATTTTTGCTATGCTTGCTTCATGGGTTTCATGAGCAAGGTTTTTATTATAGGTCAAAAGACTTCTTCTTGATGTCTTTTGGGGATTTGTCATCTTGTCATAAATGTATTAATTAAGAGCCATGTATATGAAGAGACAAGACAATGAAGTATGCCTCAAAGACCTTGTCAAAGAAGCTCAACAATATGGCTCAAGAATGGTACTAAACACCAGCATAATTCGTGATGAATATACCCTTCAAGACATCCTACAAAACGTTGGAAGACATCCTCTACAAGTCGGCTCATAAACCATGGCCAAGCCGGCTTAATGAACAATCACATCTATTCACTATCAAGTCGGCTTATTATAGGGGTTGACCACTATAAATAGCCCACTGGACTGCGTAGAAATAAAAGCAACAGAATTCGGATTTTCGTCTGAGTTTTTCGAATAGAATTGCAGGAAGAATTGCGGACAAGTCTGAGATTACTTCGATGATACATATCTGCAATAAGTGCGAGAACATGTATGGTTTCAGTGTGAACAAAGCACTGCATTGAGTGCGAAGTAAGGACTATGAGAAGTGCGAAGTTGCAGGACTGTGATAAATGTGAAGTTTCATAACTGTGTTAAGTGCAAAGCTACAGGACTGTGTTAGTGCGGAGTTTTTGGACTAGTACGAAGTATAATAAGTATGATACAACAAAGTAATGCAGTACAAGGTAAGGGTATCACTATAGTATAAAAGGATAAATTGCTCATCAAAGGAAACAAGACTTGCGTACGTTGAATATCAGCCAACAAGATTAAGTGAAGGTGCAAGGTGTGCACAGTACAATTCTATAACAAGGTGATGATATCACAAGGATCACATATAGCCGAAGAAGGAAGAATACAAGTAGAGATAGAGCTCTTTAGTCTTGGTGTAGAAAGGTGCTGGACAATGCAGAACGGTGCAGAAAAAAAGGATCAGCTCAAGGAGTCAATGAAGATGCAGTGACAAGGTCTTGGAGGTATACAAGGGTCAAGGGTCTGTGTCATGGTCATGGTACTTGTCATCTGGAAGTCTATAAGAAGAATTTCTTGTGGGTTTTCCTCTCCAAGAGGGAGAGGTTTTGGCCCTGGCTCGAAGAGCCTAAATTTGTGTCTCTTGTATTTTGGTAATTGACTTGATGAAAGACATAATAAGCTAAGAAGAGACGACATAAGTAAAAGAAGTAAGCTCACAAGTAATTATCAAGAAGAGAATTTGAATTAAACCTAACCCTACATAATTCTCAACATGAAGGAGGAGGAGGATGAGGAAAACATGGCCCTCGTAGGTAAGGGAAAGGCAAAGAAAGGTCCCAATCAGGGACAAGGCTCAAGAGGAGGCAAGAGAAAGAAGAAAGATTTTTCGAAGATCAAGTGGATCGAGTGTGGTGACTATGGGCACTATGTCACTGAGTGTCAACAAAGGAATAAGGACAAGAAGGCACAATAGGAGCAGGCAGCAACTTCGGCAAGGATTGATGAACTAAGCGCCAGATTGGAGGATTTTGTGTTGATAGCAACAGTACCTCCAAGTGGAGGAGAAGCTTGATACATGCATATCAAGTTGGCAAGGTCCAGTGCAGTTGCAACAAGGAGATCAATTAGATCAGTTCCATATTGTTGTAGCAAGATCGTCACCTTTGCTACAAGGGCCCACAGTATTTAGTAGCAGGATTCAGTGTTAACAGAACTAGTTGCAGTCGAATGCTCGATAAACAATTGCAGAGCTAGTTGTAGTAACATAGTGTCAGCAAATAGCAGTTAGATAGGTAGTAGCATAGCTAGTTGCAGTCAAATGATCGAGAGACAGTTGCAAAACTAGTTGTAGTGACACAGCCAGTACGAATTGCCCAGTTGCAGGATGCAAGTGCAGTTCCAGCCAAAAGATTCCCAATGTAGAACTACGCAGTCTAGTTTCCAGTGCAGGAGGATAGTGTGAGTTGCCAGGAGGGAGCAGAGAGATTTCCCATAAGGAGATCGAGACTCAGAGAGAGTCTAGCTTCAAAGGGAGCAGCCTTATGGAAGCTAGCGCTTTAGGATCACAAGAGATCAAAATCATTATTGTAGTAGTTGCAACAGCAGTGCAGAGATAATAACAGTGGTATGAGTAGATCAGAGTTTGTGCAGTAGCATGTGTTGAAATTTGGGCAATGTCGGGACAAATTTCCCCCTAAGGGAAACCCTAAGCCTCAGATAAGCCTATCATGCTCATAATATTTTGTGTGGGCATGACAAATTTAATTTGGGCATGTAATAAAAGAGAAAATATATATATATATATGTGTGTGTGTGGGGCAATTTGAACTTAAATATTTTCCATCCAAAACTATTTTAAGTCGGCTCAAATGAAAGTCATATGTTTTTTTTTGGGTCAAAAGAAGAACCTATATATAGATGACTTTATACTTTGATTACTAAATTCGAAGAGAAGTGCTCGCATATCATATTTTTTTCAGACGAGTCTTTGTGGTACACATTCGTTTATTGGTTCTCTGGCTCGTAAGGCTCACAGTTTCAGCCTATGCTCTCTCACTCTCAGCAGATTATTATTTTCTCTGACATCGCATGATGGTATACACGATGATCTCACATGACGGTCCTTGTTCTTGGCATCACGCGATGATCTCACACGACGGTCTTTGTTCTTGGCATCGAATATATATTATAGTCTTGGCATCACATGATCTCACACGACGGTCTCTGTTCCTAGCATCGCATATATCTTTTGTTCTTGGCATCGCATTTATATTACAGTGTTCAACACAGTATATATATAAGCCTCGACACATTTGATTTATGCCCAGATGTATGGTCGTTTTGTCTAATATTAACGGTTTATTACGTATGGTTACGTACAACATATTATATGGTCACGCACGGTACATTATGTATAGTCACGCATAGCTCTTGATGTATGGTCAGAATTTGATAGATTATGTATGGTTACACACAACTCAATATTATATGTATGACTTCATTTTGCCTCACAATTGAGATTATACATTTGGAATTATTCGCTTCACAAGTCAATGGCATTATTAGCTTTACAATTTAGTGGCATCTATGTTTAACATTCAGTGGCCTTTCCAAGAGATAAGAAGAAACCCTAATCAATTTATATGCAGAGATAAGTCAGTGTTGGTATTGATGTGGCACAGTTATGCATATTGATACGACATTGTATGCATCCAGAGAAATATAGAAACTCAATCAGAGGCCTTCAGTGAACAGAGAGATAGGTTATGCACTTGTAGGGTGAGCTCAGTTGACCAAAGCAATTGTAATACATCTCAATTCATTTGATTAATGCAAGAGGCATTGGAATTTTTAGCAGATTGCTTTCCCCAGATGAAAATACATGTTGCAAGTGTGTGATTTTTTATTGCATGTCTGAAATTTTGTTCTAGATTGTGAATTACTTTCTGCAGAGCAGTAGAGTAGGTTTGTGTCTTGTGATTTTGATTAAAACTTCATGAGCAGTTGCAAATCTACAATATAATTTCTACATGATATCAAAGCAAGATTCACATTAGAGCAGGAACTTCGAAGTTGTTTCTCAAGAGGTTTGAATTTGAAGATAAATGTTGCAAGATTTCTTCAGAGCTGAGAAGATGGCCCTTCAAAGGACTAAGGCTAGAGTATGCCTTGGAAGGCACCTCTAATATTGTTGCATGGAAGGATCTCATGGAGGCAGTATTAGATGACAATGGACTGCTAGAATACATCAAGACAGATGTTGCACAACCATCAGAATATGATGCCCAGAACCATGCTCAGTGGAAGAAAGATGTAGCCAAAGCAAGGAGAATCATATTAGAGGGAGTATGGGATCACATTGTCTCAAATATTCAGGGAAAAGAAACTCCATTCGCAATGTGGAAAGCACTAATAGAATTTTTCGAGAATAATAGTGACCATAGAAAGCTGGCACTCAAGGATAAAACTTCGAAGTATCAAGATATAGAAGAATGACACAATTACGCAGTATCTGAGCAAGTTTACACAATGTTGCGATGAACTTGGCGGGGTCGGTGTTAATGTCCCTGAAGAAGACTTGGTAAGCCTAGCCCTTTTGGGCCTTCCCAAGAGTTGGCATAGCTATCAAGATTCGGTGAATGGGAGGGAGAAACAACTGAATTGGGAGCGCTTATAGTCTAATTTGGTACATGAGGAAATAAGGAGGAATACCAAAGATGGGACTTCATCCAAGTGCGAGGATGAAGAAAACTTTGCATTGGTTGGAAAGGCAAAGAAGGGAAAAGGGAAGAAATCCCAATCCAAACCAGAATCCAGTCAATTTGTCAAAAATTAAATCATTCCTTTGTCATGAATTCAGGCACTATGCCACGAAGTGTCCACACAAGAAGACAAACAAGAAGACCTCAGGATGAGCAGCAGGTGAAGCCTTGGCTTTACAGTTCGAGCTTGACTTTACCCTCATTGCATGCATGGCCAGCACAGTGATGGGGAGTGTGTGTTACTTGGACTCAGGTGCATCCTTCCACATGACGGAGAATAGAGATTTTTTCAGTGACTTGGAGGAGAAAGATTTCCCATCTCAGGCTCAAGGATGTCATGTTCATTCCAGGCCTAAAAAAAAATCTCGTATTTGTTGCAGTTTTGGAATACCGTGGTTATGATGTGATCTTCAGCAAAGGAAAATCATTCCTAAGACACATAGCCACGGGACAGGTGAAGCAGATTGGGGTTGGTGTGAAGAACCTGTAAAAGCTAGATGTAGAGGATTGTGCTGCATTGAGCACAAAGGCGGAGAAGGTACAGAGTCGCAACGTCAGTGAACTTTGGCATAGAAGACTTGGTCATTTGCATCATGGCACTTTGAAGATCATGCAGCAGATAACCACAAGCCTCCCCAAAGGAGCACTTGAGCAGCAGGATGTATGCAAAGGATGTACTTTGGGGAGTACACAAAATCCACTTTCCATGATCGAGACAGCGAAGCACATGCAGCCCTGGAAAGGATCCACTCTGATGTCTGTGGAACTTTCTCGACAGCCTCCACTGCCAAGCACAAATATTTTGTCATTTTTATTGATGACTTCTCACGGAAGTGTTTGATCTTCTTCATGCGAAGAAAGAAGAGACATTCTCCAAGTTCCTAGAATTCAAGGCATTGGTTAAGAAAGAAACTGGCACGAAGGTGAAGGCTCTCAGGAGCAATAATGGAGGTATGTGTCGAATGAATTTAAAAATTTATGTGCAAAGAAGGCATTCGACGAGAGTTGACAGCAGCACCCCACAACCCACAGCAGAATGGGGTAGTTGAGAGAAATAACCGTAGCATTGTGGGAGCAACGAGGGCGATGTTGCATGACCAAGGCCTACCTCTGCATTTGTGGGTCGAAGCATGCAACACAACAGTCTATTTGCAGAACCAGAGTCCTAATCGAATTTTGGGCATGATTACATCGGAGGAGGCTTTCTCGCAGAGAAATTCGGATGTGTCGCACTTCAAGATTTTGGAGCCCTTGTCTACTGTCATGTCTCCAAATATGAAAGGAAGAAGCTAGAGCCAACAACAGAGTTGGGGGTATTTGTGGGTTACACAGAAACTCCCCACAACTACTGCGTGTAATTTGATGAGGGGAAAGCGATGCGGTGCTCTCTTGAGAGGGAGCTTCAGATCCCACCAGAAGAGTATCTTTTAGCTCCAAAGGAGGAACCTCAAGAAGTTGTGGAGCAGCCAGAAATTGAGGAGCAGAGACTGGAGACAGCCACTCAAGCAAAACCATCCAAAGAAGGAAGGAAAAGAACCAGGGAAGCTGAGAGAGACTTGTGCAGGATGCGAGGGAGAATGTGGGTGCTCCTTCAAATTAGCACAGGGAAAGAAGGTCACTATATCGGTACACTGGTTACATGGCTCTAATGACTGAGCTTGTAAAGACTAATCTTTCGAGGAAGCAATATGGGTTGATGCAATGGTGGACGAGTACAAATCCATTGTAAAAAACAGTGTTTGAGAAGTGGTCCCAAGACCAGCAGACAAATCAGTTGTGGGTTCGAGATGGATCTTCAAGGTAAAGCATGCAGCAGACGAAATCTTAGAAAAGTAAAAGGCCAAATTTGTGGTCAAGGGATACTCTTAAGTTGAGGGGATTGACTGTGAGGAGACCTTTGTTCCTATAGCAAGGTACTCATCCATTATATCAATTCTTGCTCTGGCTGCACAGATGGGGTGGAAGATCCACCAGATGGATGTGAAAACAACATTCCTCAATGGAGTTATTGAGGAGGAGGTGTATATCGAGGAACCAAAATGCTTCGAGACTTTTGATCGAGAGTCTCATGTGTGTAGAATCAAGCGAGCATTGTACGGTCTCAAGCAAGCACCTTGTGCTTGGTACACCAAGATTGATAACTCTCTCACCGATTTGGGCTTCACCAAAATTGAAGCGGATGCAAACCTCTATCATATCTTGGTAGAAGGTAAATTGTTGATTATTGTCTTATATGTTGATGATTTGATTTTAACTGATGATGAGCAGCTGATCAAATCTTGCAAGGAGGACCTTGCAAGAGAGTTTGAAATGAAGGACATGGGTCTCATGCACTACTTCCTTGGATTGGAAGTATGGCAAGGCGATGGGGAAATATTTGTCTCTCAAGGCATGTATGCAAATGAGATACTACAAAAGTTTCGCATGGAGAGTTGCAAACCCATGGAGACACCTCTAGCAACCAACTGGAGGAAGGAGAATGCCACTTCAGGTGAGGAAGTGGATGCTACTGTTTACCGGCATTTGGTGGGTTCACTAATGTATCTGGTGAAAACATGGCCAGATATGTGCTATGCAGTCAACCAGCTGAGCCAAGCCATGCTTTGGCTGACCAAATTATTTTGGAGGGAAGCTAAGCATGTTCTACGGTACCTCAAAGGCACTACCCAGTTTGGACTACGGTACAAAGGGATAAAGGGAGTGAAGTTATGTGGCTTCACAGATATAGATTGGGCGAGGAGTCCATCAGACCAAAAGAGTACATCAGGTGGAATTTTTAGTGTTGGGTCCGTAGCGATTTCTTGGTACAACAGGAAGCAAAGATTTATGGCACTCAGCTTGGCAGAAGCAGAATACATGGTTGCCAGTCAAATAGTATGTAAGGAAATCTAGATGAGAAAGATACTTGTTGGATTGTTTAGTCAGATGATGGATCCAACTGTGATCTACTATGATAATCGTAGTTGCATCAAGCTCTCTAAGAATCCTATTTTTCACGATCAATCCAAGCATATAGATATTCGGTATCACCATTTACGAGACTATGTGCAAAGGCGGTTAATGTTGTTGTAGTACATTTTGACAGAGGAACAAGATGCTGACATTTTGAGAAAGGCCTTGTCAAGAGGGAAGTTTGAGTTCCACAAGTGCAAGATAGGAGTGGTTGATAATCCTTTTCTTGCTAAGAGGGAGTGCTGAAAAATGTAGCAAGAAATTCTCAATTTGATTTACCTTGATTAAATTGAGAAAATTCGAATTTCCACATCAGTGGACAACTTCGATGATGTTAACTTGTGTGACATGGCTTGTGTCACCCAGTTTACTCAGTAAATTCGAGTTGGAGGAGTTAGAGTTCAGTTAAGCATGTGTGATTGCTAATTTGTAGCAATCAAGGTCAGTTATCTAAGGTTGTTTTCAGTTAAACTAGTTCCAACTGTTGGAGGAACTAGTGGAGGGTCAAGTTGTGCAGTGGGACTTCAGTCAAACTTACTGATCATCCAATTAACTGATCAATCGGCCTAAAATAGCTAGTGCATTCAGAGAATTCAAGTTCCCCAGGCTTGGTGGAGATTCCAAAGTAGTGTAACATCAGTTGTAGACTAGTCTTGAGTGTAGAGGTGTTGCATGTAGCCTGATGATCAACCTAAGGAATTGCGCAATGCAATTTGAGGAATTTCCTAAATAACAGGGGCCTAATTTCTCAAGGAATAGCCCCAAGAAATAGGAGCTCAAGCCAAGACAGAAATTGACTAAGTCTAGGTCAGAGGCCTTTAGTGAGCAGAGAGATAGGTTGTGCACTTGCAAGGTGATCGCAGTTGAGCAAAGCAATTGTAATACATCTCTATTCATTTGATTAATGCAAGACGCATTGAGGTCTTTAGCAAATTGCTTTCCCCAAATAAAAATATGTGTTGCATGTGTGTGATTTCTTATTGCATGTCTGGAATTTTTGTTCTAGATTGTGAATTACTTTCCGCATAGCAGTAGAGTAGGTTTGTATCTTGTGATTTTGATTAAAACTTCATGAGCAATTGCAAATCTACAGCATAATTTCCACATCCCTAACCCTAATCACCCTTATAGAAGATCTAGGAGAAACAGTTGAGATCATTTCTAAGTCACTTAAATAATTTCATTATTTATCCTTAGAAATTGACTTAATAGTCAACAATAATTAATTGACTTTAATTATTGTACTTTTCTTAAGTTAGACTTAGGAAAGAAGACATAAATCACTTAGTGCACCAAGCAAGCAACTAAAGAAGCAATAAATCATCTTCTACATGCTAAGACACCAAGCCTGTGCAGGATACCTTTCGAAGCTACCATAAGCTTCAACACCCAATACATTTCATTCTTGTCATAATGAAATCCACAACATGCACAAATTCAATAGTCATTAGGAAACTCAAATTTCTATTCTATAAATCACCTACTAAAAATTTAGTTAAAGATGCTAGAAAAAAAGAGCAAAGGAATTGTTACCCACAATCTCGTCAAGAACAAAATAGTGGGTGTTTTGAGGAAAGCTTTGTAATATGCAATCTGCAAAGTTGAAGTCAAAAAGGCATGGAATTGTCAAAAGACTATAGTTAAAAATTTAGTTAAAGATGCTAGAAAAAAAGGGCAAAGGGATTGTTACCCACAATCTCGTCAAGAACAAAATAGTGAGTGTTTTGAGGAAAGCTTTGTGATAGGTAATCTGCAAATAGGAAGTCAAAAAGGCATGGACTAGAAACTATAGTGCTATGTTGAACCTATAAGAGAAAGAATTGTCAAAATACTATCGCTAGAGCCTGGCTCATTCAGCATCATGCAGATAGCATGCTTGCTCTAATACTTGGAAGTGTAACCTTACCTGATTTCTAAAATTGCTATTTTTGTGTTGGTTACAACTGTGGTTTGTCTTCCAGATATTTCAAGCTTCCAAATTTTGTACATGTTGTGGAGACTCTGTGGAGTATGGTTGTTTTAGTTTGCAAGGATACCATGGATGGATGGAGTGAAAGTGATGTTCTGGTCATACAAATTAGATCTGATGACATAATTTAAGTACCCAGAATTGAAGGGAAATATTACCCAATGTGGTGCTTTGAATGATGAAATCGAAGATGAGAGATAGAAGAGCCTTTTCAGGCCCATTATCCAGAAAGTAATGGAACTTTACAAGATTGTTGGTATTGTTGTGTTGGCATTAATATCAATTTATGTTGGCATTGATGTCAATCTCATGTTGAGATTTTTGAGTGTTGGGGTAGCATCGGATGTGCTCTAGCTCCCAAACTTTGTGGAGGGACTTGAGTACATGTGATCTCCAAGACCCAGAAAGGGATTTGAGAAATTTCATCCTATTTAAGAGATATTTAATTAATTAATTGTTAATTAAAGACCCTAAGTCTAACTTAGGAAAATTAAAAGATTAAAGTTAATTAAATTAATCATGTGATGAAAATGACTTAAGTCAGACGGATCAAGCTTTCTTTTAATCTTAGCCGTCGATTCAAGATTAGATCACAGCAGTTGGTTTCCCAACGAGAAAACTATAAAGGAAAGGCTTGGGGTTAATTAGAGAACACACACAGTGGCAGAGCACTAAAACTAAGCTCGAATTCTAGGGCGTGGTTTGCTAAGAATTTCCATAAGTGTTTCAGCTGTGGCGAGGGGTAGTATTGGCAGAAGGGATGATCTGATCCCAGCCCAAGAGTGCAGCAAGAGGTAGAGAAGCAGCAGCTACGTAGTGCAGACGCTTCAGGTGCTACGCAGAGGCTACGCAGACCCAGAAAGGGCAGCGCTCAGGCAGCAAGAGGCCAGCAGGGCTGACGCAGGCCCAGCCAGGGCAGCATTGGGGTAGCGTAACCCAGTCTGGGGTGATGCAGGCCCTTCCTGAGCAGCGTAGGGGCTGACGCAGAGGGCTTCAAAGCAGCGCTGGGTTTCTGAAGATTGAAAAGGGTTGAGTTTTGTAAATCGCGTTTGAGGGTGTGAATCAGTCAGTGTTTCTGTCTCTGGAACAGAGGTATTACTACAGATTGTTTATTTCGCTATCGAGTTAACCAGTTTGGTGCCCAGGTTTGTTGTACTTAGAATCTACTAAATAATAAAAACCCTCCAACAGCCAGAAGACCGATTTTCCCGCATTGGTTTTTTCCGGGGACAGTTGTCCAGAAAATAATGTGTCACTTTGTCATTGTGCATCTATTCAATTTAGATTTGTATCTATGTAGACTGTTAATGTGTTTACTTCGATGTTAATGTTGAATATTTCAGTTTAATAAGTTGTCTAAGTAGGAGAAGTAAATCAATATTTAACAGTATGGTTTCTACATAAGTAATATTCAAAAAATTTCACATGGTATCAGAGCGATTGCAAATCTAGCTAAATCACCGGCAAAAATACTAAAGAATCATTGTTGTAGAAAGCAGCAGAGAAAGTAGCAGTAGCCACAGAAAGCCAGACCAGAGAGGGCAGCGTAGCAGTAGAAGGAAGCAGAGCCACAGAGAGGCCAGAGCGACGCAGACTCCATGCAGGCCCACGTACTTACTGCGCAGAGGCAACGCAAAAGCTATGTTGTGATTGTCTGCTCATGCAGAGGCCAGCCAAGGTGACGCAGTCCTGAAACTGTTAGTTGATTCAGAGTGCCGGAAGCAGTGCTGCAAACCTTTAGTAGTTGTTGGTGGGGTTAAAATTCTGTCAGTTCAGAATTTAGCCTGAGCAAAGTTGACAAAGAGCGAGAGGAGAACAGCTTCTCAGAAGATTTCCCAAAGAAGTCTGAAGATCGATTAGAGGATCGAAGAGAGTTGATTCGTTTTTAATTTGAAAGACTTCCAAGAGAGGAAGTCAATTGTCAGAGGGAGCAGAGGATGTCTTTCTCGCCAAGGACCCTAGATTTAAGTCTCTAGCATAGAGAGGAGGATTCATTCCGATAGATTTTCTGAGCAGATGGCACCTCACAGACTACATGATCAAGATAGGTTGGACGACCTGTCCAACTTTGCAATCTGGAAGGCCAGAATCCTGGTAGTCATGGAGGCATATGGTCTGAGGGAGCATGCAAAGAAGGTCCTGCCCACACCGACCGATGCGAAGCTCCTGGAGAAGCATGAAGAAGCAACGACACATGCCAAGCGCTTCATCGTGGACGGGGTCAAAGATCATGTGGTCCCTCACATAGTCGAGAAGACAACGGTTCATGATATGTTGGTGGCTCTAACCACACTATATGAAGGAAGATCCCTCCAAAGGAAGATGCTTCTGGAGAACCAGCTGAGGTTATTCATGATGACCAAGGGGGAAGAGATCGATCCTTTTCTGTCTAGACTACAAGCAATCCAAAATCAACTAACTGGCATGGGGATGAAGGTGGAGGACGATGTTATGGTGATGACGGCCCTAAATGCTATCACAGAGTATTGTGAAACTTTTGTCCAAATTTTCTTGGGTAGAGCAGACCTTCCAACTGGGACAATATGTGAGCAATCCTCCAACAAGAAGAAATCCGTCGGATCACCAAGAGATAGTTCAACACCGGTTAGGGCAAGGTGAAGAAAGTAGAAGAGGAAGAGGCAGCCTTGGCATCAAATAAGTGGCAAGGGAGAAAGAAGCGGGATCTGTCAAAGATCAAGTGTTTCCAGTGCAATGAACTAGGACATTTCGGCAGCAATTGTCCTCAGAAGAAGAAGGACAAGGAAGCTTCTAGCTCCAAGGTTATTGTGGCGGATGATGACTCCGAAGATGACGTAGCCATGAGCCCTCATGAACCAGGAAAGTGGGGCGACATGGATCTATAGAGCAGCTACAGAGTGGCAGTAGGATCTTTGAGTAGCCCAACTCTTGGATCACATACGAGCTACGAGAGACTTAAGACAGTAGCGTGACAAGTGGATCACTAGGTGCAAAAAATCACAGATGGAGCAGAGGCAGAGCTGGATGCTGAGAGGGAGCAACGCAATGCAGATGCAGCATCAATACAGAGGGGTTGATGTGACTTCAGCAGCGCAGAGCGAGCTTGCTTACACAGTGCAGAGCTGCAGCAGCGCAGAGGCTTCATGAGGACAGCGTAGGGTACTTCAGCGCAGAGGAGGTCTGCTTACGCAGTGTAGAGTTGTAGTTGTGCAGCAACCTCCAGATAACAACATGGAGCAGTAGCCTATGGAGCTTCAGTGATGAGGATGCAGTCCAACTGACTTGTCTGTCAAAGATTGGGCAGGAGTTTTCAGTTGTTTCTCTCAGCAACTGAGTTGCAGTGCAGCAGTTGGCAGCACAATGCAGCAGATTGAGAGGGAGCTACAGTACGGATGTAGCAGTGGCGATGACAGCGTCATGGGCAGCAGTACGGGAGAGCAGCAGCAGTACAGTGATGAAGGGCAGTAGGCCAAGCATCAGCGCAGAGACCCACACCAGAGATCAGTGCAAAACTTCAGGATGAAGAGTTGTGTTAGAGCACATTCCTCGCTAAGAGGGAGTGTTGAGATTTTTGAGTGTTGGGGTAGCATCGAATGTGCTCTAGCTCCCAAAATTTGTGGAGGGACTAGAGTACATGAGATCTCCAAGACCCAGAAAGCGATTTGATAAATTTCATCTTGTTTAAGAGATATTCAATCAATTAATATTTCTAATTAAGGACCCTAAGTCTAACTTAGGAAAAATAAAAGATTAAAGTTAATTAAATTAAACATGGGATGAAAATGACTTAAGTCACACAGGTCAAGCTTTCTTTTAATCTTAGCCGTCGATTCAAGATTAGATCACGGTCGTTGGTTTCCCAACGAGAAAAGTATAAAGGAAAGGCTTGGGGTCAGTTGGAGAACACACATAGTGGCAGAGCACTGAGACTAAGCTGGAATTCTAGGGCGTGGTTTGCTAAGAATTTCTAGAAATGTTTCAGCTGCAGCGAGGGTAGTATTGGTGAAAGGGATGATCTGATCCCAGGCCAAGAGTACAGCAAGAGGCAAAGAAGCAGCAGACTAAGTAGCGCAGTGCAGAGGCAGCAAGAGGCCAGCAGGATTGATGCAGGCCCAACCAGGGCAGCGTAACCCAATCTGGGGTGACGCAAGCCCTTCTTGAGGAGCGTAGGGGCTGACGCAAAGGGCTTCAGAGTAGCGCTGGAGTTTTTGAAGACTGAAAAGGGCTGAGTTCTGTAAATCCCATTTGAGGGTGTGAATCAGTGAGTTTTTATGTCTCCGGAACAGAGGTATTGATGCAGATTGTTTATTTCTCTGTCGGGTTAACCAGTTTGGTGCCCAGATTTGTTGAACTTGGAATCTATTTAATAATAACAACCCTCCAGCAGCCAGAAGACCAATTTTCCCGCATTGATTTTTTCCAGGGACAGTTGTCCAGAAAATCCTGTGTGTCACTATGTCATTGTGCATGTATTCAGTTTAGATCTGTATCTGTGTAGATTGTTAATGTGTTTACTTCGATGTTAATGCTGAATATTTCAGATTAATAACTTGTCTAAGTAGGAGAAGTAAATCAAGGTTTAACAATAGGGTTTTTGCATAAGTAATATTCAGAAATTTTCACATCTCAGTGATGACAATCATAGGGTGAGATGATTGTTTGTATTTGTCTGTATTGGCATTGATTAAGCATGTTGGAAGTTGTAGTTGAGTGATGAAGTGTATTGCCTGCTTAGTTGGAGTTGAACCTGATTGTGAAGCCTTGGTAAGAATATTGATGAGTGTTGTTGCCTAGCCAAGGTCAAGGATGGAGTTTATATATTTAAAGGCATTTTGTCTATTGAAGATTTGCCCAAATGCTCTTGCAAACTACATAGTTGGATAGCCCCTTAGAATGACCTTTCAAACAGTATAAGGCAGCTGGAAAAACTCCCAAGGAATCAAAAGTTATGTCAGTTTGAAGTTCTAGCAGGGTTTTAGTGGCTCATGGTTCCTCTGATGCCACGTCAACTTGTCGCGTTGATTTGAGGTAGGTGGAATTTGTGTTTGAGCACGTTGGCGCGACAGAGACGAAGACAGAGATATTATCGTTCCTGTCGACTTACGGGTTTCGTGTCGCGCACAGTCCAAGGGTGAACATGTTATAACGGAGGGCACGTTGGCGAGATGGTGACAAAGACAGAGATTGTTGAAAAATGGAGGGTGCAACGGAAAATATGGTTTGATGTTAAATTTACGTGCCTCGGGCATTTTCATAAACAAAGAAAACTAGCGTAAAACACAAGCCCGGGACCCCCCTTCCTTACAAGAAACAAGTAGAGGACACATGGCAACAGGAACACATGGCACACCCTGATTGGACAACAAGGATGACGTGGCACTGTCAGTAGGGCATGACTCAGCAATCAATGACAACATGGACCAATGAGAGAACGATAAGTGGCGACTGGTGGCAGAGAGCCAGAGTATATGTGGCCCATTTAAGAGAAGACACGTGGGAATGACGTAGCAAGGCTAATGACATAACACTTCGAACAAGTGACACGTGGCAAGCGATTTTAGCATTTTCGAGTGGCTCAATTGCCCTTTTCCGAGTGAGCCGTGGCGCCACTCATAGGCTGCCATGTGGCAGTGATGACATCAGTAATGATGTGGTAGACAGGTGGCATGGCATGGCATATGACAATTGATGTGGTAGGTGATGTGGATTGTTTTCGAAGTTTGTGCCAAGGGTTGTGTTTGTAGGCAAATTCCCATGTTAATGGTTTTTTCGAAAATCAATGGTTGACGGGGTATAGAACCACCTGGCCAAAGGGTTGAGGCTACATGTGTATCTGTCGATCAACAGTGTATTGGGGTAGTCAAGTCAGCGTGTCACGCCCAGAACTTGGGTGATCAAATGGGTGTTGTAGAAAATGGGCACGGGGCGCGGTAGGCCATGGTCCTAGCCCCCAGATCATATACAAGCAAGGAGCCAAAGCATAAGGAAGAGCACGCTAGCACGGGCAGGAGCATAATAGATCCAACAGTGAGCAGTGAATGATCCAGCACTTCAAATTTATCGAAGGCATATCCATGAGACTTGCGCCAATGAGAGTTTGGAGGACTTTTTCCCATGAAAAACATTTGCAGCCAAAAGGAAATGTTATAGTGATTTTGGGCCAATATAGTGGATAACCAATGTTTTGCCAGAATGCGCCAAAGTAAGAGGCACAACCATGTCTGGCAAACATATAATCAATCGGCAGACATACAATTTGAGGGGAAACACAACATGGCACAGTTGTTTGGTGGAAGGCGCCAAAGTTGGAGGCACAACCTAGTTTGGTGAATGTGTATCCAAACACCAAAACTCCATAGAACGCAGAAACCTTAGAAGTCAATGGTTGAGAAGACTAGTACAGGAGTTTAATGGAGTTGTTGGAGCTGATGGCTTTAGTTATGAATCCTCCTCATCGGGCAGTGTATTCTGAACAGAAAGTGCATCCTCCAAGCCAAGTAACTGGTACTGAACTTTAACCTTGAGCCATGGATCATGTTTTGAACAAAACGTTGCAGGATGAGCAGAGTATTGAGAGTGGTGGTGAAAGCAGCAATATGGCCATGGTACCTTGCACACACTCTACAAAAACTGTAGTGCAATTTATGGTAACAGCATAGGGTCCTGTTGAAGATGGGAAGACAAGACAAAGCATCAAACTCAATTCAGATGTATCAAAGACAGTCCTGTAGTTGATTGCAGTGGTTGAGAGAGTACTCCTTGAGCCATGAATGATTAACAGAGTTGAGAAAATTGTAGATGTGTTGTGTGATGGTCAAAGAACGTAGTTGAATATGGCAGCTATAAAAGGGGCAACCTCTGTGAAGAAAAGTTTGGTCGGTATATTGAAGATCAAAGGATGTGAGTTGTTGAGTTGAGTAGGCCAAGAACTGAGAAGGCCAAGCGTCTGAGAAGTCCAAGTGTTTGAGAAAGGTTGAGAGTTGTAAAGGCCAAGACTTGAGAGAGCTTGAAGAGTGCCAAAGTGTCAAAGGTTGATTAAGGCCATGTGTGTGCCTAAAGAATGCACAGGAAAGGTAAGAGCTATTGCAGCTAATAGTGTGAATGGGCCGAGTTGAGTAGGAGTTGAGTGAAAGGAATAATTGATTCTTGTTGCAGATCTTAAGTTGTTGTAAGAGTCTGCAAGGGCAGCGTAGAGTATGAGGATGCTTACCTGAGTTGTGAGACATTAGGCTGAGTAAAAGTTGAAGCAGAGAGAGAGTGCAGCAAGTTTTACTAACAAAGCAACTGTGGATCCAAGTTTGAAAGTGAGATGAAATAGGGGTCTGTAAGGTTCAACAAATTGGTGCCTGCTCATTAGGGAGTTGATGCTTCCTTCAGGTGGGTGCCTGAGAATCAAATAGGAGGTTGGTGCCTCCTGCAAGTGGGTGCTTGCGAATCAGGGACTTGGCGCTTCCTATTGGTTGGTGCCAACAAAACAAATAGAGAGTTGGTGCTTCCTGTGAGTGGGTGCTCACAAAACTTGATGTAATCAGAGTGGATGCTTTTGATTTACATCATAACAAAAACAAGTTTTTGTGGTTTTTCTCCCGAAAGGGTTTCCACGTTAAAATAATGTGTACAAATGTTTATGACGTTTATGGAATGGTTGTGTATCTTATGAGATGATTACATGATATGTTGTTGAATGGTTGAATGTTCAAATCTGGTAATAATTGTTAAAATTAGACTTAATACTGATTCACCCCCCCTCTCAATATTAACCTGGTTTCCAACAGATAGAACAAAAACTATGCCTTGGAATTGCAGCACTTGGATGCATGTTTCATGAAGAATGAGGACTTCACATGTTCGTTGTTGGGTGCCAGAGTACAGATGCATATCCATTGATAGCTGACATCATTATCTATGCAAAAAACTCAGCCTTAGCAACAGAGAGGTAAAAGATGAGGGCTTTGGTGAAGTGTTTGATTTAGGAATATTAACTTTCCTGAGAAGAAGCTATTCTAGTAAATCTTTAAGACAGTAAGATACATATTTCAGACCTGTAAAGGCCCCCATCCCTTAAATCAGGGCTCATGAGTCTTATATTTCCTCTTGAAATGAAATGACATTATGGTGCATATATATATATATATATATATATATATATATAATTTGAATTAGGATTGTTAGTTAGGCTGAACCAACCTAATGAACTCAATTGTTGGGGGGATGACCTTTGTAAAATATTAATGAGAATCTATATGAGATTAGGGCCAACCTCTTTGAGTACCAGTAGAGGTGTGGATACGTTGAAGGGGAAAACTCCTTTTAAATGATTAATTTATGAGTTGAAAGGACCCCACACTTGGAGGTTTAATGGTTGTGTACCATTTTTAAAGCCCAGGTCCACACATATAAAAAGACTTGGGGCTTATTTTTGCCCATGTTTGGAAGGTGTATCCACTGAATTTGTGGAGGAAAGGGAGATTTTGGAGGGCCTTTGGAGATCACTATGGTGTTTGAAGGAGAAGTCATACCCATTAGGGAGCTATGTGCCTACTTTAGAGTGCATCATGACATATTTTGAAGAGTAATTGAAGGTTACTTGTGCATTGAAGGGCCTTTGGAGGCTGAACACTAACCAACACCCTCCTTTTTGCCCTTCATTTGTGGAGAAGGGTCATCTTATCAGGGCTTGAACCCCTATATTTTGTACATGTGGCATGAAAAGGCCACATCTTGTGTAATTTAGATTAATTAGTTTGTAAAGAATATCTTTTGCCCCTGCTTAGGACATTTTGGGGGATTTTAGCTCTCACCTCATATTCTCGTGGATTTTTGGAGGAGAAATCCCATACCTTGTCTGAAATTTTCTTAGATTCTCTTGTAAATTTGGCTATGGATATTTCAATTCAAGCATATTGTCTTGGGACAGATATTGTGATTAGATGGGTTTTTATCTTGTATGATAAGAGGTGATTTTGTGCAAATTTATTGTAAGTATCTTCTTCCATCTTGTATTTGTTGTAGAATTAGGGTTTCACTAAAATTTTCACCCAAATGTGCTAAAACTTTTAAGGCTCTAACATTTCCTTTGCAAGATTATCATCAAGTTTCCATCAAGGAACCTTAGTATAGCTTCCTTTCTCTTTATCTCCAATTTGATTGAAAGTCGCTAGGGTTTGTGGAGTAGAGAAGCCTCTTTGTAGCTTCTTCTCTCTCTCATAATTCTCTTCTATCAGTCCTCTTCCATAGACTTTCTCCTTGTCTAAGTCCATAAGCCCAAAAATCCATTGATAAGCTAAGGCATTGATCCTTCATCCTCCATCACTTTATATCATTTTGTATATCATAAAAACAGTTTTGCTAGGGTTCCACTATCCAGTGAGTCTCATGGTTGTGTATGTTTGACGGCATTCCCTCTGAATTATAACCTCAATCAACTACATTCTCCAAATATGCAAACAAAACAAAGCAGTTACTATGAAAAGAAAGATACCACATTCAAGCTCTGGGAGAGGTTGAATTAAAGATAGTGCAGAGCAATGGATTTGAAGGAGACCTAAAATACCAGACCTATTTCCACTTTTTAGTTATTCTGGTTCATGGATTTTAATAAACGTCTGCACCCTAAACAGAATAAGCTATAACAAACAGTTGATAAACCTAGTGCCAAATTTTTGTAGCTCTACAGAATCATCAAAAACTCTTAAAGAGTCTAAAACATAAAAGTTGACATACATCAAACACATCTCCGTATGTTATGTATGTATAAATAGAGGAAATAATTCCATTGTGGGTTATGATGTCTGCTGCAGCGCTGCCCCTTGGTAGAAAGGATGAAACTGAATGCTAAACATGAAAAGCAGTTCAAATAATATAAGTCTCATAATAAGCTAGATTGGATTCTACTATTGATTTATATGCAATGTGTGGCCTCTTGTAATATTCCCAATTAGCCATGAGCTAGTTGGAATATTCATTTTTGTTTTGCTGTCTTGTTTTATGAATAAAAGGACAATGGAGGTCCATAAGTCTCCTTAATAATGAATAAAATCAATGCCAATGTGAAAAGACAACATCTTGGCAGCTTAATTGAGCACCCTTAGGTGTGAAAAGGGGCTGAAACACCTTGACTGGGTCAAATTTGACCAAATCAACAGCACTGTCATGGAGGAGTGGCATTTAATGAGGGGCAGCGCAGTTTTAGATGGAGACTCTTTGCATGGAAGTAGTGTCATTAATGAATGGGGCTTACGGTTTGGAAGCTCATATCTTATAAAAGGAAGAGGATGGCAGCCATATTATTCAGTTTATGATATGATATGTTTAGACATATATAGTCTGTTTAGACATATAGCTTTCTTTGGATGTTTAGCTAAGATTGCAAGTGTTGTTTAGCACTGAGTGTTCCTGGTCGTGAATCCCACCACTATCCTTGAGAGGCCTCTTGGTAGAGCATTGTACTTCACTTCCACATTCAGGCTTAAGGCCAAGCTTCATCTTACATCTACAGCGTAGATCCTGTTGAGGGTTAATTTGTGTGGCAGGTTGCAGCAGTGGAGAACATCTTTGGGTTACTTCAGTGCTTATTTTCAGTGGAGAAGGGTTCCTTTCCATTGGGAGGACAGTAAGGAAGACCCTTGAGCTTATTTTCATATCTTGGCATCAGGCCACTTATTTATTTGCCCCTACAACGCAGTTTCTGTCTTGGACTGCGTTATTTTGAGG
The DNA here is from genome assembly GCA_034641835.2 of Pinus albicaulis. NCBI lineage: Eukaryota > Viridiplantae > Streptophyta > Pinopsida > Pinales > Pinaceae > Pinus > Pinus albicaulis. Next base: position 964,883,817 of record CM076577.1, read on the forward strand.
GAGGAGTTGCAGGGTGGTTTCCGTACAGCATTTGGGGAGGAGATTTTCTACTGAAGGGATCAGCCTTTCATCTAGAGGATCTATTGGAGGAGGCTATCTTTCTTGCTATATCAGATCAGCCACAACTTTCCAAATCTATTGTTGTAGTGAATCTTCAGCCCTAGGGCTTTGATTCAGATCTTGTACATTAGTGTATTGTTGCAAACCCTTTGGGGGTTATTTTCTAAAAGTTGTATAGAGCCTAGATCTACATTTTGTTGTACCTTTGAGGCATATAACAGCCATAGATCTTTGTATGTTCATCTGTTGTAGTAGTGCACTTTATGACTGCGCTGTAGCAGTCTTCCGGCATTTTGATATATAGTAGCAGCACCTCTTTTGAGGGTTTGTTCACTGGAGGCTTGTTATATCTTGTTCTATGCTTTATGGCCCATTTATTATGCATATTTTGCTACTATTATAATGATTAGAAGGTCTCCATATTGGCCTCTTGCTTTTATATGATGTTTAACACTGTTATTCCAGCATTTTGTACTATATTCCTGCTTTTCCCATTTGGGAATATTACAGTGGTATCAGAGCATAATCTTGGCACAGCCTGTGCATCTTAAAAAGCCAATATGTCATCTAAAGAAGGAGATCCTCTTACTAATAGAGAGAAGAGGTATCAAAGAAGAAGACACCGGAAGTTTGACTATACAAATGATAAAGAAGACAAGGGTAAAACCCCTTTATCAGGAAGAGAAGATGAAGAGAAGGAGTTTCCTAAGATTCTTCTCAAAGCCATGCAAGACATTGCTAGAGAAATAAAGGAGATGAGAATGGATAGATACAAGGAATCCCCTAAAGGATTTCAACATGGTGAAGGCTCCGGCATTTCTCATCACTGGAGTGATCAACCAGTGCAGCAGCAACAAGTTTCCCAACGCTCTACAATGCCTACATTCTTAGCAGTGGGAAATGAAGGGTTTCAAGAACAAGAAACTCTTGAAGACTATTTCATGGAGTATGAGTCTCAATCTCAGAGATTCAAGGACAACTTGAGTTTTCAAGAATTTTGTCATATCAAGGACAATAGGAGACCCAGGCATCACAATAGAGGTGGAGGATTCATTCAAAATCATGATCTACATTGCACTATGGGCAGGATTTTCTTACCCAACTTTGATGGGTCATCTAAATGCACTGCCAAATCATGGGTAGAGAAGCTTGACATCTACTTCCAGTTGAACAAAGTACCAGAGATGGAGGCCATTAAGATAGCAATGCTGCACCTTGAGGGTGAAGCACATGATTGGTGGTTCCATGGCTTGTCTACATTGGGTCATGCCAATGTGACTGCATATTCAAATTTCACAAGGAGGCTGGTGGAGAGGTTTGATAGAAGAGATCCTGAGGCACCATTCATGGGGCTTGCAAAGCTCAAACAATCAGGGAATCCAGAAACTTATATTTCTGAGTTTTTAAAACTTTCTGTTATGGTTCCTGATTTATCTGCAGCAAGAAGGGTCTATATGTTCATTGATCAGTTAGAAGAACCTCTTCATGGGTTGGTTAAGTCTACCAAGCCCACTGCCCTTCATGATGCCATTGAAAGGCCTAGAGATCTACAAGATGCCTTGCCAAAAGCAAAGGCAACATTTCAGCAAAAGCCCCCTTTTCCATCAAAGGGAAAAGATGAGAAGGCTCCTCTTTCAAAGGAGAGCCAAAATAAAAAACCTCTTGATGATGATGTCTGAAGAGATTTGAGGAGAAGGAAGCTTTGCTTCACATGCCAAGAATCATGGGCACCCGGACATAGATGTGTAGCAGGAAAGGCACACTATATAGAGGTCTTCTCAGATGATGAGGAAGAAGAAGATGAACCAAGAAGAGGTCACAGCGCTGACCCAGCAGGACATGAACCAACACCATCAAGAGATGGGAATGGGCCATTTGCTCCAATTGGAAGGGCTCTTGCATCATTGAGAGGAGTACCTACGTACTTGACCTTGAGGGTTCGAGGTTCCATCTTAGATCAGAGGGTTTCTGTTTTGATTGACAGTGGGGCTACCCACAATTTTATTGATGCCCAACTAGTGCGGAGGAGGGCAATACCCACTAATGATTTTGAGGGATTTTTTGTTTTGGTCCCAGGAGATAGAACTATGCAATGCATGCATTATGTTCCATCCTTATCTGTCACCATGGGGACATATACATTAACTGATCACTTCTTTGTGGTTGACATACCTGACACCAATGTGATATTGGGTGTGCAGTGGTTGATTACTTTGGGGAAAGTCACCACAGATTGGGAGACTTTGCAGATGGAATGGGTGGATAGAAAGAGTGGTAAAACTCAGATGATTAAGGGCATGCACACATATCCCTCACATACAATTTCCACACAGAAAACAGAGATGGATTTGCGCAGTGGAAGCAAGGACCTAACAGTCCCATCTATTATGCACATGACTTTGGCCCATGGGACATTATTATTTTGTGGCAAACCACCTGGGAGGCCACAGAGATGTCTCACATCATGATGCACCATTCATAGATCTAGAAGGAATGGGAGCATTAGAAGGCCATGATACAGCACTGAGAGTCTTGGGTAGACTTAAGGAGGAGGGAGACATTCTCCCAACATCATCATTACCCACTCCCATTTCAGATTCTGCGTTGTGGGAGGAGCAACATGGGAAGGATAGCAACCTTTCAACATATACCTTTGGCATAGGAGATGTCAAGGAGGAGAACAGCCATATGACAAATGTTCTTTGTGATAGGTCATCAGCGCTGTCACTATGGAGGATAGATCCATACTGGAAATCCCAACTGTTGGTGGATTATTCCAAGGATCTTTTTACATGCATGATACTTGATGACCAGCTACATGAAGAGGGCTATTCAATCCAAGATGAAGTCATCTATTATCATGGTAGGATCTTCTTATCTAGAGCCTCCAAGCTCAAGGAGAAGTTGCTACAAAGAGCTCATGAAGAATTTCTCTTCAGCCATACTTATTCCATGAGAGCCTACAACACCATCATGGAGGGTTATACTTGGGAAGGCTTTGAAGAGGAACTATATTAGCATTTGAAAAGATGCATGAACCATGTGGAGATGGGAGAGATACATAACTCAATGAAGGAGTTATCACAGCCACCTCTTTCCTCTTTTGGAATGAAAGGGGATCTATCTATGGACCACTCCATTTGTATGAGCAAAAATTTCGGTAAGAAACATGCTTATGTAGATAATGTTTCATTTGATGACTATTTGCATTCCTTTACCATGTATATGCAGGCCATTGCTCCAAAGAGGAGCATTCTTCCATATAAACTTCATGGTCAACTTTGGGCCATAAACATTTCTGAACATGGCCACTCCCTTGGAGGATATAGGGAGATGTTGTATCACTGTGGGTGCACTCCAGAGGCACCAAACATTTCTCACCTTCTCAGCCATTGTTAGAAAACTTGGGCAGCAAGTGGTGAGGAAACCACTTACCATATCACTATCTGATGCAGTCAGGAGATTTACTGCGCTGGTTCCACATGTGGGACTATGACCCACCTCCATTTTTGCATATTTCTGTTTGCATGTACTTGGTTTTGATCCCATACATTGATGATGTACTTATTCTTTTTATGGGAATGATTGGAGGGAGGATGGGAGGATTGTATGTGCCCTATGGGAGAGAAATTATCCATGTGCATTATGCTACATGTTTCAGGGAGAACCTTGGGCAACCCATGATTGTTTCATTGGATCTATTGCTTCCTGGTGGGATGAAGCACTTGCATCTCATGAGAACTTTGGAGGAGCACTTCATGGAGGGAGGGATTGGGAGACGCTTGGCCTATGAGGGAAGCTTATCACATGATGGTGTCACCAATGGTGGAGGAGATGAGTTGCAACACTCACCTTGTCAGTTGCTTGAGGACAAGCAACATTTGGGAAGGGAGGGTTGTAAGATTCCCAATTAGCCATGAGCTAGTTGGAATATTAATTTTTGTTTTGTTGTCTTGTTTCATAAATAAAAGGACAATGGAGGTCCATAAGTCTCCTTATTAATGAATAAAATCAATGCCAATGTGAAAAAACAACATCTTGGCAGCTTAATTGAGCACCCTTAGGTGTGAAAAGGGGCTGGAACACCTTGACTGGGTCAACTTTGACCAAATCAACAGCACTGTCATGGAGGAGTGGCATTCAATGAGGGACAGCGCAGTTTTAGATGGAGACTCTTTGCATGGAAGTAGTGTCATTAATGAATGGGGCTTAGGGTTTGGAAGCTCATATCTTATAAAAGGAAGAGGATGGCAGCCATATTATTCAGTTTATGATATGATATGTTTTGATATATGGTCTATTTAGACATATAGTTTTCTTTGGTTGTTTAGCTAAGATTGCAAGTGTTGTTTAGCACTGTGTGTTCCTGGTCGAGAATCCCACCTCTATCCTTGAGAGGCCTCTTGGTAGAGCATTGTACTTCACTTCCACATTCAGGCTTAAGGCCAAGCTTCATCTTACATCTACAACGCAGATCTTGTTGAGGGTTGAGTTGTGTTGCAGGTTGCAGTAGTGGAGAACATCTTTGGGTCACTTCAGTGTTTATTTTCAGTGGAGAAGGGTCCCTTTCAATTGGGAGGACAGTAAGGAAGGCCCTTGAACTTATTTTCATATCTTGGCATCAGGCCACTTATTTATTTGCCCCTACAGCGCAGTTTCTGTCTTGGACTGCGTTATTTTGAGGGAGGAGTTGCAGGGTGGTTTCAGTACACCATTTGGGGAGGAGGTTTTCTAGTGAAGGGATCAGCCTTTCATCTAGAGGATCTATTGGAGGAGGCTATCTTTCTTGCTATATCAGATCAGCCACAACTTTCCAGATCTATTGTTGCAGTGAATCTTCAGCCCTAGGGCTTTGAATCAGATCTTGTGCATTGGTGTATTGTTGCAAACCCTTTGGGGGTTATTTTCTGAAAGTTGTATAGAGCCTAGATCTACATTTTGTTGTATCTTTGAGGCATATAACAGCCATAGATCTTTGTATGTTCATTTGCTGTAGCAGTGCACTTTATGACTGTGTTGTAGAAGTCTTCCGGCATTTTGATATATAGTAGCAGCACCTCTTTTGAGGGTTTGTTCATTGGAGGCTTGTTATATCTTGTTCTATGCTTTATGGCCCATTTATTATGCATATTTTGCTGTTGTTATAATGATTAGAAGGTCTCCATATTCACCTCTTGCTTTTATATGATGTTTAACACTGCTATTCCAGCATTTTGCACTATATTCCTGCTTTTCCCATTTGGGAATATTACACCTCTGCAACCTTAAAATAAGTTCAACAGCCAAAATTATTCCCAGCCTCTGGAACAACATAAAATGCACCCATGAAACACTAAAAAAATGAATCTTGTATAGAATGTAGGAAAGTAAATTATAATGAACTATACTAGACCAGGTATTTGAGAAGGATAACATGTTAAAACTTACTTAAATTGTCGTTTAAATATCCTTATTTTCTGCTTTTTTGGTAGATGCCCTAAAAAAAAAGTCCTGAATATTTTGCAATAAAGTCTTTAAACAAAAATGTGTACAGTGCCCACATATTCCAAATACCAAAAACAAGCTCAAAGATTACACTGATAACGATCATTTTCGGCATTTCTGCACAAAAACGTGGTCATACATGCTAACTAGGATCACTAGGATTACACCTAAGGTTTAAGAGCGCAGCCTATTAAAAGTCGATCCCAGGTTCAATCCACATGGCAGAATTTTTCGCTGGTACAGTACGCAAAAAACACGTAGAAAGTGGGCAATGCATTACGGGATTAAAAAATTCATACGCAATAAAAAATTAAGTTCAGAAATCTGCATTTGTTTCCAATCTAACAAGACCGCGAACTTCTGCCTAGTCCTAATTTCCAATTAAAAATAAAAGATGACTCAACAAATCTCGTTTAAGTTTCCATAAATTGCGATCAAACAAACTAATTCTGAAGGAAACGAAGGAAACGATGAGATGGGTACCTTGAAAGTAATTGGCCTCCTATAATTTCAGCTGGGCCTCTGTTAAAAGGCCGAAATTGAGCCCGTTTGATCCTTTCCAACTTCTTTTCGCCCTTTTCGACGACTTAGTGATGAGCAACGAAACACACATTGAGTTTATACATTCTGCAATCCATATTCCACTACATGCGGCATAATCTACCGGGCTGTTTAATTAATAATTATTATAGCACAGTTATATAACAGGTAAATCCTGATACTGGTAGAAATCCATGTAACCATTAAGGAAACTTATACATTTAAAAATATATATATATTAAATTATAATTTATTTTAAATTATAATCATTATTATTAATTATAAAAAATAAATTATTATAAAAATAATATTTGAGTTAAATATATATATTTATAATATTTTGTAACATTTTTTTGGTTGGTTGACAACCGAGGGAGTGTTTGAATCCAAAATTTCTTAGAACTTAATTCTTATCAAGGTAATTATTTAAATTTGTAACCAAAATTTTAATTATGGAAATTTAATTTTTTATTTTATAAAAAAGATTCTTAATATAGGCTTAGTTTAATTAATAAATGAAATGATTTTTTTGGTAAGCATTATAATTTTTGAATAAGATTGTTATTTTTTATAGAGTTGATGTTTATAGGCTTTATGAAGAGGTGAAAGTCAAAATTAGAACTTCAGCATGCATTTCAGAATGTTTTAGAAGTGACAACGGAGTCAAGCAAGGTTGCCCTTTATCCCCTACCCTTTTTGGTTTATACATTGACAAACTGGAAGAGTGGCTAAATTTGCAAGGTGGGGATGGTGTTCGATTGGGGGAGTTTTTGATAAAGCTTCTTCTATATGCCGATGATTTTGTGCTAGTTGCTAAATCGGCCCATGGATTGCAGATGCACCTATATGCTCTTGAGCATTTTTGTAAAGTAGTGGGGATGCAAGTCAATACGAGTAAGACCAAAATAATGATTTTCTCTAATAAAAGGAAGCAAAGCCAGCATGCGTTCTTCTTTGAAGGAAACATTCTTGAAGAAGTAAATGAATACAAGTACCTCGGGATTGATTTCAACAGCAAGCTTAATTGGGAGGATTGCAGTAAGAAAAGAATTTTAGGAGGGTGGAAAGCATTATATGCACTTCAAAATAGATGTAGAGAGGCAGAGTTATGGGATTGGAACATGATCAAAGTACTTTTTGGACTCCTAGTTTGTCTAGTGCTATTATATGGGTGTGAATTGTCGGCTAACAGCATCTGTGTTTCAAAATGGAAACAAATTGAAAGAATTAAAAAATGCTTGATCATGAGCAAGTTCAAAATAAAAATTTTGGTTCCCTATGAGATAATGTTGAGTGAAACAGGGGCAGCTCTCATCGAAGCAATTGCCATGGTGCGTCTTATAAGGTATCTAAAAAGAATTGAGCAAATGGGAGGAGGTAGATGGTCGAAAGTTATCTTCAATGAAGGTATGAGTGAAAGAAAGAAATCATGGATGAGACAAGACAACAAATGGATGCAAAAATGGAATATTTACCTTAATGCATGTCCCACAAATAGCAAAGAGTTAAAGAATTTTGTGCTGGAGAAGTTCCACAAGGGTATATGGGGAAAAGAGTTGAGTAGAAAGAAGAAATATTATCTTCAGGAATTCAACTCCACTTGTGATCTCCAACAAAAAGAGTACATTGGAGCTAGCATTTCGTGGAGAGCAAATGTTCTTGTTGCTCAATTAAGAACTAACTCACATCAACTTCGGTGTGAAACGGGACAGTGGAAGAGACCTAAAGAAGCTTGGGAAGAAAGGGTATGTACTTTTTGCACTTCTGGGGCATTGGAATAAGAAAAACATTTCATTTTGGAATGTGATGCTTTCAGAGACATCTGGGATAGTTACCGCAGTATGTTAGCATCAATTCCGTGGCATTGTCTTTTCAGTGAGGGAACTGTTAGAAGGTTGGGTTAGCTCATCATCAATTTGAGTAAGAAAATGATTGAATTACATAAGGCAAAAGTAAGGAATTTGGTAGTCCCATAGATTATTTTTAGTCTCATGGACGTTAAAATACCATTCATTCATTATTGTTTAAAATGCATTTTAAATGCATAAATGGAAAGTTTAGCACCCAAAAAAACCCCTAAGACATTGGTTCTTCGGGGATTAACCAAGTTAAATTTGTGATTTTTCACAAAATGGAGTAGAAAAAATGTTCAGAAAATGGTCAAGACTCATAACAAATACCATGATTTATCAATACCACATCTTCCATAAACCATAAGTCATTTCATAGTCAAAATATTTTATAGATCTCTTATTTTAATTTAATTTTATAACATTTTCTTATTAAAATGAAAAGCAAAAAAGTATATCTATCTTTAAAATAAATTTCAATTGTTTATGTCAATTAAGTGTATCCCATGTGGTAGGGAAGGTTTAATGATAACCTCTTGATTCATAAATGGTAGTGGGTGGATATTCCACTCGACAATTCGTGTCACAACATATCTAATAAAACTATATTTAAAAATCTGAAATCTACACAATTAGAGTTTTATTTTTCTTTAGATTTATGAATTTGTAGATTACGGTTAATTGCATATGCATGCAAATTAAAATTATGTAGAAAATAGAGAACAACAAAATAAAAACTTACAAATCACGATTGACACAAAATATGACCTCGGAAACCCTTTTGGGAGAAAATCCAGCTAGGTGGTGAGGTCGTTTTGCTCTCTTTCTCTAAATAAAAAAATGGCTACGAGTACAAAGAAGTAGGGTTTGTGGCTCGTTGACTACTATAGTGAACAAATCCTTTCTGTGTGCTCTATTTCCTATCCCTCTTGGCTATGTTTACTCATCTATGGAACAAATTCACTCTAAAATAAAATGGAACCCCTTTTCCTCTTAGTGGTCTAGTTATAACATAGCTTGATAGCCTACTAGTGGTTAGGTTTGATTACCTCAACCCTTAACCAAAGTTACAATATGGACACTTCTTCATCGTAATCACGTGGCTAGCCCCTTTTCCATGAATTATGGGGGTTGACGTGGCATCCTCTCAAATTATGGTGGTGAAAACAGAAAAGTCAACTTTTGAGTGACATAACTTTTGCATACAGAATTTGATTGATGCAATCCTTGCGTCATTGGAAAGGTTTCTATGTGTAGAATATGAGGAAGAAAAAAAAATGTTGCACTAAAGCGCCAAAGTTTTACCCCCCAAAAAACGTCGTTTGATGTCTCAAAATGCTCCCAAAAATTTTCAAACCCCAATTTTACAAACGATGTCCTATTGGTAAAAATGGTCTTGTCAGCTAATCCCTCCACTTTTTCCACTCTAAAAGGATTGAGATGGATGGCAAACAATATAATGATCCAATATGGATCACCTCCCCACACAAGTCTCATTGTGACATGATGCTCCATTAGGAGTTGTGTTTGTACTAGTTATCTTAACTATGTTGACTACGTAACTATTCTTTGATTCTTGAGAATAGGAAGAGTGATATCTACATTGGAAATAAAATATCAACTTTTTATTATAACTATTATTAAAAATATTTTATCCTATTTGCAAGAATCAAGGAAGAGTTACACATTCAACATAATAGTCAACATAGTCCAGATAACTAGTATAAAGGCGGAAGCCCCGAGGGTTAGCTCAATTGGTCGAGTTCTTGTTGCTAAGTGTCTCACCGATGGGAGGTCATGGGGTCAATTCTCCTCAACACCCTCTAGGTTAGGCTCTGCTAGTTTGGTCAGCGGGATGTAATCCCTTTGGATTGATATGCCTAGATTTTCCTCGTCAAAAAAACAGTACAAAGGTATATCCTAATGGAGCATCATGTCATAATGAGACTTGAATTGTGACAAACAAAAAATTCTCAATATAAGTATACATTTATATCCCCCGATGGGGGTGGGTTCGATGGTCGAGGGGGGATATCAAGGGACGAGCCCGCCACCCCTGCCTAAGTGATAGGCATTAAAGGCCAAGGGGCACGACTCGTCCTTGGAATGAGAATGCATGCAACACTATAGATGGCTATTAATATCAAGGTTACTAGGATGGAGAGAGATATGAGTTCAGTGGGGAGCAAAAGAATATTGAGCCTCTATGGGGGTAAGGAGTCGAACCCCTTTTACCAATGTTTGAGTTAGGTTTTAAGCTTAATTGGGATAAGCTTGGTTTGAGTTTTGAAAATTAGTCAAGAGCAATGGATACAGGCAGAGTGAAGGTGATGGACAGGGAAGGTGAGCGTTTATTTGGTTGTGTTGACTAGTGGGAAACGAAGGAACAACTAGTTCGGGTGAAGCTGTAAGTGAGACTAGCTAACGTGCATAGCAAGCAGTCATCATTCCTCTCATCAATTGTTATTTCAATCACTATAGTCTAGGTATTTTTGGTAATCCTCTCTAGTTTATTAATTTACCTAGCAAAGTGCATCTCATATATGTCAGTCTGTCAATTATCACTGGTTTGTTGGGTTTTGGGTCTAGTAAGTTGGAGTCTAGTCTTGGTTTTGTCTATCTCTTGTTCATGTGCCTGGCATTAGTGTTTGGATTGTGGTTCTAGAATATTTTTCTTGGTTTTCCCTTGCTAGTTTATGTTGTTCAGAGTTATTTTGTCAATGGTTATCTTTGGTTAATGAGTCCAGGGTTATCTTTTGGCTGGTGGGTTTTGAGAGTAATGTTAGGTTTATTCTTGTCAATGTCTAAAGCTCTAATTACTTGTTTCAAAAAAGAGGGGTGTTATTGTGGCATGTCTCTTTTCTAGGTCTATTCGTGGTTGTGTCTCAATGTTCAAAGAATTGTAGGCCTTAAGGGTAGAGAAGATTATTACCGTTATGAGCTTGGAAAGGGTGGTTTGCTCCTTAGCTTGAGCTAGTGCCAAACGTCTGGTGTTGGTAATTGGCTTATTGTCATTCAATGTGTTGTAAGTGTGTATGCTTCAGGTTTATGCACACCTCAGACTCCTAGTTGTGGGTGTTCGCGTGGGCATTTGAAAAAAGGGCCTCTCATGCGCACCATGCCTCCAAGGCAACATACGCACAATAGGAGAGGCAATAGGTTGTAGCAACTCTTAAGGTCAACACGGGGCCCATATATTTGTCGAGGACTCTGTTCAGGTGTACTTCAACGTTGTTCCTCCTAAGACTCGACAAGAAATTCGGAATTTGGAAACCGTGGTGGACGCTGAGAGGAAATCTTATTATGATTTTGAGATATTGGAAGAGGTATCCAATTGGGTGCTCGATCCTGGACATAAAAGGGGTCGGAGGAAGCCATGCCTTAATTCAATTGCACTACATTGGGAAATGAAGACCCTAATATGTATGGTTCTTTAGGATAAACAAGTGGAAAGATATAACATGCTTTCTCCACTGGAGGACATCAAAAGAATTTTGAGAACCCATTGTCTCTGTATGGCTAGGCTTGATGCAACAAGGCATTTCAATGTGATTGTGATACCCTTGCTCCTCCTACCCGACTCATATATCTTTCTCGGAGTCCTAAGGGTCTATAAGTCTCATATTTTATCTAGTCTTATCTCATATTTTGTATTGTCTAGACATAACCAGGATGTTTGCTTTTGTTTTTCAGTCTCTTTGTAAAGGATAGATGGATGATTCACCTAATTTCCTTGGAAACAATTGAAATCCCTCTATATGAAAAGAAAAAGCAACATTGTATGACTAATCTACGTAAACTGGCTTTAAAGACATTATGAGGAAATTAAAAAAATTAATTTAAAAAAAAATACCTTTATAAAATCCATTAAAAAAAAACATTTACTTAAAGCCCTCTCCAGATATGGGTTTTCGACCCATTTACAAAGATTAGAAACCTTTATTTGCTAATTCCTATGCCCCCCTAAAAAATATAATAATAATAATCCAATTTTAAGGTCACGACCAAGCCAGACACCAAATTGGTGTATGAGACCCCCTTGTTTGTGCGACAAGGGACCCACCTTCGTGCATCGATTTGACTGCTAAGTCTACGAAGGCATACATACTCTAACCCCTCTGGTTTTGAACCTGTGACTTCTTAGGAGGAAACACATGCTCTTAACCATCTGGCCCACTCAAGTTGTATACATTTGGATTAACCAGTGAGTTTTCAATACATCTACAAAGATTAGAACTTTTAATTTTTAATTCTTATGTTTTCTTAAAAAAAAATATCAACAAATTAAATTTTATGGTTTAAATATGTATTTAACAATTATGTCCCTGATGGGGGTGTCTCATCAAGGAGCCAAGTCTTTATGCGCGGACAATACAGGCTTGTCGTCACGTGCCATCAAGCAAATTAATCACCTTCGCATGAAGATAGTTATGGTGTCTTGGGAAGAGTAGAGGCGCGACGAGAGTCAAAATCTTATCAGGCATTCAAATGAGGAAAATTGCATAGTGCAATTCTCGGCGATGGTGAAAGTTTGTTGGGAGGTCTCACCTTATGCAGCGACGTTGGCACTCAAGCTACGCCTTGAGTCTCGAATGAAGGCCCGTGCGTGTTGGAAGGAGAGGGAAGTGGTGAGTTGGGGATTGCGGCGCAAATGCACGCGGGATCCTAGTAGCCTGGTGTCCGAGGAGCAGAGTGCTACAAAGGAGGAGATTGTGGTTGGACTGGCAGTGAGGAAGGAGCCCAATTGGGTGTGCCTACTGTGGAATTCTCGGTTCGCGGCAGGGAAGTGGTTTGTGGTGGTAGTGGAGGAGACCAAGGAGTGGTGTTGGTGTGGGCCTCGAGGTCACTCTGGTCCAATGTCGGTCTGGTGCATGTGTCGGTGGAGGTTCCTCTCTGCCATTGGAAGAAGTGGGGACTTGATCTTTGAGACAGTGGTATTCTCTTGCGCGTTGAAGGGTGTTGGTGCCTGGACGGGGGGAACCAGTCTGAGCCATTGCACTCCAATTCAGAGGGAAATACTCCATGTGGGTGACCAGAATTCTAGCTGGGAAGAAGCAGGGCTTGAGAAGGGCAGGTATATGCCACGATAACGTGGTCGGCCACACAGAGGCGGTCTTGGGCACGGAATGGAGGAGCGAAGGCCAAACGAGGACCCGAGCTCGGATTTAGAGTCCACTGGGAGTCACCACTCTGTGGCTGCCATGGCGGTCTCTCCATCCAGGTCGCCTGGTCAAGTTAATGCTCTGGTCACCCTGGATGTGATTTCAGTCCAATTGCAACAGATTCAACACAATCTGGGCAACATGCGGGAATAGAAGTATGAAGAACACAATGAGCTAATTGCTTACATTAATGACATTCAACATATGCAAAACGAAACTCTAGTTGCTCTGGAGAGTCTACATTGTCAGCTGCGGCATTCCCACGACCACCTCCGAGCACTGGAAATCCAGATCGAGCACAACGACCCTTGAATAGCGTCTCCGCATATTGCACTCATTGCAATTACCCTTGCTTGGATTATACAATGTACTTGGTTGGCAGGAATTTTTTTCGCAACGTGTCACGGTACAGGATACAACATCATGCAACGGTATATCAACATGTTTCGCAACATTAGTCCTCACCAGCTGCAGCATTAGAATTTCTCCACAACGAGACTAATGATGAATTTTCTCAGTCGATACGATGGAAAATTTAATGCCAAGGAGATGGAGCTCGTGCCGAATGACAGGGGTTATTATGTTAATTCAGAAGGTGATCTTTATTCTAAATTTCTTCAACGTAAGATCCTCCTCCCCTCAAGGGAGTCTTCTTCCTAGGTGGTCCCGAATCAGGTTGTAGTTCAGTTCAGGGATTTTTGTGAGGCGTCTAGGCATCTTCATTTAAGCCAATTATGTGAAGAGGGCCATATCAAGCCTCAATTGTTCAGCTGGGTGGCACCGTGGTGGGCAAAACATTTCAATTAGTGGTTTCTCTGGAACTCTGGGTAGCAAGCCCGAAGGACAAGAAATCAGGCCAGGGACAGAATGGCAATACGGAGTTAAGTATAATTTGTGCTCATCACAAGAAGGTAATGTCGTATTGCTAGACTTCAACTACGATTTATTTTTCAATTTGAGTTTGAATAGTAATTCCTCCATACTAGACCTCTCCTTTGGCCCCGGGGTGGTTCATTGGCATGTTATAATTGGAATTGTGACTGTTGGTTTCTTCGGCGTCCTGGTCGCCTTTTCCTTTGGGTAATTTCCAAAAGACTCTGTGTTTGCAGAGGGGCTGCCACCATTGGTATGCTTCCACTCTCTGCCTAGTTTTACATTGTAACAGACCTCTAGATGGTAATCCATCCACAAAGCTTTTTGGAACTTGCAGACCCCTCTATATCATTAACGTGGAATATCTGACAAGGTCCCTGGATCGAGCTCGTTTCATCTTAAATCAGATTAGGATTTCCCCAAGAGCGGTATCATGGACAAGGATTCGACCTGTGAGTCCTCTTCAGCGAGTAGCCCCTGCTCTCACTGTTTGGCTACCCATGAAGCTATGCACAAAACAAATTACGATCTTCAAGTTAAATTTTTCCAAATGTCTCATGCACAAATTGATCTTTCAGATAAGCTCCTCTCATTCCAATTTCAGCTTTCTAGGTTGGTCGATGAAGTTGATGCCCTCAGAAATATGGTTATGAATCTCAAATTAAGGAAAGAAACCCAGGAAGATGAAGTTGATGCCCTCAGAAATATGGTTATGAATCTCAAATTAAGCAAAGAAACCCAGGCAGATGAAGTTGATGCCCTCAGAAATATGGTTATGAATCTCAAATTAAGCAAAGAAACGCAGACATCTCCAAACAGGCTTCAGGAAGACGCAGGGCATCATGAAATCGAACTCAACAAGCCACCCTGTGACAAACCACCCTCTGACAGTGACTAGCCCCTCCTGACAGTGACTAGCCCCTCCTGCAGGCTCATTCAGTGAATTCTGGTTCTCTTGGTCTTTTTGTCAAGCATGCTGCTAACTGTATTTCTGAATCGATTGTATGTCTAGTATTGTCATGCAGTCTACTAATGGAAAGTTCGGTCAGTTCATTGAGGCTTGTTACAGTCATGGACAAGTTCGGTCAGTTCATGGAGTCTTTTTACAGTCATGGAAGTAGGACTTCAGTCTGTTTATGGTTAGCTAGTTTAGAACATTGTGCAAATCGTCAGTTATGTACTGGCCCTTTTGTCAAGTATGAATTTTGAAGCTGTAATAATACTCATTTTTGTTAAAAAAAAAGATACATGAAGAAAAGAAATAGTTTAATATTGTTTAAAATATTTAATTCTCAATCCAATTATATATATTGAGACGAGTGTAGGTTTAATTTTTATTGGATTGCATCTGTCCCCTTTAACAACTAGGGCCAGGCCACTCTAGCCTTTAACAACTAGGGCCAGGCCACTCTAGCCTTTAACATGGCAGCATTTTTGTCCTTAGCCTTTAACATGGCTGCATTTTTGTCCTAGGGCCACTCTAGCTGGCTCTTAACATGGTTGCATTTTTCCCACCGAACTTGACCTACTCATTTTTACATCACAAAATGACTTAACAATACAGCGTATGACGCTTTATTCTACGCCATATGAGCAATAAATTAAATATATTTAAAAAAATAGTCTATATAATATTTTTATGATTTTTTCCAAGGAAAAAATCGAACTTTTTATATTCATAAAAAGTTAACTGTGTACATACATTTAAGCATTTCTTGGGAGGAGTCTGAACTCTCCCAGATTGCGGCCAAATAGGTCAGCCCGTCCTCAAAACCCCATCGAGAAGTAAGATGATTTTTTCCAAGGAAAAAATCGAACTTATTATATTCATAAAAAGTTAACTGTGTACATACATTTAAGCATTTCTTGGGAGGAGTCTGAACTCTCCCAGATTGCGGCCAAATAGGTCAGCCCGTCCTCAAAACCCCATCGAGAAGTAGGATGAATTTGTTCAAAAGCTTCCCTTGTTGAAGGGAAAAACAACCAATTGATCGTCGGCCCTGAAAAACAAAAATACACAGAACGTGTGATCCTAAGCCTCCTCTTAAGATGAAAACAACCCAAACAGGAAAAAGACGTCCTTGAGGGTAGTGGTGTTCGTCGATCTTGAATAAAAAAGCGTGAACAACATGTTCCCGAGCCTCCTCTTAAGAGGAAAACAACCCAAACAGGAAAGGCATTGCTGTGTGTAGTGTTTATAAAAATTAGCAGCAAAGTATTTAGTCCTCATCCGAATTTTTTGTGATACCTAGAGTATATAAGTTTTCTACATAAAAGAAAGAAAAGTGTTTAAAAAATGTTGAACATATATAGAAAAAGGAGACATAAGGAGAAAAATTAAGCAAAAGGAGGATGATCCGAAGCCACAGAGCCTTCCGGTCCTATTTCTCGTGTCCTCCAACTTGCTGAAGATATATTTTTATGATATGAATATGTAAGAAAAAATTAATCTAATATATTAATTTTTATAATTTAAAAATATTAATGTAAAAATTAATATCATAGAGGTTTTATAATGATTATATCTTTTTAAAAAAATTGTTTTTAATTTTTATTTTTAAACAACAATGACCTAATGACTAAGCAAGAGCCGAGAGTCCCATATTGACCACAGAAGGAGTGAAAGTGAAAACTATCTGGGCCGCCTACTTTTGACACTAATCAATACATGCTAATTTGCCTATGGGGCTTTGGATTGATAGTGAATAGATGCATTGTTAAGGCAAAGATCACCAATTCAAATCCCTTGTAGGTAAGAAATACAAAATAAATAAATAAATAAAATAAAATTCTAACATACTATTTTTTATAATTTAAAAATGTCAATTATGAAGATGAATATCGTTTAAAAAGTATGTGCTTGTGTATGAGAATTTTCTTTAAACATGTTTATATTTTAAATGATAATATTTCAACATTTTTTTTTTAAACAAATTGTTATAATAATAAGCACAAATATGCCCCGGATGTGGGTGATTAACTAGACAGATTTGGTTGGCCACATGGCCTCACTGCGCGCATGCAGCTGGCCTCACCTTGAGGCTTCACCTGCCTCCTGTGTGAGCGCTTTAAATTTGCTCTGTTGGGTACCTACAACATTCATTCCCCAACACCTGCAACATTCACTCCAGTGTATTGTGCCTCGACTCCTGCATTTCATTCTCTGGCCATATATGGCCAATGGATCCAACCCCAATTCACTCGCTCCGGTTTTCTTTCAGGTTTCTCTCCCTGTCCTTCATGACCTGCAAGCCTCTGTCTTTTGCTCTGCCAACCTCTGTATCGCCTCCGCCCTCCATACTGCTCCTCAACCATCCTCTTAGCTCTCATTCCCTGCCCAGCATACCCAACACTCTGTCGATGTAATGCCTCGCTGACATCGCATGAGATGTCGCCGCAGAGGAGGCAGAGGTTCTCCCTCCCACCCTCCAATTCCGGCTATGGCGGAGGGCATAATGGCCTTCTCTATGGCTGTGGACACTCCAGAGGTCATTGACCCTCAATTACTCTCTGCCCAACTTGCAATTCGCCTCCCTGAGGCGCAACATAGCCATTCTGGCTCCGGCACCAGGTAGCGCCCTCGCAAGTCGACCCTTTCTCGTTCCTCCTCCCCTCGGCAGCGGAAAATAGTGGGTCTTCCTGTCAAAAGCATGGAGGAGGTTTCAAATGGTGGAGGGAGTAGCTTTGCGGAAGGCACTGAGAAAAATGTTAATGAAGCCGACAAAGGGGCACGTTCTACTTCATCTCTAAAGCTAGCCCCCCAGCTCTCCAAGAAGGACAATGCCCTGTCAGACTATGGTTGCTTCATCGTTGAAGAAACTCCTCCCATGGAGCATCATGACACACAAGACCAACAGCTGTAGAGCCATGGCTCTCCTCTTTCCCAGTAATTACATGCTTCTCTATTGTCTCTCTGTTTATCTTTTTATTTTATAGCAAACTCAGTTATTTGGATATATGTTAACCACTGGTTTCCCCAAGAAGGGCAGCTCTCTTTCTGATACAATGAACTCTCTAAGGGTTGGTTTCCCCCCAAAGGGCAGCCCAATTTTTGAATTTTTGAAATGCCTTCTACCAACAGGGGTCGGCTTAGTTAGCTACCCCTATCATGAAGCTCAAATGTATTTTTTTTGTACTATATAATAGAATTTAGCTTAACATAGAAAAAAAAAGGCGCAAATATGGTTGTAAGTTAATTGGGCTTAACTCAAGTGGTTGGAAAGAATAATTGTTATCCTTTTCACACATATTCAATTCCCATAAGTAACATGTTAAATTCATATTCAGTATATTATTATAATGGCTTTGTTATTGATTGCTTTTGTGCCCTCAAAATTTTAGGGTTTACCTTAATACCATTCTCTAAATAAGGGGAATTACTCAAAGTTTTCCCTGAGCTTTATAATCTAGGGGAAAAAATGAAGCGCACAGTCTAACAAGGCTTCAAATTTGCCATGAAAACAATGGAAATTCTGACACAATTTTGTTAAAATCTAGCATAATTTTTTGGAAATTTAGGTTACAACTGTCAAGCTTCAATATTTTGGGTGCCCCAAGGGCTTTTGATGGTCTCGATTCCATTTATCATCATAAAAAACAATACTAAAGCACTCTTACTGTCAGATTTTTTTGAAAAAAAAAGGCCAGATTTCAACAAGTTTTGGTCGTTCGGGCAAATTTGTCGCCTTGACAGAAAATTCCAAAATGGAGTTGTAAAGCATTCATTTCCATAAAAGAGTATTTTAATGTATTAAGGTTCTAATTAATAATTCCTTGTATCAAGTAACACCAGAGGAGAGAGATGGGAGGGAGGCACAACAATTGTTCCACCAAGTAATGATGGGGAGGATGTGCCACCCCATCCCTCCCCTAGTTGATATGACAAAACATACCTCATGTAAGATTTAGACATGCGCAACATCAAACATCAACATGGCCTCCATGCATAGAAAGGATGAGACAATTATGGTGCAGTTCAAATTAATGATCTAGGTGCAATTATTCCTTGCAGTGGTGATAATGGGACATCCTTCTCTTATTCGAAATCCTCATTCTAAGGAGATTATTTGATTTCTCGGTTCTCAACCTCCAATTCTCTTGTGTGGCATATCTATTACTTATCCTTTCAAGTGAAAACTCACTGGCTTTGGCTTCTAACATTAACGTGTCCCATCCTTCTCCCCTAGTGCATCATAACATTCAACTCATAGTCTGAGGGGAATTCGGCCCTACATGTCCTGTTTTGGCCTTTCGTTCGTCTTTAGGGAAATTATAATCTCTCCTCCCTTAGCACAGTACACACCTAGTATCTGCACCAACTTTTCATTTTAGCAATGATGAGGCAAAGAGGCCACAATAGGAGATAATTTGGTTATTAAGAGGCTAGAGGAGGTTTGTGAGCTATATTTAGGGTCGTGTCTTCAACCAAGCAATTCCACACCCAAAAATAATAGCCTGGAAGTAGAGTGTGAAGTAGTGGGAGAAAGAGAATGTATCTTTGATTTTGAATTTGTCTTAGGAGTGACTATGTGGGTTCTAAATATAAGGCACATGAGGGGAAAACAATACTAATACATACACACCATAGATGTTTATTGGAAAATGTAGACATGTTAGGAAAGGTGCTCATGAATCGAAATGAGACCAAGGATGAATTTTTTCTCATGCTTGATGACATGTAGATTCAAATGAAAGATTTGGCCCAAAGAATGGAGTGCTTGGAAGCATATCTTGCACCACCACATGAGCAAGGGAATCTCAACAAACAAGTTGAAGAACCCATAAAGGTTTGCATGGAAATCTCATGATTTACTATATAGTTTGTCAACCTAGGCATAGTAGCTTGATAGACCATTTTAGTTTTGCTAAAATACAAGATATCACATTTTTGTAAAAAAAATGATTTCAAACTTTTCATGGCAAAGAGCCTCTTCCACTGCTATTGGTTTACAACTAAGGGCTTGCATTATCTATCTAATTTTGAATCGGAATTATTATCAATAGAAAATATACCCAAAAAAAAGAGTTTCGACTAATAATTTGTTAAATATTTTGGTTAAGAATCTATATTCATAAGTAAAGTTTTAAGTTCCAATATCCTTGATATTTTTATATCATTGCATTTACATATATAAGAAAAATGAATAAGATTATACATACCTTATACCTTAATTTGGTGTTTTAGTTAAAAATTCATATATGTATTACTATGTCAAAGGCACTTTACTTAATAAAGTGATTTTATAAATTTAGAAAGTGACATTTTTTAATTAATGACTAATAAGTGTTCTTTTTATAATGTGAATGTGGCTTTATAAAGTTGGGTCACTTAAGTGATTTAAGTGGGCCCAATGTAAAATTAAGTCATGGTTGTTGATCTTCAGATGGTGAGATTTAATCTCAACCATGAGATCTAGGGTTAGGGATTTAGTTATTGATGAGAAATAAAAGGAGAAAGGGAGAGTGAAGAGGCACATTATTCTTCATGAGATTTGGATAAGAGGAGAAAGAGAGCTAAGGGAGAAGTTTATCAAGAGGAAGAGTATTACAGGAGTTAGGACAACAAGGAGGGCATACATACCTAGGTAGAGAAGGGCACACTTTGTTGGCACAAATTTCGAGGTAGTGGATAGGCACAAAATTTGAGGCAAAGGACAAGGAGTTTTTCAAGCTGCAAACCAATGTGAGCTTCAAGGGACCCAATGCTAATTTCAAGGGAGAAATTCAATAGGAAATTTCATGCAGTTGAGGAACAAATTTTGAGGAGGCCAAGGCACAAAATTATTGGAAGATCTAGGCACAAAAAATTAGGCTTGAATAACAATGATTTTGAGGGACAAATAGAGTTGATATTGGCATGATTTTATGGGAATATTAGGTGTGAAAAAGGAAGTTTTTTAGGCATTGAAATTGAGGTGTTGTGTTGGCTTGATGGGGCCTAGACCTAGGTTCAAATTGATTGTGAAGTCCAACAAAACCCACTATTACCGGCCTTTTGGCAACAATCTGCTTGCGTAGACTGAAATCTCAACCGAGGGAATATAGGGGGATGCTAGAACCAGGCTTTTACATCCAAAGGGATAGAGGATTGTGGCTTTAGGGCTTTTCCTTCTTATCAGCTCTTCACATATCAGATTTATCAATATTATAAGCGTTGTTCAACACATATGTTGAACTTACTACAGACTGCGCAATATTACTTAGTTATGCATTAAATAAAGTAAATAAACATAAACAAGACTGCATTATTCAATTATTGATCAAAACCCTTATTCAATATAGACAGCCATAAACAGTAAGCAAAAAGAAAACACATCAATATAACTCAGATATTCTCAACAGTTCTTTCATTAATGGCCAGATCTTTCTCATACATTCAGTTTCACCTTGTGCACATAGTTGCAGGGGTTTGCACACACAACTGCAGACTTCGTAAGGTCTCCGCGCACACAGCTGCAGGGGCCTTTTCTCTAACCCAAAACACAGACTTTGACTCAAAACAATCTTACATGTAAATGCATTTCATCAACTTCTACTTCACTACTTATGACTTCTATCTAGACTCCTTATATGGATTTTTCATTTACAATACCATGGTCTAAAACCATGGGCGGAGTAAAAAATATCCCACCCCATTACATAATAAGGGGCTTTAACCCACACCAAAGCCCCTATGACTCAAAATAGACTTCGCATTGCACTCCTTGATCTGCGGATTCTTTCCTTGTTGCTTTCTTCGAGGGGATCCCATCTCCAATAGGCCCCCAACACAAAACTGTGACTCGTCCCGAGTCACAAAGCTGGTGCACTATTGATCTTCTCTTTGATGTCGCTCAAGGCATCCTTCAACTAGGGAATTGCTTCGGTGCAATACTTTTCAAACTCAATTTCTCTCAGCAGTGTCTCTATAACCTTCTTAGTTGCCTTCTACTTGAATCCTCTATGAGTTGTGCGCAATGCCTTCAACTTCTTTTCTGTCGTTTGGGAGAGCTGGCTGGCCTCAGCTTGCCATGGTTTAAGTCTATCCGTAAGTAGCTGCTCCTTCCTGCGCAACGCATCAACCTACTCTTGTAAGAATTTACCCTCTTGGAGATGGGTAAGCCTCTGCCTTGGTGCTAAGGTCTTAACATTGACCTTAATTTAATCCATTTGTTCCAGCTTCTCGTGCACTTCGACCTGTAACTTTTGCACCTGAGGGTCCTCCTGTATCGAGGCCCATACATCAAGAACTTCCTTAAAGATATGCACACACTCGTGTATGTGGGACTCAACCTATTCTGATGCAACTTTTAGCTTAGCTGCGCCTTGCTCCCGGATTTTTGGGGGAGTGGCAGGCTGCAACTGCATCTGCAGCTCAACTATCTTATCTGCATTTCCAAGTGCACTTCGTCAACCTTGGCCTTGGATTCCTTAACTGCAGTGTCTAGCTTGGTCACTTTCTCTTCTGGCACAGTTGCAACATGAATTTGGAGCTCTAGTAGGTCACTACATGCTTTAGATATAGCCTCCTCCAGCTTCTATCGTTGTGTTGCTTCAACCACGCACTCTTGGACAACAAGTTTCTTTTCCTCAATCATGCTTTGTCATTCCTTCGTAGCACCTTGAATGATCAAGAGGGCATCCTACTCTCTGATCTTTAGCTTCATGTAAAGCCTGCAGTGGCATTGCAGCGAGATTCAACTTTGTATTGTGCCAGAGGGCCACCTACCTTAGCTGGTTCGTCGTGTCGAAATTTAGTGTGCTTGCAGGGATAGGCACCGCACGGGTATTATATTTCAACGCTAACTCATGCGCAATTGTGCTTGTACCGGCCCGTGCTTCGCTTGGTTGAACCACACTCACTTGCAATCTGCTCACACTCGCTTGAAAAACGCTCGTCTGCACCTGCAAGTCTTGCAAGCCCTTGTGAACATCTGCCAACACTTTCTTATATTGTTCTTTGATACTGCCCCATAAGTGCTCAGTCGCCTGCTTCACGGTATCCACAATTTCATCAAGGTCCCCTTCAGTGAGGACCATGGCTTGTTGGCCAACAGATTTATCGAACTCCGAATTCTTTCGCATGCCACCCTTATGTGGTTGTCTTCGCTTGGTTGTAAAGTGGGAAGCTAGATATGTGCCAAGATCACCGCCAAGAATATCATCCTCTCTTGTGTCAAGAATCTCTGTATCAAGTTTTGTCTCAGTCACAAATGTGACCTTTGTGTCCTTTTGTCATGTTATCTTAGTGGGCTTCGCCTCACTTGTTCCTGCCTACGCCATGCCTCCAGACACATATCGAAATGGGTGATGACGGGCGGTACAGTGCTGCCGGGATTGGTACAGTTACTTTCCAGAGACAATCAGGTACACCCTTATTATTAAAATATTGCATGCATGTACCCGGCTTGAAAAAGAATTTAGTTTCAGTTGCAATGTTGGAGGATAGAGGTTGAGATGTGGTTTTCAGTGAAGGGAAAGCATTCCTTCGACACAAAGCCACAGGAAAAGCCAAGAAGATTGGGATTCGTGTGAAGAATCTCTACAAAATTGATGTAGACGACTGTGCAACATTGATGGGTAAGGCAGACAAAGTGGTGAGCCGGGATGAGGGTGAGTTATGGCACAGGAGATTGGTCCATCTACGCCAAGGAGCATTGAAGGTCATGCAAGAGAGTTCTACGAAGCTTCCAAAGGGTACTCTAGCACGGATATACACATGCAAGGGATGTACCATGGGGAAGTATGAGAAAGCCATGCAATTGTCCCTTGAGAGGGAGCTTGATTTGCATGCAGATGAGGAACTCTTGGTTCCAAAGGATGAACCTCACAATGTGGAGAAACCAAAAAAGGGGGAAATTTCGAGCCATATGAGCAGAGGGAGTACATGCATATATACCTCCAGGTGTGAGGTGGGGCGATGTGCAGAATTAATCTCAAGAAGAAATTTGTGCAGGGTTCATTGAGATGGTGTGTCTCATGGATCGAACTTGGCTACGAGGAGCCCATAGTACAATAGTAGAAGGAAGGATCGGTTAGATTGATGCAGTTGGATGTTAAGAGGACAAAAATCAGAGTGACAGGTGTCAGACACTGGAGCGCAGATCAAAGTTGGTAGCAGTGCAAAGTGCATGGATGAAGATGTAAATAGCATAGAGAATCCAGTAGACATGTGCAGTAGCTAGCAACAGTCAGAAGACTCTGATGACAAATGCATTATACTGATTCCGTTGTTTGGAGTCTATTCAGTTTCAGAAGTGTTGCATGTGTGAACAACACTAGAGAAGTGTTGCATGCAAGAGTTGCATGTGCACATGCAAGACATTCCAAAGGTACCGAATTGGGACAATTGATTCATTTCTTGTTGAGAGGGAGTATTGAAGTTTGCAACGAGAAACAATGAAATTGACATCTAGAAACAACATGACAACACACACACTAGTGTGGGATCACAAATCACACAGTAATGGGTCCAAGTGATAGTCACACAGTGATGGGTCCAAGCGGTAGTCACACAGTGATGGGTCCAAGCGATACATTAGTGTGCCTAATTAAATTTTCCATTAATTAAATTGGACAATAGATAATACTTCAAAGTCTAAGTGCTCACCGACCCAAGCACTTAATATCTAATAAATAAGGCAGTATTGAATCTAAAGGGTAGTTCCCACGAACGATGATCCTATGAAAGATAGTTCCTTTCTTGTGCCACCCACGTGCATTAATCAAGTAGTCTTCAAAAGGTAGTACAACTAGTGCCCACCCACCCAAGAAAGTCCTCCCTCCCTTTCAATATCAAATTTAAGGTTTGTGAGATGGGCCTCCTTCATAGATAGTTTTTAGACCCTCCCTTTAGGATTGAAAATACAACATAATTAGAAGGTGGTTTGTCTCTGCCAAAAATTGAATACTAGGAGATCTCCCTAACTAAATGTCATATCCTATTAGATATGAAATTATGCGTAGTGGAGCTGATGTGCGTATACAACTATTTCCAGCCCAGTTGAGTCTCCAAGCCACAGTCGATTAGCCAAGCAGCCAAGTAGGCCATTGAAAAAGAAAGAAACTAGGTGTTGTTTCCACTCAACTACTAGCTTTTAGATTTAGTCCATTGATGCACACTATGCCACACCTCTATATACAAGCCTTAGATCTTTAGCCCTATCTCTCCCTAGTTTCCAGAGAGAGAGCCCTTGACCCTATCACCATAACACCCTATTCATTACACCATGAATTGGAAGGAAGGGGGAAGTCGTAACGAGAATTGAAAATAGAACACCAGGGACATAGAGATCTAAGGTTAGCATCAATTTATTATTCTATTGATTGAGATCCTTAATGGAAAGGCTATTCACAGAAGCCACTTAGTAAAGAGGGAAGCCATTGAACAGAAGGCGTGGTCATTAATGAGCGGGTAATGGAGAATGGGCTGGAAGTGACAAGAATTATCTCATAAACACTTGTAATAGTTAAATGAGTGTGATAGACTCATTTATCTCATGAAATTCGAGTTGAGGGTGGTTGGTGAGGCATGTAGAGTGATTCTATTTGTTTTAGAGTTCAATTTGCAGTTAGTGCATTAGTTTAATGCATGATAAATTAGTTAACTCAATCTAGGTGAGTTAAAACCAGTTTAACTAGTTGTAACTATTTGTTGCAATAGTGAGAGGTCAAGTGAATTAAATTATATTTAATTCACATGCAGCGATCTGTCATGTAACTGATGATTTATTATTAATAGCTGCATGCATGTCAGTTCCAGTGGAGACCTGTTGAGAAAAAGGTTAAAGGGAAGATAAATATCAGTTGTATTTTTAGCAAACTGCCCAGATGCAGTTAAAGCACCATAGGATGCCCATGATACTCATCGCAATTAAGGAAGACCGAAATTCCTTGAGAATACGGATTGCATTCCACATAAAATGAGTGAGGAAGGCAGGCTGGGAATTGGCTAAGTGTTGGTCCAATTTTGCCCGGATCAGTGTGAGACGATCGACAAAGTGGATGAGACTCTTGTGAGAAGAGTGCATTGTATTGTTTCATGATTCCTTGGTTGAATATACAATAGAAGATGGAGGGGTTTTGAGTAGCAAGCTTTCCTCGAGAAAATTATCTATGGTGTGTATTGATTTTCTTCTTTCTTTTAATTGGCGTGATTGTGCGATCATGTTTAATTTCCACAAAATAAATTTTTAGAAGAATTTAGTATCTTGCTTGATCATATTGAATTCATGATATACATATTGTTTGCATAATTTATACAGTGTATGGAAAGGTTTTTAGATACAAGTTTTTTCCTTTAATAGACCTTTCTAATGGAATATCATGCGTTCCAAACAAATATTGCATGCTAAGGTTATGAACCTATGAAGTTGACGTTCCAACTAACCCTAGTGGGGCACACAAGATTTGGTACTTCATATCATAGGGTTAGGTTTGGATTATAGGGTTTTCCCTTATTTCTTAATGATAAAAATGCCTAAGAGTGACGAGGAGGAATCCTCGATAATTTCAGCCACACCCTCTTGGAATTCTTTCTAAGATGCCATCAAGGAACAATATTAACCTGTTGGAAGCTACAAAGATAAGTACATAAAATGGACCACACTACGGAAAGAAAAGGACCAAGACATTCCAGAGTTCACAAATATTCTTTATACCCTATGCACGAAGTTGGGTATCAAGGACTTTGAGTGGAATATGGTACTCAAGTATTGTGGTTTCCTGCACAAATACATCCATGCATAAATAGAGTTCTTGTACATCACCTCGCTCCACATAGCATATCAATATGTTGTCAAAATAAAGTAGAAATTTAAATAAAAGAAGTGATAATTTGGATTTGCGAATCCAAAGCAGGGAAAAGGCACCTCCAAACCATGGAAGAAAGGAAAAAGTCGAGGTGGAGTGACCCAGGAAAACCCATCGAATCCACAAGAAAAAATAAAACCACAAAGATGAAGAAGGGCACAGGAAAGTTGTATGAGTTATACAAGAGCCCCACCCACAACACAAATGAGTGTCACGCCAAAAAATCACTGGTGGTGGAGATAAAACCTTCAAATTCAAATGCATGTTTTGAATCTGAGTCAGAACCTGACAAGGGTAATGCCAAGGGGAAGTAGATTGTTGATGGAAATAATAGTTCCACCATTTCCACCATTTCCACCACCAAGGTTTAGAATATTGAGCCCGAAGATCCAGAGGATGGGGATCATCTCTTCCACTCACAGATGTGGGTGAAGGGTTCTCTGCTACAATTCATTGTTGATAGTAGGAGCCAAAAGAACCTTATCTCAGTAGAGGTACTTAAGAGGTTAGGTTGACCACACCACACCCAAAACCATACACCAACGCATGCCTCCACCAAGGATGATATCTCCATGTCATCCAACAGTGTCACGTTCCCTACGACATCAAACCATTCATAGACAAGGTACTTTGTGATGTTGCTCCTATTGAATTTGTGATGTTTTATTAGGAAAAACATACTTATGGAAGCTTCATGCCATGTGTGAGTCCATACCTCACATTGTTATTATTACTTTGTGCATAAAACTATATAGGATAATAGAGGTAGCCTTTTCTACCACCATTTATTTGATCTTTGTTAAGCATTGCAGTAAGATCATCTTTGAGACCAGGAAATTTATTTTCTTTCGGATTCACTCTCAAAGTAAGGGGAAGATAGCGGCCACATCCATGGCCCTTAGAAATGTTTCGTTTGCACAGCACAAGAAAGTTGATAAGTTCATGGAAGAGTATAGGGACATCTTCTCCTCACCCATAGGGGTAACTTTGTACTGCCAGGTCAAGATTTTGATCGATATAACTCCTAGAGAGACTCTACCCAATTGGTTAACATACCACCGCTCTCTTCTGTAAAATGAGGAACTCAAGTGGCATATCCAGTATTTTCTACAAAAAGTTCACATATGTCCAAGTTCCTCACCTTGTTGGAGCCGAATTGTACACATATAGAAGAAGGATAGGACCTGGAGACTCTACAATGATTATCAAGAACTGAATAAAATACCTATCAGGAACATGTATCCAATCTCACAGATTGATGACCTTATTGACCAAATCAAGTGGTAAAAGTAATTCAACAAGGTTTATTTGAAGTTTGGCTATCACCAAGTTCCAGTAGAACCCACATATGTATGGAAGCCTGCCTTCAAATCCAAGGAGGGCCTTTTTGAGTGGCTAGTCATACCCTTCGGATTGAAAAATGGCCTTGCAACTTTTATGAGGTTGATTGATGAAATCTTGTAGCCTTTCACCAACTCATTCCTTGTTGTATATTTTTATGACATACTCATATTCAACAATATTTGGGAAGAGTACTTGCAAGATATTCAACGTGTATTTCAAACCTTGTGGCAGCACAAATTATGTCCAAACTTGGAGAAATGTTCCTTTGGCATGAATTAGGTCGAATATCTAGGTTACATCATTGATGTGAAAGGTGTGCATCTGGATATAGATAAGCTCCAAGTCATTGAGGATTTTCCATCCCTGATAATGCTAACATAGCTTCATAGTTTTCTGTACCTTGCCAATTTATATTGAAGTTATGTGTTGGGATTCTCTCATATCACTTGGCCTTTGAGTCAAGTTACCAAGGGTGGGGTGAAAGAAATTTTGTTCTCATCCGAGTCCTAATGGAAGGCATTCATTGAGATGAAGACCACATTTTCTCTGCAGCAATTCTCACATTTCCATACCTACAACAACCATTTGAAATTGAGACAAATGTCTTCGACTATGCTATTGGTGCATTTTTCACCCATCAAGGGAATTTGATGGCATATCATAGTGAGACACTCTCTAATACAATTCAGAAATACCCCAACTATGATAAGGATATGTATTCCATATTCCAGGCCTAGAAGCAGTGGAAACATTACATTCTAGGGAAGGAGACTGTTAGCCCCCCTATGAAATTTTTGACAAGCAAGTAGGGGGCTAAATTATTTTTGAGTCTTCAAGGAATGCATTTCCTCTGAAAACACAGTCTCCTTGAAGCCTCTTTGTGTCTTTTATCCTTTGATCAAATCCCCTCTGTTGGTTCCCCTTTTAAAGCCTCTCTGCTATGTGAAGAAATGCCCAAAGGCCCCTTTTTCCCTTTTATTTCATCCCCCTTGTCTTCCCCTTCTATTCCCCTTTTACCCCTCAAATCCCCCCAAGATCCCATTTAACTTCTTCCCCTACCCTTGGTTTTCCCTTTTTCCCCTTTTCTTCCTCTATCGTTCCCCTTCCCCAGCCCCAAAATCCATTAAAATGGGCAAAAAAAACCCACTTCCAACCTTATTATAAGGCCTAGCCCCTTTCTGCCAGCCCCTTCTAACCACTTCTCCACATATGACCCCGCGCTGGGACCAAGCGCTTAAGTCCCAGGCGCTAATCGCAATCGGAAGATCGGGCGGGCGCATTTTCTTTGTTATATCAAAAAAGTCCCGATGCGATTTGTTTATAGCGTTAAGTCCCGCGGTGCGTTCCGCACCGTTGATCTACCCTGATGATCCAACGGCGGGCCTCTAATCGCAGCCCTTCTCCGATCGCAATCGGAAGTCTCAACAATGCCACCCCGATTGCCGTCCTCCGATCTCATCCTGACCGTTGATCTGCCCCGCGATCCGATGGCCAGTGCTCAATCGCATTCCCCCTCCCGATCGCAATCGCAAGTCCCATCTCTCTACCTCCGATTGCGATGCTCCGATTGAATCCTAGACGTCCATCCTCACGCAGATCCGACGGCCATCGCAAGCCTCCCTACCCTCCACCCGATTTAATCCCGACCGTCCATCTCCCTGCTGATCAATGGTCCTGCGCCAATCACAAGTCCGCCCGATCGCTGATCACAAGTCCTTCCATCTCCCTCCCGATTCAATCCTGACCGTTGATCTGTCCCGCCGATCTAACGGCCAACGCTTAATCGCACCCTGTCTTCCGATCCCCCGATCGCTCTGTCCCTCCGATTACATCTGAACCGTTGATCTGATCCCCGATCGGACGGTCAGCACTCAATCACATCCCACCCTCCCGATCGCATCGCAGCCGTCCGTTCTCCCGCGATCCAACGGTCAGCGCTTAATCGCAACAGCCTCTGATCGATGATCGCAAGTCTTCCTGTCTCCGCCCCGATTAAATCCCGGCCGTCAATCTGCCCCGCGATCCGACGGTCCTCCGCTAATCGCAAGCCTTCTGCCCCTTCCTCCGATTGCAATCCCCCGATTACATCCTGACCGTCCATCCTCCCGCTGATCCAACGGCCAGCGCTTAATCGCAACCCTCGCTCAATAGCAATCGCAAACCTTGCGCTCCGTCCTCCGATTGCGATCCACCGATTTAATCCCAGTCGTCCATCCATTTCACGATCTGACGGCTCAGCGTTAATCGCACCCGCCCCTCCGATTATTGTCCCCACCGTTGATCTGTCGGTTGATCAGACGGTCAGCGCTCAATCGCTCCCTGACCTCCGATCGCAATCGCAACCCCTTCCCTCCGTCCTCCGATTTGATCTCGTTCGTCCGTTTGCTTTATGATCCAACGGCTATCGCTCTCCCCTGTCGATCGCAATCGGAAGATTGTGAGTGTCTCCCTTTTGTGCCCCTTGCGATTGCGATCCTCCGATTGCATCTCCGCCGTCTGTCTCCTCCCGGATCTGAGGGCTCAGATTTAATCGCCCTCTGCCTCCGCTAGGTCCCACTTCATACATCCATTTCATATCATTTCATTGTGTTTCCATACGTATCCACCAAAGTCTAAAGTTTCATATGTTTCATTAAAATTTCATGTTTCATATGTATTCCACCATGCCCATAAGTCATCCCATGGATCAATCTCCACCGTTGATCTTCGTCTCCAGGCCAGGATCTAACGGTCTACGCTGCATATTCACACCAAAACCTATTATCCGCGCATTCCACCACGCCACTGCATTTTCATCGTTATTTTTCATAATAGCTTTGTTTCCGCCACCGCCGCACCACCGTTTCGTTCACCCTGCATTCATCGCTCCGTCCACTGTTTTCTTCATAAGTTCGCTGTGTTGCAGAGTTTCTAGAGGATGGGACCGCCGCTGTTCAATGTACTACCTCAATGGCGAGCGGCGCAGACAGGATCAAATCTAATGAGCCAGTACCATCAGGAAAGTCAAGGAATGGGGCCGTCAGGACTCACATTAATGGAGAGCAGAGTTCAAACGCCGAAATCCTTCCGGCGCCATTTAAAGACCGAGCTAACTTGATAGAGGCGGCAATGAAGCAGCAAGGATTTTCAGTACAGAGCAGAGGGATTAATGCACGTCAACGAAGATCTTGAGCCCTGAAACAGAGGTTTAAAGAGGCAAAGCATCATTTTGAAGACCCCGAGGATCGATTCTGGAGATCCTGAACATCAATAAGAGGTAATATCGAGGTTTTATTATCAGCAGAATGTTTTTCCATAAAGGAAAGGTCTCCCATACAGCCTTTATTATGTGTCGTGTCCTTGAAGGAATTTCTCGTCCCAGCTATAGTTCAAAACAATCTAACATCCATGAGGCAGACCTCTTAGCAGTTTCTTTCATTTTGTTCAAATCACCTGGAGTACTACAGCCAAAGGGTCAAATCATATTCGAAGCAGATCTTTCTTTCACGAGGAAGGTGACAAAGATTAAATATACAACATATCAAGCAGAATGGGCCTCGGCCCTGCTTTCATTGTCGTGTTTAAATGTAACATTTAAGATTCACCTACCTCCTCAGTCGGTCCTCTGTGTCTCTTCTGCTATAAAGCACAGAGGGATATCATTGTAATGGTTGTTGTTGGATTATCAGTGAATTGCAAGCATTTTTGTCCCGAGACAAGTTTCCTATGTAATAGTTGTATGATAGGCTGAGAAATATGATGTATTCAGGCTGAATGTAAAAGCTTTGGGTAGTGATGTACCTGATTGGTGTTGTGTTTAACATGATAAGCAGTTTTCATTGGATCCTGATCTACAGCAGTTGGTGATGTTTTTCTTATCTCTATTTATTTCCATTTCATTTCATGTTCTTCTGACTGACATCTGAACGCATGACATAAGATTTACCCTTGTTAGGTACCTTATGTCCCAGCTCTCTCAGTCTTTAATGTTTTCTGCTCATATGTGTATCTGAATATTGTTTTTAATTGACTAAACCAGGGTAGTGGATGATTATTGCCTGCTCTCTGATGTGCAAGTTGATAGAATCAGTGTTCAGATGTCTTTGTTAAGATTTAATTGAAAGAGGTTAGGAACATTGGGAGGTGTAAAGCCTGTCGCTGCCTCTTCATAACCTGCCCTTCCAATACGAACCTTTTCAAGACCCATTGTGTTGCCTATGGTTTTGTCCAAGCAGGCCTGGAGTTAAATGACCTCTGGCCTGATCTATAGACAGAATCAGATGGTTCTCCATCCTTCATTCTCATTCCTTAGTGTTCCATCCCACCAATCAGTCTTTGAGATCCAAATGCTCTAGATGACTAGCCCAACTGAAGCTTACACATTGAACATAAGTAAATCCTTTCTTGACTCCATTGCCCAATGGCCTTGATGTTCCCTGAGTTATCTATCCTTGCCTAGCTTCCTTCTTTACCCATCCTTGTCTTATGATGAAACGTTCCTTCCTAATTCTCAACAACCAAACTCAAACAATCAAACAAACAACCTTGAGCCTATAACTAGCCTAAAATCACAATTGAGAAATTCAAAGACATATATCCTTTGATAATCATAGAGAGATCCCTCTCTGGACCTAGGAGGGCTAGATCCTAAGGTCTGAAAGTGGTTCTATGTTGTCTCATCTTTTGGTCTCTGTCAACCTGGCCAAAACATGGGAACCCCAATACATGTCCCTTAAGAGGAACGTAGGGGAAAGTGTTCATGATTACACCACTAGATTCAACAGTATTTACAACGCTCTTCCCCCACACATGAAACCTCCGCAAGGTATGGCCTTGGCCAAATATCCTGATGGATTTGATGCTGACATGGCCTATGAGCTTAGAGATAAAGAGTACACCACTTTGGAAGACATGCAGAAAGGGGCAGTAAACATAGAGGCAAATTTGATTGAAAAAAGGGCCAAACTGAGAGCTGAAAAGAGAGTAACATACAAGGATGACACTATACCCTCCACTTCAGATCCTAATATTGACAAATTGTCTAAGAATCTGGTTAAGCTATGCCAAGTGGTCGAAAAGATGGCTATCACTCAGAACAGGAACCAAAATCAAAACCAAAACCAAAACTTTAGAAGAAACAACAACACTCCCAACAGGCAGAAAGAGTCAGATCAACAAGTCATTCCCCCTTTCCAAAAATTTCTTGATGAGGATGAGGGAATCATAGAAGAGTCTGAAGGGAATGTGATAAACATGTTCGAAACAGAGGACTCAATTCTGAACTGTGACTCAGAGGATGATCAGCCCTCATCTTCATATTGGGATGAGGAAAGATTAGAAACTGAAGAGTACAGACTTGGGTACCAAGATGCCATGTTACAGGTCAGAGAACAATATGGGCTCGGGAGCAAAAAGAACCAAGACACTTCCAAAACCAAAACTCCTGAGGTGACCATCAAAAAGAGGCCTGAAAAACCTTCTAAAGTAACTGTTGTAAACGATAAATCAACAGCTAAGAGTTCTGAGAAAAACCAACAGAAAGGCAACCAAAACAATGAAAAACAAAGTCAACCAACCAGTAGCACTAGCACCTCAGTTAGTGCTCCTGATAAAACTGTGTCTACACATGTACATAATGAGAAAACACAAACTGATTCAGCTACTAAGGTAGTTGCAAATAAAACAGATTTGAACAGTCCCAAAAGCCAATCCATTTTCAATTTTGAAAGCGAGATTGCAAAAATCAAAATCTCTGTACCATTATCTGAGCTTGCCTCTCAGGATGTATATAAAGGCCAGATTTTGAAAGCATTAAATCTGAGTATAAATAATGACACTGTAAATATGAGTGATGATCAACCTGCCCTCTTATTCGGTCCCAAGATTGAGGGGAAATTTTAGGAAGGGGTAGTTCCACCTTTTTATATCAGTCTTAACATTCATGACAAGATCCTTCATAATGCCATGCATGACTCCGGTGCATCACACAATCTAATGCCTAAGGTAGTCATGGAGAAGTTAGGCCTCGAAATCACCCGACCCTACAAAGACTTATACTCATTTGACTCGAGCAGAGTAAAATGTCTTGGCCTGATCAAAGACTTGTGTGTGAGTTTGACTCAAATTCCTGCGAAATGTATGGTCATGGATGTAGTGGTGGCAGAAGTGCCACCCAAGTATGGCATGTTGTTGTCAAGATCATGGGGAGCCAAGCTGCAAGGCACCATGCAGATGGATGGCTCATATGCCACTATCCCTATATTTGGCCAATTAAGAAGACTGTATAGAGAATCCCAAATGAAATTCCTAGTCAGCAGCCCCGAGAAACCTGAAAATTCACCATTATATTCTGTGCATACCGACCTTGACTCCTTCATCTTTTGTAATGATGAATCCTTAGAAGAGCCAGAGTCCCAAAATAGGCATACAAATGAGAACACCGAGCCTATAGATCTCCATATAATGGCCACTCTGGAAGAATATGACCAGGAAGACCATGGGCAGCACACTGAAAATGAAGAGGAAATCAGAAATGAAGCCTGTAGGATCTGTGGTGGACCTCTCACTCCAAGTGAAACAAAAGCAGAACAAGAACAGCAAGCTAACCACCTCCCTAACATCCATGGCCTCTATGAACAACGAGATATTTTACAACCTAGTACAGACCTCCCAACTCAACATAATGGCGACTCCGCTGGGGAGAATCTGAGAGTCAAGAACCGCTGATAGTTGGTCTATTTCCCATTGTCGTCACCAACATAATGGCGACCATACTGGGGAAGAATTGCTTTGTCTCTAGATTGGCTTTTCATTGCTGATGGTGGACAGCATCCAGCTCCAAACAGTCATAATCATCCACCTGGCGACTCCACACTCCCTATGATACAAAGACCTGATGACTCCACTGGTGGAGGACTCTGAACTGGTTGAGAAGATACAGTGACCTCTTTTTGATTTACAAACATGCTTCCACGCATACAGAGAAGATATGCCCCAATGAGCAGGGAGCATATCCCTGGATTTCCACACAAAATGCCTGAAGTGGACTGGTTGAAAAACCTGCCTACCTTTCAGGGTGAAGACGCTGAGGACCCCTTGCTACATCTCATCAAGTTTCATATACATGTGTGGAAATTTAAAGTTGAATGGCATGAAGAATGCCTAATGAAAATGTTCATGGCAACATTAGAAGGAAAGGCTAGGGTCTGGTACGAATGGTTAGAACCTCGGAGTTTGTTTTCTTTAAAGGACATGCACCAAGTATTCTACACTAATTATAAAGGAAAATCTCCATCCTTATCATGGGACTGTTGTGATCAATCTTAGAATATCATACAGTACCTGTTAGATATTGATGAGGATTTGGTTAATATGCAATCAGAAGATCTGTTGATAGCCATTCAAGAATTTCATATGCATCCTAGCTACCACAAGAACATGGATGAATCGACTGAGGAAGAAAACAACCAAGAGGCTGTGGATTTTTTCCAAGATATTCCTGAAAACTCAGTTGCTGATTCATCATCCCTTATGGTTGAGGCGCAAAATGACATCCAACCTCAAATTCAGTCTTCAGAGGAAACAAAGAGCTGCTGCACCTCTGCACAAAGGGACACCAGACCGTCCTCCCCTTTGACAGAGGAAGAAATAGATCAGATCATCAATAGACAGCTAGCCTCTGAAATTTTTTACCGATCAGACGTCCTTGCCCATTCATCTGATGAGCTTTATTGCACAGAGTTGGAAAGCTCAAATGTAAATCAGAGTGAAGAGAAATCTGCTGATGACCCAGTATGTCTGGTTGGCAGTATTACTTACGTTCATGACTCTCCTATTTTTGACCTATCTGATGATGACGTTCCCCAAACAGAAGAAGATCTGGTAGGGTCATCATTAGCAGATTTATGGGAGGAGAGTCAATCCTTTTCACTTCCAGAGAGTAATGAGCTAATGCAGGCTATTTATGATACTGATGAAGGAAGCTTTGAGAGTGCAGAAGAGGGTGAAGGATCTCTAGATCTTTGCTTCACTCCATTACAACTCATCAGTAATGGTTTTCACATGGATGGAGGTCAGCAGCGTTTCATCTCAGATGATGAAGAGGAAAACAAAGAAGAGATTCTCGAGCAGGATGTGAATAATGAGCTTTCTCTGGAAAAAGAGGAAGCAACGGAAAAAGACCCTGCTCAAGAATACATGGATCTTTTCACGGAGCCCTGCACCTCAGAGCAGAATATATCAGAGCTCCAGGAGGACAACATTGCCATATATGATGAGTCCTCCGGTTCAGAAGATGAAGGAGACACTCTACTCCAAGAGAGTCTCATTCTTGATCCAGTGGAAGAAGAAGAGATCCTGGTCGAAGCCAGCGTGCCAAATATTCATAGCCAGGTATCTTTTCATGATCCTTATGCACATTTCCTGCATACATTTGAAGAAGGATCAAAGGTCTTGCTCAGCAGCATGTTGCAAGCAGAGACAAAACTTTTCAAGGCTGTTGTCGTTGAACAAAAAGAGTGGGAGCTGCCCTGCCTATCTAGCCTGCTCAAGGAGTTGAGCAAGAAGGACCAGTCATGGGATCACTTGAAGGACTGGTTACATTGGAAGACCATGTTTGTAAGCTAGACTTGCAAATATTTCAGTTAGAGTAGGGTAGGTAGGAAAAGCTCAATAAAGCTTAGCCTATGAGCAAGTAGATTATTTGTTTAAATTGCTATCTTAGAATGTAGAGAAGAAACCTGCTAGAAAGTCTAATCCTAGCAGGTAATAGTGTAGGTAGAGAAACATGTGAGACCAACAGTCTAATCTGGTCTCATGGAGCAATAAGGGTAGAAGTAGACTAGGTTTATTTTTCCTGTTTGTAAAGATTGATGATGTAAAAGGGTCTGCAAGTCCAAATGCACCCAAGAAGAAAAAATGTTAGGACTATAGTGTGGGTAGTTAGTTGTTTGGAAGAATTGTACTACTGATATGTTGTCTTCACAGTTTGTGGCAGCTGATCAAAGAAAGAAATGGATGGTTCAAGCAGCAGGCATCTGGCCTACACCAAGAGATCATTTTCTGGTTTCTTGGCTCCTTCAAGAAGAAGCCATCCCCATGTGGAGCCACTGTTAGCCCCCCTATGAAATTTTTGACAAGCAAGTAGGGGGCTAAATTATTTTTGAGTCTTCAAGGAATGCATTTCCTCTGAAAACACAGTCTCCTTGAAGCTTCTTTGTGTCTTTTATCCTTTGATCAAATCCCCTCTGCTGGTTCCCCTTTTAAAGCCTCTCTGCTATGTGAAGAAATGCCCAAAGGCCCCTTTTTCCCTTTTATTTCATCCCCCTTGTCTTCCCCTTTTACCCCTCAAATCCCCCCAAGATCCCATTTAACTTCTTCGCCTACCCTTGGTTTTCCCTTTTTCCCCTTTTCTTCCTCTATCGTTCCCCTTCCCCAGCCCTAAAATCCATTAAAATGGGCAAAAAAAACCCACTTCCGACCTTATTATAAGGCCTAGCCCCTTTCTGCCAGCCCCTTCTAACCACTTCCCCACATATGACCCCGCGCTGGGACCAAGCGCTTAAGTCCCAGGCGCTAATCAAAATCGGAAGATCGGGCAGGCGCATTTTCTTTGTTATATAAAAAAAGTCCCGATGCGATTTGTTTATAGCGTTAGGTCCCGCGGTGCGTTCCGCACCGTTGATCTACCCTGATAATCCAACGGCGGGCCTCTAATCGCAGCCCTTCTCTGATCGCAATCAGAAGTCTCAACAATGCCACCCCGATTGCCGTCCTCCGATCTCATCCTGACCGTTGATCTGCCCCGCGATCCGATGGCCAGCGCTCAATCGCATTCCCCCTCCCGATCGCAATCGCAGGTCCCATCTCTCTACCTTCGATTACGATGCTCCGATTGAATCCTAGCTGTCCATCCTCCCGCAGATCCGACGGCCATCGCAAGCCTCCCTACCCTCCGCCCTATTTAATCCCGACCGTCCATCTCCCTGCTGATCAACGGTCCTGCGCCAATCGCAAGTCCGCCCGATCGCTGATCGCAAGTCCTTCCATCTCCCTCCTGATTCAATCCTGACCGTTGATCTGTCCCGCCGATCTAACGGCCAGTGCTTAATCGCACCCTGTCTTCCGATCCCCCGATCGCTCTGTCCCTCCGATTACATCTGAACCGTTGATCTGATCCCCGATCGGACGGTCAGCACTCAATCGCATCCCACCCTCCCGATCGCATCGCAGCCGTCCGTTCTCCCGCGATCCAAAGGTCAGCGCTTAATCGCAACAGCCTCCGATCGCTGATCGCAAGTCTTCTTGTCTCCGCCCCGATTAAATCCCGGCCGTCGATCTGCCCTGCGATCCGACGGTCCTCCGCTAATCGCAAGCCTTCTGAGCCTTCCTCCGATTGCAATCCCTCGATTACATCCTGACCGTCCATCCTCCCGCTGATCCAACGGCCAGCGCTTAATCGCAACCCCCGCTCAATCGCAATCGCAAACCTTGCGCTCCGTCCTCCGATTGCGATCCGCCGATTTAATCCCAGCCGTCCATCTGTTTCACGATCTGACGGCTCAGCGTTAATCACACCCGCCCCTCCGATTATTGTCCCCACCATTGATCTGTCGATTGATCGGACGGTCAACGCTCAATCGCTCCCTGACCTCCGATCGCAATCGCAACCCCTTCCCTCCATCCTCCGATTTGATCTCGTCCGTCCGTTTGCTTTATGATCCAACGGCTATCGCTCTCCCCTATCGATCGCAATCGGAAGATTGTGAGTGTCTCCCTTTTGTGCACCTTGCGATTGCGATCCTCCGATTGCATCTCCGCCGTCCGTCTCCTCCCGGATCTGAGGGCTCATATTTAATCGCCCTCCGCCTCCGCTAGGTCCCACTTCATACATCCATTTCATTGCATTTCATTGTGTTTCCATACGTATCCACCAAAGTCTAAAGTTTCATATGTTTCATTAAAATTTCATGTTTCATATGTATTCCGCCATGCCCATAAGTCATCCCATCGATCAATCTCCACCGTTGATCTTCGTCTCCAGGCCAGGATCTAACGGTCTACGCTGCATATTCACACCAAACCCTATTATCCGCGCATTCCACCACTCCACTGCATTTTCATCGTTCTTTTGCATAATAGCTTTGTTTCCGCCACCGCCGCACCACCGTTTCGTTCACCCTGCATTCATCGCTCCGTCCACTGTTTTCTTCATAAGTTTGCTGTGTTGCAGAGTTTCTAGAGGATGGGACCGCCGCTGTTCAATGTACTACCTCAATGGCGAGCGGCACAGACAGGATCAAATCTAATGAGCCAGTACCATCAGGAAAGTCAAGGAATGGGGCCGTCAGGACTCACATTAATGGAGGGCAGAGTTCAAACGCCGAAATCCTTCCGGTGCCATTTAAAGACCGAGCTAACTTGATAGAGGCAGCAATGAAGCATCAAGGATTTTCAGTACAGAGCAGAGGGATTAATTCGCGTCAACGAAGATCTTGAGCCCTGAAACAGAGGTTTAAAGAGGCAAAGCATCATTTTGAAGACCCCGAGGATCGATTCTGGAGATCCTGAACATCAATAAGAGGTAATATCGAGGTTTTCTTATCAGCAGAATGTTTTTCCATAAAGGACAGGTCTCCCATACAGCCTTTATTATGCGCCGTGTCCTTGAAGGAATTTCTCGTCCCAGCTATAGTTCAAAACAATCTAACATCCATGAGGCAGACCTCTCAGCAGTTTCTTTCATTTTGTTCAAATCACCTGGAGTACTGCAGCCAAAAGGTCAAATCATATCCGAAGCAGATCTTTCTTTCACGAGGAAGGTGACAAAGATTAAATATACAGCATATCAAGCGGCATGGGCCTCGGCCCTGCATTCATTGTTGTGTTTAAATGTAACATTTAAAATTCACCTACCTCCTCAGTCGGTCCTCTGTGTCTCTTTTGCTATAAAGCACAGAGGGATATCATTGTAATGGTTGTTGTTGGATTATCAGTGAATTGCAAGCATTTTTGTCCCGAGCCAAGTTTCCTGTGTAATAGTTGTATGATAGGCTGAGAAATATGATGTATTCAGGCTGAATGTAAAAGCTTTGGGCAGTGATGTACCTGATTGGTGTTGTGTTTAACATGATAAGCAGTTTTCATTGGATCCTGATCTACAACAGTTGGTGATGTTTTTCTTATATCTGTTTATTTCCATTTCATTTCATGTTCTTCTGACTGACATCTGAACGCATGACATAAGATTTACCCTTGTTAGGTACCTTATGTCCCAGCTCTCTCAGTCTTTAATGTTTTCTGCTCATATGTGTATCTGAATATTGCTTTTAATTGACTAAACCAGTGTAGTGGATGATTATTGCCTGCTCTCTGATGTGCAAGTTGATAGAATCAGTGTTCAGATGTCTTTGTTAAGATTTAATTGAAAGAGGTTAGGAACATTGGGAGGTGTAAAGCTTGTCGCTGCCTCTTCATAACCTGCCCTTCCATACAAACCTTTTCAAGACCCCTTGTGTTGCCTATGGTTTTGTCCAAGTAGGCCTGGAGTTAAATGACCTCTGGCCTGATCTATAGATGGAATCCGATGGTTTTCCATCCTTCATTCTCATTCCTTAGTGTTCCATCCCACCAATCAGTCTTTGAGATCCAAATGCTCTAGATGACTAGCCCAACTGAAGCTTACACATTGAACATAAGTAAATCCTTTCTTGACTCCATTGCCCAATGGCCTTGATGTTCCCTGAGTTATCTATTCTTGCCTAGCTTCCTTCTTTACCCATCCTTGTCTTATGGTGAAACCTTCCTTCCTGATTCTCAACAACCAAACTCAAACAATCAAACAAACAACCTTGAGCCTATAACTAGCCTAAAATAACAATTGAGAACTTCAAAGACATATATCCTTTGATAATCATAGAGATATCCCTCTCTGGACCTAGGAGGGCTAGATCCTAAGGTCTGAAAGTGGTTCTATGTTGTCTCATCTTTTGGTCTCTGTCAACCTGGCCAAAACATGGGAACCCCAACAGAGACGATCATCCACACAAATCATTGACCTCTTCGGTTTATATATACACAAGGGGAGCTAAATAACAATCACCATTAGAAATGGTTAACATATCTACAACAATTTCATTTGAACGTTAAATAAAATAAGTCAAACACCAATAACGTTGTTGATTTCCTCAGTGAGCCCCTGGTTGTGGCACTAACCTCCATTTTGACCTCTTGTGGGAACGAGACTTTTGGATGGCTAAAACTGTACATAAATGATCCATATTCCACTGACACATAACATATGTTGATGGATGGCAAGAAAGTACCAAAATTCCACCTGTAGAACATGATTTTATACTATCTAGGACACCTATGTGTTCCTTCAATCAAGCGTGCCAAGCTAATTTTGGAGGCACACTTTAGTTTTGTCACATGACATTTGGGTCTTGAAAAAATAGTGGCAGTACTGAAAAAGTATTTTTATTGGCAAAAAATCTGATAGTATGTTGGAAAATTTATCAGACCTTATGTTGATTGTGCCATCACCAAGCTAAATAGTAAGAAGTAAGGCCTGTACACTCCTCGACCTAGTCCTAGATAGCCTTGGGAATCCATCTCCATGGATTATATGTCTAGCATTCCTTATATCAAGCATGGTAATGAATATGTATTTGTGGTCATTTAGATTTCATAAGATGGCTATGTTGGTTGTTTTCAAGAAGAATATCACAATAGAAGACACTATCAAACTCTTCTTTGAATGAATGTGGATGAATTTTGGGATCCTGCTGACCATTATATCAGATCAAGACAACAAGTTTCTTAGCATATTTCGGTCAAGCCTTTGGTCATTGTTGGACACCAGGCTCACCAAGTTAATGAAATTTCACCCTTAGACTTATGGATAGACAAGGTCATTAACAAGACGATAGTGCACATACTATGCATGTACAACTCCAAACATCCACATACATGGGATAAGAGTCTCCCATATGTGAAACAATACTATAATAGAGATTTAAATAGCTCATATGGCCACAAATACTTTCAAATGGTCTTGGGATTTCAACCATTGTGTCTGATTGATGTTGGTATGCCTCTTGTGACTACACAAGCATAATCTACACATGTAGAATTTGAAGATGATGAAGTCACTAGTTTTATTAAATGCATCCAACACATCCACCAGTAAGTTCATGATAACCTGTATAATCCAATTCCAAGTATAAACAACGCCATGATCAACATCGGGTTCGACATAAGTTTCAAGTGGGCGAAAAGTTGTGGTTGCATCCACCGAAGGAACACCTTACCAGATTCCATCGAAAGCTTCGACCAATTCGATATGGTCCTTACACAATCACTAAAGTTGTGGGTAACAATTATTTCGAGCTAAGTATCCCTCCATTACTTGATTTGCAACCCATATTCAATGTGGACTGCCTTCGACCATGCTTCCCACCATTATTGGACACATCATACATTGTTGAGCAGATGGCACCAATAGAGCTCAATCCAGATTGCATCGATCAAGCCACAAGTAATTGGATCGTGGACACACAAGTTAAAAACACTCACCAATAGAGGATCTAGCTATACTGGGTTGTCAAAGCTAGCCAACGCCTGCACCAAGGCAAGTGGCTCTCCAAGGACCAAATTCAACAGAAGTTTCTCCATCTCATGGAAGCACTCAATGCAATGGAGACCATTAATTCCTAAGGCAGGACGACTGATCCATGAAGATATTGGTGTTCAACTGCCTATTCCACTTGGACCCACAACATTGTTTCCTTTCAGTTTCCTAATTTCCAACACAATTTCCTATTTCAACAGTTTCCTATTTTTGGTAAATTTTCGGGTCTTGAACTTTTAGAGCCATTTTTATTCCCTAAAAAACATTTGTCTTCGAATAAAAATTTCTAACAGGCTATGGTGTTTTCCAAACAAATATCTTATGCCAAAGTTACAACCTCATGAAGTTGACTTTCCAAATAACACCAATAGGGTCCACAAGCTTTTGGCGCTTCATCTCCTAGGGTTTTGTTTTTTGATGTTTATGGTTTACCATTATTTCTTGAAGATAAAAAGGCATGAGAGCCTCATTGTAACTCTATTAAGAATGCATGTAGCCATCACATATGTTCTCAGAGATAATATACCATCATCCAAGCTAATTTATTTCCTTCCTACATGTAAAAAAATTTCAACAATTGTTATTTGTTAATTGAAGTTTTGTCTTGTTTTATCTTTGTTTCTTTTTTTAAATGTGTATTTCAATTCATTCCTTCATAAATATAGATCACAATAAATGTAGGTCTTAGCCTTATGCTTAGATTGATCATAGTAGTAATTAGATTTCTAGATAATGTGTTATAATGTTTTGGGTTATCCAAAATCAATCCTATCTTTATATGCTTGTGGAAACCCACTAAGGTGCCTTTGAATATTTACCTTTTAATCCTTGGTATACAACATATACCTTATTAGTTCCAAAATTATATTTTTTTATTCATCAGCAGTAAGTTGCCTTAGCTTATGCTCATGGAATTCCTTAATCTTGTTCTCATAGTACCTTTTCGATATGCACTTCTCCCATAAATATTTTTCAAACTTTTTGTATGACAACTCCTCTCTAATGTTCCTTGGCATCTTCAAATCCTCCCACCATACATCATATTTTCATTTCAAGCTGAAAATGACTACCCTAAGCTTCATTTTTTACAGTAGTCATGTAATTTGAAGTATTTATTCATCCATAACACTCAGGATTCTACCTCTTCAAATTTATTATACTTTTTGTCAAAAGTGGGGGGTTTTTATTTCTTAAACTCCTCCAGCCTTACACATTTATCACTCCTCCTCTGTCGATAGTGGATTTT
This sequence comes from Pinus albicaulis, assembly GCA_034641835.2. NCBI lineage: Eukaryota > Viridiplantae > Streptophyta > Pinopsida > Pinales > Pinaceae > Pinus > Pinus albicaulis. The sequence continues at coordinate 964,927,773 of CM076577.1, forward strand.
AGTTGCAACACCAAACAACTGGTTATGGCTGCTTGATTCTCTTTTTGAACTATTGAGTGGAGTTTCTCCTCTCACTGTGTCTATGTTGGTTTTATTTTCCCTTTTATTGACTTCTTGCCTTCTGTTTTATTAGTTTCAAAAACATTCTTCCCTATCTCATATTGGACTTTATGGGATTTGTATTTTCCCAGGTAGTTGGCACCAAGCTCCTGTTGTTTCTACCTTTCTAAGTATGATAGACAATCTACACAATCATAACATTCACCTCTACTTTCTTCTCTTGTTCTCCAACAATCCTCTCGTTGTCTACTTTGAAACTTCTTAATTCAACCTTCAAACTCTTGAGGGTGTCCATCCACTCGGGGGAATTTTCCTCTGAACTTTTCCCAATTGATTCGTCTTCTTTATTATGTTGGGATATATCTATGTTGTATTGCACCATCCTACTACTTATTATTGTATTTTTCACTAGAGCTTGCACTATCTTATGTTTCGTTACACACACATAATTGTTAGTTAAATATGGCATAAGTATTCATTACCTTGGTTTGTTTGCATGATGAAGTTATTCACTAAATTAGATTTCAAGTTATTCAAATAAAAAAACATGGAAGCATACTTGTAAGGGTAGTGCTCATATAAAATATAAATCCAAATAAATTCTACACATGCAATGGCTAAAATTCCATTCTAAATTTTGTCTATGGGTTTCTTCAAGTCCAATATTTTACCTTAGCTATGATCACTTTATATCAAGGCTTTAAACCTTATTCTTCAAGACCCATTCAGTCCTAGTGTTGAACTTGAGCTCTAATACCACTTTTTAACACTCCCACCCACCCCTTTGGACTATATCAAGTTGTGGAAGGTGTTACTTTCCAACTTCACCTGACCTCCATAGTCTGTCATGAAGATGGGGTTACACAAAAATGTTATTTTTTCGAATTTTATGGAATTAAAATATGATATCACAATCACACCTAGTTCAGTGAGAGATTTCTTTTGATATAAATTTCACCTCAATTTGAGTCTTGGATTGAAATTTACACTTGTGCAAAGTTTTTTATTTAAAAAGTGCCAAGTCAACAATGGGATGCCATGTGCACCCACGTGGAATCAACCTGGCCTATGTGGCATATTTAAGTCATCATCCCGAAGTTCACAAAGAATCCATGAGGTCATGGGTGAGGTTCTCTTGATCATTGAATTGTTAACGTGGGGTCTACCAAAAGGCAGACACCCACAACTCAACGTGGATCCAAAGTCGTGCACCATATCGACCTCGGGTCTCGTGGTTACTCTCGTGATTAAATTCACGTTATCCTGGTGGCCCAAAGGCCCATGACCTTAGAGGGTCCATTAGACACACGACATATCAAATCCATTCTATTGGTCATTGGTTTCACTTGAATATTTGTGGGAGTCCGATTTTCCAATCACTAGATAGAGTTCCACTAGGGCACCAGACCACCCCACCCCCCCCTCCCACCCCACCAATTCATCGCTGCATGAACACTTTGGAGCTTCATGGCTCGTTGGCCCACTCCTGACACATTTTGGAATCAGGGTCTTCCACTGTCATCTTTGCATGCCTCGCTCCAATGTTCTAAAGGCCACGAGGTCCAAATTCAAGCGTGACCTACTCTGGTCCATGCCATATCAGACTCAGGGGTGATCAACCACAAATTTTTTTAAATATTTAATTCCTCCTAAATCCTGAAGGTCGAGCACCAAATGGGATAACCCTCTAAATTTTTTGACCTCACGTTCTATTGGTATGTTGTCATCCAAATTCATACCAATACCCCATAGGCTTGAAGGTTGAGCACAAAAGATATGCATCTTGGTCTATTAGGGTTAAATGCCATGGAATTTTAGATATAGAATTGTAGTAAGTGAAAATGATGAGAGCGAGGAGGTATTTATCCCCAATTCATAAAGCAACATTGCATATGGAAAAAATCATGGCATTCACAATGCTTCACCAATGTGGTGATAAACAAGGGTCTGAATCACACTTGATTCATAAATTTAATAAAAGGGACATGGTCACAACTTTTTTGAACTTATGTAGACATTACATATTTTTTGAACTTATGTAGGCTAGCATACAAGATTAGGGCCATCAATTGACCAATTAACTATTCATAATTAAAAACATAGGGTTGTATACTTGATGCAAGTTAATTATAATTCATTCAATTGAATGCATTCCATACATATGCAATTGATACATAGAACACACACTCCATAATTTCAGTACACAATAGGTACAATGCAATCAAAATATTTATTTATCACTCGGCATATAACATAATTTTTTAGTATTGAACTCTACAATAAAATCAATAACACTATACATTCATATAGCCATGGATATCTCAGGTAGTTGTCAACCATGAATAGGCTTAGATATTAAGCACTTAGTTATGAATCACACAAAAACATGTATCATCTTGTTATTACATCTTAGCATAACGAATCATTCATAAATCAAATGGGAATACACCATTCTACATATCTAAATGAGTTGAATTCAATTGGAAACTGGAGAAGGGACTCCCACTCTCCACTGAAATATGTGTTACACTAAAATTTGTCACCATGACTGTCATTTCAGATATCTCGCCATCTGATGGTGTGTCTCAAGTGAATCCCTTATGAAGCTTGAAGTAAAATAATATCAGGGACAAAAGGAATTTTGGTTTTCACTTCTTAAAAACCATTTTTGAGCACCTTCTTGGTTTTCCTGAACAAAACCTGCACACCTGCGCGGTTTACCTGAACAAAACCTGCTCACCTGTGTGGTTTTCCTGAAAAAAACCCGCACATGCACAATTTTTTCTGAACAAAACCTGCGCACTTATGCAATTTTCCTAAACACAAAGTGTGCAGGTCCGTTTACACACACAAAAATAAAAAAGTGAGTTCTAGAAGCTTTGTTTGAGGAATCTTATCTAAATTAGAAACCTCGAACCGCTACATACCTGCGATTCATCCCTTGGTATATGGAACTAAATTCCCTTTCTTAAGGATCATATCCCTTGAGAAGTGGAACTAGAAGCCTCATGCTGTGGGTTTTGGGTCTGAAGAGCTTGTCATCAAGGGAAGGAAAGGAGACCATTGGAAGAGGCTTGTGACATCAAGGCACCATGTTGTAAGCTTCTTTTCCCTTTTTCATTTTAATACGAAGTAATTGTTATTTCCTAATTGCGTCTATTTCGATGTTATTTGCGGGATTCCTTTATCACTCACATGGTTTATAACTGATTATTGATTCATTTATATGTTGTATGCTAGACTAAGGATTTAATTTACTCTTACTTTTATATGCGATATGCTTTGATCCCTTTGAATGTTTTTATCTATGCATATATATTTTGGCGCGATATGGAGAAGCTGTGGAAAGCATTTGGAGAGACTGTAAAGCATTGAGGAAAAGCTGGTTATGGAAAGCGCTGAAAGGACTTCTACAAGCACTTCATTAATAGGTAAGTGATATTTCATATACAGCATTTTTCATGTTTCAGTTATAGGCTAAGGAAAGCGCCATTGTTTTGTTTGTTTGTTTCTAGTTACTCGTTGGAGTACTAGGGAGATCACTCTTTTCTGCAAGAGGGATTAATCCTGGTAGCAAATTGGCGACCATACTGGGGAGAGAGTTCTCATTTGTGTCCTTTTGTAACCTTTGATGCCTTGAGACCCTTTTAAGAATTGAAATTTTTGGTTTGAAACATTTGTTTTTTTTTTTCTTAGTTTTCTCGCTCTACGCGGTTTCTGTTCAGAAACAGAGCGCAGATCTGCGCATGCGCACTGAACTCTGTTGTCTACCTGCGCAAGCCTGTAAATATTTTGAAAAATTTAAGGTTTCTTTGATTTAAGTCCAGATTTTTTGGTTTTTATGATCATGTTAGCTTATTTACAGTCTCATTAAGTCTCTGTTAAGTTAATTGGGTGTTTTGAATTATATTTTTTGAGAAATTCTTAATTCGATTTCCTTTGGTCATTACTTCAAGGTTTTTCTCAGTTTCTTAACAAATTTTGCATCTTTTTTCTTTTGTTTTTGCTAAATTATGTCTGTGTTAATCGCCTTTTAGTGTTTTTACTTTTTTCCTTTGGAATTATCACCCAATTTTCTTTACTTACACTTGATTGGTTCTTTAGATTACATTGGTGAAGGAAAATAATGTTGTTGTTCTTTCACTGATTTGGAATCATCTTGTGTTTGAGAATTCTCTTGCATATATTACATTTGCATAGTTAAAATTCTCATTTTCAGAATATGAACGAAAAAGTGCATAGATTACATTTTCATATTTTTCAAGTGAATTGTGCATAGATGACAGGTGCATAGTTTACATTCTGGAAAAATCAATCGTAGATTTAGATCAGTTTCTTTAATTGTGTTTTTGAGGGAAATCACTTATCTTTATATTTTTTGGGTTTTGAGTTTGTGTTGGTTTTTTATCTATCAAAAAAGAGTCTTTCACTTCTGGAATTGGTTGTGTCAATCTCTTTTCTTTCAGTGAATCTCATAATATATTCATTTATGACTATTGTAAAGAATTATTTCATTGATTGAAAAGATAGTGTCTCTTATTTTAAAGATAGGTCTGATTTGAATTTACATGTTTTTATGCTTGTTTTAAAACATATATATATATATATATATATATATATATATATATATATATATTGAATTGATTAACATTAGTTTTTTCTTTCTAAAATTAGTGCATTAGATAATTTGTTATATTTTCTCTTATTTATCAATTTTTGCATTGTTGGAAGTGAATGCAACCTCTCTCCTTACTTTATTTAAGATTCATCGAAGTGAAAATATTACATTATCATTGTTGTGAAACTAGCTCCAAAAATAGAAGAAAAGAGAGATCAACGCCTTAGAAATCAACCACTTCGAGTGGGAAACCTCCAGTACATTACATAAATGAACAATTCTTGGATGATACAATTGAGAAAACCTCCTTTCTATATATAGGAGTCCATGGGGCCACAATGTAATCCGAGCCGACCTAATAATAATAATTTAAGGGCACAATAATAACAATATGGGGGTTACAGGGTTACAACAATAACACTAATGGGGTTACACTAACAATAATAAGGGACTATACTAGTAATATAGGGACTTAACATGCTCCTCTCCTTCAAAAAAGTGTTGTCCTCAATGCTTGAGTAGCTCCGGGTGATTTTTTATAAAATTCTCATCCTCCCATGTAGAATCTTTAGTGGGTAAGTTCTTCCATTTGATGAGATACTCCGAAATTGATCAATTTCGTAGTTGTCGAGTTCTTGTTTCCGTGACTGCTTCAGGTTCCAATATGTTTTTTCCTTCCAAATCAAGTTCTGGCAATATTGTTTGAACTGGAAGTTTGTCCCCTATAACCTTTTTTAAGAATGAAACATGGAAAACTGGATGCACTCGCGAAGAAGCAGGAAGCTCCAATTTGTATGCCATGGTACCAATATTTTGCAAAACCTTGTAAGGACCATAGTACTTTGGCAATAATTTATTATCCTTCTTATCTTGCTTGAGGGACATTTTTTTGTATGGTTGTAGCCGTAAAATACCCAGTCTCCCACATCAAAAATTCTCTCACTGCGATGTTGATCTGCCTATTGTTTCATTTGATTTTGTGCCAAATTTAGGTTATCCTTTAAGAGTTGGAGAACTTCTTGTTGATGCTTGATGTGATCCTCCACTGATTGAACCCTATCATTTTCCCTTAAATAAGATGTGATGGATGGTGGATGATATCCATAAAGTGCCATAAATGGGGTCATTTTTGCTGTAGTATGGAAGGAAGTGTTATACCACCATTCAACGAGAGCTAACCACTTGACCCATTGTGCTTGCTTATTAGATACAAAACAACAAATATATCCTTCCAAACATTTATTCACTATCTTTGTTTGACCATCGGATTGAGGATGATAAGATGAGCTATGAGCTAGTTGAGTACCCAAACAAGAAAATAATTCCGTCCAAAAATTTCCTGTAAAAATGGGATCTATATCACTTACAATAATCTTTCGATTTCCAAGTAGCTTTTGAATTCTTTCCATAAATGCAGTAGCAATTGTACTCTCTTTAAATGGATGAGATAATGCACAAAAGTGTGCATACTTGGTAAGTCTATCAACTACCACCATGATGACACTCCTTCCTTCGGACTTAGGTAAACTTGTGATAAAATCCATTGAAATATCCTCCCAACGTTGACTTGGAATGGATAAAGGTTGTAGAAGACCCGGGGTCTTAATTGTCTCAATTTTATTTTGCTGGAAAACCAAACATTCTGCCACAAAATTTTGAATATCAAATTCAAGGCCATCCCAAAAAAATTATTTCTTCACCCTGTAGTAAGTTTTTAAAAATCCTGAGTGTCCTCCTAAAGGAGAAGTGTGCAATTCCAAAAGAATCTTTTGTTTTAGTTGGGAATTCTTGCAAATATATAAGCGATATTTGTACCATAAGGAATCATTTTTCCAACTAAACGTATCAGATGTACTAGGATCTTGCTGTAAGTTTTGAATGAGAGTCCACACTTCTTCGTCTTTCTTCTATTCATCCCTTGCTTCGGTTATCCAATTTGTTTGGATAATTGAAATGGCACAAAGAAATGCTTCCACCTCTTCATCCTTTCTTGAGAGTGCATCTGCAACAACATTTAGCTTTCCTTTTTTGTAGACGATTTCAAAGTCATAACCCAACATCTTTATGACCCATTTTTGCTATTCTTCTGAAGATAGTCTTTGTTCCAAAAAGTGTTTAAGACTATCACGATCAATTTTTTACCTTGAAGTGTCTTCCCATTAGGTAAGGTCTCCATTTCTTTAGTGCATGTAGTATTGCCAACATTTCCTTCTCATAAATAGCCTTTTTTAAATACTTTCCTTTGATTGAATGACTTTCAAAAGCAATGGGTCTTCTTTCTTGCATTAAAATAGCACCAATTCCATTTCCTGAGGTATCACATTCCACAATAAAGGTTTTTGTGAAGTCTGGCATAGCTAAGACTGCTGCTAGGCACATTGCCTCTTTAAGATGTTCAAAGGCCTCAGTTGCTTCAGGAGTCCATGAAAATGCATCTTTCTTCAATAATATTGTTAGAGGTGCTGCAATTCTCCCATAATTATTAACAAACTTGCGATAATACCCTGTTAACCTGAGAAATCCGCGCAACTGCTTTATGGTTGTGGGGAATTTCCATTCCTTAATGGCTTTAATTTTGTTAGCGTCTACCTTAACACTCTCTTGAGATACAATATGACCCAAATATTGCACATCTTGTACTCCGAAGAAACATTTGGATGTTTTTGCATATAATTGTTTCTCCTCCATTAGTTTGAGCACCCTGTCAACATGTTGAACATGATCCTTCCAAGACCTGCTGTAGATTAGTATATCATCAAAAAATACTAGCACAAATTTTCTAACGAAGGGTTTGAAAATGGAATTCATCAACCCTGGAAATGTAGAAGGTGCATTGGTAAGGCCAAAAGGCATGACCAAAAATTCATAATGACCCTCATGAGTTCGAAATGCTGTTTTTGGAATATCTTCAGTCTTCATTCTAATTTGATGATATCCTAAATGAAGATCCAACTTCGTAAAATAAATTGCTCCATGTAATTCATCCAATAATTCATCAATCACAGGAATGGGAAATTTGTCTTTAATGGTGAGCTTATTGAGCTCCCTATAATCCGGACACATTCGCCATGATCCATCCTTCTTGTGTACCAATACTACAGGAGAAGAGAAAGAACTTTGGCTAGGTTGAATTATACCCGCCTCTAACATTTCTGCAATCATACGTTCAATTTCACTCTTTTGGAAGTAAGGATATCTATAAGGCCTGATGTTTGGAGGAACACTTCCCGGAATCAAATGAATAGCATGATCATGATCACGAATAGGTGGGAGTCCTTTGGGAGTTTCAAACACCTTGGAATGATTGTCCAAGACTTGTTGGAGATCTGCAGAAATAGATGATTTTGATGTCGGAACTTCTAGAGAGCATAATTGTGCAATTACGCCTCGTTGTTCTTTCTTTAGAAGCCTTGTCATGACATTAGATCTTATTATCCTTCCTGGCTTTCCTTCAATACCCCGTAATTCGACTTCCTTTCCTTCTGAAAAAAATTTCAAGAAAAGTTCTTGAAAATTAAAAGCTACCGTCCCCAAAGATTGTAACCATTGTACTCCTAGTACAACATCAGCACATCCCATAGGAATGGAAAGCATTGGACTATTCAATACATATTCCCCCATGGTTAGCTTCATATTATGGCATTTTCCAGAGCAATTTATAGTTCCTCCATTTGCAACCATCACTTGACATTCTGGTGTTGGGTATAGGAAACAATTCAATTCCTTGGCTACCTTACAATGAATAAAATTGTGGGTACTACCCAAATCAATCAACACTATTACCTTTTTCTTCTTGATATGTCCTTCTATCTTGAAAGTTTGAGGAGTGGTAATTCCTGCCAATGCATTACATGATATGGTCAGACTCATTTTTTCTTATTCTAGGGTTTCTTCCTGGTGTATATCCTCTACTTTTGAAGTTTGTTCTTCATTTTCTTCCTCCTCTTCACAATATATGTAAAATAATTTCTTCTCAGCGCACTTATGACCTTTAGTGTATTGTCTATCACAACTGTAGCGAAGCCCTTTTGCTCTTTTTTCTTCCAATTTTTGTGGTGTCAACCTTGTAGGTTGTGGAAGTCTAGATGTAGCAACACTTCCATCTTTATAGATGTGAGTGGTAGGCTTCCTTGTTGCCATAATTTTACATTCAATTTTTCTTGCCAACCTGAATGCCTTATCCAATGAATCAGGTTCCCAAACGTGAACTTCATGTTGGATGTTATCCTTTAAAGTCCCTATGAAGACATCAATCCTGTGTTCCTCTGGAATATCAGTTACCCTTATATTCAATTTTTGGAAGTCATCAATGTGCTCCGCCACTGAACCCTTTTGTTTGAGATTTATCAATTGGCTAAAGTAGGCGTTGCTCTTTGTATCCTCATAATGTGCTATCATTTCCTCCATAAAAATTGACCAAGTGACAATTTTTTTACGGGAACAAAGCCATCGATACCATACAAATGTATTTTGTTCTAAATGTAAAGTTGTAATGCGTACCTTTTGTATGTTTTGCACATTATTGAGATCAAAATATTGCTCCATCTGTAGTATCCATGTTACAAGATCCTTGCCATCAAACTTCCTCATATCCATCTTTGGAATATGGTGGTTCTTCAATCCAACATTAGAGTTTATGAAATCATGATTAACATTTACTTTGTTCTCATTATGAGTTTCCTCCACTATCTTTTCACCATTAGGAATCATTTCTTGTATCAACTTTGTCAAACCTTCGATGTCTGCTTTTAGATCATTCTTCATGTTTTCCATGTTGTCTTTCATCTTTTCTTCCATGTCCTCCATCTTAGCTTCCACGCCATCCATCTTAGCTTCCACGCATTTCTTCAAACCATCCATCTTTGCTTCCACGCCTTTATTCAAAACTTCGATTTCATTTTTTTCTGCTCTTTGCGAGAGAGAAATTTGGTGCACTTGCTCTTGTAATTTTGATAGATCATATTGCAATTCTTCATCTTCATGAGTCATAGTAGACTATTTTGAGGGCTTAATGGGTGTTGAATTATTTTTAGGAGGCATTTTAGAACCCAATAATGAAATATATGCTCAATAGGCCCTTGGAATCACTTCAAACTGATTTTTTACACAAGACTTATGCAATTCGGAAAACAAATATGCACCTTTTTCTTGATTTTGAGGAGCTTGATATTGAAACTGAATTATCTCTGTGATTTTCGATCTTCAATATCTGAAATTTGGCCCTGAGGTAGCCCTCTAAATCGTCTTTCTAATTCCACAGGTCTGACTTGATTTGGATTCTTCAAGGAAAAGTTATGTCCAATCTCCCATAATGACCTAATTATGGACTGGTTCAATAGAGCGAACTTGTATGACTTGCCATGTGTCACTGTTTCCTCCTTAGGCTCCGAAATTGATAGAAAAGAAACTACAATCCGTTTAATTGCGGCCACTTTTTACATCATTCCAATCTGATGCTCAGAGAGAGAGTTATGAATATTTTCCCACGATCACCTCTTTGAGATGAAATTAGGGAGTCTGAAAAAGCCCTAACTTCCACATACCATATCTCCGAAAATATTGCGAACCAAGATTTGAAATTTTGTGATGATTTTCCTCAGGATTTCGGCTTCGCGCTCTAAAATTTTTAGCTTCTAAACCTTAGTAGAAAAAAAAATTTATAGCGAAAATGCCACGATGACCTGTTTGGAGCAGCGAGACCCTAGAATGCAAAGCTCTGATACCAAATGTTATGAAACCAGCTCCAAAAATAGAAGAAAAGAGAGATCAATGCCTTAGAAATCAGCCACATAGAGGGGGAAACCTCTAATACATTACATAAATTAACAATTCTTGGGTGATACAATTGACAAAACCTCCTTTCTATATATAGGAGTCCATGGGTTCACAATGTAATCCTAGCCGACCTAACAATAATAATTTAAGGGCACAATAATAACAATATGGGGGTTATAGGGGTAAAACAATAACAATAAGGGGGTTACACTAACAACAATAAGGGACTATACTAGTAATATAGGGACTTAAAAATCATATTCGATCAGTTTTGGGTGAGGTCACAACACCATTGGTTTCACATCCATTTACCGTTTGAGTTAAAAACGACCAAAATAACACAATGCTAAATAAATTTCATCTAGAAATTTTTACATTTTCTAGGGCTCTTTCCACCAATCTACTTCAGGATTAATGCTTTGGAATAGGGAGTAGTTAACTTTCCAAAGAAACTAAAAAAACAATAGTATCTTGCAGTAAGGAAAAATTCCAATTGTTGCAATTGTGCTCTGGGAAGCTCTTCTTAAAAGAGTCAAGCACAAGGTCATGTCAGACCCAGTGAGATAATCATACCTACTTCATTAGTGAAGATAGAAGATGCACACGTAATACAAATAGTAAACCTCAGATTAACCATTGTCGAGTAGCCTGGGGTCACTTGTTAGAAAACGTCATATTTACCATGTTGAGCTGATTTCAATGGGCTTGAGCTTGATACTCCGCCCTTGCGTGTATATTGGATCGTAGACTGTTCCCCCAGGTGTAATTTTCTCAGTTGGTGACCTTAGTGGCCATAATCTTTGGGATTCTTCCCAAGGTGATGGTGGAGGGAAGGTCCCACTGTAACTGGAGCAAACGTTGACTAGACTCACTTGGACTTTCCGGAGGGTACTCTTCACTTCAAGATGGCATAGTGAAGTTACTTGCACCAGACTATTTCATTAAGCAGGTTGTCAGGGTAACTGTTCCAACCGCCAATTTTCCACATTAATTTCTGTGACGTTGGATTTCATCACCAACTAGTGCTGTTATTGTGGAAACATACTGTTTTTGTGTAGTTTGACTCCTAGATTTGATAGCGCGTGTTCATTTTTTTGTTTTTACTTTTTAGAGACCTTAGGTGTGGATTGTGAATTTGAATTGTTACTATTTTTAAATTGTTAATAAAATTCACTGAAGTTGAATCTAATGGCAACAATTCCATAATTTACCAACCAAGGAACCCCTCTTAATGAGAATCCTAGTACTTTTCCTTGCTTTGGAAATGTTGGTCCTCCTTATATGGTTACATTGTCATTACCTGGATTTACCATACGTTTACCGGTATGGTTATTTTCAACTTTGTTGGCCTCGAATACTCAAATTGTTCCACCTCAACCTGATGCTTCACCTCAACAAATTTCACCATCTCAACATCACCAACCTCATGTTGACCCTTTAATTTCTTCGCCCAACATGTCTTCCTCCCTTTCTTCTTCTTCGCTTGGTAAAATAATTAACGCTACTAACCAGGTGGCTAAGAAGAAGAAGACAGGGAAGAAGAAGAAGAAGCAAGATAAGAAAGAAGTCAACCAACCAACCATGGCTGTAAGTGTTAGTAGTGTTGAGGAAACCTCCAACATGCATCGTAAAACCACATACCCATGCAAGATTTGTAAGGGTGACCACTTCCTTATCAATTGTCCTGGTATTCCTAAGGTCTTGGAAGTATGGTCAGAAAAATCCTATCAACTTACCATTGATCCATCAACCAGTGATTGTCAGGTTCCTGGGAAAAAGGGTAAAGTTAGATTTCCTTGTAGGTTATGCAAAGGGAGTCATCATAGTCACCTTTGCCCTCATATGAATGAAGCCTCAAAATTTTTGGAAAACCATACTGTTCCACAACAAAAAATTCCAACTGGTTATTGTAAACTTTCTCCCATCCTACCGTCAATTGACAAAGTAATTGATCTAATTCCAAGTACAGTCAATCCCACTCTTACATTGGAGAGTGATACTCATATCACTTAGGTTTATGATCCATTAGTTGATCAAGTGGTCGATTTGATTTCACATTCAGTTGATCCCACTCTCCCTGTAGAGAGTGAAATTAATACCGCTCAGGTTCTTCTTGTTACATCAGATTCTTCTACGCCAGGGGGCATTTCACCTATTTCTACAGAACCCCCCCCAAAGTACTGAGTGTAGAAATTATATAACTGATATGTTATACATCCGAGATTCTCCTGATCACACACTATTTGACTTCATGCACAATACAAAATCTCTTCTACCATTGATCATTAATTGCGGAAATAAAATCAATTACATGCACACATTAAAACCATAAAAATTCACACATATGAACACAGTAATTTATGGGAAAGCTCAAAGCTGAAAACCCCCAACTATCTGTATATTATATGTCATAGAGATCATGTAACAATCATCATACAAAGCTCCTCACAAGCTCTCAGTACAATCTCCAATTGCTACACACTAATTAGGTCCGATCTAGAAAATCACATGCATCAATCTCTGCCACCTGCTAGCCTGACTCTACTGCGCAATCCCTGCTGAATATGGGCTCTGAATAAGTTATAATCCACCTGGATTGCACTGTGCAATCCTCATTGGCATCTCCATCAATGTGTGGTGCAAACTCATGCACCAGTATAGTCACAACTGATAGTCACACTGCTCTTTCACCTACCTCTCCACTGGTCTCCACTGAAACTGTCCATGCACTGTAGTTAACTGATGTATTCTTCAGCTGATTAATGAGTTAATAATTAGTGAATTAATTAATAATTAATTCACACCACTCTCACTAGTGTATCAATCAGTTAGACTAGATACAACTAGCTCAACTGTGTCTAACTGAGTTAAACTGAACACAACTCCACCAACTACCTCAATCAACTCCACCAAACTCTGTCACATGAGTTCTAACTAAAGTCTCCATGAAATAGCTCCATTTAACCCTCAGGAATAACGTAATTCCTTCTGTCATCTCCTGTGTAACATCTGTGCACTTAACTGAAGTGCTCCAAGAGAATAAGATAATGTTTATAGTCCAAATATTATTAAGAGCTAATAATATTCGACATATCTATTTTTAGACTGGCAATATAAAAATAGATTCCGCCCAATATGTCTAAAATTAGAAGTCCATCTATTTTTCCAACTTGACCAACTATCCACAAATAGCATCCTAAACCTCATAAAATATGACCGACATGTCTAAAAATGGACATAGTCTAAAAATAGACTGTGCGCCAAAAATAGCCTGCGGGCCCACTTAGTGAAGGCGACTTCCTTCCACTAAGCTCATCATCTTGTTGCAATCTCAACACTCCCTCTAAACAAGATAGGGATTATCTGCCACCCCGATCTTGCCTCTATGGTATTCGAATTTTCTCCTGGTGAGTGCCTTCGTCAAGATATCAGCATCCTGATCCTCCGTAGGAATGTAAGAAAGTAACATGATCTTCCGTTGCACACAATCTCTGATATGATGATATCGAATGTCAATGTGTTTAGATCTATCATGAAATACTGGATTAACCGAGAGTTTGATGCAACTTTGATTATCACAATATATCACAGTAGGATCTAAGTGTGAACCGAACAGCTCGACCATGATCTTCCTCATCCATATAGCCTCACATGCAGCCAAAATTGCTGCCATATACTCGGCCTCCGCTGAACTAAGTGCCACGAATATCTGCTTCCTGCTGTACTAGGAAACTACTGTCAACCCGATACTAAAAATCCCTCCAGATGTGCTCTTTCTGTCCATTGGGCTCCCTGCCCAATCTGCATCCGTGAAGCTGTGTGCTCAGCTTAGTGTTCCTAAATTGAGGTCATAAATTGTCAACCAGGGCTAGTAAACTGCTGAAGTGAGGTGCACTATATGTGCCTAGGTATCTGTTTCTCACTATGTTGTGTTTAGTGTTTTTTTATAATGTTTTTGGTTTTATGGTTTTATGTTAAAAAGGAAAATAGCTAAATGTTGATGAAGAACAGTTGTTGGTCACACTAAAAACATAGCAAAACCTATTCTAAACTGTGTATGGCACTAAAGAACAGAAAATGAAAATCTTGATAATGACTCATAGCAAGGAAATAAATCACAACATGAACTCAATAACTCATAACATGAACTCATCCAATTCATTCATTAGAAATATGTTGGAATAGCTTGAGAAAAGGACAATTTTAGTGCAAATGAGGTTCTCCTAAGTAAACAATCATCTTACAATATTACAAAGAATCTCATCCATGGCTAAAAGTTTATTGGAACACATTTGGAAAAGATTATTTGTAGCACAATAAGATTTCTACTTTGAATTAACTTGTAATGTTAAGATTAATCCATTCTGCAGCGCAACTTGTCATTACTAAGCCTCGCTCGAAAGTTAGAGATTTTCTAGAATAGTTTTTGGGAAAAGGCTTACTTGTGAAATTGCAAAAGATTGCAGAACAATCAAGGCCTTAAAATGATATCACTAATTCTTGTCCATATGATGATGCATTAATAGAGAGTCAGAACAAGAGTAGTTTGTAAACAATGAAGGCCGTGAAGTCTAATTTTGACAATTAATACAACTTAAAGAACAATGGATAACACTGCAGTAGAATGCAATTGATCAAACTTGAAACACAGTGACCACAACTAAACTAGAATGCCATTAACCTAACTTGAAATACAGTGAACTGGAACTGAACTAGAATGCCACTAATCTAACTTGAAATACAGTGAACAGAGTTGAAATAGAGTGCCATTAACCTAACTTGAAATACAGTGAACTGGAACTGAACTAGAATGCCACTAATCTAACTTGAAATACAGTGAACAGAGTTGAACTAGAGTGCCATTATCAAACTTTTGAAATATAGTGACAGAATTAAACTAGAGTGACAACTACTTATGGAGTATTTCGACTGAACTAAAATGCAACTAATTCTATGAAATACTACAGCTCTATCTCGTTCAGTATGAGTGATATTTTGGAATAGTTTGTAAAAACAAGTCTGGCTGTATCTTTCAATGCAAATGAACATAAAACATAAAGTTTCGGAAAAAAATGAAATTAAATCCTAAAATACTACAGTTATATCTCATCCAATGTTAGTGGTATTTTGGAATAGTTTGTAAGGATAAGACTGACTGTGGCATCCACTGCAAGTAAGTATAAAAACACAAAGTTCAGAAAATTGATTAAACTAGGAATGAAACAAGGCTAAGTTACTTATCTAAACCATATGAACAAAGTTTCTCAGGTAGCAGGGGCCCTCTACCACCGGATTAGCACGCAAATCTACTCAAGATTGACTCAGCTCTTGCAATAAAGTGATGCCTCTTTCATTAAAGGAGAAATTCTTCAAAAAAACAGAGTATTATGGTATTCTGAGATCTAGCAATAAAACAAAATCTAGCTAGCTGTCTCTCGGTCTCCCAAGCCATACTTATAACAAAATTACATAACTGTATTTGAGATAAAACAGGAATAAATGTCTTTCCCAACTAAAATCAAACTAGAACTCTGGTGGTGGTCTCGTACTATGATTAAGGACATCTGTACAGTCCTTGTCCTATTAGAAGTCTTTCTCCTAGTTTTGGTTTCCCACGTGCATAACCACCTGTAGACTCGAGCTCAGACTTCGTGGAGAGAAAGAAATGATGGGGGAGTGATGTGGAATACGACCATATGCGTTTTTCCTTGAGGTGACACCTGGAACCCGCATGAACATGAAGATAGCTGCGGAATAGGCAACTGGCTACAGAATGACTGCGTTCTGTAGCCGAGTCTAGTAAAAAATTACTACGACAACAAAATCATGAAAACATAGCAATTTAGTCATTAGATGCATTCTTAAAGTAATCCTGATCAATCCTATTGATCATTCAAGCCTGTAATTGATGAGGGACAAAGGAAATGAAGTGAAATGTGGTGGAAAAGGACATCTTTGGGGCTCAACATACCCCCATTGCAAGGCTTTTTCATGTCCTCATGTAACTAATCCATGTACTCTGAGACCTCTGCTAGGACATCTAGGCCCCTTCCTCTGCTTTGCTTGACAGTCAATGGCCTCCTGGGCTTCCTTATGATCAACTTGAATCTCAAATTTGTAAGTGCCCTGCTTAACTTTTTGTTTTTCTTCTTCAAATTTTCACTGGCCTTGTGCAACTTTTTCATTTATAGAGACAAAGTTGTATTCATATCACCTTTCAGCTTAACCTGCTCCCTTAAAATTTCATTCTCATTCTTGATATGCCTATTGAGCACTTCTAACTCATATTTGTCTCTTCTTAGTACATCAATTGCAGATTTTGGTGGGCTAGGATTTCTGTCTCTACTTTCCGAGGCACTCTTCTCTAATGTCTCAACATAATTATAAATTTGTTGTTGTGCTGGGTCTATCTCTGGAGTTCCTTCATCAAGATCCTCCTCGTACTGGTACTCAGGTGATCTTGTAGTAGGTGTTTCTTCATCCTCAATGTTTATGATTCCTATTTGTCTAGCCTCTGTTTTCTTCAATATACCTTTAACACTGTGGCTTCGTCTTGGTTGAGATGGTCCTTCACCTCTCTCTTTGGCATATTTTCTTGTTATCCTCTCCTTCTTAAGCTGCTTCTTAATTTCAGCCAATTTCTCAGAAATCATCTCTTCACTGTCTCCTTGTATTGATTTACCAGTTTTAGTTCCAACAGTTTTGGAAATTTCCCTTCTCCTGCTTCTTCTTGTAGGTTTGCTTTCAAGTGGAGATTCCTTGGGTTCTTCAAAGTGTTTCCTTACTAGAAACTCATCCCAATTATCTCCTATTTTTCTCAAATGATGTTCAATTAGGATTTTGACTGAACCATTGTGATACAAAGTGGTTTCTAGAAATTGAACCCTCTTTTGAACATTAGAGGCCATTCTTTTCAGACTATGAAGGAAAAAGGGCAAATTGATTTCTTCATCTAAGAAATGCATCATTAACCGAATATGATAAACATAGAGGGTACCAAATCTTCCTTCACAAGTGATAAATTTTTGCAAAATGAGAAACATATTCCTCCATTTATTCTTCAGTGCCGAGCTAGGAATACCTTTCTTAAAAATGGAAACATCCATACCTGGTGTTTTGAGTATTTGCCTCCATGCCTCATTATGAAATTCCTTATTTTTGAACCAGCGTTCTCCTTGTCTGGGTAATTTCGTTGCTTCTGCAATGAAAAACTCTATAATAGTGAATTTAATATCTCCTATTTCGACCTCTGCTCCATTGAAGGACCGTGCAAATGTTTTAGTTACCTCCTTATGAAAACCATTAAATTTTTCCAAGAATTGTAACCACCCAACTTGTTGTAGCATTTCTGTAATTTGTAGATAGCCTTCCAAGTACTTGGTTCCAACTGGTTCAGTCCTTACTATGAGACTCATAACTTATCTTTTCAACCTTCAAATTACTGCTCCTCTGCTCACGGTGAAAATGGTTGTTAAAGAGATGTTTTTACTCCAAAGATGTTTCCTCTGTTTTACAGAGCAGAATGGCTAAGAATTGGCTTCGGAAAGAAATGATATGGAGTGGTTATGAAATGAGTATAATGCGGTGAGGATGATTCACATGGATTAATGAGTTGAGAGCTATCACGGAAGAAAAGACCGCGGAAAAATTCTCATGTAATTTCAAAATCATCACTAAATGCTTCGGGCTAGTGACGTGACTGCTTAGGTCACTTCAGTACTTAACCGTTAAGTTTTAAATGATGATTTGGAATGGCGGAGTGAAAGGGATTTTGTCCAAAGTTTTTATGATAGGTTTGATAAGCATGATCAACACGACTAATTAAAATAAATTTTTGAATCATACATGACTTAACTATGCTAAAAATTTCATGATCTGTCACCATAATAATTTCATAACTTTTACCTTTGCCTTTCCTTTGATTTTTGTTGTTGTTGTTGTGGTTTTGATATGCCTTGTTCTCCTTTGAAAATCATTGATCTTCAGTCCTCATAACTCCTTTTATTTTGCTTGTTGTCTTGGATATACAGGATCAATTTGCTGCTAAATCAAGTGATTACTAGATAGTGCCTTCAGGGTCTCTGGCTGCAGAATGTCTGACTGGCTGCAGAATGTCTGACTGATTACAGAATGTACCTATAGAAGTCTTGAAACATGGAATGGAATGGTTTGAAGCATGAATGGAATGTTGTATGAAATGAGTTAAAAATGGATAATAAAATATGGTGAAATGGAGTATGAGTGAAGTGAATAATGGAATGAAATGAATCACAATTATGAAGTGGAGTGAAGTATGGAAAGTGACCTACAACTTATGATTTGTATTATTCAATTGCAGCAAAAGATTTAAAAAAAAAAAAAAAATCTGAGATGGAAGTGAGGTGGACCATGGAATGAAATGAATGAAGTATGGAATGAAGTGGAGTATGGATGAATGGAATGAAATGAATCATAAGTGAAATATGGGTTTGCACTTATGATTTTGTATTAGCTGCTTGCAGAAAAAAAACAAATTTGAAAAACTAAAGTGTTAGAAAGATTCTGATTTTCACTCTATCTTTTCTGTATAAACATGCTAATCAGTGAATAGTTTTCATGTTTATACTTTATTTTTTATTTATTTATTTATTATTATTTTTTTAATGCTTTTGAATTCAGAAAATTCAACTAAGTTGATGAAGAAGAAAAATTATTCTTCATTAACTTCACATCACTGTTTACCTGAAATCTCTTGACAAATTCTTCTCTTGAAAGTGGCTTATGATACAGCTTCAATCTATGACCATTTACAAGAAAAGTGACCTCTTCTTCATCTATTGTCCTGATTTTTATTGCTCCATTGTCAAAAATTTTCACAATTTCATATGGTCCAAGCCAATGTGTTTGGAATTTACCTTGAAAATCTTTGAACTTTGAATCAAACAAGAGAGCCCAGTCACCTTCTTTGAACTTTTTTTCCTTGATATACTTATCATGCCATCTAGTCCTTTGCTGCTGGACTATACTTGTTTTCTGAATTGCATCTTGTCTGATCTCATCCAACTCATTAATCTACTCCAATCTGTGCTTTTGTGCCTCTGTTAGATCAAGTCCTAGCTGAACTGCCATTTTAAAAGTTTGAATCTGAAACTCTATGGGAAACAAAACTTGTTTTCCATAAACAAGTTCATAGGGAGTATGACCTGTTGTGCTTCTCCATGTAGTTCTATAGGCCTACAAAGCTTCAGAAAGCCTGTCTGCCCAATCTCTTCTATGTAAATGAATAGTATTTGTTAGGATCCCTTCAATGATCTTATTAGTAGATTCCACTTGAACATTTGCTTGTGGATGATAGGGAGTAGATTTTCTTTGTCTGATTTTGTACCTCTCCATCATTTGTTCCACTAGCTTTGATGTAAATTGAGCTCCTTGATCTGTAACAATTTCCCTTGGGACACCAAAACGAGTAAAAATATCCTCAAAAAGAAAATTAACTACAGATGCTTCAGTAGCAGAAAGTAATGGCTTGGCCTCTACCCATTTGGTAACATAATCAGTGCAAACTAATATATATGTCTTTTGTCTTGATGGAGGACTAATAGGTCCTACAAAATCTAAAGCCCATTTTTCAAAAGGTTCAATATGTACCTGAGGCTGTAATGGCATCTCACTTGAAGGAGAAGGTTTCCCTACCCTTTGGCAACTGTCACACCTTTTGACATACTCTTTAGCATCTTTAAAAAGGGATGGCCAATAATATCCTAAATGAAAGATCTTATAAGATGTTCTTTTATCAGAAAAGTGTCCACCACAAGGTTCATCATGACATGCCTTGAGGATCTCAGGCATCTTATCTTCCCTAACACATCTCCTAATGATAAAATCTGGACTTGTTTTGTATAACTCATTAGCAACCCATGAATATTTTTCACTGTCATAAATGATCTTTCTTTTGTCTCTTGCATTCATTATTGAACGAAATTTCCCTGAAACTAAATAATTAGCAATGTCAGCAAACCAAGGAGTTTGAGTAGAAATTGCAAAAATATATTCATCAAGGAATTGATCTTCAACTGGAGTATTGTCTTTGATGTTTTGGAGTCTAGATAGGAAATCAGCTACTGTGTTTTGTTTTCCAGGCCTATCTAGAATGGTAATGTTGAATTCCTGTAAAAGCAATAACCATATTATGACTCAGCCATTAGTAATTGATTTGTTCATTAGATATCTAATTGCAAAGTGATCTGCGTGAACAAAAGTTTCATAGCCTGTTATATAGTGTCTAAATTTTTTTATGGCATGAACAACAACTAAAAATTATTTTTCAGTTATAGTATAGTTTAACTCTGAAGGAGTCAAATTTTTACTGGTATAGTAGATGGCATAAGGAATCAGGTCTTTTTGTCCCAATACTGCTCCTAGAGCTGTATCCGAGGCATCTGTTGAAATATGAAAAGGTAACTTCCAGTTAGGTCCCCTTAAAATAGGTGCTTCAGAGATTTTTGTTTTTAGGGTCTCAAAGGCTAACTGGAAATCAGGGTTCCACTTGAATTCACAGTCTTTGGTAAGTAATTTGAAAAGTGGAGATGCTATCTTGGTGAAGTTTTCTATAAACCTTCGATAATATCCTGTAAATCCTAGAAAACTCCTAACATCTTTTTGAAAACTTGGAATAGATAAGCTAGAGATGACTTCAACTTTTGACTCATCAACTCTAATCCCATCCCCTGAAATGTGATGTCCTAAAACAATTCCTTCAGTAAACATCATAAAACACTTCTCATGACTAAGTGAAATATTTGCTTCTTTACATCTCTTTAAAACTTTTTCCAAGTTTGTTAAGGCTTCTTCAAATGTGTTTCCATAAACTGTGAAATCATCCATATATACCTCTACACAATCATGTATTAGATTTGAAAAGATTCCTAGTACTGCCCTTTGAAATGTTGCAGGTGCATTGCATAGTCCAAATGGCAATACTCGGTAAGCATAGGTACCCCAAGGACATGTAAATGTGGTTTTGTCTTGATCTTCAAGTGCTACTTGAATTTGGTTATAACCACTAAACCCATCTAAAAATGAGAAGTACTTTTTTCCAGCTAATGTATCTAACACCCGATCTATGAAAGGTAGGGGAAAATGATCTTTAAGAGTAGCTTTGTTTAATTCTCGGTAGTCAATACATACCCTCCATTTACCATTTTTCTTTGGCACAATTACCAAAGGAGAAACCCACTAACTATCTGAAATGGGATAGATGAAGTTAACATTTAACAATTTCTGCAATTCTTCCTTAACAATCTCCCTAAGATTTGGATTCATCCATCTCTGAGGTTGCCTGATTGGTTTACAATTTTCCTTTATGTAGATGTGATGAGTGCAAGTCTTGGGGCTTATCCCTTTCATATCAGTGTACTCCCATGCATATGCAGAAGAATGTCTCTGTAAAATCTTGACTAGCTCTTCTTGTTGAGATTTCTCTAAGTTCTTGTTTATGTTTAAGGTTTTGCCTGGAAATATCTCAATTGTAGAGCTGCCAAATTTATCCATGGAATAAAGAGACATCTGCCTTGATGATAAAAACTCAATGTTGGATTCTTCTTGAAATTGTTCATGCTTATATTCCAAATAGGATTCAAAGTTTTCTAAGGTATTCAAAATCTGACTATCTTCACTAATTTCTGAAATTGTGAAGAGAGGTTGTAAGTCTTCTTCATCCTCTATCCATTGAGTATCATCTAATTCTGTAATTGTTCTTGCTGGAGGATACAAGGTAAATTTTTTGGTTGAAATACCATCAGAGATGTACATATCACCGGATCTACAGCTAATGAAAGCATCAACTGTAACTAACCAAGGTCTTCCTAATATAATAGGATGCCCTCCTATATTATTCTTAGGAGTTAGGATCATAAAATCCACAGGATATTCCCAAGAATATAGGGACACTGGAATGTCTTCTATTACCCCATCAGGTTTGATCATAGATCTGTCTGCTAATTGTAATAATGTGGGTGTAAAAAGAATATTAGGAAGTTTCAGTTTATCCATGATTTGTCTACTCATAATATTGATTACTGCTCCTAAATCAATAAGTGTTTTTTGAATCTCAATTCCATTGATGTGAATTTTAACAACTGGATTTCCTGGGTCTAGATATTTTGGAATAACAATCTTACCCATCATGATATCTGATATTTTTCCTGCCAGTTGAATTTTCTTTATCTCTCTTATTCTTTTTCTTGTTTTCTTCATGCTCAACTCCTTTATTGTTTTTGCTAAGATTGGAATTTCCTAGATGGCTTGTAATAATGGGATCTTAATACAAACATTTCTCAGCTCATCTAGGAAATCATAATTAGGCACCATAATTTGTTTTTCTACACCCCTATCAATTTGTAATCTTTCTGGAAAGGGAGGTGTAGAAGTGGATGTTGATGGCCGCTCTAATATAGGAGTTGAAATTATTGGTTCTTTTTGTTTTGATTTTTCAATGTTTGAGTCTTGGAAAGTTGTGTTCTCTTCAAGACTTTTATTTACCCATAGAGAATCTTCCTCAGAATTGTCTTGCTCTTGTATGATTACAAAAGGTTTCCTCTTTTCAAGTATTCTTCCAGACCTAAGTTGAACATCACTAAGGTCTAAAGGAGTGATAAAATAAGTTGGAAACTGTTGGCCTTCTATCATGTATGTGTTCTGAGGATTTTTATTGTTAGGGTTTGGTATGGGTTAGGCAGGCAACTGATTTGTTTTCTGAGGAAATGGTAATGGAAGTGGTTGATTTTGATGTTGTGGATTTTGAGGATTTTGTTGAAAATTTTGTTGAGGAGGGAAATGTGGATATGGTGGATAGGATGGTGGATATTGGTAATACTGAGAGTATCTTCCATAGGGATTTTGTGCTCCTTGCGCCCAATTTTGTGATTGATTTTGAAATTGGGGCCAAGGTTGCTGCCAAGAATTCGAATTTGGTGGGGGTTGATTATACAACTGATCATGAAATCCTTGTATTTTAGGTCCTTGCCAAGGCTTCCTGGAGACAAAATTGAGAGATTATGTGGAACTTGTAGGAGTTTCTTCTTGAAAGACAACTTTAAGACCAGGGAGTGAAGGACAACTCTTAGTATCATGTTTTTCTGAACAAATTACACAAGTCTATACAACTTTTGCATCCAAAGGGCACTCTCTCAAGGCATGTTTCTTTCTACATTTGGGAGAAAAGATTGCTAAGGCATCAGATTCAGCTTTTTGCTTGTTTTGTAACTTAAGGGTGTCTATTTGTTCACTAAGACTCCCTAAGATATCAGATTTGAATTCATCAAGCATATGTCCTATTTCTGCCCTACTTACTGTCCTAGAAGCAGACTTACTTGCCCTTGCAAGAGCAGGGTCTCTTGGTCCTTTTACAGTTTTAGATTTTCCTCTTGAAAGGTTGATACATAATTCAACTATTTCAGGTAATGTAAGTTGAGATATATCCCCTTTTCCCATCATGTTAAGGATATCTAACCATTCATCCCTAATTGTCTTCAACAAGAGAGCTTTCAAGGTATCTTGGTCTAGGTTTTCCATTTTTTCTCTTTTGATGTTGTAGTTAAATCTCTCCAACAAATCTTCCAAATTTTCATCCTCTTTTTGTAGCATTTTAAACACTTCCTCCTTATGGTTGACTGGCATACAGTAATCCAAATACCTCTCTAGAAATGCTTGTTTCATGTCTTCCCATGTCGTAATAGAACTGCTGATCAAACTCATAAACCACTTCAATGCTGCTCCTATAAATGTTGAAGGAAATAGTTTAAGTTTTTGAGCATCTTGCAAGTAGTCATAGGTTCTACATAGGACTTCAAATTCAAATAGGAAGGTTTCAAGATCTTCAGTTTTAAGTCCATAAAATTTTGGAAGGACAGAGGGTGAAATATTTTTCATAGTTGCATTGGTTTCTTCATCTACTATAGGAAACCCAAAAGAGCTTCCCATTTCTCTTCTACCTCTTCCTCTGCCTCCTTCTCCTTCTGCACCTCTACCTCCTTCTCCTCTACCTATACCTCTTACCCCTCCAAATAGTGTGTGTTCTCCATTAAAAACTCCTCCTCCCCCTTCTTCTGCCATAGTTGATTCTTTTTTGGAAGTTGAAAAGTTTATGTCCCTAGCAGGGGTTCCTGAATATTCTTCTAAGACAGGTTCAGTGGATGAAGTGGAAGGTATTTCTAATGGAATATCTGATCTTAAGTCCTCTGAGAGTCTAGGATCAGTAAAGGATGGAATGTGGGTTTGAGTTGAAGATGTGCTGACTCTTGGTCTTGGTGAAACAAGTGGTGTTCTAGGAATCAAGTTTCTGCTTCTTATGAATCTACCCCTTGAGTCTCTTTCTCTACGCATATCATTGTTTTTGGAAGTAAGAAACAAGGATACCTAGTTACACTTCCCCGGCAACGGCGCCAAAATGTGTGCTCAGCTTAGTGTTCCTAAATTGAGGTCATAAATTGTCAACCAGGGCTAGTAAACTGCTGAAGTGAGGTGCACTATATGTGCCTAGGTATCTGTTTCTCACTACGTTGTGTTTAGTGTTTTTATGATGTTTTTGGTTTTGTGGTTTTATGTTAAGAAGGAAAAGAACTAAATGTTGAAAAAGAATAGTTGTTGGTCACACTAAAAACAGAGCAAAACCTTTTCTAAATTATGTGTGGCACTAAAGAATAGAAAATGAAAAGTTTGATAATGACTCATAGCAAGGAAATAAATCACAACATGAACTCAATAACTCATAACATGAACTCATCCAATTCATTCATTAGAAATATGTTGGAATAGCTTGAGAAAAGGACAATTTTAGTGCAAATGAGGTTCTCCTAAGTAAACAATCATCTTACAATATTGCAAAGAATCTCATCCATGGCTAAAAGTTTATTGGAACACATTTGGAAAAGATTATTTGTAGCACAATAGGATTTCTACTCTGAATTAACTTGTAATGCTAAGATTAATCCATTCTGCAGCTCAACTTGTCATTACTGAGCCTCACTCGAAAGTTAGGAGATTTTCTAGAATAGTTTTTGGGAAAAGGCTTATTTGTGAAATTGCAAAAGATTGCAGAACAATCAAGGCCTTAAACTGATATCACTAATTCTTGTCCATATGATGATGCATTAATAGAAAGTCAGAACAAGAGTAGTTTGTAAACAATGAAGGCCGTGAAGTCTAATTTTGACAGTTAATACAACTTAAAGAACAATGGATAACACTAAACTAGAATGCAATTGATCAAACTTGAAACACAGTGACCACAACTAAACTAGAATGCCATTAACCTAACTTGAAATACAGTGAACTGGAACTGAACTAGAATGCCACTAATCTAACTTGAAATACAATGAACTGGAATTGAACTATAATGCCACTAACCTAACTTGAAATACAATGAACAGAGTTGAACTAGAGTGCCATTATCAAACTTGAAATATAGTGACAGAATTAAACTAGAGTGACATCTACCTCCGGAGTATTTCAACTGAACTAAAATGCAACTAATTCTATGAAATACTACAACCCTATCTCGTTCAGTATGAGTGATATTTTGGAATAGTTTGTAAAAACAAGTCTGGCTGTATCTTTCAATGCAAATGAACATAAAACATAAAGTTTAAAAAAAAAATGCAATTAACTCCTAAAATACTACAGTTATATCTCATCCAATGTTAGTGGTGTTTTGGAATAGTTTGTAAGGATAAGACTGACTGTGGCATCCACTGCAAGTAAGTATAAAAAACACAAAGTTCAGAAAATTGATTAAACTAGGAATGAAACAAGGCTAAGTTACTTATCTAAACCATATGAACAAAGCTTCTCAGGTAGCAGGGGCCCTCTACCACCGGATTAGCACGTAAATCTACTCAAGATTGACTTAGCTCTTGCAATAAAGTGATGCCTCTTTCATTAAAGGAGAAATTCTTCAAAACAAAGAGTATTACAGTATTCTGAGATCTAGCAATAAAACAAAATCTAGCTAGCTGTCTCTCGGTCTCCCAAGCCATAATTATAACAAAATTACATAACTGTCTTTGAGATAAAACAGGAATAAATGTCTTTCCCAACTAAAATCAAACTAGAACTCTGGTGGTGGTCTCATACTATGATTAAGGACATCTGTACAATCCTTGTCCTATTAGAAGTATTTCTCTTAGTTTTGGTTTCCCACGTGCATAACCACTTGTAGACTCGAGCTCAGACTTCATGGAGAGCAAGAAATGATGGGGGAGTGATGTGGAATACGACCATATGTGTTTTTCCTTGAGGTGACACCTGGAACCTACGTGAACATGAAGATAGCTGTGGAATAGGCGACTGGCTACAGAATGACTGCGTTCTGTAGCCGAGTCTAGTCAAAAATTACCACAAAAAAATCATGGAAACATAGCAAGTTAGTCATTATATGCATTCTTAAAGTAATCCCAATCAATCCTATTGATCATTCAAGCCTGTAATTGATGAGGGACAAAGTAAATGAAGTGAAATGTGGTGGAAAAGATGGACATCTTTGGGGCTCAACAGAAGCCACACAGCTTCACTTCATCCAACTGTCTGTACCAAAGTCCATATCCCGATGTGTCTCTGAGATATCTCAATACATGCTTCCCTGCCTTCCAAAAGAGTAAGCTTAACCATAGCTTGTGAAAGCTGGTTAACTGCGTAGCATATGTCGAGTCGTGTATTGACTAGATACATGAGCGACGCCACCAACTGTTGGTAAACAGTGGCATCCACTACCTCTACCGATGTAGCATCCTCTTTCCTCCAACCACCAGGAAGAGGAGTGTCGATAGGCTGGCAGCCATGCATGTTGAACTTCTCCAGTATCTCCTGGGCATACTTGCCTTGAGATACAAACAATCCATCACTGCGCTGCCAAATTTCCAATCCCAGGAAATAATGAAGGAGGCCCAAGTCCTTCATCTCAAACTATTTTGCAAGATCAACCTTGCATGAGAGTATCAACTGTTCATCACCGGTCAATATAAAATCATCTACATAAAGTACAATGATCACCAACTTACCCTCAACCACTATCTGGTACAGGTTGGGATCCGCCTCGCTCTTGGTAAAACCAAGTATGGTAAAATAACTGTCGATCCTTGTGTACCAAGCACAAGGTGCTTGTTTCAACCCATACAATGCTCATTTGAGCTTGCACACATGTGACTCACTGCTGAAGATCTCGAAACCTTCGGCTTGCTCTATGTACACCTCCTCCTAAATGACTCTGTTGAGGAACGCAGTCTTCACATCCATCTGATGAATGTGCCACCCCATCTACGCTGAGAGAGCAAGAATGCTCCGTATGGACGAATACCTTGCGACAGGTGCAAAGGTTTCGTCATAGTCGATCCCCTCAATCTGTGAGAAGCCCCGGGCAAAAAATCTTGCCTTATACTTCTCGACGCTCCCGTCAGTTGCTTGATTCACTTTGTAGATCCATCTCGAACCTACCACTGAATTCCCTTCCGGCCTTGGGACAATCTCCCATGCACTGTTTCTGACAATCGAATCATACTCTTCCACCATGGCATCTACCCATGCAGGGTCCTCCATAGCTTCCTCGAAAGAGGATGGCTCTGTCATGATACACTTTCTCATCAGAGCCATGTATCCAGTATATCGGTTAGGTGTCTGTCTCTATCTGTGCTGTGATGTAGGTGCTCCTACAATCTTCTCTCCATCCTAATTCAGTCGCTCAGCTTCTGTAGTGCGCTTCCGCCCTCTGATGGTTAGCGCTGCATGAGTGGTTTCTTCCGCTCCATGAACCTCCTCTTGTGGCTAATCCACATCCTGAGGCTCATCCTTAGGAACTAATAGCTCCTCATCTGCATGCAAGTGTGGCTTCTTCTCAAGCGAACACTTCATGGATTTCTCCTCATGAAATTTGATATCCCGTCGCACAATAGTCTTCCGACTATCTGGCAAATACACACGATAGTTGTGGGGTGTATTAGTGTACCCCAAAAATATCCCAACCTCTTCAGTTGGCTCCAACTTCTTCTTGGCATCCTTCGTCACATGAATGTAAACAGGTGAGCCAAAAATCTTCAAATGAGAAATATTAGGCTTCTTACCAGAAAATGCCTCCTCGGGTGTACTCATGCCAAGCACTCTGTGAGGACAACGGTTTTGCACATAAATCGCAGTATTGCATGCCTCAGGCCAAAAGTGTATGGGTAGGCCGTGATCATGCAACATCACCCATGCAGCACCCATGATCGTTCTGTTCTTTCGCTCTGCGACCCCATTCTGCTATGGGTTATGAGGCGCTATGAGCTCTCTTCGAATTCCTTCTGCGCTGCAAAAGTCCTTGAATTCGCCAGAGATGAATTCACCACCATTGTCGCTCCTAAGAGCCTTCACCTGCTTCCCCGATTCTTTCTCAACCAGTGCCTTGAACTCACAGAACTTTGAGTATGTCTCGCTCTTCTTCTGCATGAAGAAGATCCAGCACTTCCGAGAAAAATCATCAACAAAGATCACATAGTACTTGTGCTTTGCTGTCGAAGCTATTGAGAAAGGTCCACACACATCTGTGTGAATTCTCTCAAGGATCGTCATGGCGCGACTATCCTTCTCGTGAAAGGTGGCTTTCACAAATTTTCCCAAAGTACATCCCTTGCACTGATCTGACTGCACAAGTGTACCTTTGGGAAGCCCGGTAGAAATCTGCTACAAAATTTTCAAAGCACCATGGTGAAGATGGCCCAATCTCCTGTGCCATAGCTCGCCCTCATCCCGGCTCACCACTCCTTCTGCCTTGCCTGCCATTGCTGCGCAGCCATCTACCTACAATTGATAAAGGTTCTTAACTTGAACCCCTATCCTCCGGGTTTCACCAGTTGCCTTACTGCGCAGGAAAGCCTTTCCCTCGCTAAAGACAACATCATATCCCTTGTCTTCTAACATGGCCACCGAGATCAGATTCTTCTTCAATCCTGGAACATGCATGACATCCTTCAATATGAAAGGTTTACCAGACTCCCTCTCAAAGGAAATGGTCCCGATACCAGTCGCACTGTATCTACCATCATCGTCCATCTCGATGTGCACTCCAAGATCCTTCTCATCCAGATCACTGAACAAATCTTTGTCTCCAGTCATATGAAAAGACGCACCACTGTCAAGAAACCACATTGAACCCATCATACCTCAGACAAAGCATGTGATTAGTGAAAAATCCAGCTCAAACTGCGAGGCTAAGGCCTCTCCAGCTGCAGATCCAGCAGCCTGCTTATTTTTCTTCTTCTGTGGAAAATTAGTGGCGTAATGTCCGTGTTGGTGACAGTGAAAGCACTTCACCTTGGACATGTCCTACTTCTTACATTTTGCACTGGATTGAGAAGCATTCTTCTTGCTCTTCCCCTTCCTTTCTTTGGTAGCCAAAGCGCAATTTTCCTCATCTTCATTCTTCGATGAAGATCCATCCCTGGTACTTCGCCTTATCTCCTCCTGCACAAGATCCGACCAAAGTCGCTCCCATCCTGGCAGTTTCTCTCGACCATTGACAGAGTCCTCATAGGAATGCCAACTCTTCAAAAGCCCAAGGAGAGCCAAGCTCACCAAGTTCTCTTCATCGACAGTAATCCCCACACTTCCCAGCTCATCCCTGCACTGGACGAACTTTGTGAGGTACTTGGGTATACTCTCGCCCTTCTCCATTTTTATTTTCCTGAACTTATCCTTGAGCGCCAACTTCCTCTGGTTGCTCTTGCTTTGGAACAAGTCTGTCAAAGCTTTCCACATCAAGAATGGAGAAGCTTTACCATGAAGGCTGGACACTATGTGATCCTTCACACCTTCCAACAGAATCCTTCAACATTTTTTTGTCTTCTTTTGCCATGCGTCAAGTGCGGCAACATCGCTAGAAGCAGGTTTTGGAATTTCTGCATCTATGAACTCCTTCAATCCATTATCCTCCAGCACCGCCTCCATCCTGTCCTTCCATGCAATATAATTCGAGCTGCCCTCAAGAGCATACTCCAATTGCAATTCGTTGAAAGACATCTCAACTTCGACACCAAGAAAACACTACTGCAAATTCGAATTCCACCAGCACAAAACTCGACCGCTTCAATGTTTTACAATTGCTCCAATGATAAATATCGCTCTGATACCATGTAGAAATTATATAACTGATATGTTATACATCTGAGATTCTCCTGATGACACACTATTTGACTTCATGCACAATACAGAATCTCTTCTACCATTGATCATTAATTGCGGAAATAAAATCAATTGCATGCACACATTAAAACCATAA
The DNA here is from genome assembly GCA_034641835.2 of Pinus albicaulis. Taxonomy (NCBI): domain Eukaryota; kingdom Viridiplantae; phylum Streptophyta; class Pinopsida; order Pinales; family Pinaceae; genus Pinus; species Pinus albicaulis. The sequence goes on from CM076577.1 coordinate 964,958,507, forward strand.
AAATTCACACATATGAACACAGTAATTTATGGGAAAGCTTAAAGCTAAAAATCCCCAACTATCTGTATATTATATGTCATAGAGATCATGTAACAATCATCATACAAAGCTCCTCACAAGCTCTCTGTACAATCTCCAATTGCTACACACTAATCAGGTCCAATCTAGCAAATCACATGCATCAATCTCTGCCACCTGCTAGCCTGCCTCTACTGCGCAATCCCTGCTGAATATGGGCTCTGAATGAGTTCGAATCCACCTGGCTTGCACTGCGCAATCCTCATTGGCATCTCCATCAATGTGTGGTGCAAACTCATGCACCAGTATAGTCACAACTGATAGTCACACTACTCTTTCACCTACCTCTCCACTAGTCTCCACTGAAATTGTCCATGCACTGTAGTTAACTGATGTATTCTTCAGTTGATTAATGAGTTAATAATTAGTGAATTAATTAATAATTAATTCACACCACTCTCACTAGTGTATCAATCAGTTAGACTAGATACAACTAGCTCAACTGTGTCTAACTGAGTTAAACTGAACACAACTCTACCAACTACCTCAATCAACTCCACCAAACTTTGTCACATGAGTTCTAAATGAAGTCTCCATGCAATAGCTCCACTTAACCCTCAGGAATAGCGTAATTCCTTCTTTCAGCTCCTATGCCACATCTGTGCACTTAACTGAAGTGCTCCAAGAGAATAAGATAATGTTTATAGTCCAAAGCTAATAATATTCGACATATCTATTTTTAGACCGACAATCTAAAAATAGATTCTACCCAATATGTCTAAAAATAGAAGTCCATCTATTTTTCCAACTTGACCAACCATCCACAAATAACATCCTGCAACTCATAGAATATGATCAACATGTCTAAAAATATACATAGTCTAAAAATAGACTGTGCACGAAAAATAGCCTTTGGGCCCACTTAGTGAAGGCGAATTCTTTCCACTAAGCTCATCATCTTGTTGCAATCTTTACACTGAGGTATTTTCCTTTGATTAGAGTAGACTAAGAGAACCTCGTCTTCCTTCCTCCATCCATTTTCAAATCATTGTGAAGGCTTGTGGTAAGAATGTGCGCCGCACAAATGTAGATGAAGGTGCTTCTGTAAATATTTTATCCTCAACTGCTTGGCAAGATTTGGGATCCCCTTAGCTTGTGCCTGTTACACAGAATCTGTCAGCCTTTAACATAACCATTAGTGAACCTTTAGGGATCCTTCCTAAGTTTCCTATTACCTTGGAAGGTAAAACTGTTTGTATTGATCTTATGGTAGTCCAAGGCCCCTTGGATTTCAATTTACTCCTTGGGCGAAACTATGTCTATTCCATGAAAGATGTCGTATCGACACTCTTTTGTGTGATGTCTTTCCCTCACAATGGAAACATTGTGTATTTTGACCAGCTTTCATTTTTTAGTCTTGATTCGACTACCAATCATTCGACACCCCTGAATTTTCCTTATACGAAAGTGGTATCTACCCCGCCATGAGTTAATTATGTGGCAACAAGTCCCATGTTTTCAGTTACTGATGCAAGTGAGACTCTCATTGTTTTCTCAAATTCATTTGACTTAGATCCAGTAATTGACATGGGAACCCTATGGGGGTATTTGAACAAGATGTTATTATCCCTATTGAGTCCCTTGACATGTGTTCCTTCCATAGAACTGTTCTTCCATTTAATGAAGACCTCTTGGAAGCCATGATCGAGGTGTGTCCCTTGACATGTGTTTCTTCCAGTTGGAAGCCATGATCAAGGCTCCTATGAGGATAGTTCCTTTTACTATGTCAAACTCGTTAAAAAATGAAACAAGTTTCCATGAGGATAATTCCTTTTACTGTGTCAACCTCGTTTAAAAATGAAACAAGTTTCCATGAGGAGAAGTTCCTGTTACTGTGTCAACCTCGTTAAAAAATGAAACAGGTTTCCATGAGGAGAGTTCCTTTTACTATGCCAACCTCGTTAAAAAATGAAACATGTCTTTGAGGATAGTTATTTTACTATGTCAACCTCGTTAAAAAATGAAACAAGGTTCCATGAGGATAGTTCCTTTTACTGTGTCAACCTTGTTAAAAAAATGAAACATGTATTTATGAGCGCAGTTCCTTTTCTTGTGTCAAGCTTGTTAAAAAATGAAACAAGGTTTTATGAGCATAGTTCTTTTCCTTTGTCAGCTCGTTAAAAAATGAAACAAATCCTCTCCTAATTAAGTCGAGTATTTCATCTAATCTCATAAATGAACCTTCATTCCATCCAACTATTAGTAACCAATAATATACTTAGGTGAATGAAATGAAGCTTAGGGGGCATGTGATGTAGCAAGTTATGCTTGGTGTTATAGGTCAATTTGGGCACCATTCCCAATGACTTGGTTAAACTGGACATCATCCCTAGAACCATGAATAGGGTCTATCATCCCCTATCATTTCAGTTACTACATGCCCTAAGACAAAGAACAAGAACAAATCATTCATGACTTACATTGCAAGGTTTCCAAGATTTGAAGTACATGTTATATCACCTATGAGCTCACCAACGTAGTTTATCAAGGGGCTAAGTGCTTTGCATATGCAGGTAACCCCACTCAAGGGTGCTCTGCAAATCACTTCCCGACACTCAAGGGTGCGTTGGTCAAATTGGGAGCGAAATTCTCATTGTTCCAGAATCTCCACTTGGCCAGTGCCTTCTAGAAGAGTGAATATGTGTCAAACTTCGAATCCATGGGTCCATTTGACAGCTCTGAGCTTGGGAACATGTCTTGCCTATTATTAGAAATTCATTGATTGTGAAACTACCTTCAGCTCATCTATAAATTGAGAACAGATCCTAGTGCTTGAAAAGGAAGAAATTTGGTAGAGAAATGTTGTTGGATTCTCAATTGAGGGTTTGATTTGAGTGATATGCTGCTAGAGAGATGTTCATTGTGATGATGCCGGGATGATGCTGGAGATGGTGAAATCAAATCAATCACGTGTTGTAACCTCCCCTTCTATCCATTAATAAATATTGTTGCTTACTTTCGCACATATGTATCTATATAAGCTCATGTATTTCATATTATGGATTCTTATCTGATGTATATGTTTCATGTTTCATTGATTTAACTGAATTACGTGAATAGCCATTTGTATATTGCAATCTCTTTGTTGTTTAGTGTTCATTCTTGTAGGAAATATTTTGGCGATCTAGCTTGGATTTGAAGCTACAACAAGAGCGACATAAAGAGAATAGGAAGCGCTTGGATCCCAAGTAGGCTTCTTGATCTATTCTGTGTGTCTATTTACTGTTAGGAAAAGTATCTGCAAAGTATTTAACCTATTGTTGTAAATGCATAACACCACATTTAGGGAAGGATGTTTTATCCGTAATTCATAATTACGGATAACAAATTGGTGACTCCACTGGGGAGATCACCCTTCATCCTTGGTGTGTTTCCTTCTGTTTATCGACCCAGTAGAATTTACTCTCAAAGATAAGGCTTTTTGAAATCAAAATTTGCATTAGAAGTGTGTTAAACAGCTTGAGTTTTTGTTCTCTGCTGCACCCAACGCACTGTTGAACAAGACACAATGCTTTGCAGATCACTGTCTCCCATTCAAGGGTGCTTTGCAACACACTGTCTCCCCTTAGAGACTGCGTTTCCCCCTAGAGCCAACTAAATTCCTATTGAATTTGTCATTGCAATTTCTTTCAGCCTTTTTTTTGTTGTATTTTCAAGAGCCTGATGCCTCATAGAGACCAGTAACTTTACCTACATCTTCCTCCTTTGAAAGATAAATTTGTTCAATGTCCCTTTAAAATTTTTTTCCTTATCATTGAAAAATTAATTTCAAATTATTTTCATTACTGCATTAGACCCATTTTCTTTTGAAAAGGAAATTGTCGTTAAATTATTTGTTTCCTATAGAGAATTTGTAGTTAAATTCTTTGTTTTTCCTTAAAAAGAGAAATTTTTGTTCAATTCCTCATTTATAAAAGTAAAAGGCATTTGATTTTGTTGATTTGATGCACATAATCTCCTTTTCTGCATTCATATTAAAGGGATTGAAAAGAAAATCTTGCATTTTCATGTAGTGGATTGTGTGTTTTGCATAGGAACAAATTAGGAAAACTGCATATTAGTTTGTGCTCTTTGTTGTTTGCTCTCAAATTGATTGCTATTTCCCTCTAGTAGCTAGGATTTTCATTGAAGAAACTAAAATTGAAAGTTTTCTTATGATTTTAGTTTGCATTTTAGGAATTTCCATCACATCATCGTGGTGAACCTTGAAAGGAAAATTTATAAACAAGATCAACTTAAAATTTACATCAATTTACCTAACAAAGCATTGGAACCATAACGATAACATTTAGAAGGTCTAGGCTAGAGACGTGTTCTGGTGTCGTAAAACATAGCAGCTGTTGCTTATTTTCTGCGATACATTCTGAGTGTGATACCTCACTCCACGTACGTAAGTATATCGTAGCTTTTCCATGTACTTTCGAGTATATCGGGCAGTGTTATAGTACGAAAAGTATAAAGGGGTGATCTCACTATGCGGTTTTGCATCAGACAACGCTAATATGGACTTGGGCCCCCACGTACCTTCGGGTATATTTGGGAGGAAAAATTTAGGTTTCTATCCATCCATAATGAATTGAGTTGGCTGCCTTGTAAATTGTGATACACCGAACACAACATTCGGAGAGATTGCCTGCCCGTACTTCTTGGTTCGCCAAGAGGTATTCTGCAGTTCACAGTTTTTTGGTAAACCTTTTGCATAGAATTACCTTTTTATTTTGTTTATTTGTTTTTTGGTTAAAATAAATCAGTCATCATGGAAGAACAAAATCCTTTTCCCCATCGTTCGCGTCGATTAGCATTGAAACCACCTTTACCACCGGAAGTTACTCCTGGTCGACGAAGGCGACATCACTCTACCGAAACCAGTACTATTAGTACCTCTGGTGAAGAATCATCTTCCCATATACCAGAGTCAACACAAATTGTTTCTACAAATCCTGGTTCATCTACTGTTGTCGAGACAAAGTCCTCACAACTACTTGTGGTCATGATCCATCCAATCAGTGAGACCATACCTCTCGAACCCGACGTTGTTCAACCGAAAGTTGATCCGGATCCCATCGTGCTTTAGGGGGCAGCTATTATTGGTCAAACTGGACATCATCCCTAGGACCAGTGAAAAATGGTCTATCATCCCCTTATATTTCAGTTTCTATATGCCCTAAGTGGAGAAAATCTTGATCCTGAAGTCGAACAACTGAAAGTTATTTCTGTATTGGTCACTCCACAATCGATTGTAGCCAACCACCTGAAATATACTTTGGGCCTGACGAAGAATTTCTTCCACCTGGTTTGATTTTGACTGAAGAAATACCACAAGACGAGACAGCTTTAACTCCAACTCATTTTCAGTAGGAGCTTTACCTGTGCGAGTTTTTCCCTCAATCACCTTTCTATGCTTTTGTTGATCCTGTTTCACTTCGTTTTCTTGTAGATTCTATAGGGTATACATTGGGTCATTTGACCATGGTTGAGAAAAAATTCTAGAATGAACCATCTATTTCAGCTGCGACAACATCTACTGTTGCTTCATCTTCGATGTTTTGTCCATTGACTTCACCCATGCCATCATCTGGAATATTATCTGGTTCCTCCCTTATGAGTACTAAACGGCTTGATCCTTTATTCACATATTCAGTGCAATATCAAGTTGGTCCCAATAGTTATTCCCCTTGGTGGTCAGTGATTTCACATAAATTACCCTCTAAAATTCAAAAATTCAATGAAAACCCTGGAGAAGACCTGTCAATGCATGTTATAACTTATCATTTGTGGTGCTTATCAAGCTCCTTAAATGCTGACTCCGTTAGACTACGTATTTTCCAGCGCACACTCACTAGTCCAACTGCACAATGAGGATGGTTATTTTCCTATGTCAACCTCGTTAAAAATGAATCAAGTTATGAGGATGGTTCTTTTCCTGTGTCAACCTCGTTAAAAAATGAATTAGGTTATGGGGATGGTTCTTTTACTGTGTCAACCTCGTTAAAAAATGAAATAGGGTTTGAGGATAGTTCTTTTTTCTTGTGTCAACCTCATTAAAAAAATGAAACAAGTCCCTTTGAGGATAGTTATTTTTTCTTGTGTCAACCTCGTTAAAAAATGAAACAAGTGCCTTTGAGGATAGTTATTTTTTCTTGTGTCAACCTCGTTAAAAAATGAAACAAGTGCCTTTGAGGATAGTTCTGTTACTGCGTTAGCCTCCTTAAAAAATGAAACAGGCCATGAGCATAGTTCTTTTCCTATGTCAAGCTAGTTAAAAAATGAAAGAAATCCTCTCCTAATTACGACGAGTGTTCCATTTGATCTCGTAAATGAACCTTCATCCCATCCAGCTATTAGTAACCAGTAATATACTTAGGTGAATGAAATGAAGCTTGGGGGGCACCTACTATTGTAGGGGGAATTTGACATGTGCTCTTGCATGGGGCATTCAAAACATTCTTACCAATTGCACGCAATCAACAGTTGAAGTTCGAGGGAAAAAACAGGTTCAGAGCTCCAAAATGCAAATGGTAACTTTCAAATGGTAAAAATGAATAGTAAAACTCTTTTTATTAGTCATTTGATTATTTGCAAATCATATTTATTGCTGTGACTATGGTTTTATTCTATTTTTATCATGAAACATGTATTTTTAATCCATTTGATGTTGTTATGAACAGGTTTTGAAATTGATGAGCAGATTAGTCGTGCAGATTTATTTCAAGAATGATTTGACCACAAAGCATACTTTTATCCTTATTTTTCAAGCTTTGATAAAAACGAAAAAGGACTTGAAGCGCACTTTTATCTCTTTTTTGAGCTTCGATAACAGCGAAAAAGGAACCCCTAGAGTCTTCTTTTAGCTCTTTTCAGACTCCGATAATGTGAAAAGATTTCCGAGCACTTGTCTTTTCGAGCTCATAAAAGTAAATGAATTGATATCTACTCAGTATAAGTTTAACCCTTTTATGGACTGAGATATATTATTTACGAAAAAGGAATACCTTAGTCAAACATGAATAAAGAGGTTCTCTCAGATATTATTTTACACTTTTTCGGATTTGAGCGACAAATTTACGAAAAAGTACTTATGGAGCTTTATTTCGTCCTCTTTTTCAAACTCTATAAATATGAAAAAGGATTGGGCTGTCACTGTCATTAGGCTAGTTAAAACATAAAATAGCGACAGGCTTGTCGATCATGGCAAGAATCGAGTTTCATTCATCACTAGAATCGTTAAATTATTAAATAGCAATACATTGTTCACCCGAAGGGTGGAATTATAGATCAAGAATATGTTATCCTCCTCAAGCTTGTTACAAAATAAAGAGGTACTGGTCGACAAATGACCGGGGAAAATTTGGGAAAGTGAACAAAACTTTTTATGGTAGCAAGTTGCTCTTGAACATGACACTTCACTCCATCACCATGACTATTTGGGTTGGGTAATATTCTTGTCGGTTCATTCATACCTATGGTTCATCATACCTTCACTTTGGTTTTGGGTCAATGTTGCCAACTCATCTTAGTGTCGCCGATATGTTCAAGAGAACTCATCCAGTGAATACTCATCCTTCTGAAATACTCATAAACCTTCATTCTCATGACAGTCATCCCTGAACATTGCTATATCAAGTCATACTTTGTCTATGAAATCAATAACTCCCGTTTCACAGTAAAGTGGCTTCCTATCGATGACAAATCATCATCCAGGAAATTCACTTAGAAACATCATATTCCAGTACCATGAGGCTTGTTACAACATCGACAAGATCCTCGCTTCCATACTTTTGACCTAAATATTTTGTTTAGCGTTTGACATCAAGTCATCTATTCACGCCTTACGAAATGTACATCAGTAACTTGAGATCCATTAACATCAATGGTGGTTCTCTTGCGTTTTTTAACAACTCACATTATTGGCTGGTAATCAAACGATGTCTTACCATGTTCGGCTACAAGTCATATATTCACATGGCTATACTTGTACTCGAACAATCGAGTGAACGAGATAAGAAGACCCCAGATCTAGTTTCAGCCATCCGGGTTGCGATTTCAAGATTGTTGTACACATGATCTGTATGGTAACCTTACATACATATCATCATCCGAACATGGGCCTATATCTGTAAGCATGCCTATATTGGGCAACATTCCAATGTAGACGAATTTCTGCACTATGTACATGTTATTAGATAGTTTATGTGCTGAGCATGGGAATGCCTTCCCTCAAAAATTCATGATCAAGAGGATATATCATGATGTAATGTATTGTAATATTGATGCAGATCGCCACTCTGCTTCAGTTCCAACCCATCACAGTGTAAAGCATCTCATTCAAAAAATATTGTAATTATTATTCTGACTTCATGCTTTAGGGGGAAATATGTTATAGGTCAATTTGGGCACCATTCCCAATGACTTGGTTAAACTGGACATCATCCCTAGAACCATGAATAGGGTCTATCATCCCCTATCATTTTAGTTGCTACATGCCCTAAGACAAAGAACAAGAACAAATCATTCTTGACTTCCATTGCAAGGTTTCCAAGATCTGAAGTACATGTTATATCACCTATGAGCTCACCAACGCAGCCTCTCAAGGGGCTAAGTGCTTTGCATATGTAGGTAACCCCACTCAAGGGTGCTCTGCAAAGCATTTCCCGACACTCAAGGGTGCGTTGGTCAAATTGGGAGCAAAATTAACATTGTTCCAGAATCTCCACTTGGCCAATGCCTTCTAGAAGAGTGAATATGTGTCAAAATTCGAATCCATGTGTCCATTTGACACCTCTGAGCTTGGGAACATGTCTTGCCTATTATTAGAAAGTCATTGATTGTGAAACTACCTTCAGCTCATCTATAAATTAAGCACAGATCCCAGTGCTTGAAAAGGAAGAAATTTGGTAGAGAAATGCTGTTGGATTCTCAATTGAGGGTTTGATTTGAGTGATATGCTGTTGGAGAGATGTTCATTGTGATGAGGCTGGGATGATGCTGGAGATGGTGACATCAAATCAATCGCTGGTTGTAACCTCCCCTTCTATCCATTAATAAAGATTGCTGCTTACTTTCCCACATATGTATCTATATAAGCTCATATATTTCATATTATGGATTCTTATTTGATGTATATGTTTCATGTTTCATTGATTTAACTGAATAACATGAATAGCCATCTGTATATTGCAATATCTTTGCTATTTAGTGTTCATTATTGCAGGAAATATTTTGGCGATCTAGCTTGGATTTGAAGCTACAACAAGAGCGACATAAAGAGAATAGGAAGTGCTTGGATCCCAAGTAGGTTTCTTGATCTATTCTGTGTCTCTATTTACTGTTAGGAAAAGTATCTGCAAAGTCTTTAACTTGTTGTTCTAAATGAATAGCACCACATTTAGGGAAGAATGTTTTATCCGTAATTCATAATTCCACATAACACTTGGGGGGCATTGCAACTTATCTCAAGCATAGTTTTCCTACATTTCAAGCTTGTGTAAAAGTGAAACCTATCTCAAGCACAATTTTCTCTCTGTTTCAAGCTTGTGTAAAAATGAAACAGAGCTATCTGAAGCATAATTTTCCTCTATTTCAAGCTTGTATAAAAATGAAACGTATCTTGAGTCCATTTTGGTCATTATTTTAAAAAATTGTTAAACTCTTGAAAATCGCGAAGTTATTTTGCTATCTTTCATTCTCGTAAAACACATGAAAATGGCGAGTTCTTTCTGTCTTTTCCTGCTCGTAAATTAAATTGAAAGTTGGCCATATGAGTACACTTTTTATCACTTTTTCGAACTTGTTAAAACTTACGAAAAATAAAAAACCATGGAGTTCTCTTTTAAGCCCTTTTTAGACTCTTTAAACATGAAAATATTGCCGAGTACTTGACTATTCGAACTTGTTAAAGTAAATGAACAATCATCCATTAAGTATAAGTTTACCCCTTTTCCGGACTGAATTGGACTAATTACAAAAAATGTATACGTTGACTAAGCATGGTTAGTAGAGTTCTCTCCTACATTATTTTATCGTTTTTCAGGTTCGAGTGACTAAATTTACGAAAAATAACATTGTGGAGTTTACTTATGTTTTTCTCGTGACTCCCTAAAAAAGAAAAACACCGAGTTTTACTTTCTCCGGGCTCGTTAAAAATTTACGTTGAAAGAGCTGAATGAGTTTTCTTTTTGTGTGTTTTCAGACACTTTAAATATGAAAATAACATCGAGTTAACCCTACACTGGACTCGTAAAATTTAAACAGTGTAGGACTCGTCGATTACAATGAGACCGAACCACTCCTTCTTAGGGTTCGATTTTAATACTAAGATGGAATCATCCGAACGATTAGCTTATATAACAAGCAAATGTTATCCTCCTCAAGCTTGAAAAAAATAAAGAGGTACTTGCCAGTAATGGTGGGGGAAAATTAGGAAAGAACATTTGTTTTTGTATTATTAAAGGCAGTATGTCGCTCTTGAACATGACATTTTGTCACATCTATGTCCGGGTTGGGAAATCCATTTGCCTCACAATTAATCAAACCTAATTGAAAGTCTTTAGTTGGTTTTGGATATTATCGTTGAGTCAAATGCTGCCAAGTCATATGTTGTGTCACCAATATGTTCAAGAGAAGTCCAACCTCAGTAAAAATTACCTTGATATTCATAACCTTCAATTGCGTCGGTCATCCCTGAGTCAATCCTGAATCACTTCAAATATTTTTATTCAAAACTTGACGTGAAGTTTCGTGTTATAGGCCCTCCTACGCCAGATCACTTCTTATCGACTTCATCTCACTATCTAGGAAGTTGATCTAGAAACCTTTTGGTACCTTGGAGCCTACATGCCTCAATGGCAGGTTTCTCGCTTTCGATGATAGGTTCTCATCCTTGACCTTCGATTGAATGATTATATGAGTGTTCAAATTCAAGACATTTAATCACACTTAATAGATTGTACTGGGAGTACCTTGAGGACCATTGACATTATTGGTGGTTTCTCTCGCACTTGTTAGCGATTCACATCATTGACCAGTAATAAAGTGGTTTCTACCATGTTCGACTTCAAGACATTCACTCACATGGTCAGATTCGTGCATCGATAGAGATGGAGATCAAGACCCTGGATCTAGTTTCATCCATCCAGGCTGCATAGAGTTATTAAATATTCATGATTGTAAATATAGATCCATTCATGGCTACGTCCATACTATGTCTACTATTGGCATGGATCTTTGTGTATTTCCCTACTAGTTCATCGAGTTATGTTTACTATGAGTATGGGAATGCCTACCTCAGTGATGTTTATATGAAACCATGATATGGTAATACTTGATTGTTTGTTTCAGGTCTTCAACCAATTGGTCTCTGATCTGAACCTTTAACATGATAAAGCACTTTAGTCATCAAACATTTTTTTTGGCTTTTCACTTTAGCGGGCAATCCGTTACACTAAAATTTGTCACCATGACTGTCAATTCGGATATATCGCCATCCGATGGCGTGTTTCAAGTGAATCCCCTATGAATCTTGAAGTAAAATAATACCAGATACAAAATGAATTTTGGTTTTCACTTCTTAAAAACCATTTTTGAGCATGTGCTCGGTTTTCCTGAACAAAACTTGCACACCTACGTAGTTTTCCTGAATAAAACCTGCGCACCTGCACGATTTTCTTGAACAAAACCTGCGCATCTGCACGGTTTTCCTGAACAAAAAGTGCGCAGGTCCGTTTACACACGTAACAAGAAAAAAGGTAAGTTTTAGAAGCTTTGTTTGAGGAATATTATCTAAATTAGAAACCTCGAACCGCTACATACATGCGCCTCATCCCTTGGTATATGGAACTAAATTCCTTTTCTTAAGGTCATATCCCTTGAGAAGTGGAACTAGAAACCTCATCATCCTTCCTATAAATTCAGAATAGGAATGAGAGACTTAAAGAGACTTGGATTGATAAAGTCATGCTGTTGGTTTTGGTTCTAAAGAGCTTGTCATCAAGGGAAGGAAAGGAGACCATTGGAAGAGGCTTGTGACATCAAGGCACCAGTTTGTAAGCTTCTTTCCCCTTTTTTATTTTAATACAAAGTAATTGTTCTTTCCTAATTGCGTCTATTTCAATGTTTTTTGTGGGATTCCTTGATCACTCACATGGTTTATAACTGACTATTTATTCATTTATATGTTGTATGCTAGACTAAGGATTTCATTTACTTTTTCTTTTATATGCGAGATGCTTTGATCCCTTTGAATGTTTTTATCTATGTAGATCTCTTTTATCGCATCATGGAGAAGCTGTGGAAAGCATTTGGAGAGACTATAAAGCATCGAGGAAAAGATAGTTGTGGAAAGCGCTGAAAGGAATTATACAAGTACTTCATTAATAGGTAAGGGATCATTTGTATACTACATGTTTCATGTTTCATTTATAGGCTAAGGAAAGTGCCATTGTTTTGTTTGTTTGTTTCTAGTTACTCGTTGGAGTATTAGGGAGATCGCTCTTGTCCGCAAGAGGGATTAATCCTGGTAACAATATGTCCTACAACTGACCACCCCCGAACCAACTCTAGAATATAAGGAATTGATTACATAGGGGATACACACCAATGGATTGGTCAAGATTTGAGGACTTTCAAAACATAAGACTTCAACCAAATTTTAAAGGAGTGCAGTACTCAACTTCGAAGGGTTGATTCACTTTTGTATGTGCTCTAACAATAGATTGAAAAGCACTAATTGTTTTATAGCCAATAAAAAGAACCTAGTAATTAGGTTTTTAATAAAAAAATGGGAAAGTTATGGTGGTTTCACAACATACAATAAGCACCCAATGGTTGAATGGTTTGACGAAAAATAGGAAAGCACACAATAAACTAGTGGTTTAACAAAAAATTGGAAAGCACTAGTAATTTCAAAGTCAACAACAAGGGCTGAGTGATCACGAGGTTTAATAGTATATGAGAAAGTAATAGTAGTTTCATAGCTCACCGCAAGTACCCAATGATCAAGTGGTTTAACTGAATATGGGAAAGTGCTATTTTTTTCGTAACCCACTGCAAGCACCTAATGATCAGGTGGTTTAACTAAATATGGGAAAGTACTAGTTGTTTCATAGCCCACTGCGAGCACCTAGTAATTGAATTCGATCTTTGATCTCCTCACTAGTGACACAAGATTAAAAAAGGAAACAATCAATGGTTTTAAGACAGGAAAAGAGCTTCTAGAGCATCCACCTCCACCAATTCAAAATATCCAACACAAATATCCTAGTGATAAAAAAAAAATCTAATTTAATGTTTGGTTGCACTTATATAGGTTATCATTCTGCATCCCTTGGCACCATTGAGAAGGCATCACTTAGCTCCTTGATGCATCCACTCCCAATTTTTGTCTCTTTAGGCCGCGAGAGGGGGAAATCAAGATGGGGGCCACTTAGCCAACCTATATTTTCATAACATAACTGTCAGCGGGTTTACCAACTCAATATTGGTCCAATCACATCTCATTAGAAACACTCAGTCGAGAAAAATGGCTTTTCCTAGCTACAAAGGTTTTAGCATTAAATTCAATGGGATATGGGTACGACCCTTTTTAGTTTATGAAAATTAATCCAACAATATTCCCTTGGGATCTAATCGATTAGTCATCCCTTTAATCTAAAAGGTTCAATTTAATTAAATTAATAAATTCCAACTGTTAAAACAAATATCTTGCCAGGAGTAGTTACACACGTTGGATTCACAGTTACATAAAATGTTTATAAATGCAATAGTCAACATAGGGGATGTTACATTAGGGGACTTATTAATCTTCATCAATGTAACAATAATAATGAATTATTTTGAAAATTCACTATCCATCCTATCCTTATCAACCACTTAAACCTTATATAGGTTTCTTTAAAACATACATTTTTAGGTTCTACTACTTTTTCAAATAGGGAAAAAGGAGAGTATTTTTTAAAATTCAACCCAAAACATGTCCTCGATCTTGGAGGAATTGTCCTCCAAAGTTCCATCATCACTATGTGAACTATGAACACACTCCAACCAAGTTTTTTTCTTCAAAAAATAAAATTAGAACTTGGAATCTTCATCCCTTTCATCAATATTTGCCTCAAACTTGAGCTCCCCTAACAATGCATATATGCTCTCCTCGTACCTTCGATTATAGGTGTGTTACTTCTTTCTAAATAATTGTATTGTGAAGATTATTTTTATAAAAATGTTCCAACCACCTTAAGTTTTCTCCTCACATCCTTTAACCCATTCCTCCTTCCTACAACCACTAGCCTACCCCATCCCTTGATAAATTTCACCATTCAACATATAGAAACAACCCACCAGATTATCCAAACTCTATCCCCTATGATACATTGGGGGGATTCTATAAGTTTATAATCACCATCAACATCTTATCCACAATTCAAAGTTTTCTAGGTGAAGTTACCATCCCAGGATCCATAAAAGTGCTCTAGTCTCAACTAAATCAACTTATTTCCTTGCCTAATGTTGCTCCAAGTAAACCATCCATCCTAGTTGATGCACTTGTCTTTTCATTTTAGGTTAAAAAACTATAATGAAGCCTCATATCTAGTCTATGCATCTAAATCAAGTCATAAAATATTTCTTCTAACACCCCCATCCTATGACCAGACCATTCAGCCAAGTTGAAATTCCCCCCAAGTACGACTTAGTAACCAGGAGTAAATAGGCCATCCAGTCCCAAGGTGCACCTCTCTTGGTGCTAGAGTTTAGAGCATGGAACAAAAGAAAGCCCATTTTTTTATGAAGCATCAGTGTGATCCATACATACTTGTTCTCATGACTTGTACCTTGATATACTAAGCAAAAATTAGGTCAAATTTGAGGGTATTTATGATTTATTGTAAAATGCAATTGCTTGATACCCCACCGAAAATGTGTAAATGCATATTAATAATTTGAAGGTATTTATGAATTTATTGTAAAATGCAAGTGCTTGATACCCCACCCAATAATCCACCGATATGGATGACCTTGTTAAAAAATTAGGGTTAGAATAGGGTTATAATTGCTAGTTGTATGGTGGCCATTAAAACATTAGAGTTGTGGTAGGATTCTTAGCCTAATATCTTTTAGTCATTTTATCCTGTAACCATTTTATCTTTGTTGAAATTAGGGCTAGAGCTTCCAAAACACACAAACACAAACACACACACATCTGACATAGTGATTTAGTGAAAAAGTGTTTAAATAATGCTAAAATCAATGTTCAAAAAACATAACGGTTCATCAAGTCTTCAAGATAATGGAATCCATCATGGGACGCTGATGCAAACTGTTAAAGAGTAATCCGAGTTCAAAAGAGTAACTAAAGTTTATTACAGACTCTTTAATTTTAGTTTATTCGTATAATGTGCAACTTGAAAAATTGATATTCCATAACAGAAAAATTATTAACTTTATTACAACCTTGTCTAACATGTACAAGTTTAAAGTAATATTTTAAATTCTGCAGCCAGTTTCTCAAACAATACTCTAAGTAAGAAGAAATTAATCCAACCATATAAAAAAAACATGGACAGACCAGTTTTCAAAAACATGGTGTAACAAAATTCTTCCATTAAAAATCAAAATCATATAAAATTCTAAAAAAAAAACAAAATTATATATTATATATAAAAGCTTTTGGGACACAAATTTGATATAAAAAAATTATAAAAAAAAGAAAAAGATAAATCCGCATTCTGATTATTTGAACTTATTCAAAATAAAATCTACATCCTGATAATTAGATCTTATTAAAAAATGCAAATTAAAAAAAATAAATCATTTGTATCAAAATCTATATTCTAATAATTCAATTTTATTCAAAATTCAAAACTAAACATTCAATTCTATTCAAAATTCAAAATTAAACATTTTTTATAATTTAGAATCCTAATTGGATCTCAAAGGCGCCCACATATAAAACCAGAGAAACAAATTAAAGGAAATTAAGGAGACGCTTGACAGTATCATATTCTACGGAATACCTACTATTAAAAGCTTCATACATCAATGTAAAAAGGAGGGACTTTGCTTCATAATCGAGCCCCTATTACACGATTGAAACCTTTCACTGCCTAAGGCCACCAAACGTTGTTGGATTCGAACGCTGAATGAAAATATTGAGAGTATCCTATGTGCCTTGGCAATGAAATTTTGTGGGTTGATTTTTGCTGTAAATTGCACAACTATATTACCATTTGGTTTTCAACAATCGTTTCCATCATTACCCACCTCTTGTTTGCTACCACCGACAAATACGTATGGCCTTCTGGGTTCCCTATCTCATCTTCACACCATTCTCCACCATCATTTAAACTCCACATCCTGATATCGCCAGGTTCCTCTCCACGGCTTATTAACACCAGTCCCCCATCGCAGCCACTTAAATAAAGAGATGCTGGTTGACGGCATATACTTCTGCAAACCTGTGGCAGTGTAATTTCTGTCCAATTCCTCTCTGCAATAGCTAACGCTACCATGAAATACATTGCATTCCATTTGATTATCCAATAAAACTTTCCACTGGAATAGAGACCCTGGCCACGAGGTTGGATGAAGCGGGGTGCTTCCATGGAAACCCTACTCCATGCATTGGACTCTGAATCATAAATTTCCAACACCATTGAATTCCCACTTCGTCCTGTAACATTATTATAACCGAGAAAGGCAGTGCAACGCCTCAGGGTAGCGTCGAAGGTCATTGCACTGAATTGCCAATTTGGGTCATTATCGACAGGACGAGGGAGTTGTCTCCAGCTTGTGGTAGCAGGATTGCACAGGGAAAGATCCAATCTGTCTCCATTTCTCATACAGAAGCAGACGCTCCTGCATGCATCCACAACGATTCGACCATTTGGTGGGGAAGAAGGGTATTTGTGGTTCCGATATAAACTTTTACACTAGGAAACGTGGGTCATAGATTTCAAAATACACTTCCGAAAACACCTTTCTTCAAAATCGAAATATTTCAAATGGTTAGAACTTGTGATTTCTTTTGGGAGGTCATAGGTTCAAAATCGGCGTGGGGTAGGGTTGTCTTCGGCCAGTCATGACTAAGCTAGAGGGATAGACGTCCGGTTGGAGTTTGGGATCTAGTTGGTCTCCTCGGTCCTTGCAAAGTCATGAGTTATTGGTATATATGGCTTGCAGGTTGTTGTATATACCCTTGCAAAATTTTGTGTTAAAAAAAAAAAAAAACATTTCAAAAATACTTTATTTTAATTTAATTTATAATATTTTTTAATTAAATTTAAAAGCAAAAAGATTATAATTACTTTTGAGGTATATCTAAACCCTCCATCCTCACAACTACTAAAAATATTCCCATAGAGATTAAATCCAAGTTTTAATAAATTAAAAATGAGAATACTTTTACATATACATATGTGAAATTTATATAATGTAAATAACATTATAAATAACCATGATAGATGTATCTTAACCAAGGATCCAAGTGAAGAGAGAAAGTAAAGTGACTAATAATGATAGAGGAAAGATAATGCATGATTCTTTTAAGTTTTTTATTATTGTATTTCCTTTGATATGATTAATCCAAAATATATGTTTAATATTTTACAACCAATTATGTTTTTTTAATTACCTTGTAAAGCGGTCCCATCGTGGGTTTTATCAGATTACCCTCAACCATGCCAACAAGGGTTCTTAGTCACTAAGGCTCAACACTACCACCAAGGTACTCAACTCAACCACCAAGGCTCAACTTAGTCACGAAAGCCCAAATTTTCCACCAAGGCACTCAATTCAACCACCAAGGTTGCATACTTACACTAAGTCTCTCCACATACCCAATTCAACCAGGTCCAGGGCTTTATCGGCTCACCCTCAACCATGTCAAGGGTTTTGTTGGCTGAACCTAAACCATGCCTACAAGAATCCATGTCCACTTCACTCTCACATGTGGTTTATAGCTTACCACAAACTGACACTGCAAAGTGGTTTCCGACTTACCACAAACTTGCAATTACAAAGTGGTTTTAAGCTTACCACAAACTTCATGGGGATACACATGCCTTTACAAGGCTCACAACAATCAAGGCTCACATTACATACTTCAAGTCATGTAGTTAACAGGTACCTACTTTACAAAGACCATTACAAAACATCCTATACTTTCTTACTAATAAATGTATGTGGCACATAATACACTATCATCATGAGAATATTCCACAAACTCACACTAACTCACACAAACTTGGTTGTCGATCATTCTCCAACCTATGATGCTGTCATCTTTAGTGTCATGTTTTCATTATATTTGGTGGTTAATCATCCTTGCAAATAAATTTGTCTATTGTTGGAATGGCCAATTCCAACAAAGACTCAAACTGGTGATAATAATTGGCCAAACTAAATCTCACAACAATACAACATCCAAATTTTAACCAGATTTACATTAATGACATGACAAATTTAAAACACTTAATAAAATAAGAACGCAAAGTACTACGAACCTTCACACAACACTATGCTTAGCATCTCAACATACAGAACGAAGCTTGCTTTCAACTACTATGACGTAACTCAATGATTAACCTGAACCACGGTCAAAATTATTAAATCATAGGATGAGTCAAACCAATACGAGGCTGACATGAAAGGCGTGCAACAAAATTTGATCCAAACTATAAATTACTTTTATCCCTATTTTCACTAGTCAGTCAAACATAGGGTAGAAAACCAATCGGTCAAACACAAGGCAAAACTTCGAAGGGTTAATAAGCTGGCAATGTAGAGCCAGGCTCCACTGTAGAGGTGTACTGAAGGAGATCTCCATGATTATTTCCTTTCTGCATGTAAATAATTTTCAGTTGTTAATATTTATTAATTGAGGTTATATTTTGTTATATATATGTTTCTTTTTCTAAATATGCATTTCATTTTGTTCCTTCATAAATATATATCAATGATATCAAATCTTTTTGATATTTCTTTATTTTTTTTGTGCATGTCCCCAATGAGGTCAGGGTATAAGGAGTTGGGACTTGAAATGGTTGAACCCTTGCAAGACTAGCCTCACTGACCCCAATGTTCTCCCATGGTGGAAGAAAATAAATACAAGTTACCAAGATATCCTTTCAAATTTTTGCTTAAAGAGGCCCTCGAGCGACAAAGGAACGAGATGATGGATAATTTTTCCTAGTTCCTTCAACGAGTATTAGTTTTTTTCCACGATAATGGTGTCTAGGATAGAATATTAAATCACTGATGCTACCAAACCAAGTATCACAACATATTAAAGAATAATATAATGAACAGTAAATCAGACAACCTTTTACACAAATTTGTATAATAGCCCAACAATATTATATTAATCAAATTGAATAATACAACAGTCTAGGGATCCCATACCAGAGATAATGGCCCTCAAATATCCAGTAGTACAAGAATACAAAATTGGGGATTGCTGTCAGTCTATTGACAACCAATCTACCCTCAACAAGATACTCTGATCATCTAATTATCACATTCTCTCTCAACTCCTCTTGGTCATACATTGTATCTTCCCGGTCCTTCTACTCCCAATCTACAATGCATGCCTCTATAAATGCTCCAAGTCCATTTGGACACTAAATCTTGGCTATCCAATATTATCTCTCGTTTATCATTTTTACATCAACAAATCAACATATCAAGACTCTTATTAAGTTGTTCACAACTCCACTTGTGAACAATGCACAACTACCCATTGTTGCTCCTCATCCACTCAGAGACATCAACCCACTATAGTCTTCCCGTGATGCTCCAATGATGGCTAACATAGGGCATGGAGCGCTCCCACCTATCACTGCAAGATTTCCATCTCCCACAATGAACAAGGGCTAAGAGTACTACCAATCTTCTATTGTAGATGTCCTTCTCCACATGACAAGTCTAGGGCTACTCAATCTGCTCCTGGCTTATTTGATCCTTGAGCTCAATAACTACCAATCTAGTAAATACTTTTATCCATCAAGGTGTTGCACATCGGGCTCCAACTTGGGCACTATCACGTTGCCCTCCAATAGACCATAAATTTCCAATCCATTGTCCACACTTGGTCTACTCTCACGCTTCCCTCCAATAGACCACAAGTGACCAATCCTTATTGTAGCATTTTCTCCTTGTTAGGGCATCCAACCACCTAGGAAATCCTTTCTCTTTGCTACTAACAGACTTACAAACTGTCGTCTTCTAGGACACCATCCATTAGCATCAATTAAAACTTAACACATCGATACAATACATACCCAACCTTGTGTAGCTTTTGTGTCACCCTAGTGCAATCTGCTACATGCTCAGCCTGCACTCGAGCTTCCAGAACTTTTGCTTCCCGTACTTGCACTGCTTGCACTCATGTTGCCCACACTCACGTTGCTCGCACTCGCATTTCTCGCACTTATGCTTCCCAAACTCATGTTCCATTTCTTGATGTGTATACTATGAAAGGATCTTATTATATATGTTAAATGAATCTCCTCCTCTAAATTCCTAGCCAACCTTGACCAAACCCACACATAAACTTCAAAATTTAATATCTCCATATAGACAACTCATAATTCAAGGATTTTAATTGCATTTTATTTTTCTCAACATCCTCTATCATCTCCATCCATTACATGTCCAATAAGCCTCATGGATTCACACCCACAAGCTTGGGTGAAAAGCCCACATGCTTGGGTTCCATACCCAAAAGCTACACTTGTGTGCCAACTCCTCCACAAACATGAAGCCTAGGGTTTGGAGTACCTCCCAAGCTACAAATATCAACACTTTCTC